>JAWRVZ010000156.1:662922-1262922 GCA_037043235.1 Rhodeus uyekii | reverse complement strand
CCATTGTATGACATGTGACGTGATCCATCTCAGAGTGCTCCAGTAGTAAATTATGAAAACACACGCGAAAATCATCAATTATGTCTGAGAAGGTCACCTACATTTTACAGGCACACAAAAGCTGAATAGATAGATGGGAGCAGAAGGGAATTCTGGTTCAGTTATGACACAATGAATTGAATTTCCTGCTTATGAGGCTGCAAAGGCACAAAGTGCTTTTTCAATATGATAAGGACACATAAGAAGGATGCGTTTACGGCATGCACTCATTATATAACATAAGCGATGCAAGAGGACGGAAGAGTGCCATATTGGGGGGGGGGGGGGGGGGGAGATGTCCTCATTTCTGCCTCAGTGGACTACTGCACTTCTCCTTCTAGTGCTCTAAAGACAAAAAAGCAGGTCATTGAAAAGTGGAACAAGAGTAACTTTTTTCCCTCCACCTCCTTCTGGGCCTCTGAAGGGAGGGTAGAGGTGGCAGTGAGGGAGGAATATCTGGGTCATCCTTGTTCTCGCTCATCTATAAGCAACTCTAGTATAGCATGCATTTGCAACACTTTATATTTTGTTATTATTGCATGATATAGTGCTAAACGGATCATTATACCATTCAAAAGTTTGGAACCAGTAATTTTTTTTAATGTTTTTAAAGGAACTCTTTTATGATTAAAAAATCTCTAAAAACTGTAATATTGTGAAATATTGTTACAATTTAAAATGTAATTTATTCATGTGATGGCAAACAATGATTTTCAATGCATTACGATTTACAATGCATTATGACTCCTTCAGAAATTATTCTAATATGCTGATTTACTGCTCAAGAAACATTTATTTTCATTATCATTACGTTGAAAACATTATGAAGGTTTTTACTGTCACTTTTCATCAATTTAATGCAACTTTGCTGAATACAAGTATGAATTTCACTGAAAGAGTGTTGGATTGTTTTAAATGAACAGTAGCAGGCGGGAGAGTGTTTGAATCTTTTGTTTGGGTTTACAAATGTAAATTAACTGATCTAGTCAAGCATATGAACAGCTGTCTGTGAAAAACAATGCGGTTTGATTCAGCAGTTACAGATTTAACTTTGAACGATGAACACCTTCAAATTTCAAATCACTAATAATGATGAAATATGATTACAATCTGTATCACTGTGGACGAGCTGAAATCCTGCTGTACATTTGTTTGGCCAATGTTCTTTTTGTGGGTACTCTCTGAGATCTGACCTTTCAGCAAAAGTCTCAGCTGATTTACAAGGATTAGACAGATTGAGCTCTCCTCACTGTCAGACCAACATTGCCTCATTGCCAAGCAACGTTGCATCTTATTTTATTTTTTTTATTATACAGAATTCAACTGGTCATAGTATGCTTAGTATGCATAGTATGTGTGCTATTCTGCTATTCTACAACACTTTAACTGTTTTTAA
Organism: Rhodeus uyekii; assembly: GCA_037043235.1. NCBI lineage: Eukaryota > Metazoa > Chordata > Actinopteri > Cypriniformes > Acheilognathidae > Rhodeus > Rhodeus uyekii. Next base: position 1,261,487 of record JAWRVZ010000156.1, on the reverse strand, counting down.
GTTATTTGGTTGTAACTGAAATGCTGTAATAATGAGAAACAGCTGTTTTTATTAATTCGGTTCTTGTGAATAATAATTTTTGGTTTGCCTCCAATTCTCAAATAAAATAGGCAATGATCACTTGAGATTAAGTAACTGTAAAGCATTTAATTCAACCAGGACTAATTCCTCACATTATAAGCATAGAGCTTACTCTAAAATTATGCAAAATACTCCACAAATAGTTCACCTACAAATGATTGTTCTGTCATCATTTTACTCATCCTTATGTTGTTCCAAACCTGAATGAGTTTCTTTCTTCTGTTGAACACAAAAGAAGATATTTTGAATCACCCCTTAACTCATTAATTCTCTCAGCTTCGCTTGGTTTGGCTGCATCATTCACCACAGTGATACTTTTATAAGTGATTAAGTGGTTAACATTAATTGTGATCGCTTTTGTTCACATAGTGAAATATACACTTACAGTGCCTCTAAGCAGTAACTGTCACGGTTCATGAATTAATTTTCTCCTAGTTCTGCCTGAGTCTGTATGTATATGTGTGGTCACTGAGCACCTGATTCTCATATCATCTGCCCATCTCCCCGCTGCAGCTCCCGGGAATTCGTTCGTTCTTTTGCGGCTCTCGCAAATTTGTTCGTTCGTTCGTTCGCGGCTCCCGCGAATTCGTTTGTTAGTTCGTTCGCGGCTCCCACGAATTTGTTCGTTCATTCGAGGCTCCCGCGAATTCGTTCATTTGTTCGTTCAGGCTCCCGCGAATTCGTGCGTTCGAGGCTCCCGCGAATTCGTTCGTTTGAGGCTATTATAATTGTTTTCTCCACTATTATAATAAATTTATAATAAATTTATATAAATTGTCATTTGCACTTGAATGCTTGCTTTACCCGCAAAATTTGACAATTTTTTTAATTGTCAATTATTAATTAGTATTTATATGAGATCTTAATGGTTATAATTTTTAACTGCAATTAATATGCTAAACCCCCAAAAATATTTAAAATGGGCATTTGTGACGGTGGGGAACGAATAAATTGATTTTTAGTGCATTCCTATAGGGACATTTGTTTTGGTTTACGAGCTCGCTCTTGGAACGAATTAAACTCGTAAACCGATGTATTACTGTATAATTAAAAGTTTTAGTTTATGATAATAGTGTCTAAGATTTGGTCATTCAGTAGAGCAACTCTTGAGGCTAAAGGGATTATACTTTGCTGATCCATATCTTTCCTGGTCTTGGCTGTGAGATACAGGAAAAAGGACAATGTATCTTTCTGGTAATAGACAGATAAGGGCCTCACCTGAAGGTTCTCATAAAAGAGCACATCCGGGACCTTCATCTTCTCAGCAGTGGTGTACACAGGAGCTGAGATGTTCCCTATTGTCAGAAGTCCATCTTTTACTGTGCCTAAGGGGAGAGAGCAGAAATGAAAAGAAAATGTGAGAATCTCAAAAAAGAGATTTTACGACACGTCTATTCAGCACAAAAAATTCTCTATTTGTCTATTTTCTCCCTTCTACACTTCAGACACCACATAGTACTGAAATCTAAGAAAGTGGGGATAATAGGATAAAAATATCAGGGCAGGCTAAAATGACTGAGCCTGGGATGTGTGAAATTCAGAACTGAATTGACTTTTCAAATCAAGCATGACACAGAATTCATATCATGAATTCAAATTTAAGGAAGATGAATGAAATGGAATCTAATTTCTGTAAGTAGTGAAGATAATACATTGAAGCCCATTAATGTGATCATACACATAAAGGGAGTATTTCCATAAACATATATAATTAATGTTTGAAACATAACGAATAGAAATGTGTTAATAACTTAAATAATAGTTATACAGTACTGAATAGCTTTAACATCTAATATCTTTTTATCTTTTAATAATCTAACAATGTTGGAAGATGGTGTGGTGTGGTGTGGTATGGTGTTGTACTGTAACTCACAGGTGTAGAGGTGGTTCTGTTCTGATGCTGGGTCAGGCTGATCCTCTATTGAGCAGTTCACAAGACTCTTCTGAAGAGACGAACGAGCCAGGCTGGGCAGAAACCTAGAGAAAGAATTAAATCTTTATTTATACATTTCCATTTTTCTCAGTTATTCTAAACTTTATAAGCAATGAAGCCAAAAAGTGTGTAGTGTGTGATTATTTGCATCAAAACAATACAGGAAAAAAAAAAACATTTTCCATTGGTTGATAACAGACAGTCAAACTCATGAATTTGGTGAAATGCTAGTCCCACATTTCATCTTTAAGCTCTAAAGTTCATTCACTTCAAGCCTGCATAAGGATTTTAAAATATAACAATGCATCCTGATGAAATCCTTAACATAAATTTGTGTTATATAAGAATATTCTTTCAACATTTCGATATTTACCTTAGTGTGATTGATTTTAGTGTAGAGTTTAACACAGAGCTCCTAAAGGAACCGTTACAAAAAATATAAAATATAATATAAAAAAGGATATGTTTGCAAAATGGGCTGGTTCATTAATAGTTCATTATAAAAAGATTAGTACGGTAAAAAACACTTTTTTATTTTATTGAGGTAGTGCATTTATATTGTCCCATATATAAGTTTAATATCCGATTTGAAAATATTTGTACAATAAAATATGCACACAATTCATATTTAATAAGTTTTGTTGAAATTAACGCATACCTTGCAGGTGGCGGAGAAATACAGAATTCATTCAATTCAAACAGCGCTTATTGCGAGCAGTGCCAAAGATAGAGGGATTTAGGATGATTTGTGTTATAGAAAGGGGAGGCGCAGGCGTCAATAGGTTACAAACGAATATGTAGCTGAATTGAGCCTTAAACTAGACAAACTGATCTGCAAACTGTGCCATGAGCTCTTTTTGCTGCGCAAATTCTTGATCGCCACAGAGGATCTGTGAAAGCGGACATCAGGTGGTGTAAACATGAATGGACCAATGGGGAGCCCCTCAGGCAAGAGTTTCTTAAGAGTATGCAAAGGTCTGTAAATTTTAGACTTTTGTAAAGGTTCCTTTAATAGCTTTGTAGCCATGATAAGTGACAATTTCATTTTTGGATGTTGTTCTGTTGCATTGCATATATAAATTCATTGTCTACCTGGATAGACAGGCTTTGTTCACAGCGTGAGCAACACTCTCCTGTGGATACTGAGAAAGACGCCGACAGATTCTCAGTAACTGCCTGGTGGACAAGGAAGACGCAAGGGACAGTGCCTGAACATGGGACAAAACACCAAAGAACATCTCAGTATTAAAAACAAAACAAAAAACAAACCACAAAACAAAATCCATATAATTGGAAAACTATTAACCAAGTCTACTGAAAAAGTAGGACAACCATGCTTGTGTTCTAATACAACAGTATATTTAGGGTTTCTGGGACAGAAAATATAGTTACTAAACAATGAACCATATTTGGTGTTTTATAACAAACGTTAACTTATGTGCTGACAAGGTACATGAAACCACAGCAGCATCTTGGACCACAGGAGTCAAGGAATGGGCCACAATCTCTCTTTGCACCATGTGAAGGAATCAAAATTCCGGCCCTTGCCTTAGTCGAAGGTTATAGGGACCAAATAGTGAAAAGCTCACCGTTGGATCATTGGATTTTCTCAGGCTATGAGTCAGGTGTTGCAGCTGCTCCACTGCTTCTTTGGGAACATTTGGGATCTATTATTAAAAAAAAAGACATTACACAACTTATTTTCAGAAAAACAAAGGATCAGAGCTAGTACTGCATTTGAAAGAAGCTCCATTACGCTTTTGGAAGAAGCTTTTATTCAAAGCGACATTCAAGGTACATATCGGCATTTTAATCAGTTCTTCCTTTGCCGTTCAAAGCGCCACCCTCTACTACCCCTCTACCATAAACATGTACATAAACATGTTGGGTGTAAGTATATTTAATCAAACATCACATTACTGAAATCAGCCTTAAGTTGTCATTAAAGGCCATGGTCATTTCCAAGCTTGATTATTGCATTGCTCCTCTGGCTGGACTTCCATCATGTGCAATCAAACCCTTACAACTGATCCAGAAGTCTGCAGCATGCCTTATCTTCAAAGAGCTCAAAAGGGCCACGTCACACCTTTCTTTATCTCTCTGCACGGCTCTCACTTGCAGCTCGCATCACATTCAAGGCATTGACACCACAGACTCATCACTTCCTACTGCAACACGCTACTATGAAAAAACCTACCACCCTACCAAAAACCTACGACCCTTAAATGAGCGACGGCTTGTGGTACCATCACAGAGAGGCACAGAATCACTCTCCAGAACATTTCCCTTCAATGTTCCTTGGTAGTACGATCTCCAACTTCATCCAGAATGCAGAATCCCTGTCAATATTCAAAGCTGAAAACTCATCTCTTCTGTGAGCACTTACAAAATAAAATACAAAAGCTTTCTCTTTCCTTTAAATCCTTCCCTTTTCTACCTTATTCTACTCTAAAGAATGTCTGAAACTTTGTATTGAAAGCACTTCTTGACTCTGCCTCTTCAGAATGAATCACTTGCTTAATTCCTCAGTTGTAAGTAACATTGGATAAAAGCGTCTGCAAAATTAATAAATGTAAACATAAACGATGTGACTTACTATGCCCTGGAGAACGGCCGTTTCCTCTGCCTTTGCCAGTGGTTTGATGGTGTGAAAAAGAAACATGGTGAGAATCTCTGGGCCGAGCCACTGCTGCGTGGTGCTCCCAATCTGAGGAGGCTCCGCTAGGGCGATGATCCGGAACGAAGGGTGGATTGGGAGGATGGATCTGTGGATGGCAGTTACAATAGATCTCTTATTTACATCAAGCACAGTCTCTTTCTCTATTCTTGATCAATACTGGAATAGTAATACAACACATTTTAATGGCTTGAGAATATATAAGGGACCATGTGAGTAACATTCAAATCGATTAATGCACAGCTAATTAATTAACATTAATTAACATTAATGCATGATCATTTGCCAGCAGTGAAAAGTTAAAGCTGTTTTTGATATTTGCAGCACAATATTTGACCAGAAAGGGTCAAAATTATGGTTATTTTGGCAGTTACACCTATTTAAACACTATTTAAAGTTCCACCCATTTTGAATCAGACACAAAGATAAAGTAGTGCAGTAAGATTACATTTATTTGAATGAATTACAGCATTTATCTGAATTAGGTATTGAAATTGAGAGATTGAAATTCCGCAAGGATGCATTAACTTGAACAAAAGTCACAGAAAAGACATTTACAACGTCACAACAGATTCCCATTTCAAACTTGTGTTTGACCTTTCCATTCAACAAAGACGTCAAAAATGTATTCCGGTTTCCACAAAAACATTAAGTAGCACAACCATTTTCATTATCAATGATAATAAATGTTTCTTGAGTAGCGAATTATAATATTACAATTATTTCTGAAGGATCATGTGACACTGACGACTGCTAAATAATAAATGTTTCTTGAGCAGCGAATTATCATTTTAGAATTATTTCGGAAGGATCATGTGACACTGACGACTGCTAAATGAATGATGCTAAAAATTCAACTTTGCATCACAGAAATAGCATTTTAAAAAATACAATTTTTACTGTTGCTGATTAAAGTGAGCATAAGACATTTCTCTCAAAAACATTAAAATCATATGACCCCAACCTTTTGAACGGTAGTATATCCTTCCGAATCCGAGAAACAAGCGACTGAAGTTTAATTTCAGTTAATTTAATTAATGGCTATTGTTTGACTTCTTATTAATTTAAAATAGCAGGCATTGAGCATAACTAACAAATTACTATTACATTCTCAACAGTCAATGTGATGTTATTACACATACAATATAAAGACAATGGAGCGACATGACGAGCAGGTGACCTGAAAACTGGCATTACAGTCACAGTGAATGTCAATCTTTGTTATTATGATTATGATATGCTCAGGATTTGGCATAACCAAAGGCACCTGATCATTGATGATGATATGAGAACAAGACGAGGTGAAAGCAGTCCATTCATCTGTCAAAGTGAATAGGATATGCCCATGTCAAGATCTGTGCCCTCGCTGATCTCTGACACACTGATATTGTATCGCTGACAATAGCTCGTGCTGGAGCTGCATCGCCACCTAATCCCACTGGACAGCTCCGTCTATTTATAAACAATGAAGCACCCAGCATGAAATGCAGAGATACACCTACTGACAGTGAGAGAGATCGAGATTCTTCATTATCACACCATTTTAGATCTTCATCAGATCAGCTGCCTCTTGTTGCCTAGCAACAGCTTTCTGCCTTCCAAGTCCGTGTCACTGGTTTCAAAGACATCAGCTACACTTTCTTACATTTACACATCATTACTGAATGTACTACTTGTTAGCAATAATCATACAGGTGCAGTGTTATCATCTTTACTCGTAACACTGAGAAAACTATAAGAAACACCATTTATCTAAACAAGGTTAAATGACCAGGGGCTGTCAAGTTAAGCTACAAAACAAAACAGTGAATTCCACGTGACTACTGATCAAGCCATATAATGGGTTTGTTTGAGGAAATAATAGACTTGAGTCATTATTTACTGTAAAACTTGACTGAAAATCTCATTTGTGGTCATGCATGTTCAAAGATGGTGCGTCAAGACTCATTTTTTTGCCAGGTTTGTTAATGTTAATGTTACTAGTCAGAGTTGGTTTGTCTTTGATGCCTCGTGGTTTCATATGAAGTGTGAATGAGCTTTCAGAGCTTGGTAGAGGGCAAGATTATTATGCAAAATCACAATGTGTTTGCCATGGAGAATTACTGGATTGTTAAGCAATTGGTTTGGTTCTCTTATTCCCAACAAGGCTGCATTTCTTTGATCAAAAATACAGTAAAAACTGTGAAATTGTGAAATATTATTACAATTTAAAATAACCATTTTCAATTTCAATATATTATAGAATATATTTTATTCCTATGACGTAAAACCTGTATTTTCAGCATCATTTGTCAAACGTCTTTAGGGTCACAGAAATCATTCTAAAATACAGATTTTTCACATTTCTTATTATTAGTATCAATGTTGAGATAGTTGTACCGTTTCATATGTTTGTGGAGACCGTGATCCTTTCTTTGATGAACAGAAAGTTCAAAGGAACAAAATTTTTTGAAAATGTCCCTTTTGACCAAGTTCAATGCATCCATGCTGAATAAAAGCATTTACTTTTACTTTAATACAAATAAATAATAAACATTGGATTTTAATGAACTTGACGTGACATGAACTTTGCACTTTTTGTACTAGTATACAGCGAGTTCAGAACAAACTTTGGATTAATTTTGCATGGACAAGAGATGTTTTGTGATAATGAAATGCATTACAATATGCAGTGTGCAATAAGTCTGAGAAAGAAGGAGAGGGAAATGGACAGACTAAGATACTAACAATAGTTAATTTTGTGAGAGCCCTATTCAGTGTTGACCTAAGGTCAAAGACTCCAGCCCTGCCCACGCAACCAAGAAAAGTGTGACTTTTAGAGGCGTCAATAGGTCTGTAGAGTGAGGAGTGTGTCTGCGGGTCTGAGGCCGACAGGAACAGAGGCTTGCTAATTAAGCAGCATTGAAACCACATGAAAAAAACACAAGTGAAGTCTGAGACATGGACTAGAAACACAGGAAGAGGAAGTGGCTTTATTTCAACCTCAGACGCACCACCACAAACATCCTTCCTATCCGTCTAGGTGGGGCTCCACCAGAAAGACACAAATATACATCCAACAGCACTGATTTTCTCAATAAACGCACAGATTTGTAATTTCACTGACCAGGTGCTGATAACCTGTGGGTATGATACAATAATGCCTTGTCATGAGTAATATACTAAAGGTGGAAAATTAAGTATTATTATTAGTATGTGTATTATATATATATATATATATATATATATATATATATATATATATTAGTGTATGTATATATAATATTAATGTGTGTATGTATAATATTAATGTTTACACACACACACACACACATTAATATTACTAGATTATTGAAAATAAATACTTATTTTCACCATAATTTGCAAATAAATTCTGTAAAAATCAGACAATGTGATTTTCTTGGATTTTTTTTTTCTCATTCAGCATCTCATAGTTGAAGTGAACCTATGATGAAATTTACAGGCCTCTGTAAATCATTTTTAAGTGGGAGAACTTGCACAAATGGTGGTTGACTAAAGACTTATTTGTCCCACTGTATTACTGTATTGGCTTTGCTGTTGCTGTTATAAATAAAGATGCAATTAGGAGTAATCTACACTAAATTAGTAATTTTCAGTTATATTAGTTATTTGTCACTTGTTTTATTACCTGATCAAAAATTTTATAAAAAAAAAAAGATACTTTAGGTGACTGTGCACTTTATTTTTTGCACTGAATTTATTGGAATGTATGCATTTTGTTTTGTATGCAAGGAGGGAGTGAATTTACAGCATTTCTAAAAGTGTTAAATAAAACAGTTTGTTCAGTTCAGTGTTGTTGTTCATAAATATATAGTTCTAAAAATTCCTTCTCAAACCACAACCATTATGATAACGGCACAGCGAAACAATGTCGTTACAATCACTTTCAGAATGATTTTATCCATCTGATAAATGATAAAAATACAGACAGCCAATCAGAAGACCTCCTGCTATAATGAGCTCAAGCATTTAAAGCGAAAGACAAGTATGCGCTTAGAATAAAAAGAACAATATCATCTGCTGGTGTATACACTAATAAAGTTATTGTTCTTGGTGTGAATTGACCTTAAATGGACCTGTTTTTCCGGGTTCAGGAGGGGGGGGGGGGGTCATGAGAAGATGCCAATGAGTTGATGTCACTGATTAAAGCCACTGCCTGATAGCCATTGCCTATCACTCAATAAAACAATCACATTGCTGAGTGTTTTGGAAAGTTTTGTATTTTTTTTTGGTTGAATAATTAAGATAACCTTTGCGAGTGTGACTCTCACAGAGTCTGTCGCTGAATGTGACCAGCAATCTCTGTAGCCATGGGAAAGTTAATATTTACAATGATAACAATAAAAGTTTCATAGTTGTTTTTCAGCTTGTTGAACACATTTTTATTTGGACAGTCAGCTGAAGCAGCAGTGAGCCCCCAGCACATGCGTAACAGGTACCGAAATTATAGTTTTAAGTAGACACAAAATTCACACAAAACTGCACATTCATTTACCTGATGTAGCTGCCTGATCGAAATGATTGCTTTCTCTTTAATTGTTGTTGTCACAAATCAACATAACGTCCTGTTCTGCCCTTTTACATTATTACTTTATGGAGAGAGGTATGTTTCTTTTGACTTCTGATAACCTTTTTCAATCTTCATTGAAATGATTGATTTTACATCTATATTTAATGGCATTTTACTTGCCTGTGTGATTATGTGCGTCATTTTACCCTTTAATTTTTTTTGTCTTTGTTATTTCTTTGCCCAGTTTGTTTTATACTCCTTTTGTACCTTTTGCATTCTAACTGCAAGAACATTCAAGGGTAATTAAGTCCTATAGAAGCTGCTTGTTTGTGTTGTATATCAAGAATAAAAGATCCAGCGAAACAACGCAGAATCAATTATTATTACTGGTGTTGCTGCCATCGGTCACACGTTTTCATGGTAACCAGACATATGAAATTCTTCAATTTTCAGTCTTCAATTGCTTCTCTACCCTTGCCCTAAACCAAACCCTCATCCTAACTCTAAGTAAATTTAGTTAATTATTATTACTCTAAATAATTATACAGTAATACTGACCTTAAAATAAAGTGTATTTCTGTTTCCATTCATTCCATTTTCTGTTTTTGTGGTTTCTTTTTGACTACACACTTTGCGTGCCACAGAAAATGGACTTGCAACCCACTTTTAGGAATCACTGGTCTAAATACTCTAACGAATTAAACATCACTACTTCTGTCACAAACGGTTCAGTCCCTATTCATTGCCATTGCAAGAAAAAGAATATCCAGTACATTGTTTAAAATATCTTCTTTTGTGTTGCACAGAAGAAAGTCAGATAGGGTTTGACATGAGTGTGGGTAAATTAAGAAATGACGACAGAATGTTTATTTTTAAGTCAAACATCATGGAGTTCATTTGGTAAAAAAAGAAAATAAGTGAACCAGATCTGAAAGAGCCACAAGAGTGCTAAAACAATACTGTATGCTGTAAAAAAAAAAATTGCAGTCTTACTCAGTGTTATTATCTTATAAAAAATAAGACTGGATCTATTAAAACCTTTACTTTATTAACTCTTCGTTTAAAAATAAAATTATACTCATAGCAACAGAATATTATGGTATAACATTTCTCAGCCGCTTTTAAATTACACATCCGAAGGACAGACCGGAATAAACAGCAAGTGTCATGGTGTTAACTGAAAAAAAAAACCCTATAAAATCAGCCTTTGGATTAAAATGAGCTGGACTGTCTGGTGGGCAGTTTCCTGTTATTGCAGTCTGGGGAATAAAGTGGCCATTGTCATGGCCTGAAATGCATCTCATCGTAACTCAGTGTTTTTCACAGACATGGATGCATGGTCTAGACTTGCTGACACAAAGCTTGTTGGTCTGAGATGGTGTTTCTCTATAGAGATGATGTCACAGGAAGTTAATCAACAGCTTCCATGTGTCTTTGCCCATCAGATGTGTGTGAGCCATCCTAACAATCATTCATTCATGACTGCAGCTGCTTCAGGCTAACAGAGACCAAGAACTGGATGTGAAAAATTGACTTATTGAGTGATTTGAAGTCTGAACTGCAAAAGAAACAGTTTCAAGAAATTCATATGGGGTTTAATATCCTATTCAAATCTCATTTCTGGAAATCTATTTCAGTATGACCACTTTAATCAGGTTAGAATCTAGAATCTAATCTAGCTTTTTTGCTAGTCACTTTTTCCCCATGCAAAATGTAAACATCCAATGTCATTGCAGAAACCAAGTTGTGTTGTGTGCATGTCGCGTAGAAAATTATTGTATAATGGAGGCACCTCCGTGATCCACACACTGAATTTTGAGACCAGAAGAGACAACAGCAGGGAATAAAGTCACGCATGCCAACTTCCTACTGCTCTTCTGCTTCATTAGATGTAGTAGTAACGGCTAAACATTAGCCCCCCTTTCACACATACAGTCTTTACTGGTGAATTACTGTTTAGAGATCATGTGTGAATGAAGAATAGGAATATTGGCATGAGCATTTACAGGTCAGAATGTTGACTTAAGAAGTTTGCCTTGGGAAAATAATAAAGGTCTATTGGAGCCGTTAACAGTAAGCTCAACTGCTTTTAATTGTTTTTCTATGTAAACATGCGGTAAACGGACATTTGTGTATTTACAGGGGAAAAAAAATCAATCCGGTCATTTAGTTTTACGGTAATTTACAAGGTTTAGTATGTCATAGAAACCAATGCAGACAGTGCAACGGAACAAACCAGAACTGAACAGTTGTGATGCACTGTGTGGACAGTTATTAATTTAGATCAAACTCCAATTAGATACACAAATATCAGATTTGGACTTTAAGGCTTTCATTAATGTTTTGGCGCTGTTTGTGAGCTCTAACCCAGGACAAATTTAAATTTGTGATCGACAAAGTTTTTGAAAATGAATTGAGCTAAATTGAAATACACTAGAAATGCCATAATCACCTGAATACTTGGAGACAGTTCATACAAAGGAAGGGCTGCTATGGATGTGCTAAACAATTCCCCCATGAGACCCTCCGCACACATACAGGTGTTGATTGGTGTGAGATTTCTCTTCTGTTCCATGATTGTGACACACTGAAGAGCCAAAACCAAATGTTCGCATTCTATAAATGCAGTTGGCACCTTTACGAATGTATAGATGGAAGGTAGCTATTATGAGAAATTACACTGATAGGTGCTGGGTTTCCTAAAGCACTAAATATTACACTCGTCTCATGTAAGTACTCGATTTCTATGGCACAGTTGTGTGTGTGTGTGGGGGGGGGTGATGGAAACACCATTTAAAATGATACTTTGACAATGAGATCTGATTGTAATATATTATATTTTACCAAAAATCTGAGAACTTTTTTTGAAATTCAACATACTGACACAAAAAAATCCAAACTGTACAAATGAGTCTATAAAAATGTGAATACATGGAATTTGAATGTCATCATATTAAGCAACTGTGTCTCTTCAAAGCACTTGAAGAGCTTGATTCATATGGATTACTTAATAACTTTCGGTCGTTTTTAATGTCGGTCACATGGACTTTCAATGGATTTCTGAAGAGTAACAACTTCCCATTTGGAGTAAATGGTGACAGAATTATCATTCTGAACCAACCTTTTAATACACTTAATTTATTTGTACTGCTTATTTAAGCATACTTGATCATTTAACAACATTTGGTTCTATTACCAGACAAACTATTTTGTATTTATATTGAATACTCATTAGTATAAAACAGTTAGTTCCAGTCATTGAATCTGATTGGTCAATTGCCATGTTTTATTCATCATAAAGCATTGGCTATGATGCTTCAACCAACGGTTTTGTGTACTATCACATGACATGCTTAGCAACATAAACAATCGATAGTTCCATGTATTATGCATGTCAGCCAAATTAACTGTATCCAAATTAAATGTAATCATCATGTAAGCCCACAGACAAGTACCTTATTGGTCACATATATAAAATTGAATGTTATTTATGTCTTTTTTTATGACAATTATGAAATTTTGCAACAAAACTATTACCTGTCTTGCAGCTCCTCATCAGTGAGCTTCAGTTCCTCTTTTAGAGTCTGGTAACGGTCCCACCTCAGTAGTCTAGTCCCGTCATACAGAGCCAGCTCTCGGTCATGCAGCAACCTGAGACAGTAGACAGGCCAGCTTAAATCACCCAAACAATAATTTACCAAAAAGTAAACCAAAAACTACCATAAACAAAAGTATATAAATAAAAAAAGAACCAAAAATTCTCTGTTAATAGACATGAAGAGAGGTGCATTGCCCTAACAAGGCTCAATGCAACACGTCTCCAGTTGTTTGTCCACCTATTATTATTATTACAAATAAATAACAGTATATATAAACAATTAATAAAATACAACTGCAACAATGGTAATAATTAGTAATAATTATTATCATATGAATAGTAATAATTCAAATATTCATAATAGCAATAAACTACTACTAATAATAATTTATTGTTATTATATTATTATTATTTAATTATTCTGAATTATTATTATTATTATTATTATTATCATTACTGGCAGTAGTAGTAATAGTATACATAAAAGAAGAAAAATAATTGATAGAATATAATGAATATTTAAGTGAATAATAATAATAATCTATGAATTTGGATTTTGCACCATTCTGGGTGACACCCATTAAAAATGATTGCATCAAACAAAGAAAGGACCTGCTGTAAGCCTCTACATCGAGGCTAAGCACAGTAAGTGTACTTTGGGTTCAGACTGACCTGGACAGCACAGCCAGAGTACCCAGGTTGACACGATGGATGCCATCCAGCAATACCAGCTTGCCCTCCTGAGCAGCAGTGACCAGCGGGGATGCCCTCCAGGCTGTGTCTCCATTAAGCAGGGTGTACCTCTGCTGGAGGAGGTCCCGTGCGGTCATATCCTACCACACACACACACACACACACACACACACACACACACTTAGAGAGAGGTAACGCCTGTCATTTTCTGCATCCTGTAGTGCGATGACAGACAGGGCAGGGGTGAAAGGAGGACAGAAGTCTGCGTGGGCAGGGTTTTAACAGTGCATTTGGGTATTGCTTCACGTGGAGTCACACTGATCAGAGGGCGGCCATTCACACTTAAGAGCGTCACACTGATTTGGAATGTATGGACTGTGACTAACGATGAAATCAAAAAGGCCATGTGCCATGAAATCATGAAGTTTAATATATTAGATAATTTTGAATAAATATTGTGTGAATAATTTTTGTACAAAAGATTTTGAATAATAATAAAAAAAATGTTTATTGAATAATAATCTCACATCCTTGGACCAGTGTCCTACAAAATATATATATATGCAATTTCCTATACATATATAAAGCACTACGTATCAAAGTTCAAATTTTTTTATCATCACACACTGAAATTAATTCCAAAAATGCCTTGAGCGTTGAAATATGATCAGTTGAACTTTTCCTCCAAGACTGTTTGCCAGGTTGTTTGAGGAAAATTAGCATGAACTTTTAAGGAAAGGAAAACATTAAAAGGCTATCTAAAGGTGAATCTACACAGACAGAACAAAACTATCATAACAAGAGGAAACACAAGACACAAAACATCATTGCTTGTCAAAGCGAGTGCCAAGACTCTTTTTCTGGGCCGTGACGTAGTATTTTTTCCACAACTGAAAGCATCAGGGATAAGCCGTGGCCTGTACGAGATCATAAAAGGGCTTCAGAGGGCTAAAAAGATGAAGTGCGCTACAGAATTCCTCTTTTCCCCATACACTATAACCTCCTGCTCTCAACAGGCAAAAATAACTTAAGCATGATGCACAAACAGCTTCCCTTCCCTTGCTCTTTTCTCACTGAGCCGAAGGAATTCCCGGCATTCCAGCACAGACACACACATGCACTCAGCGGTTTATTACCTGCGGTGCTAATGTTTACACTCCGTTTTGAGCGGCTCTTCACAGTCTGCATGAGGTGCATCAAAACACGAGCATGCTGCGATAAGACCCAGATGCTAACGGGCCTCTCAGCTGGTGTGAAAAGCACCCGGTCGCTGGTCACACAGCAAGGGCTCTTCGCACCATTTTATATGAAGTCTCACTGAGCATTGTTGTCTTTTTCCTCAAAACATTAAAGAAAAAGTTCATCCAAAACATTTCTGTGTTGCTCCAAACCTGTACGACTCTTGTGGAACCCAAATTGTGTAATTTTAATTCTAAAATCTAGAGAGCTGCCTTACTGTCTTACATAGGCAGGATCCTAACTATCATGGAAAGAAATAAAACACTGATCTGGAAGACACCACATAGGCTGTCACATGTTGCTAAGTTAATAAAATGACACTTTAATAAGTATAAAAACACAAAAAACATGTAAAATGGGCAGGTAATTGGGTAAAATATACATTTAAATTTGTACTTCACAGTATTGAATAACCAAATAATTTTTTTTATAGATTTTTAAATAAATGTATGGCTAATTGGTTAATAATTGCAGTCCTTTCACTGTAACATGAATTTTGGAATTGAGCCGCTGTGTTCTAATAGCAGAATAGGGCCAATGCAGTTAATGATAACTGGGGGAGATCAAGGACAGTGCACCGCTCTGATCCTAAAATAGAAACAACCCAAGAACATATGGCTATTTAAGGACTGAAGCTCAAAAATGTTTTGTGTGGTTTTACAAGAATCACAAATATTAAAACCACCAATGATTGCTGATGGAAACTCTGTGACCCCTGTGGTGCATAACCTCTGGCTCTGTGTGCTGATGCCCGGGACAACACTGAGCTTTCCTCAACAAACCTCACAGTCCACAGCTGCACACAAGTGAGCAAACACAAAACCAAGCTCATGTGACACAAAGGTAAACTCAAAGACCAAAACAGGAGAGAGGAATATTCTGGGCTAAAGGTACATCCATTATTTCCACATTCCCAGCCTCCCAGTAGTATACGTATATTTAACCCCAATGAAAATTATTCTGATTTTGAGAGATTGAGTGTATCATGTGATCCCCCCCCCCCCACACACACACACAAGTTCTGCGCAAATTCAGCCCTGCAACCAATTTCATAGTTTAAGATTAGGGTGTAGGGTATGGTTAGTGTTTGTTATAGCACTGTGTGGGTGATCAACACTGCGATTAGCGTTACAACTTTGAATGTTAACTGATGCACAAAATGGAAATATTGCAAAATTGTCACTTGCTGATAAACTGGGGAAAATAAGTATGATAAAGTAACAGAAAATAAGTAACAGAAGTTGCTGCAATCGGAGAACCCACTATATTTTGAAATTTGGCAAATTCTTTCATTCCTATAAATTTATAGACGATTTGAGTAGTACAAAAATGTAAAAAACAAACAAAAAGAGCATTAAGGCCCATTCCAAAATCCACCTTGAAATCGAACTCTTAGTGGTTCATATTCAGACCGTATGAAAACCTAAGAATTAAAATTCAAACAAATTTGTCTAAATTAAAAAATTGCCTAAACTGTTTAAAATGAGGCTGCATCCACTAGGTGTCAAGACGACTGCTATATCAGTCAGTGTATCATTAAAACATGCTCTACTGACAGCTTCTTTGACACAATACTACAGAAAACAGTTCAACTACTGGCAGAATAAATTAAACTGTTTTTGTCTAGAGCTGAGGTAAGGTTCACAACCATGTTCAGCATCTGTGGTGTAGAACTTAACTTGTAAATTGTACTGACCCCAGAACATATTCCTCTAAAATATTGTTACCACTTTGTCTTATTGGGTCTGATTAGTTTTCATTATTTCTTGTGTTTTGACATTACCTGATAAAGCATAATTGGTTCAATGCTGTAGCCCAGCATTTCAGCAAACTCTCTCGCAATCACAGATTTTCCACAACCCTGGAAAAAAACAACAACAAGAAATAGTATTAGCCAAACCACAAGGAAATATTACTACACAAGCTATGATTTACATTGTTCATCTGATCTAATCTTACTCAGAACCTCTTAAAATAAGGACACAACCAATGACGCACACACAGAAGACCCTGTTGATCTTCCTGCATTACCTTAACAGGCAGTGTGAATAGTGAGCTATTGTTCTTGTTCGATACACATCAACTTTCTAGTTCAAAGTGCATTTGCTTCCAGAGGGTGGCCAAAGGAAGTTGCCTGTGTACCTTGGCTCCAATCAGACAAATGTCTTTGACGAGGTGGGACTGCATCATCTCAGCCAGCAGGCGGTCGTGGGTGGGGGTGCTGATGAACACGGGACTGCTATTGGGTGGGCGAATCGGCTTCGTCCCAGAAGGAACCTGACGAGAAACCACAGTATTTCCTTTAGAGGGAAGAAATGGTTCATCGCATCCACATTTCCAAATACAGCACTATCTTATAGCTCTTGTGGCTGACCCTGTGGATCCCATCAGTTAGTTTTATTACTTGATTTCAAGAGATATTTCTTCACTGTCCTGACCTGAAAGGTGATGTTCTGGTTAGCGATGCTGAGTGTGACGGCTGCTTGTTCTGCATGATCTCCACTCATAGGCTCAACGCTCACAACTGCTACCGGAGAAGGCTTTGTGCTCCCATCAGTCAACTCAAACCTCTGAGAAAAGAGTCTCTATTAGTGAAAAAAATTTGGCGGCAAAAAAATAATATATATATATATTTTTTTTTTTTTCAGCTATAATGCCCAAAAATAGTTGCCAGATGATTTTAAGCTACTAGGCTTCATAAGCCCATAATTATTATTTATTTATTTTTGTGTAAGAGTGAGCTACCGATTACAGGACAAGGACCTTACATTGAGCACCCCTTCTACGGCGGAGCGGCCTTCCTTTCCCAGCATGGCCTCGTATGGGTAAAGCCTCTGGACCAGATGCTGCGCTGACAGCATGGGGAACAGGTTCTACAAGAAATACAAATGACCTTCAACAAAATCTACACAATGAATGTGATGTACTTGGAATGTACTGGAATGCATAAAACCCTTAAGTAAACTGTGAAATTGTGTGATAGAAAGTAGATTGGTGTTTGTATACCTTTTTCAATATCATATGAGAGTTTTGTGCTCTGGAACAGTAACTGAGTTCTTGCACACTTAAAATTAAATATTCCAAAAGGGGGAACCATTTTTTACTTCCTAAAGGAACCTGTCAGTGAACACTTCTTAAAACAAATTTTTTCCCCTTAGTGTGAAGAACAATTCAACAATCTAAAACCACCTTTTTCCACTAAAAGAACCTTTTGTGGAATGGACAGATTTCATGGATGTTAAAGGTTCTTCATGGAAGAACCATAGAATCAATTAATCAATCAAATTTATGTATTTATATAGCGCCTAACAACAACCAAAAGGTGTACAAGGCGCTTTCCAGAAAAAAACAAAAAGCAAAAACAAAACATTAAATGACAACATAAAGAAACAACAAAACAAAGAAAAAAATAAGATCATAATCAAGTCCGAGGCTATGCGTTAAAAGCTTGAGTGAAAAAGTGGGCTTTTAACTGTGATTTGAAGACAGTGTTCTGGCTGGCTGGTAGACTTTTACTAATTCGGCAAGGTAAGCTGGGCCAAGCCATGGATGGTCTTGAACACGAACAGTAGAATCTTATACGTCTTATCATATACACCCTAAACTGCACTGGGAGCCAGAGAAGCGAGCGGAGGACAGGGGTGATGTGTGACTGTTTAGAGGTGTTGGAGAGAAGACGTGTGGCAGCATTTTGTACCAATTGAAGACGATTAAGGAGTGACATATTTAGTCCAGTGTAGAGGGCACTACAATAGTCAATCCTTGAGCTGATGAAGGCATGAATTGCTTTTTCAAGATCAGCTCTGGACAAGAAATATTTGACCTTACTGAGTAGTCTTAGCTGATAAAAACTCGTCTTCACTACTACACCAATCTATTTATCAAATTGCAAATTTTGGTCCAAGATAACACCCAGGTTACGCACAGTCGGAGCAAACTGAGGTGTTAGAGGGCCAAAGCTATCCACAGTGTTGGATAAATCTGGGCTGAACAGGATGTACTCTGTCTTTTCTTCATTTAAATTAAGGAAATTCTGGGAAAGCCACTGTTTGATGTCCTAGAAGTCATAGAAGTCAATAAAGAACCTTTATGTGTGCCAGAGAATTTAAAATGTTTATAGCTACAGTCTATAGCTTTTGAATTCAGGTTTGTGTAGTTAAAGTTTCTTTTAATGTAAAAACAAAGTATAAGCTTTCCGGTAGCTTAAAAAGTAGAGCGTGGCACTTGCAATGCCGAAGTAATGGGTTCAATCCCAAGGGAAAGCAAGAACTGCTTAGAATGTCAATGTGTATCTTGAGTGGCTTTGGATAAAAGTGCCTGCCAAAGGCATAAATGAAAATATAAATTAGATTTCAGCAAGCATGTCACAATAATCATTTTTGGTTACACTTTATTTTAAGGTGTCAGTATTACACAGTGTAATTACATTTAAGTACTGAGTAATAATAATGAACTAAATGTACTAACAGCAGGGTATGGGTTAGAATGCGTTAGTTGCATGTAATTATGCATAATTTATAGTTATCACATGTAATGTGTGACAATAACACTGTAAAAGTGTTACCTATTTTTTTCTTAATGTCAAACATTTTAAAATTAGCCTTGTTTTCACAATTCCAGAAATGTCACACCTCCCCATTAACTGCTATGCATAATACTCCATGCGATATGCTACTCACCAGAACTGTGAGGGCAGATGGAAGATTGTCCACAGGGAAATCAGGCAGGTTTAAGCTGGCAGACTCTTGAGAACAAAGAGTAGTGGCGAAAGACAAGAGCTGGGACACCCTAAGATGGATGAAAATTGTATAAGCAATCAGTTTGCAACATGACCAATGAAAAATACATGTTTGAAAAGTGCTGTACTTTTCTGGCGGCACATTTGGTCCAACTCTGTACAGATGCTCTAGCTGATCCTTTAAATAAAACAAAAAACAAAGACCTTAGAAGTCATACACTTTTGGCAATAAATATTTATCAAATGAAGATCGTTTCATAACACATGTAGCACCTTGAAAGGGAGGTAGTAGATGTCTCTGGCTTGGAAGCGGGAGCGGAGCGGGGGATCCAGTGGGTTTCCTTTGTATCGGGGGACGGGCAAACCGAGTGCGATGACTCGAAAATCCTCACTCACACGAACAATCTTCCATGCTTCAAGCTCTTCTTTAGTGTGCTCCTATCAGACCAACACAACCATATCAAACAGAACAGACCTGTTACATAGTACATTTTGAATAAATAAATGAATAGGTACATTTAAAAAAAAAAAATACATAAATAAATTAAAATTAAAATACATAAATAAATAAATAAATTAAAATAAAATATAAAACAAAACTTGGCCTATATATATATATATATATATATTAATAGGCCAGGAAACTGCATATATATAGGAAACTGTATGTGTGTGTATATATATATATATATATATATATATATATATATATATATATATATATATATATATAGTCACTGATAATGTTATGAAACATTCATTTTGTAGTTTGTGTATGTACCGCATAATTAAGGACAATGTAAATGTTACGTTGTTGTAAAGTGTTAACATCTCTTTCATGCAGATCTCAGACTGGTCGTTCTGCTTCTGTAACCATAAGAAGAACTGTCGATTCAGCAAAGTTGATCTCACCTCGAGGAGTTTGTCGTAGCGCTGTGCTGACATGAGAAAGCGTCCATCTTCCAGCTGCATCTCTCGATTCTCTAACAGGTTATTGAGAACTGGCAACACATTCCTCTCTGCCTTCTCCAGCCCCTCTAACACCAGAATACGACCCTCAGTAGCAGCTCGGACAGCACACTGAGAGAGACAGAAAGGACAAGAACATGTTGAAGTACCTTGCAGAAACTGATGCAATTCTGAATATGAGATTTTGGTAGGGGTTATTGGAACAGGGCTTAGATGACATCAATGTGCACAAAAGGGGAAGTGACATGAGCTCAGACTAGTTCACTGGTGCAACAACCTTCAAATTACTTATACTGTAATCAATAAAGGGACCCCTTACTTGCACATAAGTATAATATTAAAGTTTACAATTAACAACAGTTTATTAAATTCAAATTTTAGATAATCAATACTCAAAAAACAACAGGTTTTGCATTAAGTTCTAAATTTAATTAAAAAGTACATTTTCTACTCCAATTAATTTTTTTAATATAATAATTTACACAGTGGCTGTCATAACTTGTTTTCATGGCAAATTTAAATACATTAAATACTCAAGACTGTAACGGACTCGGCCACGCCCCCGGCACCAGGCTCCCCCTACACTCCGCCCACATGCTCCTCATCACCGGATTACTAGCACCTGTTCCCAATCACCCCTGCACCATAAAACACTCACGCTGTCTGGTCTCGTCAGAGATAAATGGACTTTCCTCGCTCCCAGAGCTAACCCCAAGACTGCCAATCCGAGCTCCCTACGATCTGCATTCCACGACATATCTCCCTGCTTCCTGGTTCCCTTCCCGAGACTGCCTTCCTCAGATCACAACTCAGCTAAGACCACTCTGTTTGCATTTCACTGCCTTGTGTCCTGCCGAATTGAATAAACCTGTTTCTGTTTACATCTGTTGTACTGCGTCTGTGTCATGACAGAAGACCAGACCTCTCGGCAGGCCGAGGCGGAAGCGGCCTCGCACCGCTCACCCAATCCGGTCACCATCTCGCACAGGCACTCCACCTCGCACTGCAACTTGGAAACTCTTCTTCTTCTGCCTCCGCCAGTGCCATGGCCCTGCCAGCACCCTACGCTGGCGAGGCGGAGGGATTGCAACGGGTTTCTACTCCAGTGTTCATTGTATTTTGAGTTAAAGGCCCGTCAGTTCGAGTCGGAACGCGCAAGGATAGCCTTCATGATCTCCCTGCTGACAGGACGAGCGCTTCAATGGGCGCAGGCTATCTGGTCGGCTGACGGGCCAGTCACACAATCCCTGGATGCTTTCATAAAACACTTCCGAGAAGTTTTCAGCCGATCTGCGGGTTCGATATCAGTCCAGGACCAACTCATGAGGATCCAACAAGGTACCCAATCAATTCATGAATACACTCTGAGTTTTCGCACACTAGCCACCACTAGCGGTTGGAACGAAGTGGCCCTTATAACTGCTTTTCGTCAAGGATTGAACCCGCAGATCCGCGTCCACCTGGCTATATACGACGAGTCAATCGGTCTAGAGAACATGATCCAACGCTCCATCCTGATCTCACAAAATCTGTCGGCATGCACCATCTCCACTTTACCTCATACAGATGTGCTGGTAACCTCTGCAATGCACTCCTTCACAGTGAAAGCCCTGATCGATTCTGGATCCGCTGGAAACTTCATCTCCGCCACCCTGTTACACAAACTTCAAGCCAAAAAGATTCACCTGGATTCCCCGTACCGAGCACACTCCATTCTGGGAAAACCGCTGGGCCGCTGGTGCATACGCTACGCCTCTGAGGAACTCTCCATCAAAATTGGTTGCCTGCATCAGGAGAACATCACCCTACTGGTGCTGGAGGGCTCAACGGCTGACATGATCCTGGGCCGCCCTTGGCTTACCATCCACTCCCCGGAGATCTGCTGGAGGTCAGGGGAGGTATTACGCTGGAGTAACCACTGTTTCTCTCATTGTCTCTCAGTTCTGCAGAAACCCCGTACCACGATGTCTCATTCCGAGTCTCCACTTCGAGTATCCCTGGCTTCCACCTCCATTGAAAGTCCCCCCTCAGGCATCTCCTCTGACCTCCCTGAACTATACCGGGCGTTCCAGGACATGTTCAGCCCCCAGCTGGCCACACAATTACCACCTCATCGGCCATGGGACTGTGCGATTGACCTGCTGCCTGGGGCATCCTTTCCCAAAGGACGGATTTACCCCTTGTCCATCCCGGAGCAACAGGCCATGGAGGAGTACGTACAGGAGGCTCTCAAGCAACATTACATCCGCCCTTCTACATCCCCTGCCGCTGCCAGCTTCTTTTTCGTGGCCAAGAAGGACGGAGGCTTGAGGCCCTGCATCGACTATCGACACCTCAATGCACAGACCATCAAATTCCGCTATCCACTTCCCCTGGTGCCCGCCGCTCTGGAACAGCTGCGGGGAGCTCGCATTTTCACGAAACTGGACCTGCGCAGCGCTTACAACCTCGTACGCATCCGGCAGGGGGACGAGTGGAAAACAGCCTTCATCACGCCAACAGGACACTACGAATACCTAGTAATGCCCTTTGGACTGTCCAACGCCCCTGCCATATTCCAGGGATTTATGAATGAGATACTCCGCGATTTCCTCCACAAGTTTGCCATAGCTTACATTGACGACATCCTGATCTACTCGTCCTCTCCCGAAGAACACACGGACCACGTTGCGCAGGTCCTTCAACGGCTCCGAGAATACCACCTCTACTTAAAACTGGAGAAGTGCGAGTTCCACCGCAGCCGGACTCACTTTCTAGGCTACATCATTGACCAGAGCGGCGTCAAGATGGACCAGGGGAAAGTGAGAGCAGTGCAGACTTGGCCAACTCCCTCCACCATCAAAGACATCCAGCGTTTCCTCGGGTTTGCGAATTTCTACAGGAGATTTATTCGAAACTTCAGTACCATCGCCGCCCCCTTGTCTGCACTGCTTCGGAAAGGGCCCAAGTCTCTGTCCTGGAACACCGACGCGGCCGCGGATTTCCAGAAGCTTAAGGACGCCTTCTGCTCGGCTCCTACCCTGGCCCACCCGGATCCGGAACTCCCCTTCGTGGTCGAAGTCGACGCCTCTTGCACCGGGGTAGGAGCCGTGCTGTCGCAGCGGCAGGGTGAGCCTCCTCGTCTCCACCCATGCGCCTACTACTCCAAAAAGCTGTCCCCGGCGGAGCAAAACTACGACATCGGAAACCGTGAGTTGCTCGCCATCAAACTGGCCCTTGAGGAATGGAGGCACTGGCTGGAGGGAGCCCGGCACCCCTTTCAAGTCATCACCGATCACCGAAACCTGGAATACCTCAAAACCGCCAAACGCCTCAACCCACGACAAGCCCGCTGGGCCCTCTTCTTCACCCGCTTCCATTTCACCGTCACCTATCGCCCCGGAGTCAAGAACATCAAAGCGGACGCCCTGTCCCGCCAACACAATCCTGAGTCATCATCCCAAGAACCCGAACCCATCCTCCCTCCAGCCATCGTGGTGAGCCCCATACAGTGGACCATGGACCAACTGATCCAGGAAGCAACTCACGAGGACTCTGCTCCGCCAGGGGGTCCAGAGGGTCGGATCTATGTGTCAACCAGTCTTCGCCTGATCCTTCTGGACCAAGCACACACCTCTCCGGGCTCTGGACACCCAGGCAGCCAGCGAACCCTCTCGCTCTTGCAAGATCGCTACTGGTGGCCCAGTATGGCTCAGGATGTCTCCCGCTACGTGGAAGGATGCTCAGTCTGTGCCACCACCAGGACCCCTCGAAGATTGCCGGAAGGTAAACTCCTCCCTCTCCCTCTCCCTTTCCCTCGTCGTCCCTGGTCCCACCTAGGCATTGACTTTATGACCGATCTACCACCATCGGACGGTAACACCTGCGTTCTGGTGGTGGTGGATCGGTTTTCCAAAGCATGCAAGCTCATCCCCATGAAAGGTTTGCCCACGGCTCTGGAAGCGGCGGAGGCCTTATTCCAACACGTCTTCCGACACTTTGGCCTCCCCGAAGACATTGTGTCAGACCGTGGGCCCCAATTCATCTCCCGTGTCTGGAAGGCCTTCTTCGAGCTCCTCGGTGTGTCCATCAGCCTGACGTCCGGTTACCACCCTCAGAGCAACGGCCAGACTGAGCGGAAGATTCAGGAAATCGGGAGATATTTACGAGCCTACTGTGGCCGCCAGCAGGACAGCTGGAACCGGTATATTCCGTGGGCCGAGTATGCCCAGAACTCCCTAAGACAAGAATCCACTCACCTCACGCCCTTTCAGTGTTACCTCGGTTTTCAACCCCCTCTGTTCCCTTGGACAGGTGAGCCCACGGAAGTTCCAGCTGTCCACCACTGGTTCCAGGAGAGTGAGAGGGTCTGGGACTCAGCTCACGTCCACCTCCAGCGGGCAGTACGTAGACAGAAGCTCCAAGCGGACCGTAGAAGAGGACCCACACCCCAGTACCACCCGGGCCAACTGGTCTGGTTATCAACCCGGGACATGCGTCTACGTCTGCCCTGCCGGAAGCTGAGTCCCCGTTTCGCTGGTCCCTTCAAGATCCTGAGGCAGATAAACAAAGTCACCTACCGTCTCCAGCTCCCCCCACAGTATCGCATCTCACCCTCATTTCACGTGTCACTCCTTAAACCTTACACTGACCCTCTTGTCCTTCCTCCCACAGAGCCTGGTGCTGAAGATGTACCGCCGCCTCCCCTTGACCCGGAGGACCTTAACATCTACAAGGTCAAGGAGATCCTGGACTCCCGGCGGCGAGGCGGTCAACTTCAGTATCTGGTCGATTGGGAGGGATACGGCCCCGAGGAACGGTGTTGGGTCTCTCGGGACGACGTCTTGGGGACTTCCACGCTGCGCACCCTGACCGACCGGCACCTCAGGGCCGAGGCCGTCCTCGTCGCCGTCAGCTACGCTCCTCCGGAGCTGCCCGTGGGGAGGGGGGTACTGTAACGGACTCGGCCACGCCCCCGGCACCAGGCTCCCCCTACACTCCGCCCACACGCTCCTCATCACCGGATTACTAGTACCTGTCCCCAATCACCCCTGCACCATAAAACACTCACGCTGCACTCACTCTGTGTCTGGTCTCGTCAGAGATGCATGGACTTTCCTCGCTCCCAGAGCTAACCCCAAGACTGCCAATCCGAGCTCCCTACGATCTGCATTCCACGACATATCTCCCTGCTTCCTGGTTCCCTTCCCGAGACTGCCTTCCTCAGATCACAACTCAGCTAAGACCACTCTGTTTGCATTTCACTGCCTTGTGTCCTGCCGAATTGAATAAACCTGTTTCTGTTTACATCTGTTGTACTGCGTCTGTGTCATGACAAAGACATTACTAACATGTTACATAAATATAATGAATGGATTAATATAGTAACGAAAAACTGACATATATAAAATACTTCTCTCTAGAGTTCATTTCTCTAACACTTTCACTGACTGCATACATTTAAAAATTAGTGACACACATTTTTCTGAAAACAGAAAACAGTCAATAGTCCCGAAACACAAATATTTTCCCAGACATTCTTTGCTATGACAAAGTCAAATCTAATTCTATACTTCTTCATTCTATATATGAACCTAGTTTAAAACCGCAAAGCAGAAAGACTATCGGTGACACTGTTCTGTGTTGAGGAGGAATTTCTATCTGCACTGTTTAAAAAAGTCATTTCACCCACTTCACAGAGCAGTTCACTTCTATTTTAGAAACAGAGTTTTTTTTAAAAGATCATGCCCCATTTGTGGCCTGAATCTCTAAATCTTGTCTGTTATGAAGATGCAGCCATGCAAACATGTGTGGAATCAAACAGCATTGAGGAATCAAACGGCATTGACGTCAAAGGCAGGAAATTCTGGGCTACTCAGATGACCACAAAACAAGTTGCCATATAATTAGGCTAACATGTAAATATATGCCTGATTGTGTGGGAAAGGGCCTATAAATATGAAGCCAGATGGTCCAAATTTAGCACAGGACCCATATCCATTCTAGATGCCATAATCATATAATTGCTAGAAATGCCTGTGACGCAGACTAGAGAGACTAGTTAAAACCACAAACCAGTGTGTTTGTCAATGAGACAGTAAATTGTAAATAGCCGTCAAGCTAAAGCCTATTTGACATGGTTGACCTCAACAAGGGACACAAAGTAAAGCCAAGCAGGAAAGAGTTCTCAGACCACAAGTAACTTTTCCTTGACTTCCTACATAAATGATGCCCATTTGGTCTCTGGTGGAATAATGAGGAGCAGGACATATGATGTAATATGATATACAGCCAGTTTTGAGAATGACAAAAATATAAATTTTCACAGTCTGCTGCTTCAGTGTTTTTAGATCTTTTCGTCAGATTTATATGCTCTATTAAAGCATAATCATAAGCATTTCATAAGAGTAAAAGGCTTTTACTGGCAATTACATTAAGGTTGTGCAAAGAGTCAATTGCAGAGTAGACCCTTCTTTTTCAAAACCTCTTCAATTTGCACTGGCATGCTATCTTGCTGGCATACTGACACTTCTGTCCCACATCCTGACTGATACCAGCCCATTTTTGCATTACAAGTTCTCAGTGGGATTAAGGTATGGGGAGTTTCCTGGCCATGGACCCAAAATTTCAATGTTTTAATCCTCGAGTCACTTGTTATCATTTTTCCATCATGGCAAGGTGCTCCATCATGCTGGAAAAGGCATTGCTCATCGTCAAACTGTTCTTGGATGGTTGGGAGAAGTTGCTCTCTGAGGATGTTTTTGTACCATTCTTTATGGTTTTCTTAGGCAAAATGAGTCCATTCCATTGGCTGAGAAGCAACACCACACATGGATCGTCTCAAGATGCTTTACTGTTGGCATGACACAGGACTGATGCTCACCTTTTCTTCTCCGGACAAGCTTTTTTCTGAATGCTCCAAACAATCGGAAAGGGAATTCATCAGAGAAAATTACTTTTCCCCAGTCCTCAGCAGTCCCAATAGCTTTTACAGAATATCAGTCTGTCCCTGATGGTTTTTTCTGGAGAGAAGTGGCTTCTTTCTTGACACCACGCCATTCTTCAAAAGTCTTTGTCTCAATGAGAGTGCAGATGCCCTCAAACAAGCTGCCATTCCTGAGCAAACTGCACTAGAGGTGCCCTGATCCCGCAGCTAAATCAACTTTAGGAGACAGTCCTGGCTCTTGCTGGACTTTCTGGGGCACCCTAAAGCCTTCTTCACAACAATTGAACCTCTCTCCTTGAAGTTCCTGATGATCCGATAATTTTATTTACTTGCAATCTTACCAGTACCAAAATCCTTGCCTGTGAATCCTTTTGTGCAAAGCAACAAATGGTAAGCAGACACTCATGGTTAACAGAAGAAGAACAATGATTTCATCTTTGATGTCATGCTGGTCCTTTTGTGGTGGGGCTGAATGCAGGTGAAATGTTTTTTTGGGGTAAACATTTTTCAGAAAAACTGAGGAAGCAGACTGTGAAAATGTATATGTGTGTCATTCTCAAATCCGTTTGGCCTGTTATGTTTCAATCACATGTTGAATGTTTGCTGCTTCATGCAAAGATGTTTTTTGCATGTTTGCCTTTATTCAGTTGGAGAGAGGACAGAAAAAAAAAAAGTGGGAAAGAGAGTGGGAAGGGTTCAGGAAAGGACCACGAGTCATGAATCAAACTCGGGACACTCAAAGCACTATTGCACAATCTGTTTTTCCTGCTCACTCCCATACAAACTCACACAGTACACACATGCGGAAACACAGAAACTTCTTGTCAGTGCTGACCAATTACATAATCAGTAAAATAGTTTTGCAACTGTAAAGCTACTTGAGAATTTTATGTAGTGAGGTCCACTAACATCACTATTCTTGAAGCAGTTAAACTTACAGCCAAGCTTTTAGTAGAGACACTCTGCAAATTGTGGCAACATGAGCACCTCCTGTGTGCATTTAAAAAAAACAAAACAAAAAAAAAACTTTATATACAGTAATACCTCGGTTTACGAGCGACTTGGTATACGAGCAATTCGGTGTACCAGCATGGAGGGTCGAATCGGTGTACGAGCATTGTATCGGTGTACGAGAAAAAATTTCCCTCACCCATGCGCAGTTCTGTGTGGAAAAAGTCCTAATGCTCAGCATCCTTGTGCGCATTTTTACATGAAATATCCTAATGACAGCCTCTCATAACACAGTCAGGAGGTTCCAACCCGTTTATAACCCCTTAACTCATTCACTGGCTGCATCATTCACCACAGTGATACTTTTATAAGTGATTTACAGAAGTTTTTACCTCATATTCTAAAGATTAATTAATTGTGATCACTATTGTTCACGTAGTGAAATATACACGGTTTTAGCCAAATAATAAACAAAGTAATAGGGTTAGACAAACCATATTTTTATACAAACAACATATAAGCCTCTCCTACAAATGAGCACTGTTTTCATGTTCGTCAGACCTGCCGTTTCTCTGCAGTATCGGCAAAAGCGCAAGGAGTAAAATGTGACTTCTTACCCCGTGAGCGGGGCTCGTTTTAACAGACCCGTTATTAGTTGTAACACCATGTTATCCAATGCAAGTTCATTCACGTATTTTTATTTGTTTAAAAAGTTGCGTCTTGATGATCATAAGAATAACTTATAAATTAAATATATTTTTTTCCTTTATTTTTTACATTTGTTGTGTTTTGAACAATGCAATGACATGAAAAACGTTTTAATAGGTTAATACAATGCAAAATATATGATTATTGATGCAAATTGTTCAATGCGGCTTAGTGTTACAACTAACCCCGCGCTGTCTTGTTTACTTCAGGACCGGATAGCAGCCACTATGTGTTTTTCACGTCTTTCAAAATGGTACCATCTTTTAGCCAAGAAGATGGTAATCATAACAATATAAGATTAGACTAACAATCTTTCACACATTCTTTGAAAATCGAAAAACAACTACTATAACAAAAAAGTTATTTTGAGAAAAAAGAGTTTTTCCTCTGGTTCTCATCCAAACTCATCCAAAAATGGCCAGAAGACGTGTGCAAACAGAGTGATGAAAAGCCCTTTAGCACGTCACATTCATGCCCGTGCAACTATCTAAAAAAATCACTGTTACTATTTACCCCGAGTTACTTTGTGCCCCACGCTCCCCTAGTTCTCTTGCGGCTCTCGCAAATTCGTTCTCTCGCGGCTCCGGCGAATTCGTTTGTTCACGGGTCCCGCGAATTCGTTTGTTCGAGGCTCCCGCGAATTCGTTAGTTCGAGGCTCCCGCGAATTCGTTCTCTCGAGGCTCCCGCGAATTCGTTCTTTCCCGGGTCCCGCAAATTCGTTCGTTCGAGGCTCACGCGAATTCGTTAGTTCGAGGCTCCCGCGAATTCGTTCTCTCCCGGCTCCCGCAAATTTGTTCTCTCCTGGCTCCCGTGAATTCGTTCTTTCGCAACTCCCATGTTCCACGACTTTAACTCTGGATTATCACTTCGTTTGGTTTCTGCACTATTATAATAAATTCACTCATTTGCTTTCATCCTTGCTTTCCCGCTCCCCCCTCCTCCCTCCTCTCTCTCCTCCAAGCAGGCTGCTCAAACCTGAAGTGCATTACAGTAAATTGTCAAGTATTTTTAGAGTTTAATTGTCAATTATTAATCAGTATTTATATGAGATCGTAATGGTTACAATTTTAACTGCAATTAATAGGGTAAAACAAAAACAAAAATATTTAAAATGGGCATTTGTGGTCATGTGGAACAAATTAATTGATTTTTAGTGCATTCTTATGGGGAAATTTGTTTTGGTGTACGAGCATTTTGGTTTACGAGCTCGCTCTTGGAACGAATTAAACTCGTAAACCGAGGTATTACTATATATATATATATATATATATATATATATATATATATATATATATATATATATATATATATATATATATATATATATATACAGTGGAGTTCACTTATCTCGAGTCACGGTAAACTTGCATGCGCTGAGTTTGCCTTGCACGTGGATCGAGGTCCGCTCACGGTTCACTTCCTGTCCATTTGCGTCAGAATCATGACTGAACACGCGTTAGCTTTAATCTAGTCGCTAAACGCGCTAGCATTGTGCTATACTGTCCGTGCATACAGCGTTTTTCTCGCTCGCGTCTTTTTCCCGACTTCATCAAACAACTGGTCAACAAGTTGGATCAACACACGCGGTGAGTCATGTCATCTTCTTTAGCAATTGTTACATGCACTGCCTGCTTCATGCATAGTTTGTCTGTCTCTGTCAGCTGTGAAGGGTTCACATGTGATAAATGTAGGGACATAATTAGGCTGACAGAGAAGGTTTCAGAATTAGAGACACGCATCCAAACTTTAATTGAGGATAGTAAGAATGCAAGGGTTTTAGATACTGCTTTGGATGCGACTAGCTTAGCAAACCCTGTACATTGTTCGGTTCCGGCTGTAGAGCCCGTGCAGCAGGGCAACTGGGTGACTGTGAGACGGCATAATCGCGGGTCAAAAAACCACTGTTCCATTCCGATCAGAACATCAAACAGGTTCTCCCCACTCAGTGACGCACCCACTGAGAAACCTGTTGAAAGTGCCCTAGTGATTGGCGATTCTATTACTCGGAATGTGAAAATAGAGACTCCAGCCACCATAGTCACATGTTTGCCGGGAGCCAGAGCGCCTGACGTCAAAGCAAATTTAAAAGTGCTGGCTAAGGCTAATCGTAAATATTCTAAGATTGTTATTCACGTCGGCGCTAATGATGTCCGACTTCGTCAGTCGGAGATCACTAAAACTAATATTAAAGAGGTGTGTGAACTCGCAAGTACGATGTCAGGCACTGTAATTTGCTCTGGACCTCTCCCTATGCGCAGGAGTGATGAGATGCTTAGCAGATTATCCTCACTCAATGGCTGGATGTCTAAGTGGTGCCCGCAGAATAACATAGGGTTTATAGACAATTGGAAAAGTTTTTGGGGCAGACCTGACCTGTTGAAAAGAGATGGTATTCATCCCACCTGGGATGGTGCCGCTCTTCTCTCTAGTAATTTGGCATATAGTCTTAGAGCTAAACCTTGACTAACTGGGGTCCAGGTCAGGAAGCAGACAAACTGGCTAAACCGACCGTCTGCTAGCTGTCTCACGTCACAGAGGTCAGATAAATTACAACACATAGAAACTCTTTCTCCTAGATATCCTATAGAGACTGTGTCTGTTCCACGAATTAGCAAATACAAAAAACTCTCAAAACCGTTTAAGGGTAAAAATTTAATTGATTTACAAACAACTAAGAACGGTTATAACACAAATGAACAAATGATAAAGCTTGGGTTGCTGAATATACGATCCCTTTCCTCAAAAGCACTTATTGTAAATGATATAATTACAGATCATAAACTAGATGTGCTGTGTTTGACAGAAACCTGGCTAAAACCAGACGATTATATCACTTTAAATGAGTCCACCCCTCAAGATTACTATTATAAACATGAGCCTCGTCTGAAAGGTAAAGGAGGAGGTGTTGCTGTAATTTATAGTAACACGATCAGTACTGCTCAAAGGTCTAATTTGAAATATAATTCTTTTGAAGCGATGGTCCTTAATGTAAAATTATCTAGTGCAAGTAATAATTCCTGTTTAACTTTTGTGCTGGCTATTCTATACAGGCCACCAGGGCACCATACAGACTTTATCAAAGAATTTGCTGATTTTCTCTCAGAACTAGTAATGTCTGCAGATAAAGTCATAATTGTCGGTGATTTTAATATCCATGTAGATAATGAAAAAGACGCATTGGGATTGGCATTTAGAGACATCTTAAACTCTATTGGAGTTACACAACATGTATCAGGACCCACTCATTCTCATAATCATACTTTAGATCTAATATTGTCGCATGGGATCAATGTTGATACTGTTCAAATTCTACAGCAGAGCGATGACATCTCAGATCATTACTTAGTTGCGTGTAGACTACCTTTAGCCAAAGTCGAAAAACTAACTCCCTGTTATAAATATAGTAGAACTATCACTCCTAACACAAAAGATAGCTTTATAAATAATCTTCCTGATCAGTTTGATCTACTTAACATCCCAGATAGCCTAGAAGAACTTGATGTTGCAACAGAAACTATTAACTCTCTCTTTTCCAGCACTTTAGACACTGTTGCTCCGTTGCGCTTAAAGAAGATTAAAGAAAATAGTCCAACACCGTGGTACAACGAGCACACCCGGGCCCTCAAGAGAGCAGCCAGAAAAATGGAGCGGAGCTGGAAAAAAACTAAGCTAGAGGTTTTTCGCATTTCATGGAAAGACAGCTCTATTGCATTCAG
Source organism: Rhodeus uyekii (assembly GCA_037043235.1). Lineage (NCBI taxonomy): Eukaryota > Metazoa > Chordata > Actinopteri > Cypriniformes > Acheilognathidae > Rhodeus > Rhodeus uyekii. The sequence continues at coordinate 1,228,727 of JAWRVZ010000156.1, read as the reverse complement.
AAAAGCCTTAAAATCAGCTAGATCTGCTTACTTTTCCACCCTCTTAGAAGAAAACAAATACAACCCTAGGTATTTATTTGAGACAGTGACTAAATTAACAAGAAATAAAGCCTCAACCCCAGATGCTTTAAAACAGCACAGCAGTAATGACTTCATGGACTTCTTTACTTGCAAAATTCATAATATTAGAGAGAAAATTATAACCATGCAACCGTCTACTACAATATCACAAAATACAGAAAATTTTAGTGTCCCCGAAGAAAAATTCCACTCCTTCATTGCTATTGGGGAGGAAGAATTGTCTAAACTCGTTAAATCATCAAAATCAACAACATGTATGCTAGACCCAATACCAACTAAGCTACTGAAAGAGTTGCTTCCAGAGATCATAGATCCTCTCCTTAATATTATTAATTCATCTTTGTCATTAGGATACGTACCAAAAACCTTTAAGCTGGCCGTAATTAAACCGCTTATTAAAAAACCACAACTTGATCCTACAGAATTAGTTAATTACAGGCCGATATCGAATCTACCTTTTTTGTCAAAGATTCTAGAAAAGGCAATATCTTCACAACTATGTTCCTTTCTAGAAAGAAACAGCATCTACGAGGATTTCCAGTCAGGATTTAGACCATATCATAGTACTGAGACTGCTCTTATTAGAGTTACTAATGATTTGCTCTTATCATCCGATCGTGGTTGTATCTCTCTGTTAGTGTTACTGGACCTTAGTGCTGCATTTGATACAATTGACCACAAAATCCTTCTGAATAGACTTGAAAATTATGTTGGCATTAGTGGAGTTGCATTAGCCTGGTTCAAATCATACTTATCTGACCGTTATCAGTTTGTAGCAGTAAATGAGGAGATGTCATATCGGTCACAAGTTCAGTATGGAGTTCCTCAAGGTTCAGTGTTAGGACCATTGCTTTTCACCCTGTACATGCTTCCTTTGGGTGCAGTTATTAGGAAGCATGGCATTAGCTTTCATTGTTACGCTGATGATACTCAGCTCTATATTTCTTCTCATCCGGATGAAACAAACAAATTCACTAAATTAACAGAATGCATAACCGATATAAAAAATTGGATGACTAATAACTTTCTACTGCTTAATTCTGAAAAAACAGAGATTCTAATTATTAGACCAAAAAGTTCAGCGCGTAATAATCTAGACTACCGCCTAACACTCAATGGCTGTTCTGTCAAGTCTTCGTCGTCAGTTAGAAACCTGGGTGTGCTCTTTGATACCAATCTTTCATTTGAAAGCCATGTTTCTAGCATCTGTAAAACGGCATTCTTCCATCTTAAAAATATATCTAAATTACGACATATGCTCTCTAAGACAAATGCGGAAAAGTTAGTTCATGCGTTCATGAGTTCAAGGCTAGATTATTGTAATGCTCTACTAGGTGGTTGCCCTGCACGCTTAATAAACAAATTCCAGCTGGTCCAAAATGCAGCAGCTCGAGTTCTTACTAGAACCAGGAAATATGAGCATATTAGCCCAGTTCTGTCAAACCTGCACTGGCTTCCTATTAATCACCGAATACATTTTAAAATCTTGCTAATTACTTACAAAGCATTAAATGGTTTAGCTCCCCAGTACTTGAGCGATCTCCTAACACATTATAGTCCTTCACGTCTATTGCGATCCCAAAATACTGACCAGCTTATAATACCTAGAATATCAAAGTCAACTGCTGGCGGTCGATCCTTTTCCTATTTAGCTCCTAAACTCTGGAACAGTCTTCCTAATACAGTTCGGGAAGCAGACACACTCTGTCAGTTTAAATCTAGACTAAAAACACATCTTTTCAACCTGGCATACACATAACACATTATACATACATTTTAATCCAAATCATGTAAAATGATTGTTAGGCTGCCTAATTTAGATAAGCCGGAACCGAGAACATTCCCATAACACCTGATGTACTCGATACATCAGAAGAATGGCATCTACGCTGATATTGTTCTCTGTTTATTCCGAGGTTACCGTGGTCAGCCGGATCCGGGCCGTATCCAGATCAGATGAAGGACCTGGACACGAGCACAGCACTACCCTGAAGTGTCTGCGGAGACCGTGACTCTACTAGACCCTCCCCTGTGACGACCATGAACCCATCTCCAACCGGACCAAATTGGACTTCATATTGGACTTGAATTGTTGTCAATATAATAATCATGTACTGTTTGGCTTTGGCCAGAGGAGAACTGGTCCCCCGACTGAGCCTGGTTTCTCCCAAGGTTTTCTCCATTCTATTCTTCATTCGTTACGTCACCTGCTGGAGTTTTTTTCCTTGCCGCTGTCACCTATGGCTTGCTCAGTTGGGGAAACTTAACACTTAAAATTCATCAATTGTATTGATTCGCCTGCTCTTTTGGGGCTTCTGTTCAGCCAAACAAACTTTGTTTATATTGTTTTTCCTGTAAAGCTGCTTTGAAACAATCTACATTGTAAAAAGCGCTATATAAATAAAGGTGACTTGACTTGACTTGACTACTGATAGGTGCAGCTAAACCAATGAAATCAGCTGAATCCTACCAAAATGTGCATATCAGAAGCCTAAAAAATAGCAGGCTGCGCTATTACAGGGCAGACACGACTATTCATAGAGCATTTAAGCACAACTAATGTGAGGGCATAGCGTCAACGGCGGTGACAGTGAGCACATAAGCACAAACTACTGTACAGAAACCCCAGCGTCAACTGCAAAAGCGGTAACAACTGTATTTTGACAAAAGTAGCAATATCCCAGGAATGATTTATTCAATTACTCGCCAAAAGCACTTGAAAAGCCAAAGATGGAATATCCAGCTTATAAAAACTGGCGAAAGTGTTCTGCAATAGCAATAGTTCTCGTCGAGTGAGCTCTGATGCAGAGAGGGCATTCCTGTCCCTGGTTCGCATAAGCCAAAGCAATAGCGTGCACTATCCAGTGAGAAATAGAAGCAAGAACTCGAGAAGTTCCTCGAGCTTCTCACACCACAGGTGGCGCTGACTGTCATTCGTCAATTAACAATCGCGGAAGTGCCGACCGTTGAGAAATTAAAAGATTTCGGAGGATGGATTTAAGTAAAGAAAAAACTAAAAAAGGACGAAGTGAAAATATAAATAGAGACAATAAGACAAATTGAATAACATTTCAATGACTTTATAGACAAATTACAATTTTCCATGACTTTTCAATGATTTTTCAAGACACTAAAAAATTCCCTGACTTTTCCAGTTTTCCATGACCGCTACGAACCCTGTACACTGTACTGTGTATATGTACATTTTTTTAGATGAATGCCGATCGCTTCATTAAACAAATCGCGGCAACACTATTGTGTAAAAAGACACCAAAAACACAAGCATGTACATTTTCATTTAATAACTCACATCATGTACATCAATAAATGTTCCTTTTTCGTTCTTGCGAGGGTTGTTATCTTTGGCGCTTGCAATATCACTCTGACAGCTGCACTTCCACCATCACTCTGACAGCTGGCGCTGATAGGCTGTCTGACCCGTCAATCATGCAAGAAGACATGATTGGCTGTGCTGCCATGAGGGCGGCTCTTACCTACGCTCAGACCTGTTGAATTGCTTGTTAAAAGACGAGCTGCTGCACAGAGAGGAGAGCGGGAGAGACTGCTTTATCTTTTTCTCTTGATTCTGACTTGTGTTTTTTTTTTATTGTGTGAATTTCGTGCACAAGCACTGTGTGTGAACAGCCTGAACAGTTATGGATAATTGAAATTCGAAATGTGATCTTACACAAAAAAGTTAATCAATCTATGGTTATCTAATCAATCTATGGTTATGCCAATGATTTTTTACAAATCTTTTTTGCTGAAAAAAGAAAAGATATTTAAAAACTTAAAATAAAATAAACTATAAATGTTGCTTTTACATCCAACTTAAACTAAAATTATATGAACTACAAAATAAAAAAATGAATGCTGAATTACAACATTAGTAAATACTACTTTAATATCTAATACTAAAATAACTATCAGAGGTGACTGTGCTCAAGTGCATTTGCATTTCAGAAATCTATATATACAAATAATGCAGTTAGCTAACAATTTATTAATTCATACAATACTTTAAAGTAAAGCTGCAGCGACTACAAAATACGCCGTGGGTCCACCCCCATCCCAAAGCCTCATCCGCTTTATGTGCACATAAAGCCCGCCTTCTCTGATTTGATTGGTTTTCTCAAATATTGTGACATTGGTCGGTAACGAGCTTAGATGAACACACACACACCCCTGCTTCTTTTCTGACGTGAGCTCTGCTCAGCGCCGCTGCGGATTGAAGAACCCGGTTATTAGAAGACGGGACGAAGACAAATTTGTTGAGAAAGCACATTAGACAGGCAAAACGCAAGAAAGTATGTAATCTAGTAGAGCGTGATGACCTCACGAATATGTTATGACTGTTTATGCTGTGAGCGAAATTGTGTTTGAAATGTTGGAGAATATAATTAAAGGTTTGTATCGAGAATAAAAGGTGTTTTTTATTGTATACTGGTAAATCTCTGCTGTTAGTTGGTGCACATATGCCTTTTGTTTTTAGCAAACATATACAGTGTATGTACATTTTTATAGCATCCCGATCACTTCATCAAATAAATCACCATACTGGCAGTTGGTTTGCTTTTTTGCAACCCCCGAGGCTGTCGACATAACCGGATTCCACTGTATATGGCGCCTGTTTTTTCTGTAACTAAGCGTAAATGTTTACTGAACTGCATTTCTCAACTAAAACAACACATGCCAGTGGGGCATAGAACATCATTTTATTTCAACATTATGATTTTGGGACGTAAAACGTATTTGGTGGTGTTCATATTTCAAGATGAATAGCAAAATGTCCTGCGGTGTGACTGTAACATTGATGACTCCTCAAATGTAAATATTAGTAAAATAAAGCAGATATGTCTGGATCAGCTAATAAATGCCTTGGCATTATTTAGTATGTACTTGCTTAATTAACTTAAGTTTTCAAAATGCTAAAAAGTACTAAAATAGTGTGGCGAGCAGGGCGGGGTCGAGGGACCGTGAGAGCGTCACGAGAGCCGGTGGCGTGATTGGTAATGAGCGCCACCTGCGAAGCCACCGGTGTCTCGTCTCACGGAGGAGCGGAGGCTTAAAAGGAGGAGCGACGACAGTGATGACGAGAGAGGACCAGGCCTGGATTTTATGTTATGTTTTGTGTTGGCGGCAGGCGACCGCGAGGGGCCGCCGCCATTACTTTCGTTTTGTATTTATGTTTTATTTTCCTCATTAAAGTGTTTGAATGTCTGCCGGTTCCTGCCTCCTTCCTCCCTGAACGTTTAACTCCGTTACAAATAGTATTTACAGTACATTTAGTTTTGTAACACAAATGCTGTCCTGCAGTGTGACATAGGATATTCGATTTTTGTACTGGCAGTTACATGGACAGCCATAGGGGTCTTTTAGTCAACCCCCCACCAGGAAATTCCCCAGATGTTTGGGTGTGCTATAGAGGTTAATAGGTGATTGTTAATCTCTTATTAATTTGATAAATTTCATCATTTCTGTCAGACCATGAACATGTCCATTTTTGATAGTCTGTGGTGTGACTGATCTAGTTTGAAAAAAAAAAGAAAAATATTTTTAAAAAATAATCATATTCAGGTTTAAAACAATGAACTTATTCGGTTACTGTAATGTCCAAGCTCAGTCTTGTATAGCAATGACTAACAATGGCTGCCAAAGTGAAAAACTCTTACTGTGGTAACAATTAAGTAATTATGTCTATATTAAGTCAGATGTCTAGCTTGATTTTTGTCTGTTATGTTTGCAATATTAAACATAAATATAAATATATATCTGTCTCTATATTAATATTATACAAATATTGTCAATATTATATATAATATACCTATATAATACACATATTAAACAAATATATATCGGTCTTTATTATACATAATATACCTATATTATACATAAATTAAACATAAATATATATCTGTCTTCATTTGTTTGTTGTATGTGAATGTTAACAGTCACTGATCATTGTTTTTAAAGTGATTTTTTTGTTTAAAATGTTGGCTCTAACAGGTTGTCATGTGTCAGGGTTTTAGGAGAGCGAGGACTCAATTTGCAAAAAGGATGAACTTTATTAACAAAATCAAACAAACCGTCCCAGGGGGGGAAAAAACTAGAAACTAGACTAGGCAAGACAAGGCAAGGCAGGACACGTAACTGGAACGACATAGAATAACGACACGACTGACGGCTAGAAATGACAATGAAGCGACACAGGACAGCAAACATGAGGACATTCAAATAAAATACACAGGAGTAAGGGTAATTGATGAGAACACAGCTGGGACAAATCAAAGTTAAGCAGGGAAACAAGGTGGGAGGGTTACACATAGACGAGACATGAACAATGCGAACATGCATCGCCGCGTATCCACATTAAACAAAGACGCAACATGAAAACACATGGCTGATGAAAACATGAACCACGTGCTCATAACACTTCACACGGACCCGAGAGAACGCGGCTCGAGCAGAGCTTGAACCACGCCCAATCACAAAACATAGACTGCACGAGAACGAGAAAAACCCTCGGCTCGCGCGCTCATGACGAGGACGAACACACGGGTCATGAATGTCCGAATCCCGACACAAACCGAAACCAGACAAGACCAGCCTCGGGATCGGACATCATAACCGCACATAAGACGTTACACAGACAACCGTGCACATGGCCCAAATCCTCGAAGCCGTGCACACACACATCAAATACGAGACATTATGGTATTGTCAGAGCTCTGCCACAAAACCAAGAAATTACTAGATCGAATGCGGCAGAACCCTGACAGTCATATTTATGGTCTTATCTTTTGTTAGTGACACTACAGAATATCAAATGTCTCTTCACTGGAATCTTTGTTTAAAGAGCTGAATTGATGATTTAAAATGCTTTTAATTATTTCAGCATGATTGTAATTACTTTCTCCTGAGAAACAAGATATTTGTTTAGTCTTTTAAGTTAAAAATAGAAATGAATGGTCTTTATGACTGGGTCTGATTTGACGCCTCCAAAATGTTTATTTTTCAGTATGTCTTGTTCACTATGTTAATAGTGAAGTATTAGTAATAAGTAATAAGATTGTACTGATATGTTGCATTTTCATTAATGTTCAAATAGATTTGCAAATGAATTTGTTTGTTACAAAAGTATTTAATAGATTTCACCATAAATGTTCATACAGTGTCTCATTTCGTCCTGTGGTGTGACGGGAAGTCCTGTGGTGTCCTGTGGTGTCACATCACTTCAAACACAATTAAATGACTTTTACTATGTTAACTAGCTTAAATAAGTATATGCATTTGAAAACATTGCATAAAATAACTATATATAAAAAAAAAAAAACATTTTCAAATATTTTTTCTCATTTTACACAATATTTCCACTGGAGTGAGTGGTAAAAGATGGCACAAGCAACGAATATAATCAAAAAAAAGCTGTGGAAAAAAAATATTTGCAGAATTTTAATGATCATTCTTTAGAATACTTGTTAAACTTAAAGTATACCTGATTTGTATTTGAAATTAATAATGTTTAAATATTTGAATTTTATAGTAATTTCATGTCACACTGCAGGACATAATTTGCCTGGCGCTGTGAAAAAAGCTTAATAAATTACATAATGAGGAAAAAAATCTGCTAACCTCTAACAGTTTCAAAAACAACAGTATTTGAACTTTACAAATGCATACAATTCTCAAGCAATTTAGAACTTTTTTTGAAAAAATGCTGTTTCACCCTTATTTGTCAACTGCCCATAATCAATTTGAAACTGATGAGGATGAGTGGCAGCAGGTGTGCATGATGAGTAAATGGAGTGCAGGTGATGATAAGGGAGGCTCATGGGATTTGTAGTTCAGAAGGTGTCCGGTGATGTGTGACAAATGCAACATAGTCTCTTGTCATTGCTTAAATTAGACACTTGATAAAATAAAATAAAACTTTCTATGAATAGTTGATCATTCAGTCTAAAATATTTCCCATTCACACATAAAGGCAAGTCAACTGGGAGTTGTTTGCCTGACACACAAAGCTGGTTATATAGGTCTGAAAATGAGTGCAGGGCCCAAGAGAGCAGTGAGATGCTCTAGTTAATACCCAGCCCCCACACGCAGCCCACCTTTTAAACAAGTTGTCTATGCCTATTGCCTATCAACCAATCCAGACAGCAAAAACAAGCAGGAGTAATGGAATCTGATGCAACACTAATAACACTGGACTGTGCATTAATGCAAAGCCAAAACTATTTAACACTTTGCTTAAGACACAATTAATTATCAAAATGCTTTAGAATCATGTGCACTGGGTCTAATGACTTTGATTGCAAAGGTTAAGACCGTATGTACCACTTAAAAAGGCTCAGAGGGTTTCCATGGTAACATGTCAGCATTTCCTCACTGAGACTTTGTATGAGCAAACCTTTCATTAGATACATGAGCAGAAAAGAAGAGCTGTGGCTAATAATTTAATGCCTGGGATGACAAAGCTGAATAAGTGAATATAATTGATCATCTGGACATAATAGGGTTGTCGAGTTAACCGTGAGTCGAGATAAGAGAACTCCACTGTATATACAGTGGAATCCACTTATCTCAACCTCGGTTAACTCGCAAACGCGTTGACGTTTTTTGAAGTGGAACCACAAAACTCCCTCATTGTCTTAGCATTTCTTTCCCGTCTTTCGGATGAGACATTAAACCGAGGTCCTGACTCTCTGTGGTCATTAAAAATCCCAGGATGTCCTTCACAAGAGTAGGGGTTTAACCCTGGCATCCTGGCCAAATTTGCCCATTGGCCTTGGTCCATCATGGCCTACTAATCCCCCCCCCCCCCCCATACTCTAATACCCCCCTACTATGTGAAGCGCTTTGAGCTCTGGAAAAGCACTATATAAATGTAAAATTTCTTCTTCTTAATTTTCTTATCAGTTTTGTCGAGTCTTTTATGTCGCCGAACCCGAATATCTTGAGCACAAAAGAGGGACACATTAGCCACTTCACATGGGTTATCTCGATCCCATGACTCATGATCGTACCTAGTTCACTGCACATGCACTGAGTTCGCGGTGCACGTGCATGCCATGACCATTTTTGGTATTTTCGGTTCTTCCGGCCGATTTTACAGCGGTAGGTCGCATTAGTTTGTGTGGTCATGACATAAGGGCCGTATGTTGTGTAATTGATGATTCATGTTATATAATTGTGACCTCTAGCACTTTTGTGATATACACAATGTTCTGTTGATTATTTTTCTTCTTTGAAATTATTTCTTACGTTAATCTTCTCTTTCTATCACAGCGCGTCGTGTATTGCTGCGCGTGCTGTTTTCATTGCTTCAGAGTCCTCAAACTTATTTGTGTTACACCAGTGATTCGATAAATGACATTTTGATGGGATGAATGAGTGATTACGAAATTACAAAACGCAGATTACACACCTACAGAGGCACAGGAGTTCCCAGATTACATTGAAATTGACAAAGACGTTGTTACTGATAGAAGCTTAGAAGCATTTGTTTTCAAGCAGACCGTTAAAGAAAAAAAGAAACAAAGCATTTTAGACTTTTTAAATAAACCATAGTAACCGCGTGTGCAATACTATTCAGAACAGAGCAATCAGAGCGTCAGAGCGAAATGACTGTGTTATGAACGAATGTGTTTATGTGTGTTGTGACTGTTTATGCTGTGAGCGAAATTGTGTTTGCAATGTTGGAGAATATGATTACAGGTTTGTATCGAGAATCGAAGGTGCTTTTTATCTCGATCATCGGCTATCTCAACGCTTTTTTGCAACCCCGAGGCCGTCAACATAACCGGATTCCACTGTGTGTGTATATATATATATATGTATATATATATATGTGTGTGTGTGTGTGTGTGTGTGTATATTCAGCTTTGTCATTAAATTATTAGCCACAGCTCTTCCTCTGTGTGTGTGTGTGTGTGTGTGTGTGTGTGTGTGTGTGTGTGTGTGTGTGTGTGTGTGTGTGTGTGTGTGTGTGTGTGTGTGTGTGTGTGTGTGTGTGTGTGTGTGTGTGTGTGTGTGTGTGTGTGTGTGTGTGTGTGTGTGTGTGTGTGTGTGTGTGTGTGTGTGTGTGTGTGTGTGTGTGTGTGTGTGTGTGTGTGTGTGTGTGTGTGTGTGTGTGTGTGTGTGTGTGTGTGTGTGTGTGTGTGTGTGTGTGTGTGTGTGTGTGTGTGTGTGTGTGTGTGTGTGCGTGTGTGCGTGTGTGTGTGTGTCTATGCTTGAATATACACTCACCTAAAGGATTATTAGGAACAACATACTAATACTGTGTTTGACCCCCTTTCACCTTTAGAACTGCCTTAATTCTACGTGGCATTGATTCAACAAGGTGCTGAACGCATTCTTTAGAAATGTTGGCCCATATTGATATCATCTTGCAGTTGATGGAGATTTGTGGGATGCACATCCATGGCACGAAGCTCCCGTTCCACCACATCCCAAAGATGCTCTATTGGGTTGAGACTTGGTGCCTGTGGGGGCCATTTTAGTACAGTGAACTCATTGTCATGTTCAAGAAACCAATTTGAAATGATTCGAGCTTTGTGACATGATGCATTATCCTGCTGGAAGAAGCCATCAGAGGATGGGTACATTGTGGTCATAAAGGAATGGACATGGTCAGAAACAATGCTCAGGTAGGCCGTGGCATTTAAATGATGCCCAATTAGCACCTAAAGTGTGCCAAGAAAACATCCCCCACACCATTACACCACCAGTCTGCACAGTGGTAACAAGGCATGATGGATCCATGATTTCATTCTGTTTACGCCAAATTCTGACTCTACCATCTGAATGTCTCAACGGAAATGGAGACTCATCAGGCCAGTTTTCAACTGTACAATTTTGGTGAGCTCGTGCAAATTGTAGCTTCTTTTTCCTATTTGTAGTGGAGATGAGTGGTACCCGGTGGGGTCTTCTGCTGTTGTAGCCCATACGTCTCAAGGTTGTGCGTGTTGTGGCTTCACAAATGTTTTGTTGCATACCTCGGTTGTAACGAGTGGTTATTTCAGTAAAAGTTGCTCTTCTATCAGCTTGAATCAGTCGGCCCATTCTCCTCTAACCTCTAGCAACAAGACTCCCGAATACTGGATTTTTTTTCTAAAAAATGGTTGTGCCAGTAACTGAGCAGATTGAGCCCAGAAACTGAGCAGATTGTGAAATACTCAGTGAAATACTTGGTGCTCGTCTGACACCAACAACCATGCCACGCTCAAAATTGGTTAAATCACCTTTCTTTCCCAATTCTGACATTCAGTTTGGAGTTCAGGAGATTGGCTTGACCAGGACCAACCCCTAAATCCATTGAAGCGAAGCAACTGCCATGTGATTGGTTGATTAGATAATTGCATTAATGAGAAATTGAAGAGGTGTTCCTAATATTCCTTTAGGTGAGTGTATATATATATATATATATATATATATATATATATATATATATATACATATGTATATACACAGTAATACCTCGGTTTACGAGCGACTTGGTATATGAGCAAATCGATGTACGAGCATGGAGGGTCAAATCGGTATACGAGCATTGTATCGTGTACGAGACAAATTTTCCTTCACCCACGCGCTTTTTTGTGTGAAAAAAGTACTAACGCTCAGCATCGCCACGCGCATTTTTACTGTAAATATCCTAAACACAGCCTCTCATAACACAGTCACACGGTTCCAACCCCTTTATCACCCCTTAACTCATTAATTCTCTCAGCTTCGCTTGGTTTGGCTGCATCATTCACCACAGTGATACTTTTATCAGTGATTTACAGCGTTTTTACCTCCTGTTGTTTAACATTATAGATTGAAAGTAGGAAATTCTCCCTCTAAGCAGTAACCCCTACCCCTAGCCCTACTCCCTCCCCTCGTCTCCATCACGCCAGCAGCGACGCTACTCAAGTATTTTTAGAGTTTAATTGTCAATTATTAATTAGTATTTATATGAGATCTTAATGGTTATAATTTTAACTGTAATTAATAGGGTAAAACCAAAACAAAATTTAAAATTGGCATTTATGGTCGTGTGGAACGAATTGATAGATTTTTAGTGCATTCTTATGGGGAATTTTTTTTTTTTTTTTGGTGTACGAGAATTTTGGGTTTACGAGCTCGCTCTTGGAACGAATTAAACTCGTAAACCGAGGTATTACTGTGTGTATATATATATATGCAATTTTTATTATCCGGCCGGAACCGGATAGTTCCGGATATCAAATTAACTATTCGGCAGGAACCGGAACCGGATATCAGCGGATATATGGATACTTGTTGCACCACAGACAATTTTTTGTGTGTTTACAGTTTAGACTACAGTGTAAATAAAAATGTTACAGAAAAATACAGAAACAGAAAAATAATCCCAAACGACACTAAATTTACGTGACGACATTGTTGTTTTTGTTTGTATCCAACGTTTAAAATGGTGGCTGAACTAAATTAAACTAATAACCGAAAATGACCGAGCAATATCCGGTACCTGGTACCATTTCGACCGGAACCGGAGCCGGAACCGGATAGAAAAAAAACGCCGGATATCTGGTACATCCCTAATATATATATATCGTATTGTCACGCATATAACACGCAGACAATTCACACCGTCATATAGCCCGCAGGTTTTGGGGTTTTGTGTAAAAAATTGTTGCCATAACCCGCACCTTTATATAACCCTCACCCACAGATTGATGAACTTTTTAGTGTTAGTTCACATTTCGAATTTCGAATGTTGCTCATATGACGTCAATTATCCATAACTATTCATGGTCGGTACACAGTGCTTGTGCGCGAAATTCAAACAATAAGAAAACAAACACAAGTCAGAATCAGAACAAAAAGAAAAAGCAGTCTCTCCCGCTGTGCAGCAGCACGTCCCTTAAGAAGCTTATTCTATAGCTGTTGATCATCGGATGAGATGAGAAGAGCCCACCCTCATGGCAACACAGCCAATCACGTCTTCTTGCATGATCGACAGGTCATACAGCCTATCACCGCCAGCTGTCAGAGTCTGACAGAGACAACAAACCTTGCAAGAAAGAACAACAGAGAGAAAATACAGCAAAAAAAAAAAAAACTTACTTCCTTAGGGAAGTAAAAAATATATTGAAATATTATTACGTGTAAAAAAATTGTGATATAGATCGCACCTTTATATAACCCGCACCCCCCTGCGGGGTTTGTAAAATCTGGTATAAGCCGTGGGAAAATACGGTATGTGTGTATATATATATATATATATATATACATATATATATTTATATATATACACACATATATATATATATATATATATATATATACATACGCGCACGTGCACACACACACACACACACACCTGTTCAACTGCTTGTAAACATAGCCATCTAATCAGCCAATCACATAGCTGCAACTCATGTAGACAAGGTCAAGACGATTTGCTGAAGTTCAAGTTCAGATTCTGATAGAAAGGCAACAGTGACTCAAATAAACACTGTCTGTGTGTGTGTGTGTGTGTGTGATCAGCCAGCGGCGGCTTCCCGCACATGCGCGATTCATTTGCACGTGGAGGAGTGAACATCTCATGCTCTCCCTGCATCTGGGAGCAGCTGTTGCGCGAGGACCGGGCCGCCTGTGAGTGCTTTGGGATGGGGATGCGGCAGCACTCGCTGCTCCTTGAGAAGAGTAAGAACGATATGTCCTGTCACTTCAGAGAGTCTCCAAAAGTATCCAATAACTCAGAATAAAGTCGGTAGATTTGTCGCTAGTCGCTTTTTTGAAAATTTGTGCTATAGTGGTCTGAAAACTCGCTAAATATAGCTAGTATAGTTATAGCTAAGTTGGCAACACTGACCGCGATCCAGAGGAATTTGTCCCTCTTTTGTGTTTGAGATATTAGATTTCGGTGACGTAAAATAATCGACATAACCCACAAGAAAATGCTAAGACAAATAAATAAGGAGTTTGGCCGTTCCACTCAAAAAAGCGTCGACATAACAGTATTGGCGAGTTAACCGTGAGTCGAGATAAGTGAATTCCACTGTGTGTGTATATATATATATATATATATATATAACCAATGCCAATGAGCAAAAGGTGAAAGAGGTGGACTTGCCTGGTCTATATAAAAGGCAGTTCCTGAGCGGATCTCTCTACGCTGTTTAAGATCAGTCTCAGTAGTGTCTCTGGACAGGGCAACATATTCAACCTCTCGCTTTGTTAATTCCTAGCAAACAAGAAAGAAAGAGAAAAGACTATAAATAACATAGTTGTTATGAAATTGTCAGTGTTTAATTTTGTAGAAATTCAGCATGTATTGATGGTTGTGGTTGGGAGCAATAATATTTGAAATTACCAGGTACTGCATGGCAATCGAGCGTCGCAGAGGACCGGGAGGACCAATGAGAAACACGTCCTGTCCAAGAAGGTCCTTCTGCATTATCCAGCGAAGGTGTTGGGTGATCATTTGTGGCAGAGCCTCCATCACTGCCAAAAAATAAAATAGATTATTGAAAAATATTTTCTAATGTGTCAAGTTTGGGTAAGAGAGAGAATATGCATGTAAACAAATAGATTAGATAGATGAAATTTTTCTTTTTGAATTTTAAGCAAGATGGTCATCAGCCATTAAAAAAAGTCAAGCTGTTTGAATTTTTTCACCAGGAGTGGCATAAAGTCTCCGAAAAGCAATGTGACTGATAGGGAGCATTACTATCAGGATTATATCAGCAAATACTGATTTCAGATCTATTCCTAAGTTAAAACAATAGTATTGAGCAGTTTAAAAATGCGTATAAACTTGTTTTATTTGCATTATTTGAAGTCTGAAAAAATGGCATTGTCACGTTCTGCAAAAAAATGCAGATTATATTTTTATTTCAAATTTAGAAGAAATGTTGTATGTAGTTTGTAGAGTAAAAAAGAAACGTTCATTTTACTCGAACAGATAACAGTAATACCTTGAGATACGAGCATCCTGACATACAAGTATTCCGAGATACGAGAAAGCCTTTAAGCTATTTTTTTCTTTGAGATGCAAGTTAATATTTGACATACAAGCAGTTTACTGATGCAGATGCTAGTGGTGGAGCACTTGGAGAAGCCCATGCCACCTCACTGCTTCACTTCACGTGTTCGTCGAATGAAATAAAGGTTTTGCTGCACAAGATCTCCCGTTTTATCATGAGTAGAATCCACTCATGTAATTTACGTGCATGCAAACATCAGTTTTGCACTCGTTTCTTTTTGCCTTCAATCCCTCCTCCACCCAAAAAACCCCACAAGATTTTACATTTCAAATGATGTTTTAATCTTACATTTAACCCTATGATCACGCCGGTGTGATTAAAACGTTCAGTGCGCGTTGGCTGGCGCTGATCCAGAGATGGATCACGCCGCTCAGAGCTGGTCATATATTAAATATTCAGTGTTTCAACCACATATCTTTATTGTAGGTTTAATACATTTAAACACTGATAAGTACTCGCAAAACAATACATTTACAGCTTGTCTATAAAAGCGGAAATAGCAATCCATTCAATTATAAATTGACTAGTTGATTTATTCATATCAGACACACATTGTATGGTTCAGTGTTTTTCAACCTTTTTTGAGCCACGGTAAATTTTTTCACAAAAAATAAAAATAAATAAATATGTCAACTGAAAAATGTAAAAAAAAAAAAAATGAAACTATGTAGCCTACATTAACATTATACATCCTTTTTCTCAAAGTGTCTTAAATGGGAATCAAATAAAAACAAAGAAAAAAGTATTTTATAAATAATTTGCTTTCAAAAAATATTTTTAGAACAATTAAGTGAAATTGAATAACTTTCCACGGCACACTAGTGTACCAGGTTGAAAAACACTGCCATAGGCATCTATAAAGTTCACTCTATTCTTCTCCCACTTCATCGGACACTTACTGTCCTTTTGGGAGAAGTGACTGAATTTACGTGTTGTCAATCAGACAGATTAAATTCTCTGAACTGTTGCGCAAACTAACATGGCTGCACCCGTCATGCACATGCCTGTATCGTCTTTCTCGAAGGTAAGAACTCATAATTAAAACCATATTTTATAGTACAGGAATCCTTATATACTATAATTTTGTATGTGTGTGTGTCTCTATAGTAATTTTTTTTTAAATTCCATTGTTATAGCAGTAACAAGGGAGTTTTTTTTTTTAAAGGGCCAGAATGGATTAATTTTGTTCTGTTAGTTTTTATGGGAAACAATGATTTGAGATACGAGGAACTCGAGTTACAAGCTCTGTCCTGGAGCGGATTATGCTTGTATCTCAAGGTATTACTGTATAGATGCATATCATTCACATCACATAGCTTTATTTAAATTGTGTGTGTGTGTATATATGTATGTGTATACATTTTTTACTCATTTATATTTGTTTTTATTTCATTGCGCACATTCACTTTAAAAATCCTAAATACACAATATTTTTCAATTGTTTTGTTTATCAATAATGAAAATAATAAAGCACAGCCTAAAAATTATCTGAACAGCATATATATGAACACAGTGTCATGTGTATTAAAACTGATCTTATGTCTAATATATCTTTTGAGGCATTTTTGCAATGACTTTTAATCAGCTGGTGTTTTGGTGACTTTAATGGAGGTGTGAAGTCAGTTCTCCTCAAGTTCACACAGCAGGTGTATCATAACGAGCACATACTGTGATTTACTGGCACAAGCTCGGGATTTCTGGGGGTTTTGAGCCGATATGAGATCTCGCCAATCTTCACAGTGTCACCTGTGGAGACAGAGGGAAAAAAAGTTCAATTACACAGCAAAACAGAACAAATGTAACAAACAACCATATCAAAGTCAAAGTCAAAGTGGAGTTTATTGTCATTTCAGCTATATACTAGTACATAGTGAAACGAAACAACGTTTCCCAGGAAACAAGGTGCTATAAACAAAAAAGACCTATATACATAAAGTGCACAAGGTGCAAACAGACAGCACAAGACAGTGACACATACAACAGTACACAGAATAAGTACAAAAGAATTAAGTAAAAAAAAGTAAACAAACTTCTATATACGCATTCTATTTAAAAACAATCCTTGTTAACGTTTACTTATAAAATGTACTCTATAGAAACGTTAAATCGCATTGGAAGCGTGTTAAAAACACAGAATACAGAGTAAGAGTTTAAAGAACTTGGGCTCGTTTAGACCTGTGAGTGAACAACAATGTGACACTTGAGTGAAAGCTGAAAAACAACCTCTCAAGACGTGAAGAATTACAGTACGTGTAGACGATAAGCAGACTCGGGCAGATGTGAATCAGTACCTGATGCGGTGTTGAGGAGTTTGAGGTCACGCCCGCTGCACCTCCAGCCTTCCTTCATCACGGGACCCAATATATGGCGAATCCTCCGCGCAGCGACAGCTGCCGCTGTTCCTTTACACAACATGCGCGAATGCATTCCGACCCTTTAAGAAAAAAATGCTACTGAATTACAAACACATCGGCTCCACTGCTATATCACAAGTGTTTACATCACCGCGGAGGACATTAGGTGACGGACACATGCGGTCCGGTTAAACACGCCGTCCGTGCGGATCGGGCTGCTACATCATGGGTTCCGCGGGAAACAAACTCTAAACCTGCCGAAGACACTCGTTCTCTAGGGATAACTCCAAAAAAACAACTTATGTGGAGCTCGGGATAACCAATCTCTGCAATCTGCTAGGTTTTACTAGAACTGACCAGGATCTAATTTAAACTTGAGTGTTAATAAGCGCGTGAAAACTGAGCGAAAACTAAGCTAAAAGAAAATAAATATGCATTATAATAATTATACGTTAAAATTCTTTATTATCTGGTGTTTATAACCCTGTAATAAATAAATAGGAGTTCATGAGATTCATGTTCAAATGAAAAAAAACGCAGGTCTGCTTGATTGTTTTAAATTGAATCGTGTAGCAAATTAACATGTTGAAACAATCACGAAAGCGCTGCTTTTACAGTTTTTTACGATTGCTAAGCAGCAGTGGGCACAACTGGAGTCACATGTGCAAAACTCTAACTACAGTGTGCAATACCTACAGTCACCTGAGCTGAACAGTTCACATCACCTGCAAAACCCATTCCAAGCAACACAACTCTTAACACATGCCTCAAAACAGGCACATGCAGCCAAACACTAATCACAACCCTCGCTGAGATAACACACACTGTCACTCAGAACACACTGAGAGTAAAAACACTAGCTTCAAACACCAATACAGAAAATACTAACTTTTCTTTACAGTTTGAACAATTTCAGTGACTTCATACAAAGTAATATTTTCTTCAAAGAACAGAGTGACATTCTTTCACATGATTTACAGTATTTACATTTTGAAAACATAATTCTTGAAGGTAAATGAAAATCAGCAGTTTGCTTCAATAGTCTGTAGTAATTTACGGATTTACAGTAATGAGAAAAAAGGTAGAAACTAAAAGTACATTCTGTAATTCAAACAAATAATTGAAGGGCTAATCCTGCCTCTCTGTAGCATCAGCCACAGGTTTTCATCAACATCACATCTAATGTTCTCTCTCTCATGCACCTGGGGAAGAACCCAGGTCTGAAACATTTCCAAATATCATTATCCGCCAGCTCTTGAGTATCCCACAGTTTAACAGTATTGCATTGGTGACCATAACCATGTCAACAATATCATTTTCCTGTGCATCTGAAAATAAATTTTCTCTTCCTCCTGTTGGGGGCAGCCTTTGGGTCCTGTTGTAAAAATAAATTTTACTGTCAAACTTACTGTAATGTATATATGTGTAAATATTCTATAATTGCAATACAAAATAAATTCCTGTAATGTTTTCATTTACTGTGAGGATGGAACTCTCACCTGTTTGAAAGCTGGAAAATTAGCATGACAGATGCTACTGTGGATCTTTGCAGATTGGGTTGCACCCTCAACCCTTCCTCTCTCAATGAGAGACCATCATTCATGACATGTCTGTAAGTTTAGCACTTATTTCATCTGAAATAACAGCTCTTTGTCTTCCTCCACCCATCCACCCTCTCCCTGCTACCCTTCTCACTTCACAAACCTGTCTTCCGTGTTCCATTTCCAAATTTAGTTTTTCTGAGCTCTACCTATATATACCTATATAGAGCTTAGAAAGACTAATTCATGACTCAAGGTAAATATATATATATATATATATATATATATATATATATATATATATATATATATATATATATATATATATATATATATATATATATATATATATATATATATATATATTTATACATATGTGTGTGTGTGTTTTCACCTACAAGTCTAAAACACCTGCTTAACCTTTCAGCTGAAATTGCAATCAGCAGAGTTTGGTCCACATGAACTGCTGCTGTGCAGACTGTAGTTAGAGTTTTGCACATGTGACTACAGATCTGCCCACTGCTGCTTAGCAATCGTAAAAAACTGTAAATAAAGCCATAGTGTTTGAGTCTTTTTATTAAGACATAACAAAGACACATATTGCTATAACAAGACACCCAAATAGAATATAACAAAACAATAGAAAAAAAGAAAACAAGTAAAAACATATCTAATTTAAAAATAAAGAGAACAAATACAACCACAAAGACGGAATATGCAAGTTCAATTTCCAATTGAATCGAACTCTTTAGCAAATACAATTGTATCTCAATCACAACCACAATCACAACCAGCTTCCAGGGATAAATCACTACGGTATTTCTTGGAATGGTAACATTCAACAAACAAAAAAGGTAATAATTTTTTGGCTGATCTGAATAAAATGAGCCGTTTCCATCAATATCCATGGTTCCTTTAGAAAAGTGGGATAACGTGTAAAGCGCAGGTCTCGTGACGTCACGGTTAGCGTTTCTGTCCCTTATAGGGATTTGACATTTATCACGTGGAAAGAGGGAGGCTCGGCTTCTGGGAGCCCCTGATAGAGTAAGGGAGGAGAGGAGAAAGGGAATAACACTCGCACGAGGAAAAGTGTCGCTCGGTTTGCGGAGGGACGGTAGAATATGGACGATGCCTCTCAATACACGCGGAGTCCTGCCTGGGAAGAGCTGGTCAGTGCATTCACGTCTCCATCACACTCACACACACACTCGCTGTAGCTCAGGGTCTTAGAAGCGTCTTCCTGAGATCTGGATCTGATCGTAATTCACACAGGAACTCCTAAACAGTTGCTGGCAGTCGTTGCGTTCAAAACGAATCAATAATCTCATCTAAGCCATCCCAGACTTTAAGATTCACGCTCGACCGATTCATCAGAAAAATGCGTTATTCTGTGGCTTTTTTAGCTGTTTAAATGCACTGAGAGGAGCGCGACGAGCCGTACACACACTTAAAGGACTTAATCTTTTTTAACGTGACTGTATGTAAAGAATATTTGGGATTCGTTTTGACTTCACAAAACCTCAGATAGAGCAAACTTACTGCATGTGTGTGTGTGTGTTCGTGTGCTGATGTGTGTGTGTGTATTCTGATGGGTATGTGTGTGTGTGTGTGTGTGTGTGTGTGTTTGTGATTATGTGTGTGTGTTTGTGCTGATGTGTGTGTGTGTGTGTGTTTGTGATTATGTGTGTGTGTTTGTGCTGATGTGTGTGTTTGTATTTGTGCTGATATGTGTGTTAGTGCTGAAATGTGTGTGTGTTTGTTTGTGCTGATGTGTGTGTGTGCATTGCGCTGATGCGAGTGTGTGTGTTTGTGCTGATATGAATAAGCTAATAAGCGACAGCAGGAAAGAGCGTTTTGATTCAAACTAATCGCCGTTAGGGTTGAAACTAAATCTGGAGAGGTGCGTCTCGCGCCTGACAGCGCCTTTGTACTGATATAAACATAACTTTTTGTTGATATACTCTCGATATGAAGTGGGTAGTAAAGTGATAAATAATGACAGTACTTAGCCTTTATTGTGTGGGTGTCCGATCCACATCCCGACGAAAAACTGTTGCTATGGTTACCCTCTCACGCGATGTAGTGTATGGACCGCGATTTCTAGTTGCCAATGCAATAAACTCAACAAGGGCCCAGAACACACACACACACACATACATATATATATATATATACCCCACCGCCCATATGGGAGGTTTATGGCATTGGTAGAGTCTAGAGTCCCCCTTGATGGCGTCCAAAGTCTGTTGGTCTGTTGTCTCTGCGCGTTGAGAGTTTGTGTGTTTGAGGCTTAAACACTGTCATAGAGGCGCATCTGTTGCTGTGTTTCTTTGCCTCGGTTTGCGCGATGGCCGTCCGCCGCTAGGGTTTGCTACAGAGATTTCCTCCCGCTGCATGCAGAGAGAGCCGCTCGGGAGACACGAGCAGACACGAACATGCTCGCCAGCCGGACAGCAAACTTTCACAGCAGCTCGT
The DNA here is from genome assembly GCA_037043235.1 of Rhodeus uyekii. Classification (NCBI taxonomy): domain Eukaryota; kingdom Metazoa; phylum Chordata; class Actinopteri; order Cypriniformes; family Acheilognathidae; genus Rhodeus; species Rhodeus uyekii. Next base: position 1,207,265 of record JAWRVZ010000156.1, on the reverse strand, counting down.
GTCAAGCGCCAGACTCTCGGTGAACGGTCGCCCAGACACCCGCGAAAGCATGACGGCCAAGAGAGCCGCTCTCCAGCCGCTGTCCAGCTCCCGCATCCCGGCGGAGAGGAAGGGAGCGGCTGAGCGCCTTCATAACCCGGAGTGCTGTGACTCTTCCCCGCAGGAGCCGGAGAAACCCGCGGCGTCTCCTTCGGGGCTCCCCGCCATGGGGGCTGTCGGGGGGTCGGGGCCGGTGCTGGACGAGTCATCCGACAGTGAGGGGGAGCAGGAAGGGCCGCAGAAACTCATCCGGAAAGTGTCAACCTCCGGGCAAATACGGAGCAAGGTAAGACACGTTGTTTCATAGCCGAAGCCTGTGCTGTGTGTTGAGCTGCTGGTGTCCAGGCCAGTAAGCAGCCGATGGTGCTACTGTTGCCCTGCACAATGATGTACGTTTAGAGCAAACATCTGGTGATTGATTGATTGATTAATGATCGCAAACTGAACAGGAATGTTGCATCGTTTAGAAATGTATTAAATATGCGTTTTATATGGCCGTTAAATTGATTAATAAAATATTTGTCTGCGGAGAAATTGAATTGATTCTGATTGAGAAATAAAACTTTTCTCCCTGTTTGTTTTTGCCTTATCAAGATCTTTTCTATATTTAGTTTGGAATGATTTTCTTACCTTTTCACTTACTTTAAATACAATAATCATAATGATCTAGGGTTAGTTTTAAAACATTAAAACATGGGCTTTGATGCGTAAATGAATGGATCGTAATTGAAGCCTCTTGATTCTGCTCTCTGCTTGGCAAGATGACACCTCAGCCGTCTTGCCCCACTTTAACTGTGACACAATAAAAAGTTCCTCTTTTCTGACCAGAACAAATCCACTTAATTATTGAGTGCTGCTCTCCACCCCCGCTACATTATTTAAGAGGGCTATATTTAGACGCTGCCTGTTCTGGATGTGGAAGGGTTTTTTCTTTTGTGATGATAATGAGCTGTCAGTTTAAACCACACCGCATCTGTAAATAAAGCCTCATTCATAAACATCATATTTCCTTTCATCAGTCAGTATACAGCAGTTGATGAATGCTAGTCCACATCCATGACATCCCCTATTTAGGGGATTTACTATGCAAATGGAGGTATCAAAATGATGACATGCATTGACTTGTTTGAGATCTTTGTCGATCAGGGTAATTTTGGTAATTTTACCTCAGTCAGCTTAAAGGGATAGTTCACACAAAAATGACAACTCTTTCATTTACTCATCCTCAAGTTGTTCCAAACCTGTATGGCTTTCCTTCATGTGTGGAACATAAAATATGATATGAGTAATTTCTGAAACCAAACATTTGATGGTTCCCAAAAATACTATGAAAAGTCAATGGGGACCTTTAACAGTTTAACATTAATCAAAATATCTTCTTTTCCAAAATAGTTTCAAAGTAGATTGAAATTCACACCAAATTATTGTCAGTGCAGTTTCCTCAAACATATCAAGCAGCACAAATGTTTTTAATCTTGAAAGACTGGCTGATGAAATTGCATTTTAAAAAACCCATTCCATTAAAAAATGTATTTTAAATGAAAATTTACTGTATTTGATTAAATACAGTCTTGGTGAACATCAAACCTTTTTTTAATAACATAAAAGTGCTCTCAGCATTCTCACCAGACTATAATAATCAGAGCGCTGAGGAAGTACATTTGTTTTTAGAGAGTTATTTTCCAGTGCATGGGTTTATATTAGACCAGTCATGAGCAGTGCTTTGCCCTGGTTCTCTGTGGAGAGAGGGCTAATGCCCAGACCATCTGTGTTCTCAACGGCCACCACAGACGTCTCAGTGTGTTACAGGAGTTGAGGGTGTGTTGTTCTGTTGGGCAGTGGGCTGTGATGTGTGCAGATCACTGCTAATGGAGCATGCAGGCTCTCAGCGCTGTCCTGCCTCATTGTTTGTTTAACATGGGCTCTTCACAGATTGTCCTATGTTCACTGCTTGTACTGTGGCCACTCTCTGTCACAGATCAATCCGTATGCAGGGGATCTTCTACCCTTGTAGTGCACTGACATTTTTCAAAGCCAGATTAGCTGATGCCATAGTAACTACTCACTCTATCTTCATTAAGCTAATTGAGGGAGGAGGGTATGCTGTGTAAAGCTTTGACTTTGAGTCACACTTCAGGGCATGATGACATCAAAATAAATGTGTAGATCCTTTCAAAATTAAAAAAAAATTGTGGGAAAATTGGTGCTATTTTGTGTCTTTTTCATTGCTCAGATTCCGTTGCATCGACAATCCTGCTCTCTTTTTTTTAGATAAAAATCCTCATAGTTTTATAAATGTTCAGTATTACTGATTTGAGAAATTATGCAACAAGAATAAGAATATCAATATAATATAATATTTAATGTTGATCTGAATCAGTGTTATTTTATATTGTATTTTTTCTTTATAGTTTGGATTAGATTTTTTCTTATTTTGTGTTTTTACTTTAGTTTTGGTTAAAGTTTTAGTAATTTTAGTAAATTTAAATAGTGTCTTTGTAGTTTTTATTAATTTTATTTTAGTATAAAATAATGTGACAATGACAGACTTGCCAACTCTTGTGTTCTCTGGTAAAAGCCAATTGAGCTCCATGGTGCTGAGCTGTGAGCACAGGTCCCACTAGAGCAGTGCTTCTCAATTATTTTCTGTCACGCCCCCCTAGGAACAGGTAAAAAATGTGCGCGCTCCCCCCATTTTGGAACTATCGCCTTATTGTTTTCATGGCAGCGCGTCATGCTTGTCACGTGACATACCGCAGTCACAAAAAGCGTTGTATAATAGATAATTCAAAATAGTCACCAACTTGTTGAGTCAAATTGTTGAAACCTAAAATAAATCTTATGTGGTTGAAAACACTGAATTGTTGTGATAAATGACAAGCTCTGAGCACATCTTTTTTGGATCAGTGCCAGATATCGCGTGAAAACACGTGTGAATTTAGTGGTTGATCACGTGACACATGTGAACGTGTGATCGTACACGTCAAAGGATGAGGGGACGGTTATCTGAACTTCATATATGCTGCTCTTGTTCAGTGCAAGAAAACCTACTCCCTGGCAAAAAAAACCATGTACCCCAAGGTAACGCGCGCCCCCCTGGCAGCGCCCCACTATTTGAGAACCACTGCACTAGAGGATATCAGGCCCTCATCCCAATGTCATGATGTCTACTTCTTTGGTCAGAAACATACACACTAGTTCCTACTGGAGGTCATTTTGTAGCAGATACTGGTCCTGCTGCTGGGCTGTTGCCCTTCTACATTCCTGTCCAGCTCTCCTCATGTTATGACCTGTCTCCCAGTAGGTCCTCCATGTATTTGAAACTGTGCTGGGAGACACACCAAACCTCCTTATAGATGTGCCATCCTGGAGGAGCAGGACTGCTTGTGCAGCCTGATTAGCTTACAGACAGTGACAATGACTTGCTGCTGCCTCTCCAGTGAACCTGTTGTCACTTTCATTTATCATCATATATCAATTTCACAAAGCAATATTTCGAAAAAGAAAGTTAATTTGAGATGGACTGAAATCATTTCTATAATTGGTGAATAATATAATATAGTATATGTGTAATTTGCATTGAAATGACTTAAAATGGTTGCAAATATATGATTTTAAATATGTTAGAGCTGTGAACAATTACAATACACAATGCAGTTTAACAACTGTGTTTCCAGGATAAACAGAGTGCAGTGATATGATGTGAACACAGCTGGGATCTCAGTAAAGCTCTGTGGGCTGATGCCTTGTAATTTAGTGGGAGAGCTCAAGTGTAGCAGAGCATCTGATCCTCTTGCCCCCCACAGACATCAATAGAGAGGTAATACTCTCATATGCTTCTCACTCTGTTCTCATATCTTCACACACACACACACACACACACACACACACACACACACACACACACACACACACACACACACACACACACACACGCGCGCACACACACACACAAAAACAAACCAGGAGACCATAACCCGCCTGATGATGCTTTTTGAAGTTTATAGACAACACAATGTCTATACATTTTAATGTGATCGGTTTCCAAGTGAAGCCGAAGCTTTTACTGTAGGAGGAAATTATGCTCTCTATCTTTTATATTTATATACATGTATATCAAGTTATTACATTTTTTTATCTACTTAATAGCAAATTAATTGCACAGCAAATTCTTCCATCTCTGTATTACATTTAGTGAGCAATCTTATGAGTTAGAAATGAAAATCCGAGTAAGAAAATGTGGAGTGAGTGAAATGGGAAAATATGGACACGGTCATGGCTTGGCAGAAGAGGCCAACTTGGCATGCAAATTTTGTAAATGAAGTAGTTTTAAGTTTTAGTAGTAAGTTTTAGCACCAGGTCACGCTGATCAGTTTATTATTAATCTATTTCATGTTGCATTTTTATTGGCTAGTCAGTAGACGTAGGCCGACAGAAAATGTCAGCAATTGATCGTAAGATATTTTTTATACCTGTCTTTGAACCTGTCTCACTGTATGATTTAGGACCACCTTTAGGAGCAACAGCCTTTTCTACTTTTCACCTTGAGTAAGGCCCCGTCCACACGGAGACGCGGATCACTGCATCCGCATACATTTCTTATCGGATTGGCGTTCCGTCCACACGCATCCGGCGATTTGGGAGACTGAATCCGCTCTTTTTTTATACCGGGTCCTAAAGTGGATAGATCTGAATCCGACACCCTTGTGGACTCGTGTGGACGGCCAATCCGTATATTTTTTGTTTACCGATGATGTCATCACGTCACGTGTCGGCTGCGTCACAGTAACAGCAATAGTGTTGCCAGACTGGACTGAAGATTCCTGCGCAGCTACAGCTTAAAACCCTCCCATTTAAAAAAATACCTGCCCAAAGTGCATACTCTTATAAATAAAGAAAAATGTTGAGCGATTTTATGCATCAAAAACCATCCCAAATTTTATCAACCAGCCCAATGCATTTTTCCCGGTCGGATGTGACCAAAAGGTAATAGCAATCTGGCAACACTGAACAGCAACAACAATGCGCATGCTCAAAGTCTTCTTCTCTGTGTATAGTGTATTATCTGTGGCAGAATTATAGCGCCCCATACTGGTCTGGCATATAAACTACACCGGATTCAGTCAGTTTCAGTGGTATCGTGTGGACGCTGATATTTTTTTTTTTGAACGAGGAAAAAAAAGATCGGAAAAGGAACGCGCCGGCATCGTGTGGACGTGGTCTAAGTCTTCCTTTCAAATGTGGCTACACCCATGTCATATTGACCCAACCAAAAGTATTTTATCGTTTAAGGAAATAGGCTGCATCTGAAAACTCAGACTTGTTGCCTTGCTGCCTTATAGGCAATGACTTTACAGGAAGCATTTGCGTAAGAAAGTACCTCATGAAAGTGATTTCAAAGGGAGCATTTTTAAGTTTCCTATCAAGTACATTTCTCTACTATGCTGTTTAAAGTGAGCAAATACTGTACACTCCCCACATTTTGGAAACATACGTGTTCCATTCACAGCATTCATGTGAAATCATCTTGATTCTCCTGTTTTTCTATAATTACTTGACTGCATTGCTGTGTCTAAAGGCATCTGTCTTCCTGTCTTATCTGGACTGATGTAATTGATGATAATTGGATGAATTTAACAGCGCAGTTAGAAGAATCAAGCAGAAATTGTGTTGAGGGTTCAAGTGATGCGTAGGCAGACAATGACCTTTACATCCATCAGTTTTTTCATACAGTGAATTATTCTTTGTCTCTACGAGTTATGTTTCAATAAAGAACAATGCTTTTGGTAAATAGATTTATTAATAATGATTTAGATTTATATGTTTCTAAAACTCAACAGAATTGAGAACTATTGATTTGTCAGTTGAAATGGAATTAGTCGATTCTGGTTGAAACGGTTGAACTTACATAAAGGGACATTATTAGGGACATAACTACATAAAAGGACATTATTCTCATTGCTTATAAAACCAAATGTTATTATAAATACATAACAGTTTTGTTTAAATAAATAATATTAAATTAAACAATAAATGGAAAATAACTTCTCAAGACAAAGTAGGCAAAACAAAAAAATAGCTTACAATCAAATAAATAAAATAATATGTATAAGATTTTAAATTGTGTTGAAAACATACATACATATAAATGCAGTTTAAATTAAAAAACAATTGATCTATAAGATTTCCTTTATAAACCTAAATCAATTTTTAACATTTGAGATACTGACCACAAGGAAGCTTAGATCCAGGTGCACAGATAGAAAAGGGGAAATCCATGATAGCATCAGCAACAAAAATCTGTCCTGATGTCTGACAAGTTCTCTTATTGAGTTAAGAGAGTCTGCTGAGTTCCGTATCCTGTGTCCTGTGCACTAATGCATGAATGAGAGGCACTGCTGATTCAATTGTAGAGCTGCATGATGGGATTTGCCACAGGCATGAAGCATACGCTCACCTCATGGTGAATCCCACGCTCGCTCTCTCTTAAACACTGACATGTGTACCTGTACCTGTGTTCTTCCTCGCTATAATGTGATACAGTAATACCTCGGTTTACGAGTTTAATTCGTTCCAAGAGCGAGCTCATAACTCAAAATGCTCGTATACCAAAACAATTTTCCCCATAAGAATGCACTAAAAATCAATTGATTCGTTCCACACGACCATAAATGCCCAGGTAATTTCAGGTAGATCTAATAATAGTTATGTACAGATTAGGTAGAGTATTACTAACACTATATAGTATTCACTTTACAAGTTAAATATAGATATAATTACAAAAGTTACTCAATCAAGATAGTGATCTATCTATCTGTCTGTCTGTCTGTCTTTCTATTCACATGCATTGTCTTTCTCGACATAACCTACTATGTTTACTAGAATACTCGCCAAGACTGCTATTTGTCACATTTTGTAAAATATTTTTTTGTAAAATAATCCATTCAATCCTAAGAAGACATGAATGAGCTCAATTGAGTGACTTTCTGTCAGACCGATGCAAGTTCTCTTTCGCTTCTTCTTGCACTTGAATATTTAAATTAGCAAGGCTTAAAAACATGCAAATGATTAACTTTCATGACGATTCTGTACTAGCCCAATCAGGACAGTTCCGTCAACTCTTGACCTTGAGACAGTACTTATTGTCGTTAATTTATATCTAGCTTGTGAAATCTCTGTAAAAGCCTCTCACCTCTCACCTCTCACCTCTCAATCACAAGCAACTAAAATCATATAATTTACTAGCCATTAGCTAATTAAAGACATGAAGACTTTTTTGTGTGAAATTTTGTCGCATATCAAAGCGCTTTTCTCGCATTGTATAGGGTTGTGAGCTATAATTTTTAACAATGACCACACTGTGACTGTAGAGATGTTTGAGTAAAACAAACATTTGGATTTCCTGCTCAATATACATTGATTACCACATGAACTAGCCTAATTAATTAACTAACTAATTCCTAATAAACTAATAGGGGCCGTCCTAGTTTATACTAAAATACATTTTCTGTAAAGTTGCTTATGAATAATGATACTTGAGGGTTACTTTTTGAAGCTTATTTCCATTGTACAGTTGCCTATTCTGGCTTATTTTGATGAGCAAGTCACTTATTTTGGGCTTGTTCTGTCTAATGTTTGTAGTGAGATTTGGAGAGAGCAGCTGAGGTGAAGTGAGACAGACATGCCAAAATGTGCGAATGAGTCATTTTTAAAGGATATATAAAAAAAGCACACCTTTGTAAATATTAATTTTCCAAGACACACATTTTCCATTCAAAATACAATGATGTGAATCCTCGTAAATGTGAAATAAATTGTATTATTTAAACCTTAGGTTTGCTTTTATTTGCTTTATTTCTTTGCTTTCTCTTAAGTATATTAAATTGAAAATAAAAATATTAAATAACTTTAAAAAGTTCATTAAAAATGCTAATTATAAGTAAATAGTGCATTAAAACATTAGCATATGACCTTTTAAATTAAGTAAACATTGCTTTAAAAAGGTCAGGTTAGTAATAAAATGAAATTGAATAGCTGTACCATTAACATTTAAAAGCAGCCATCTGTCCGAAGATACTGAATGGAGTCTGTACAACATTAAGGCTGGGATTGGTACATTTTTATAGTTTTAGTATCAACTTTGTATTTGGTTGTATGGACAAATGTCGTGGGACAGAAGGTCAGAGGTGAGACCTGATGTGAGCTGAGAGAGAATGAGTGTGAGTTACTACATTTAAAAACACAAACCAACACATATTCATCTGTGAAAGGTTATCCCATTTCTTTGAGAATTTGTGTTGTGGAATATTGGAAAACTCATTCAACTGCATCTGAAATGTTGACTGTTCCAAGATGGTGGCGAGTTGGCAAGGTTGGAGTGGTCGAATGTGGCATTTACTTATACATGTCTATGGCTAACACTAATAAATTACCAAACTGTGCATGTACACAACTCTCAATTACTGAGTGACATCAGAATTAATCTGTGAATGCCAAAATGTGATAGCAATTGAATTCCGGCTTGGATGCAAACCCTCTGACCCTGTACACTATTGTACATTGACGAACAAAAACGCTTGTTTGGCATTAACATGCCATACATATGTATCATTCCTGTTTCCACAAGACATCTGTGAGTGAAGAATTATGAACCAATAACCCTTGGAGGAGACTAAAGACAGGCATATTCTTCAGCTCATTAAACTCTAATTTGTATTCTCATTGCAATTGGTTCTTGTTTTGTATATATCCCATCTCAGATGACCTTGATTAATACTGTCTGATTGACTGCTTTGTTTTCTCAATGACCCACTCACTTGGCCCGTCATACACAGCATTTATTCTTTCAGTTGACAGTCATAATAGGGCTACTTGTAGACTGAATGCAAAATGCACGTTGGTTCACAGAGATGGAATTGGGGCGGCATTCTCGATCATTAGCTGTCTCTAAAGAAGGCATGCAGTGTGTGTGTGTGTGTGGGGGGGGGGCCTGGACAGCTTTGAAAATGGGTTTTAATGACGGTCCCCTCCTCCCCCTCTCCTGCTGACTGTATAGCAGCGATTCACTGTCAGCCGCTTCCCCTCCCTGTGCCTGACCGTCCTGACCAGTGTAATTGTTACCTTGTGCTCTGCCTCCTCTGTACACAATGACTTTGTGTCGTTAGAGATGAGAAAATTATGTGCCAACAACTGACAAGGTGTAATTGCTGGGCCAGTTTAAGCTGTGCTGCAAAGTTTCTGTGAAAGTGGTATTTTTAACTTTGCAAATGGAGCGCAGTGTTTGTGATAACTCAGTGTGCTATTTGTGCTTATTGAAGAGCCACAGAGGTCTTTAATACCAAGGATTTGTGTGTTTTCATGTGATCATGATTGTGTGATTGTTAGGTCTCAAAAACAGTTATTAGCAACATTTTCTGGAAAGATATATATTAAATTTGCCTTGTTTTGTAACTGTGCTGTTTTTGTCACTTATTAATATTGATAATAAAAAAAAGCTAGCATTACTGTAATGCTACAGTAAAAACAGTCAGTTCCGTTACCTGTAAGTGAAATCTGTAATAGGACTAACTTTTAAATTCATGCATAATTTTTACGAGTTCAAAAAACACGAAAACTCTTATTTTATTACAGTGACGTCATAATCACTGTTTTGTAGAACAAAAGTAGGATCTAAATACAGCAGTTACTTTTATCAATTTCTCTAACAAATGAAAATCAAAACAGAACAGAATAACTACATAGTATGGACAAGGACAAATAGAGAACTGAAACAAACACAGGGTTTTAAATACAAGGGCAAACAAGAGAAACTAATGAGACTAATGGACAGAACACACTTGAAGAGATCTAACTCAATCAGTAAAGGTATAGTGAACTAATTACAAACTGACCTCAAACCATACTGAAAACTAAGGGCCCGTCCACACGGAGACGCGTATCACTGTATACACATATATTTTTAATCGGATTGGCATTTCGTCCACACGGACCCGGTGTTTTGGGAGACTGAATCCGCTCTTTTTTGAGACCGGGTCCTAAAGTGGATATATCTGATAACGACACCCTTGCGGTCTCGTGTGTACAGCCAATCCGTATGTTTTGTGAAACGATGATGACATCACGTGTTGGCTGCGTCACACGTAACAGCAACAGTGTTTCCAGATTGGACTTTAGATTTCTAGCCCAACTACAGCTTAAAACCTGCCCATTTAAAAAAATACCAGCCCAAAGTGCGTACTCTTATTAATAATGAAAAATTGCGCGATTTCAGTCGGTTTTAGTGGTTTCGTGTGGACGCTGATATTTCTTGAGACGACGCCGTGTTTATGATCGGATAGGGAATGCACCGGCTTCGTGTGGACGTGGCCTAAATTACACAAAGCCAAACCGTAACAATTGAAAGCCGAAAACCCAGAATATCCCTGTGTGATACCACATTTGACAGATTTTCGTTTTAATAATGTTTCTTCCTTTTGTTTTGTTATCAGTTATGCACATTAGGGTTGTATGTTACATCTTATGTTGTTTAGTTAATGCTTATTATCTTATTTTAGTGTCGTGTGTTACCATGATGATGTTTTGTATTTGTGTGTATGACAGTTTACACATTCTACATATTAGTACTTACCTCAGTTTGTGAAAGGTCTACTGTGGCAAGCAGGGCAGTGTTGTAATTGATAATGAGTGTCACCTGTACATTGCAAGAGCAAACGGGAGTAACTCTTCCGTTCCCTCTCGGGCAGCAGTCACTTCTCCTCGACCCAGGAGCACTCCAGCGAGCTCTCAGTCCCACTTGGTCTTTCACCAAGGGTAGCCATTGGCGGTCACCACTCCTTTGTGCTGCCCGACTGCTTCAGCACACTGGGTTCAGGGAAGAAGGAGGTGATTTTTGTGATTTCCTCTTCATTCATGTGATCCAATGTGTTATTATATTGGATGTCAGTAGAGCTGCTCGATTATGACAAAAACATAATCACAATTATTTTGGTCAATATTTAAATTATTTAACACAATTATTGGTAGGTGATATGTGGGTGATGTTTTATTTCATGATATGAGCAATTTTAAATATCAGTAGAAAAATCACAATTATCAATACTTTACCAAAAATGAATACTAGGTTAACCTATTGTCACAGTCTCGTCGTGTCTGTCACATCCGGGTTCCTCTGTGTCTCCCAGATCCTTCCCCCTCCTGTCTTGTTAGTTAATTACCCGATTAGTTTGCCAGCTGTCTGTAATCTCCTCATGTATTTAAACCCTCATGTTACCCTTTGTCTTTGTCGGTTATCGTCAGTGTTCATGGGTATACTTAGTGTGTGGATGTTGCTCCAAGTTCTCCATGTGTTCTGAGTTTTGCACCCCCGTGTGCCGTTTATGTTGAGTATTTAAAGTGTTTTTGTTTCTCCGTTTCGTTATTAAAAGCCTGAGTGTTGCTGCAGAGCTGTCTCCTCTTCTCTCCGCATCACACACCAGCCTAGACCGTAACACCTATGTTATGTGTCTGCCCTGTCTTATGTTTTACTCCTGGTTCCTGACGTGCTCCCCCGGTGCTTTTTCCAGCCACCTGTCTTGTCATCATCACATCTTTAGTCTTGTCAGCAGTGTCCCATCATCTAATCTTCCCTGTGTTTCCTCCAGTCTTAGACCGTTCTCATTTATTGTGCATCCATGTATATCCTGAATTTTTTAAAATAAAGTAATAATGTTCCTTATTCCAGTGTCTTTGAGACTTCTTGATACACCGACCCGTAACCAAAGAACTGACCAGGAAAGTTTGTCAACAAATAAAGGAGCTATTGAGAGGGATCTGGCAGAGAAGAAAAAGCTGGCAGAGAACCATCGGGCGGCCGGCGGGCCGCTGGAGGAATGCGTTGAGGAGTTTATGGAGCTGGCCCATCTGGTGAGTTGGAGTGATTCCATGCTCAACTCGTGTTTTCGGATGGGACTAGACAACGAACTGTTCTCCGTGTGGTCTCCACCAAGAATGCTACAGGCTCGTAGTGGACTTCCTCAGCAATCTTTTCACCCTAAATGGTTCTACCTACATTGTAGAGGAAAATGAAGACATACCCAGCAACCGACCAGCCCTATCCGTTAAGAGGTTGAGTGCTCCAACTCACCCAGCACTTACCACCCAGCCAACTCCATCGAGGCCAACCGTCCTCGCTTCATCCCGGTGCCCAGACCTCCAGCTGTCTCCAGCTCACCTAGATATCCAGTCATCTCCAGCGATCTCTGTTCTCCAGGGTCTAGATGTCTAGGGTAGGACATAACATTTAGTTTTAAAATATTGCTTAGGAGGGAGTAGTAGCAAAGACCGGGTCACACAAGCGTTGCGGTTAATGTTATTTATTACAACTAAAGCCGAAGCCATTAAACAGTGTGTGCATTATTTACAGTGTGTTAAATAAAGAAAATAGAGAAAAAACAACAAGCAACTAATGTCAATGAACGAAGGTGGCGCCAAATTAAAGAAAGAAATAAAACAAAACAGTTCATAAACTAAATTCCCCAAACCCTCTAAACTTGCTAACAAAAACAAAATGTGAAAATGAAACCCGAAATCTTCAGCGCGTCCGGCGCCCAGACTAACCTATACTAACTAGTAAACAAAAATACAAAAGTGGCACTCACCGCTTACCTAGTGTCTCTAACATTTGTTAGCTACGAGCAATATGTATGTCGCTCGACATGCTTACCTGTTCCCTTGTCCCCAAAAGGATTAAGTGGAATAGTAACTCAAACAACCCTTATTAGGTTATTATCAAGAACAAAAATGCTAGAGTCACAAATACAAATTATATACAAAGGAGAAACAAAAGTTCACAATAAACTCAAAACCACTCTGCAAACCACACACACACTGAGCTGCGAAAGCTTTTAAATCATCAGGGCGGTGCTTGATTGGCTGGCAGTACGATATCACTCATTGAAATTGACAGTCGCCTCCTCCAATCAGCAGAGACCTGGTAGAGATGATAGGTGGAGAACAGAAATAGATACAAAAGAAAAAAAAAACCTCATGTTGAACTCATGTTAGTCCCTGAGGCTGCTCCTGAACTCATGCCAATCACTTTGCCTGCTCTTGAACTTATGTCAGTCCTTGAAACTGCTCCCGAACTCATGTCCGTCCCTCAGTCTGCTCTTGAACTCATGTCAGTCGCCGAGCCCGCTCCTGAACTCATCTCATGTGAGTCCCCAAGCCCGCTCCTGAACTCATGCTAGTCGCCGAGCTCACTCCTGAACTCATGTCAAACCCCAAGCCCGCTTCTGAACTCATGGTAGTCATTGAGCATGCTCTTGAACTTATGTCTGTCCCTGAGCTTGCTCCTGAACTCAATGTCAGTCCCTGAGCCCACTCCTGAACTCATGCCAGTCCCCGAGGCTGCTCTTTGAACTTATGTAAGTCCCTGAGCTTGCTCCTGAACTCATGTCAGTCCCTGAGCCCGCTCCTGAACTCAATGTCAGTCCCTGAGCTTGCTCCTGAACTCATGCCAGTTCTTGATCCCGCTCCTGAACTCAATGTCAGTCCCTGAGCTTGCTCCTGAACTCATGTCAGTCCCTGAGCCCGCTCCTGAACTCATGCCAGTTCTTGATCCCGCTCCTGAACTCATGCCAGTCCCTGAGCCTGCTCTTGAACTCATGTCAGTCCCTGAGCCCGCTCCTGAACACATGTCAGTTCTTGATCCCACTCCTGAACTCATCAGTCCCCGAGCCCGCTCCTGAACTCATGCCAGTTCTTGATCCCGCTCCTGAACTCATGCCAGTCCCTGAGCCCACTACTGAACTTATTCCAGGCCCCAAGCTCATTACAGAGCGCCCTCTAGTCTCCAAGTCTACTCCAGAGTGCACTCTACTCCCCAAGCCTGCTCCAGACTTCCCTATAGTCCTCAACTTCTAGTCTCAGAGCCTGCTCTATAAAACCCTGGCCTTGGTGTCCGAAGGGGGTAAGGTTACATTGGCTGAACCTAAAAGGACACATGAGTTGTCTGTGCCACCCTGGCTCCCTGAAATCCCAGCTCAACCCTGGATCCCTTAACTCCCATCTAATCTTCTCCTGTGTATTTCCCTGGGTTTCCTCTTGCCTTGGTTCATTTTCGTTTACCGAAAATTTTCGTAATTTATGTACATCGTGTTTAATGATTTTGTTCAAATAAAGTAATACTAATCCTTAATCCAATGTCTTCAAGCCTTCTTGATACAGTGACCTGTAACACTGTCAGTGAAAGGTCCTCAAATAGTTATGTGAATAGTCAGCAATATAATAAGAACAAAGAAACTAATTACAAATAAATACAACAGAACAAAAACATTCAAATTAAACTAACAGTGCTTTAGGTTTTTCAGGAATTTGTTCTGACAGTGGTATTCATATAATAATAGCCTACAACAGAAACTGAATAAAGTAATCAAATGTAAAATAACACTGTTGTCTACATTAAATCCAAGTTAAGCAAAGCTAACCGCTGGGCAGAATAGTAGTTGCCAATAGACATAGAAGCCAATGTTGAATTCAGCCCTGGATCTCAGTTTATGTAAAAAGTACAGATTGTAGTAAAAGTGTGTTAAATTGTAACATGTACAGATTGTTCTCTAAATATGTGTATTTAGAAATATGTATTTCTACAGAATTATTCTGCTAACAGCTGCCAGTGTTTTTTTTTTCTGTAAAAATTACAGTATTTATTTATACAGTTCATTTCTTTATGTATACTACCTCATAATTTTGTATTGTAATATGAAATGCTCAGATTTTTTGTATAAACCAATTGTCCTTAATTTGTCCATATTTCCAACCACAGAGCATTTGTCGCTTCAGTAGCTTGATAATGGGAGCGTATTACGTCTTTTTTTCCTGGGTTTGATGCACTGGCCATTAGAATACGCCTGAGGGTAAGCAGTGAAAATCTGTGCCCATCCAAGTCCAACTTCCTGGTACACTTGAGCATGTGGTGACCACTAGATGCCCTGCAGGTCTTGTGTTCTGTCTAGAGAAATGAGAAACCTCTCCACCGTCACGATAGCCTGACACATTCATGAATTTCAAACACAACAACCATAAAAGAGTCTGAGGGGCTATTTACACTTTCAACTGAATAAAAAACTTTTTATTTATTTTGGCTGTACATTTACCTGACAGAGCCGTCTTGGGGGCCCGAAAATGCAAACTATTTGAAAACGATACCATTTTTGACTCATTAGTGATTTGTGTAAACGTACCTATCTATTTTAAAAAAGAACATTTACTATGCTGACACTTACTAACACTGAGTGTAAACCAACACTGAGTCAAAATTTGTCTGCAACTGTAATTGTGGACTGAACCACTTTGTACTGTGGTAGCTATAAAAATGGTCCAGACTTAGAGAGTGATGATTATTTTAAGAGCAGTTGTTTTTATGACAGTGGATGTTTCCTGACAGCACTTGGGATATTCCATCATAGTGTAATGTCTCAACTGTAGCTTAGTCCTGTAAATATATATATTTTTGTCATGAATTCATCTCATTTTTTAATCATTAAACATCACGCTTGTTTTTAATTTGTTTCCTCTTGAAGGTGAACTGTGTTTTCTGCATCACTAGCGGAATCAATAATTGCAAATATAATGACATTCACTAATAATATTTAAAAATAATAATAATAACAAAATAATATGGTTGAAGGCGTTTACACATTGCTAAACATATTCAGTATTGTTATGTCCGGCACAGTGAATAAAGATGAAGTGTCAAAATACTTATTTGTCAGTAAGTACAGTGGAACTCGGTTATGTTGACGGCCTCGGGGTCGCAAAAAAGCGTTGAGATGACCAAGTATCGAGATAACCGATGATTGAGATAACCAAAAGCCACTATGGCGATTTATTTGATGAAGCGATCAGTATGCTATAAAAATGTACATACACTGTATATGTTTGCTAACAACAAAAGGCATATGTGACCAAATAACTGCAGATATTTTACGGCTACTTTGTTTATGTTAGGAATATATATATTTTCTTTTTCCTGGTTTGTACTTACGCTCTTTACATGTTTGAGAAGAGTGTGCTGGTACGAAACCCATCTATAAAGGCTTGTGTGACAAGATGGTGGAAAAGCGGCTAAAATAAATATGCATTTCATTGTTATGCATATGTTCTTTTCTATCTGTAAATTAAATAGTGTGACAAGTTTATAAAGGCTTTATATATTTTGCAGTTGCATTTATTGATTCTAATAGTACAAACATGACATACTTCACTTTTAAAAATTGAAACTTGAAAACATACAGAATGTTCATGCTTGAGTGTTGATGTGATATGGATCATCAGTAGACCATCATTCCATGTGTTCACAAGTGACGTGTGCAGATGTAATGTCATAGACAATTATTGACCCATCCAATTTAAAATTTTGTTAGTAATTTAAATTCAACTTATACAAAAACAATCACAAAATACAATAAAAACACAGAATTAAATAGAGTAAAAATCAAAATGGCAGTTAATCATCAATAGGTTAATGATCAGGAAAGGTTAGAGAGTAAAGATGTGTCTTGAGTCTAGATTTAAAAACAGAAATAGAAGGAGCCCTCTTAATGTCAGGTGGCAACTGATTCCATAATCATGATTTAAGACGTGAGCGTCTTGTAAGAGAGCTTTATTTGCAGACCTGAGGGACTTAGGAGCTGAATTCAGATAAACAAGATCAGAAATGTAATATGGGGCTTGTCCATTAAGATCTTTAAAAACAATATAAAAAGACAGGAAGCCAATGAAGAGAATCTAAAGTGGAGTGATATGATCATGTTTCCTATGCACTAATTAACAGTCTAGCCGCTCCATTCTAAACCACCTGTAAACGTGCCAATGAAGATTCAATTACGCTAGTCCAGATGTGATGTGATAAATGCATGAATAACTTTTTCCAAGTGACGATTTAAGTCTGATTCTCAACTGATAATAACTGTTTTTAACGACGAGCTAATTTGTTTTTCCAAGACAAAGCTCAGAGTCAAAGATAGCACCTACAATTTAATGCACATGCCTTAAAATACGGAGTGAGATGGTCTAAGTCAGTGTTTTTCAATCTTTTTTTGAGCCAAGGTACATTTTTAATTGAAAAAAAATCACAAGGCACACCACCAAACGAAAATGTTACAAAATACAACTCTGTAGCCTATATTAACAATATATAGTCATTCTTATCAAAGTGTTTTGAATGGGAATCAAAGAAAAAGAAGTCTTTTATGATTAATTACTTCTCACATTTTTTTTTTTGACCAATTAGGTGAAACTGAATAATTTTCCACGGCACACCTGACAATCTCTCACGGCACACTAGTGTACCGCACCACAGTGGTTGAAAAACACTGGTCTAAGTAACTAGCTATATAGTTTATGGTTTTGGAGAGACCAAAGATAATCAATACTGGAGGAAATTATTTGCCATCCAGCATTAAATATTCTCAAGGCTGCAGAGAATCTCTAGACTCACATAGAATCATAGGCATAAAAATAAAAATAAATGTTATAGTTCCTAATGATATTAGCGAGCAGAAGCATGTACAGATTAAAGAGTAACGGCCCCAAAATGGACCATTGAGGAACCCCACAGAAGACAGACCGATGATGAGAAAAAACTGGCCAATAGCCACTGAGAATGACTCAAACCTCAGTTATGCAGTATCCTTAATGCCTACTCACTGTGAAAAATATTGTGAAAAGTGGTGCTCAGATCCAGTAAAATCAAAACTGCATTTTCATCAGAATCAACTGCAAGTATCGTCATTCATCACTTTTAACAAAGCTATTTGTAAAACCCAACTGAAATGGTTTGAGTCGAGTTCAAAACAGGATGCGATAGGACAACTTTTTTCCATAACCTTTGAAAGAAATAGTGATTTTTGAATTAGGATATACAAACACTTTAAATCAGCATTGGGCTTTTTGAGCAACCGCTGGACAACTGCATGCTTTAAAATTGCAGGAACAGTGCCAGAGACTAAGCAAGAAATGCTTGAGCTAATTATATCAAAAGAACCTTTATGACGTCATTGGGAACAACTTCATGGGGCGAAGTTCCTCAGGTCAGAGAAAAACACCGGCTGAAAGCTGTTCAAGGCAGCTGTATTAACTGAACAGTAATAAGTGAGAAGGAATGAGGGAGGATAGAATATTAATCTTTTCAATAAAAAACTCAAAATCATTTTCCATGTTTTTTTTTTTTTAATTTTGGTCATTAGTACATCTCTGCATTCTTTTTAAAATTTGCATGAATTAAAGTTCCTGACAGAGAAACCAAAGCATGTACTTACCCTGTCATGCAATAAGTTGTGTTGTTCCAGTTTTCTCTCAAGGTGAAGAAAATAAGTCATTGCGATACAGGGATATAAGTGTTATTCTACAGCACAAAACAGCTTTATTCAAGCTAATTCTACTCTTTTCACATGTCTGTTGTGAAACTATTTTCCAGTAATTATTTATAGATATATTCAAAGAACTTGAAATAGACATCAAAAACATCTTAGGGAATCGTTCATATTTGAAGTATGCTATCGCAGAAACCCATTAGGTATCTTATAACCAGACATAATAAAAGTTGCTATAAAAGCTACTTCTTCCATGTAAATCTGATCTTTAGCTCCTAGCTTCTAATTGTTATTTTAAAGGGATAGATCACCCAAAAATAAAAATTCTGTCGTCAACCTGTATGAGTTTCTGGAAAACCTTTAACCTTCCCTTTAAGCTCCTTCTTTTGTGGCATTGAATGTAATTAATGTACTTGTAGATGGTTGGGGGGGGGGGGGGGGGGTTCAATTACATTGAATGTAATTAATGTACTTGTAGATGGTTGGGGGGGGGGGTGCTCAGTTAATTTAAAGCCCCACTGAAAGGAACAAATGTTGCTGAAAGCAGGGGTCCATACAAGGTGCTTAAAGTGATTGAAGTACTTGAATTTGAATTTTTGAAATGCAAGTCCTGGAAAACCCTTGAAAACAGCCAAATGTATAAGCTTCAAAAATACGAATTGAAGCTAACTAATTGACAAATTGGTTGAGTCAAAGATTCAATGACCCAAAACAACTGTCTCATTCTTGAATTAATAGTTTGCATGAATGACTCAATTACTCTTTAAGATATATATATTTGCCTTTTTTATAATATTGTTTGATAAGTCAGATGTCATTGTAGTGCTTGAAAAGTCTGAAGCTGAAATTAAAAAAATTAAACGCTACAGTTAAACGCTAAGTTGAAGCACTACAATTATTAAATGAAAATAAATAAAAACTGAAATAGTGATATTATAAATAATATCTTATCTTTTTTGAAGATCACATTAAAACTGTCTTGGAAACATTTTACCATTATATGTATGCCTTTTATTTATTCACAGACTTACATTTTCATTCTAAAACTAAGAAAATCCCTCTTAAAAATATTGTTCTAAAATAATACATGATAATGTAGAAAGTGAAATAGACTATTTCAGTATCTATTGTGTAAAAATGACTTTTTTTTCACAACAACAGTTTCTGCATTTCTAGCACAACCAAAAATTTTATTAATTTGAAACTATTAAAATGAGATAAAATGACTAACCCTAAAACTGAAATAAATAGAAATGAAAGCTAAATATTAAAAACAAAAATGACAAAAGCACATAAAATACTAAACGTGTATTTAAACATTTAATATGAAAACTGATACTATAAAAATAAAAGCTAAATCCAAATAAATTATATTATAGTATTCAACTAATACTACAATAACACTGGTCACAAAAGTGGTCATAAATGAAGAAACAACCACATTTCCAGGCTATTTCTGATTTTGTGCCATTTCTGGAGCTTGCAGATAACCCCCTTTTTCATACTGCAAAGGCAAGCTCCACGCCTGAGTGTGTGTGTGTGTGTGTGTGTGCGTGTAGCTGGTTCAAACATTGCAGATATGTGGCAGAGAGCAAAGCAGTGAGGCTGGATATCCTCACTCACAGGATGTCCGTCTGTTATATCACGCACTTTTTGAAGAAACTTCTCAGAAGAGAAGCAGCCATCATTGTTTGGGCTGTTATGTGTGTGTGTGTGTGTGTGTGTGTGTGGTTACAGTGAGTCGTGGTTGAGTTTCTCACTGCTGTCTGGTGTAATCGTGTGACTGCATGTGTGTTGAGAGAGGTGTGGGTGTACAGTGCACCGCAATGGGGTTAGTCATGTATGTCTGGCACTGAGCCGTTCTCCCGCTGAAGAAACAGTCTATTAATAGATCACTTCTTATCCCACTTGGCAACAGGAAGGGAACTGAAGACAAGAAAAAAGGAACTAAGTGGCCGAAAGACACAAACGAAACAGGAACATTTCAGTAATGCATTACATTTTCATTTACTTATGCAATAGATGTACACTACTGTTCAAATGTTTGCAGTCATATAACTTTTTTAAATGTTTTTGAAAGAAGTCCCTGATACCAAGTACCAAGGCTGCATTTATTTGATCAAAAATACAGTGTGAAATGTGTGCACTAACTTGGACGGGTTAAATGCAGAGGACAAATTCCAATTATGTGTTACCATAGCCATCACATGTCACACTAATCTTGGAGTGGTATGTAAGGCCGGAATATATACTCTTGGAAGATGTCTGAGCTCGATGGACTAAACCAGAGAAATAGAGCTCAAATGATTTCCACATGAAATAAAGCTGAGCCTCAGAACCACAATTTTAACTTTTGCTTTTGATTTTGGCAAGCTGTTTCAAACTCCCAAAATGATCTCCAAGTGAAGTTCGTTCTGGCCTGATTTTGTTCAAAATTATGTCACATCAGTTCATTTTTTTCTTTCGTTTGAAGTATATCAAAGCCTTTATTGTGATTGTACGGTTATTTATCTCTCCAGCCCCACCATTTTCAAATGCAGTGGAATAAGGATTTCTTTGTTGTTGTTTTATTCATCGTTCTACCAGACATTCCTGATGAGGCAAGAGACACACAGTCATGCCTCCGCTTACATTCATAATTCTTGACAGACATTGTCTTAACGAAACGATTTATGAAAAAAAGTGGCACTAAATTAGATAAACTCAGGCCTCACATTGATCTGATGTGACATCATAGATGAGTGAACTTTATAGTGATGGATTAAAGGCACACTTGAGCCAGAAATGAAAAGTCATGACTTACTCATCTTCATGTCTTTACAAACAAAAGAACGGGTTTGGACATTTCAAATTTTGGGTGAACTATCCCTTTAAGATACATTTCATACACTTCTTTTGCTTGTTTAGCAATTACAAAAAATATTAATGTTTATTAAAAATGTAAAGTGGTAATTCACTTCTGGCAAGATGGTCTTTTAATGAAACTAAAAATGATATAAGGATATAATAAGGATATAATAATATAATAATCTGGGTGCGGGAAACATAGAGAAAGAGTACACATTGTTCATTGAAATAAACTACAGACATTGTAACAATTAATAGCTGATTGAAAATCCTTTGAACGAACATTAGAAATCCTATGATTGTCTGTGAATTTGTCAAATTTTGGATGAATAAGATCAAAACTTTTGGATCAAAAGTAGGTCAGTACACTTAAATCAAAAGGCTATATAGACTAATTTCTGAACATTAAACTGCAGAAAATATAAGATAATGCACGACTAAATATGAATCTTGTTCTGCATGTCCATACAAATTAAAACATAACAGAATTTCTGAGAAAAAACAAAATAATTAATAAAATAGTAATAATAATACATTTAGTCATTATGAGTTCAATTAATTAGAAATTATTTTTGATTATTAAAATTGAAATGTAGAAGAATAAAATAGAATTTGAGAAAGAAATGAAAGGAATTTTATTGGGCCTTAAAACAAATATTTGATTAAACTTTTAATAAATTCTTAAGACGTATAATTGATTACACACGCTTTTGATTACTGAAATTAAAAAAATTAACCATTAAAATTGAATCCAGAAAAATAGCAAAATTTGGGAAACAAATCAAATGTATTGCAAAGGGCCCTAGAAATATTTCCTGTGAGTGAAATACAAAAGCAAATTAAAAAGATTTAAACTGAAAAATAATATTAAGCTAATTAAAATAGGAAAACATTATAAAAATGACAAAATTACTTTACACATAATTTTATTGTAATAAAAGTTAAACTGAAAGTATGCTAAATAAATAACCAATATTTACTATAATAGTATACAAATAGTACTAAAACAAAAATGATCTTCAGCATATTAAACCAACTCTGAGATTTATGGGTAACATAAACTATATTTTACAGGTGAAAGCTCTTTAAAGGACTTGATGAATTTCCAAACATTTGGTAAATTAATCTGATTAATGTACCAATTTAATGTCATTTAAACAGTTTCACACCCCAGGGGTGACAAAACAAGTGATTAATGTCACTGTGTAAAGCATTGTTCATTAATTATAATGGAAACATTCTTTGCCACATATAGAGCACATATGACATAACCTATGGGGTCAGACCATCTTTTATCGTCCAATGGCACATAAAATGTCATGCAGGTATATTTAGTAAAGGCGGAGTGAGTTCAGTGTTTTGTAACCGAGCAGAGGGGGTTTTAACAGCCATGTAGTGTCATCGAGTGCGCTGGCGGATGGATTCGCTGTTTAAGTTGACACAGCTGTGCACCAGGATGTCAGATCGAACCCTGCGTCTCTGTTTGTAATTCCCCCCTCAGAGAGCATATTTCCTCTGCTATAAATAGCCGTCCTCCCATATATGCCTGTGGATTTGTGTTTGTTTTTTTTTTCTTCCATGTTCCTGCTATATTTGTAGATGAATGGACAGGAAGGAGCGTGACTGCTTGCAGGTCTGTGGCCCATGTTTATTGTTGGTTGGGGCTTGGGATGATGTGAAATGACAGTGTAGCCAAGGCGACTAGCTGACAGGATGACCCTCGGCGTTGGCCCCCCATCTCTCTCCGACTGCCTTCTTCTCGCTCCGCCATGTCAAAGACCTCCGGCCCATGCAGGGGCGAAACCACATGCGCTGCCTTTGAAAACTGCATCGGACCGTCTGGAATGTCACTTTCACAGGAGACCAAGTCAGTTATCTGGCTATGCAAAATTGATGATCTTTAGGAACGTTTCACTTTAAAGATGTAGATATCAAGTTTGAGATGTTGTGCCTTTCCTTTCGTTGCTTTCGTGAGTTTGGTGGCACTCTGCAGGACAGAATCTTTTGAGTAACAGGCTTCCTTTCTTGTTTGCCTTTTACCTTGTCTTTCCCCTCCCGAGCAAGTTGGTGTTGTAGCTCACTTGATCTTGGCAAGGCTTCCAGTTCCTTCCTCTGGCAGTGGCAATGTGCACATGTCCCTGTGGACATCCAGAGCTGATATCAAGTTTCAAATTCTGCTTCCTTTACACTTATGTTAAGTCTAACACACCCCCACTTTGTTTGATACATTGTAACATTGTTTACATAGCTGGGATATAACTGGATCGTGTGCGTGTATGAACAGCTCATACCTATGGTTATAATTTAGCTTACTTGACCAGCTAGTTAGACAGAGGACTATTTTATTGCCCTGTCTGTTTCACGTCACTCAGTCAGCTCAGGTAGGAATCTATCCACAGGAAGTGGCAAAAAAAGGGTTAGGAAAAGAAAACCTTTTTCATTTGACAAAAAAGGAATGTTTTCAAAATGTATTTGATTTTAATAAATACATTTTGTTTTGTGTTAATGAAATGTTCACAGTACTTTTACACATCTCTTTTCACCAAAGACTTTGATTCTGTTTCCAAACCTTGTCACCCTGCCTTTCTATCTACTCCCTACATCGAAGGTTAACGTAATAGAATGCTAACTTAAATCAAACTACCGGTATATTAGTGACCAATGTAGAATGCTCTACAAAGGCAGCTACCAGTGCTTTTTAACATTGTTTGGCTTTAGCATGTTGCTAAAGCTAATGCCACATTACTTAATAATCATTTAAAAATATTACACACAGTAAAAGGCTATTGCATAAAACAGTCCCAAATACCTTAAAGTTATTCAACTTCTACTTGGATTAAACAATTTTTTTGAGTATGTTTTGGTTTTTAATGATTCATAAGGCCAGAAACATACATATACGATTATGCAAATATGTGAACTCAACCATGAGCACATGGCCAGTGAACGCACTTATGAATGAATTGCATGCTGACACACAGCAATAACAACGCATACATTTAATCTTGCACTGCTAATAACCGTATGAAAGTACGTTCTAAATGGTTGCAGCTGCATTCATGTATTGTGTACACTGTCCACTATATACTTAATCAACATTTATCTTGTTTTTTTACGCCATCTTGGATGAATTTGGCCAAAAGAAGTTAACTTAGAAGACTACATAATCATACTACCTATATTTTGGAGCAGTCTTTGCATTGATATCTCATCTATGATGCTTTCAAATACTGTTTAAGTACCCAACTTCTAATGTAGCCGGTCCCACACGACATGCTCTTAGCAGAATTCGAACCGTGGTTTCCAGAGTGGGAGACAGGCATGTTAACTAGGACTCTAATGCCTTTCTTGAGGCCAGGGGAGTAAGGTTTTCACACACAGCTCTTACTTGTCTATGTTACACTCACCCCTCAAACATTACTCCCATCCGGGTCACGGCACCAAATGCAACCGGTCCTACTTGACCCGCTCAGAGTGTGATTTGAACTAGTCTCTGGCTTTAGAGGTGGCTTATCTCTTTGTATATTAACAATGTAGCTGGGAGTTTAATTACTTCAAAATAGCAATGTAACCCCCTTGTTACTAAGAAATATAAAAAAAACAAAGCGATTTTATAATTAAAAGCCACAGGTCAGTGTTGATAGGTTTCTGTCCTCCTGAATGTTTCTGTATGTGCGACTTCTGTGCTTCAATGAAAACAGCGCATTGTATATCAATGGTAATAATTAACGGTGATTAAACTCATCTGGAACAGTGCATTAAATTGTTTTGTTTACAACTTCCAGCTAATCAGACTAGACTAGAACAATTATTAAACCTTCATAGTTATTGTTACAGTTGTATGAACAGACCTTTACAATTGTTTTAAATAGTTTGGTGCTAGCATTATGCTAAGCTAACAGCATGACATTTTAATAAGCACAAAAAGTGCATATTTAGTGAATATTTTGGGAAGTCGTCCAGTTAAATTAGATAGAACAGTTGTTGTTTTTTATCAACGCTTAAAATGTAACCTTAAAGAGGTGCCTTAGCTCTGTAACAATAAAACATTTGAATACAGCCAATCTGTTGATATTGTGCTGTGTGCAGATGTTTAGATGGTTTTTGACTTTTTGTTAAACCTCTCTGTCTTTCTGCAGACGAGTGTGAAGGAAGGGCTGCTTCTGAAACAGACAAGCTCTTTCCAGCGTTGGAAAAAACGTTATTTCAAATTGCGGGGACGTACACTCTACTATGCCAAGGATGCCAAGGTGAGTTTAGTACCACATATAACTAGCGTTCGATTATATCCTGATACTGATTCTACACACTCACTACACTGTCAAAAATTGCAGCTTTTAATTATAGCCGTAACAATCATAGCACTGTTTAAATTGCATTTAATTGCTGATGAAGAAAATCCAGTTATCAAAAACATATCCATGACGATGATAACATTTTTTACAGTGTACAGTAAAGCCCCCTACAATAAGCTCCCTACAGAGTGATCTAAGGTAAGGGGGTAGTACAATTTGCTTGACCACGGTTCGACCCAGGACCTTTGTTACTGGGCTTGCCTGTGCTGAGAGGGGCTGAGGAGCTGCACATGGGCACTTGCATTGCACCTTCTGCCATGCCTTTAATGTCACTGTGTGTGTGTGTGTGTGTGTGGTTGCACTATGGCAGGCGGGTGGCGTTTTGGCCCGCTGGCAGTATCGAGTCTCTCGCAGCCGCGTGTGTTGGAGGGTGCTTTCCGTTTGCTGGACCGGTGCCCGCCGTCCGCCGCCCACTCTTGGCCCCAGTGGATCAGAGGAAGGCTTGGTGGCGATTCGGGTCAGCGACAACAGCGACCCCCTTCTTAATCTATCTAGCCTTCATCAATGACATTGCCGATTGCCCATCACCCCGCCTGGCATTGTTCGGGATGCCTGTTCTCCTCATTGGGCGAGAACAGTTTGGCTGCAGCACAACCGAAATGGCATCACATCATTTCCGCGTCTGCTTGTCTGCTTAGGCTTCTGAAGAGGAGAGTTCCGGAGACATGCCCTGTATGTCATTGTCCATGTCTAAGGGGAGGTGTTTTACCCACTAGTGTGTCTCTGTGCCTCCACTATGAAGACGCTTAAAGCAAGCCTTGCATTGAGTGTGTTTGACTTCATTTTCTGCTCATTTAGCTTCATTTCCTGTGGTTATGGAATTTTTTTAGAATTCATTTTAAATAAATTTTAATAATGAAATCATGTCAGCAATTACAATAAATGACAACAATTTATTAATAGCTAAAAAAAATTAGTGCCCTATGATATTAGTGCTCTATTTTCGGGGGGAAATTGTATTCACATATAAAATCACGATTCTATATTCTAATGATTTAAATCTATTATTTTATTTTTTTAATCTATATTCTAAATGTCTGTTAATAACGCAATTTTGACGGAACAAAGAGAAACACAGCACCTGGACAGTTTAGACAGTTTATCAATATTTGAAAAAATAGCCTTAAATATAATTACCAGCAATAAGCCACATCAGGCTTTTTTTTTTCTTTTTACTTTTTTTTTTATACATGAGATGCACATTGTCATGGTAATAAACAATAACTGCTTGTAAAAGAAAATTAAAATATCTTGTATCTGAGGCTAAATCACTAAATATTATATTTTTATTAATGATTCAGGTGAAGGGTTGCCAGATCAAGCAAAACAAGGTCCTTAAAAAAAACAACCAGGGTACAATTATAAACAATATAATTAGTATTACAGTTATCCATAATTAGTGTTACAGTTATAAAAATAAAAAATCAGGAAATACAATTTGTTATGAATAAAATTGTTCAGTATAAAATATTTAGATGTTAGGAATGAAGATAGATAAAAAAAATAAAAAAATAAAATGATAATTCAAATTAAAGTTAGAAAAAGAATAATTCAAATTAAAGTTGAATTACACCAATGAGTTGGGGGGGGGGGGGGGGGGGGGCGGAAGGCTTCAAGCAAATAAAATACAAAAACATCTTTAGAATGAAATCTAAAATTAAATATATGCATATATATAAAATCAAATTTATATTGTACATCAAGAAACGATTTTAGTTGAATCATGAGATTCCAAAAGATTCCCAACCCTATTATTTTCCAAAATCCCTTTTATGTTTTTTAACTTAATATTTCTACATTTTAATAATCAAAAAGCATGTCTTATCAATTCATAAAACTTTACCAATTTAATGATTTATTAACAACAATAAGACCCTATGAAATAATGTAGTATTTTTCTTCATATTATTATTATTATTATTATTATTATTACTTTAAGAAGTGCATTCTACTTTAAAGTAGTAATATATTTCTCACAAACTTTTATTTTGATGGGCTTGCCATAACTGTGTACATAATATGAGTTCAAATAAACTGAAATGGTGAAATCCTGCTGAAGTGAGAGAGCAGATGCTGAAAACACACGAGCAAGTGTAGTAAACAAAACCACGCCACTCATCTGCACAGAGATATGCAG
Source organism: Rhodeus uyekii (assembly GCA_037043235.1). Lineage (NCBI taxonomy): Eukaryota > Metazoa > Chordata > Actinopteri > Cypriniformes > Acheilognathidae > Rhodeus > Rhodeus uyekii. The sequence continues at coordinate 1,179,534 of JAWRVZ010000156.1, read as the reverse complement.
AACTTACATTCTTCATATTTAAATTGCAGTCTTTTGGCATGTTAATGTTCACAGATTTTGAGATTTGACTAGGTGTGCAGCCCGACTTTTGATCTATTTATCCAGAATTTTCCAAATTCCATGACATTCTGCGTTAAACTGTAAATTACATTTTTATAACAGGATTTCACAATTCTGTCCACATTCTGCACCACAGAAATCAATGGACCCTATGGGTGGGATTCAGGCATTAATCCTGAGAGAAAGAGTCAGTGCTTAAAATTTATCCCAAAAATCGCCAGCTTTGATGCTGCCACGCTGTGATGCAAGCTAGCGCTCCCTGCATAGCTCCTGAATGACATGGAGTGGCACTAGTGCATGGTGACAGAGAGCTGGGAGTTGCGCCACAGACCTCACAGGCAGAAACGAGGTGGCTGATCACACTTCTGTGCTCAGACCAAGGGGGTTTTGTTTGTATTGGCATGGCATCGGGTCTGTGACAGACTCGGCAAAGCCAATGCAGAGTCCTGCACTTCATGCTGTAGAGCGGCAAGCCTACAGGTCTTAAATAGGATGTCACACTGTTTACACCGCCTGAGTATACAACCATCATTTACTCAAATATCTGTCAATCACCAAAAAACAAAACAAAGGACCTTCAATGATTCTATTGAAATTTGATGGAAAGGACTCAGGAAGCCTGGAAATCCATATTTTATCCTTCAAATGCAAATCTTTTTTTGGAGTTCAGATGCGATTTTGATTATACATAGGGCTGGTTGGAATGATGCTATATATCATATCAATACATTTGACGTGTCATCTGTTCAATGTCTGATCACTGGTGTATATATATATATACAGTAATACCTCGGTTTACGAGTTTAATTCGTTCCAAGAGCGAGCTCGTAACCCAAAATGCTCGTACACCAAAACAATTCCCCCCATAAGAATGCACTAAAAATCAATTAATTTGTTGTTTTACCCTATTAATTACAGTTAAAATTATAACCATTAAGATCTCATATAAATACTAATTAATAATTGACAATTCAACTCTAAAAATACTTGACAATTTACTGTAATGCACTTTGAGCAGCGTCTGCTGGCGTGAAGGAGACGAGAGAGAAGAGGGAGGGGGGAAACACAAAACCCAGATTCAAGTGCAAATGAGTGAATTTATTATAATAGTGCAGAAAACAAACGAAGTGATAATCGAGACGCACGCGCGCGAGCACCGCAAGCTCCGGGAGACACGCGCGAGCTCCGGGAGACGCACACAAGATCACGCGAGCTCAGGAAGACGCACACGCGCGCGAGCACCGCGAGTTCAGGGAGACCGCGCGCGCGAGCGCCGCTCAGACATAACACAGGAGTGGAGAGAAGTGAATTACATAGGCAGATGATATGAGAAGTGTATGTCCACGGATGATATGAGGTGTGTTGGTGATTAGCCCCCACTCACACCCACAGGCAGAACTAGGAGACAATGAATTCATGAACCACGTATACATTTCACTACGTGAACAATAGCGATCACAATTAATTAATGTTATCACTTCTAAAAGTATCACTGTGGTGAATGATGGAGCCAAACAGAGTGAGGCTGAGAGAATGAATGAGTTAAGGGGCGATAAAGGGGTTTGAACTGCATGACTGTGTTATGTGAGGCTGTCATTAGGATATTTCCAGTAAAAATGCGCGCAACGATACTGAGCGTTAGGACTTTCCACACAAAAATGCACGTGGGTGAGGGGAACAATTTGCTCGCACTCCGATACAATGCTCGTACACTGAGTTGACCCTAGATGCTCGTATACCAAGTCGCTGGTAAACCGAGGTATTACTGTATATATATTTATATTTGAAGTCAGTGACATGATGCTCATTCTGGATCACAAAAAACAAACACACAAAAACATTGTTAAAATACATGGAGAACAAAATTGATCAGATTTCATTTATTTTTAATTGAGAAAATGTCACAGGAAAGACTTTTACATTGTTGCAAAAAAAATTCAAGAATCCTGAAAAAAATTATCACACTTTCCATAAAAATAGCACAATTGTTTTCAACATTGATTGTTTTAATCAGACATTGTTTTAATCAGAAATGCTTCTTGAGCACACTGTAAAAAAAAATTTGTTCAGTCAACTTACATTTTTTAGTTATCTTTTTGCTTTGACTCAGTTAAGTTTTATTAACTTAATCTACAAAGTATTTTCAACTTAAAAACTTTAGTTGATATAGGTAAAATAGTTGATCCAACAACTTATTTCAAGTAACTTGTACTTCCAAAGTTTAGTTGAAATATGAAAACTTACATTTTCAAGTTTTATGTACTAAACTTTTTGTTCATTGAACTTCATTTGGTATATTTTCTCAACTTGTAATAGCTCATTCAACCAAATAAATACACAAACACATTTTCCATATAAACATATTTATTGTCCCTTACAAATCAATAAATGGACAACATTAACATATTCAAAGGACATATTCAAAATTAATTTTCTGAATATTTGTAAATGCAAACTAAAAACTAGAATATAGAGAATTTATTAGAGAATCTCAAATAAAACAAATAATGAATCTATCAAATAAAATGCAATATTTCAAAAACTTAAATATTTTTAATGAAATCTGTGAGCTTTCTGTCCCTTATTTGACAGCCTACGCAACTAGCACATTCAAGGTCCAGAAAAGACATACTTAAAGTAATCCAAGTGATTTCAGTGGTTTAACCTGTTTTATGAAGCATTGTGAGTGTTTCATTGCATGTTAACAAGAGCATAACAGCACATGCTTCTTGTGTGTATGCAAATGCAGACACTGTTGCATGTAAATATATAAACCACTGGAGTCACTTGGATTACTTTAAGGATATCTTCTTACTTTCTTTGCAGACCTTGAATGTGCTAGTTGCATAGACTGTCAAAGGAGGGACAGAAAGCTCACAGATTTCATTAAAAAGATCTTCCTTTATAATTCAAGGATAAACAAAAAAAATGTTTTGGTAAACTAACACTTTTCACATTAATAATATCCCTTTAACTGTGAAATAACTTTAAAACACATAACATCTTGAAAAAAAATATGAAAATGGATGTCAGGCCATTGATGCAGAGAACTGTAAAATGCAAACACAGGCTCTTGGTAGAAATGCATAACACCTTACCTCCACAACATCTTCAAATTAACAGTGTATTTTTAAGGGAGTGCACTCTTGCACTGCAGGTATCCGCTCTAATGTCCATCAACAGCCTCTGGATCACTTCAAACGTGTATTTGAGGTTTTTCGGGTAGTTTATGTTGAGAGCATAAAGCAATCCCATCATGTTCAGATACGCATTTGGTATGTCACCAAGTCCTCGCAGAACAACTGCTTCCTCGATGACAAGGGCCACATCACTGGGGTTGCAGGGAATGGGATCCGTCACATTTTCCACCACTGTGATGATTCCAAGAGTCATGCCCCTGATCATATGTTCCTCAGAATCAGTGTGCTGTATTAAAAAAATGACAAACTTTAAAATGTGCTTTCACATTCAAAGACTTAAACACAACATTAGTACACCAAGTCTTAATTACCATAAGTCAAAAAATCATATATTTTTGTAAAGTGCCAGCCAACATGTCTCATGAAAAGGGGTGCTCGAATAACCAAAATAACAAAATACAAAACTCATCGCTTTGCTTCAGAAGGCCTTTATTAACCCACCGGAGCTGTGTGGAGCAGTTGATGGATGCATTTACTTTTTTGAGCTTATAACTGTTGGTTGCATTTCACTGCCATTATAAAGCTCGGAAGCGGCAGGGTGTTTATTAATATAACTCTGATTGTGTTCGTCTGAAAGAAAAATGTCATATACACCTAGGATGACTTGAGGGTGAGTAAATGGGGGGGAAATCATGGGGTAATTTTAATTTTTTGGTGAAATAATCCTTTGAATACTTCTGCATTAACAAATGCCACCTTCATCAATATTTTGCACCAAAAATTATGCAGGACAAGAGAAATAGCAACAAAGGAAATACCTATAAAAAAGTACAGTAGAAATACAGGTACTTACATTTTTATCTAGGCTGTCCGTTATGGTCCTCATTTCTGCAATGTCAGCACAGCGCTTTGAACAATACAGACACAGCAGTTTTGGTAGATGCCGGTCAAGACTCTCATAAAAGGACTTGCTCAGGTCCAGCGACATTAGCCTGTTGAATTCTGCATTTATCTAAAGTAATTACATTAAATGACACAAACATAACAGCAACATGTTAAACAAAAATGCAAAAAAAGTATATCTACATATTCATCATTTTCAGCAGTGTTGGACTTTACCTGTCTTTCACAAAAAAGAGCGGGCCACCTCTTTTTCATTTCAGATACGAAGAAAAAGATATGAAGAAAAGAAAAATTAAGTCAACCAACATTTAATAAACAGAGTACACAAATCAAGATTAAAGTACTAGAACTACAGTAATAGTTTCTCACAAAATTTCTTGATATATATTTCTTGATGTGTATTTGTAAAATCAAAAATGTAATGTTATAGAGTTGTTTTATTTCCTCTAAACAATCATACTAAACTACATTTGAGTGTGAGGAATGTTAGTTTTATTTACTGTGTTAGCTTGGTGGCTGTCTGAGACACTTGCACTAAGATAGATCAACATTAGAATTTATTAATAAAAGCTGGTAAACTGGTGGTGCTGAACCATGCAATCAATTAATTTTAAAAGATATTGCATAGTCAAAACAATTCTGTATTACTGCTACTACAGATACTAACTACTTTACTATCTTTGCTACTATACTTTTCTATCCATCCTAAATAGTAGAGGTGAATATGACCAAAACCTTATTTCACGGTAAGATAAATAATATGATTGACAAGCCAGTTTAAACGGTGACAGGATGGACCTATCTAAACAACAGAGCTGTCCATTAAAGATGCAGCTATAACGTATATCCCAAAGCTTGACCTGTACACAGAAGCGTTCATAAGAGTAGGCTACATGATTATAGGAAAGTTTTATACCTGTAGTTTGGCGAAACGCGGACACGTAATCATTTCACTAACGTTATCGTTTTTGGGAACACACGGTAAAACTAGAGCTGAACAACTTTTCAGTTATGGAGCATCCAGCTTGAAAACCGGAGGATTGTGATAACCCTGCCGCACCACACACAGTTTTACATTAAATTACATTATATTTGTCAGCTCGTTGATATTATACTCACGCGTCGAAGCTGCTTTTGGCTTTAAGGTGATTAATGTTAGACTCGCTGATTTGGCGGAAAGAACTGGAGTCAGAAAGAACCACCCGCCTATTTGGCATCTTAATGAAATAATGTTGCATACGTTTGATAATGGAAAAACAAGTAATAATAGTCTAAATTTATAGATTTTTAACTATAGTTTGCTAACTATCAACTACATAAATGGCAAAACTGGGTTAGAAACGGTCCAATGTGATATAGAAACGTTGATACTTAAACAATGCATGGATGGTTACTTCATATATGTAATTTTACAAGTTATTACACCAATATGAACGAATATTTACTTACCAGATTTGATGATGGGAAGATTAAATCATCTGCTGATAAACTCGATCCTGCATGGCAGTTGAACGAGACCTGTTTCCCGCTTCACGTGATCACGCGATAAATAATGAGAACTCATATATACTAACTTACTTAGCATACTTACTTATGTTCTTAAGTTGAGATGACACATACTCTAGTTAAGTCAACTTACAGACTAGTTGAGACAGTGAAAACTTAACATGTTAAGTTGAATTAACAAATTCAGAAACTGCAAGTTGTATTAACTTACAAAATTACGTTGAAATAACTAAAATGCGGAATTATTTTTTACAGTGCAGCAAATCATTATATTACAATGATTTCTGAAGGATCATGTGACACTGAAGACTGGAGTAATGACACAGATAATTCAGCTTTTACACAGGAATAAATTACATTTTAAAATGTATTACAATAGAAAACAATTATTTTAAATGGTAATGATATTTCACAATATTTGCTCTATTTTTTATAAAATAAATGCGGGTTTAGTGAGCTTGAGCTTCTTTTTTTTGCTCTGAATAATCAGATCTTTTTTGTTTTCGTCCATCATGTTGCAAAAAAAGAGAGAAAATAATCAAATGAGATGAAGATAGTAAATGAAATAGTGGTAGATAAAATTGGTAAATGGTAGATAAAAAATAGGTAGATAAAATTTCCATCATGTTAGATACCATGAAAAAACTGACAATATAATACAAAATGTTTGCTTCTACACTCTTATGACATGAAAATGAGATACATCTTTGACAAATGTTTTATTAGCAGTGTTTTGGAAAAAACACTCACTGAAATTGGTGTATGGCATTATATCTCAGGCCATTAGTTCTTAATTTCTGTGCTGATGAAAGAGGACATGATGCACCCAGCTGTCTGCAATCCATTTTAAATTCATATAGCGTACATGCATGTCAGTGCATAGGATAAGGCAAGGACGGGTAATGTCGGTCCTGGAGAGCCTATGTCCTGCAGAGTTTACCTCCATCTCTGATAAACAAACAACTTCCCTGCCTCAGTGATCCTGAAAACATTGATTAGCTGGTTCAGGTGTGTTTGATTGGGGTTGGAGCTAAACTCTACAGGACAGTGGCTCTCCAGGGCCAACATTACCCATCCCTGGGATAAGCAGTATCTCAATAAGCTCATTTTTGTGTCATTTCAATAGAACAGTATTCAGTATCAATGTGCATAATATGTTTGTTTCCTTAGACATTGTCAGAGAAAGCTAATCCCTTTGCAGCTGTCCATGTTTACTGTTCTCCTCTTTCTCCTATTCACAGTCTCTTATTTTCGATGAAGTGGATCTTTCAGATGCTAGTGTTGCTGAATCAAGCACAAAGAATGTCAACAACAGTTTCACGGTAAGCTGCCATTTCCAGCACTGGGGAATATCCACAATATGCCACAAATAGTATATTAGATGTGTAATATTGACTAGTAGTCATTATATATATATATGGGCAGATGACGTGACGCCTGTTTTTTCTGTAACTAAGTGTAAATGTTTACTGAACTGCATTTCTCAACTAAAACAACACATGCCAGTGGGGCATAGAACATCATTTTATTTCAACATTATGATTTTGGGACGTAAAATGTATTTGGTGGTGTTCATATTTCAAGATGAATAGCAAAATGTCCTGCGGTGTGACTGTAACATTGATGACTCCTCAAATGTAAATATTTGTAAAATAAAGCAGATATGTCTGGAGCAGCTAATAAATGCCTTGGCATTATTTTGTATGTATTTGCTTAATTAACTTAAGTTTTCAAAATGCTAAAAAGTACTAAAATAGTATTTACAGTACATTTAGTTTTGTAACACAAATGCTGTCCTGCAGTGTGACATAGGATATTCGATTTTTGTACTGGCAGTTACATGGACAGCCATAGGGGTCTTTTAGTCAACACCCCTACCAGGAAATTCCCCAGATGTTTGGGTGTGCTATAGAGGTTTAAAGGTGACTGTTAATCTCTTATTAATTTGATAAATTTCATCTTTTCTGTCAGACCATGAACATGTCCATTTTTGATAGTCCTGTGGTGTGACTGATCTAGTTTGAAAAAAAAAAAATCATATTCAGGTTTAAAACAAGGAACTTATTCGGTTACTGTAATGTCCAAGCTCAGTCTTGTATAGCAGTGGTCCCCAACCCCCGGTCCGCGGACGAAGTGCCACCGGGCCGCGGAGCGATTTCACGGACCGGTCCGTCGATGAAATGGTACCGGGACGCGGAGCGCATTCGCGGACCGATCCGTGAGCTGCTGCAAGCAGCTGTGGCGATGTGACTATGGAGACGTTTGAACAGTCTCGCCTGCGCTTGCGCTAGCACACCCCCCCCCCCCCCCCGTCAACCCATCATCCATCTCAGGATCCCCCCCCGTCAACAATCTCGAGTGGGCACCGGTCCGCGGCAAAATTATTACACGTTTACCGGTCAGCGGCACAAAAAAGGTTGGGGACCACTGTTGTATAGCAATGACTCAAAATGGCAGCCAAAGTGAAAAACTCTTACTGTGGTAATAATTAAGTAATGATGTCTATAATAAGTCAGATGTCTAGCTTGATTTTCGTCTGTTATGTTTGCAATATTAAACATAAATATAAATATATATCTGTCTCTATATATATTAAACAAATATTGTCAATATTATATTTAATATACCTATATTATACAAATATTAAACAAATGTATATCGGTCTTTATTATACATAATATACCTATATTATGCATAAATTAAACATAAATATATATCTGTCTTCATTTGTTTGTTGTATGTGTATGTTAACAGTCACTGATCATTGTTTTTAAAGTGATTTTTTTGTTTAAAATGTTGGCTCTAACAGGTTGTCATGTGTCAGAGTTTTAGGAGAGCGAGGACTCAATTTGCAAAAAGGATGAACTTTATTAACAAAATCAAACATACCGTCCTAGGGGGGAAAAAATTAGAAACTAGACTAGGCAAGACAAGACAAGTCAAGGCAGGACATGAAACTGGAACGACATAGAATAACGACACGAATCAATGACAATGACGATGAAGCGTCACAGGACAGCAAACATGAGGAGATTAAATATACACAGGAGGAAGGGTAATTGATGAGAACACAGCTGGGACAAATCAAAGTTAAGCAGGGAAACAAGGTGGGAGGGTTACACATAGACGAGACATGAAAACATGCGGCTGATGAAAACATGAACCACGTGCTCACAACACTGCACACGGACCCGAGAGAACGCGGCTCGAGCAGAGCTTGAACCACGCCCAATCACAAAACATAGACTGCACGAGAACGAGGAAACCCTCGGCTCGCGTGCTCATGACAAGGACGAACACACGGGTCATGAATGTCCGAATCCCAACACAAACCGAAACCAGACAAGACCAGCCTCGGGATTGGACATCATAACCGCACATAAGACGTTACACAGACAACCGTGCGCATGGCCCAAATTCTCGAAGCCGTGCACACACACATCAAATACAAGACATTACGGTATTGTCAGAGCTCTACCACAAAACCAAGAAATTACTAGATCGAATGCGGCAGAACCCTGACAGTCATGTTTATGGTCTTATCTTTTGTTAGTGACACTACAGAATATCAAATGTCTCTTCACTGGAATCTTTGTTTAAAGAGTTGAATTGATGATTTAAAATGCTTTTAATTATTTTAGCATGATTGTATTTACTTTCTCCTGAAAAACAAGATTTTGTTTTTGTCTTTTAAGTTAAAAATAGAAATGAATGGTCTTTATGACTGGGTCTGATTTGACGCCTCCAAAATGTTAATTTTTCAGTATGTCTTGTTCACTATGTTTTTAGTTTAAATTCATACACTTAGTAATAAGATTGTACTGATATGTTGCATTTTCATTAATGTTCAAATAGAGATGCAAATGAATTTGTTTGTTACAAAAGTATTTAATAGATTTCACCATAAATGTTCATACAGTGTCTCATTTCGTCCTGTGGTGTGACATCACTTCAAACACAATTAAATGACTTTTACTATGTTAACTAGCTTAAATAATTATATGCATTTGAAAACATTGCATAATATAACTATTTAAAATATTTTTTCTCATTTTACAAAATATTTCCACTGGAGTGAGTGGTAAAAGATGGCACAAGCAACGAATATAATCAAAAAACAGCTGTGGAAAAAAAATATTTGCAGAATTTTAATGATCATTCTTTAAGAATACTTGTTAAACTTAAAGTATACCTGATTTGTATTTGAAATTAATAATATTTAAATATTTGAATTTTATAGTAATGTCATGTCACACTGCAGGACATAATTTGCCTGGCGCTGTGAAAAAAGCTTAATAAATTACATAATGAGGAAAAAAATCTGCTAACCTCTAACAGTTTCAAAAACAACGGTATTTGAACTTTACAAATGCATACAATTCTTAAGGAATTTAGAACTTTTTTTGAAAAAATGCTGTTTATTTGTTAACTGCCCATATATATATATATATATATATATATATATATGTATATATACCTAATTTACCTCGGTTTACGAGCGACTTAGTGTACGAGCAAATTGGTGTACGAGCATGGAGGGTCAAATCGGTGTACGAGCATTGTATCAGTGTGTGAGAAATTTTTTTTCCAAAAAAAAATAAAATGGGTAGAAAAATGGGTAAAACCTAAAAAATATTTAAAATGGGCATTTATGGTCGTGTGGAACGAATCAATAGATTTTTAGTGCATTCTTATAGGGGAAAAATGTTTTGGTGTACAAGCATTTTGGTTTAAGAGCTCGCTCTTGGAACGAATTAAACTTGATTTTACCCTATTAATTACAGTTAAAATTATAACCATTAAGATCTCATATAAATACTAATTAATAATTGACAATTAAACTCTAAAAATACTTGACAATTTACTGTAATGCACTTCAGCTTTGAGCAGCGTCGCTGCTGGCGTGAAGGAGACGAGAGGAGTGAGGAGGGGGGAGCGGGGAAACCAAGGGAAAAAACAAAACCCGGATTCAAGTGCAAATGAGTGAATTTATTATAATAGTGCAGAAAACAAACGAAGTGATAATCCAGAGTGAAGGTCTTGGAACATGGAATACGGGGAAACTGGGAGCCGCGAACGAACACACGGGAGCCGCGAACGAACGAGGGGAGAGAAGTGAACTAAATAGGCAGATTATATGAGGTGACCAGTGACCACGGCCCCTTTCACACTCACACACACATACACACACACACAGGCAGAACTAGGAGACAATGAATTCATGAATCGTGACAGTTACTTCTTAGAGGTACTGTACGTGTATATTTCACTACATGAACAATAGCTATCACAGTATGCACTGTGGTGAATGATGCACCCAAACCAAGCGACGCTGAGAGAATGAACGAGTTAAGGGGTGATAAAGGGGTTGGAACCGTTATGAGAGGTTGTGTTTAGGATATTTCCAGTAAAAATGCGCGCGACAATGCTGAACGTTAGGACTTTTACACACAAAAATGTGCGTGGATGAGGGAAAAATTTTCTTGCACACAATGCTCGCACACTGATTTGCTCGTATACTAAGTCGCTCGTAAACTGAGGTATTACTGTATATATAAACGTTTATGTAAGTTGTGATTTATAGATGTGGCAGCACTAATCTTTACATATCAAAAATGATATTATATAATAGTATTATTATAATATTATAATTATTTTGTGTAATTTTTAGCTGTATATTCATTGAGCTGTTTTATATACATATCGAAACCTGTGATGATGCATTAGCACAGTTTTTAACAATGTAATTCTGGCCTAAAGATATAAATTTGTGTATATATTTTAACATTATACTTTGTTTTATCATCTTAGATTTAAATGTAAAAAAAATATTAACACTGCTACAAGAGTGTTTGTAAAGCATTGGAGGGAGGGTCAGAAGTTTTGGCCTCTTTCTCACTTTTGATATAATGGCACACCCTAGCAACCATTTAGATCACCCTAGCAACCTTATAGGAACATATCCCAGCGTCAGAACGTTGTAGTCACTTAGGCTTGTCCGCTATTGGCTTTGGAAGTGTACTAATATCCTAACAACTCTCTAGCAATTACATATGAAATTAAGTAAACAAACAAACACCATAGCAATCACCTAGCAATGCCTTAGCAACCACCCAGAACACCTTAGCAACAACTTAGTAAAACCCTGTCAACCACCCAGAACACCTTACCAATATTATTGTGGATTTTCTTTTGCCATTGAATCAAATGGGAAAGCAAACATTTCTATAGACTCTCATTCATCACTGTGGAAATTTAACCAATGACTTCTGATTCGGAGAACTTGGAAATGTGAAAAGGTCCTTTATTAGGAAATATTTTCAATAAAAGTTACTTATTTTCTACAGTGAAAAGAGCAAATGTTGCCTTAGGGAAGACTTGTTATGGTTTTCCATGCTATGGCATTTGTGCGTGTTTGTTAGCAAGTAAACAAATGTCATCAGCTGAGATCAAACGGTACGACGAGCAGTGGCTGTGGTCATATCCTAAAAACTGCAGGCCAGCTCCCCAGGCATGGCTATAAAAAGAAACAGCGGAGGACTAAGAAAGCTCGGAGGAGAACGAGGGGTTATTCTTAGCAACAGAGATGTTAGTGCTCCACTGAGCATGCTTTGGATGATTTGATCGCAGGCATATTGTTTAACAGTGGGCCGGGCGAGTGGACCCGTGTGAAACGCACGTGCTCTGAGGTAGTTGCTGTGCTCCGCCTCGTTTAACAAATGCTTTTTCCCTCAGAAAAAAAAAAAAATCGCCCACTGCCAGGAAAAACAACAGATGCTCATTATACTTATACATTATTGAGAGGCCCATTTTGAGGCTTTTTTTTTATATTTAAAGTGCATGTTCTTGTTCTGCAGAGCGATCTGCTGATTTCAGAAATACATTACACTCTCTGAGCATCTGAAATCCACTCAGAACCTGTTTGAAAACATTATTTTACTGACACTGTGGTGAAGAAATGCACTCAACTCTCAATTTGCTCTGTGGTGCTTAATTGTCCTCCTGAGGCTCTTGAAGGTTTTATCCATAGGAGAATTATATTGCTCAGAGGTTGATCTCTCTTGTCATTGGAGAATTAATTGAGTTCTCCGTAATGTTTTGCTGAAGTAGCAACAGATGTGTCCTAATTCCTAAAATTAAAAATAGTTGATTGCAGAATTATCATTATTCATTATCATTATCAAATTTTTGCAACAATGTCAAACACTAAAAATAGTCACAAATGAGAAAGTTATTTACAAAGCATTTGATGCATATTTGGAAGACTTTTGATTGCGTTTGATCGTTTGATTTGCGATTGAGTTCTTGCACAAATATGATATATGAGTTTGTGATATTATTGGCTCTTATTTTAAGGAGAAAATGTGAAAAGCAGTTCAAGTCTCCTTTTGCACTTAATCTTGTTGCTCTCTTGGAGAAACTATCGTGACAAAATGGATTTCCTTTTTGAGTTTCTTTCCTGCATCTGACACTTTTTCATAATACGCAGTTACTTTTGGCTCCATCTTTTTCTCAGTGTAGAAACCAACTGCTTTGTAGTCTTGCTGTGTTTTTTCTGTTGCTAAAAATAGCTCACAGCACTGTGCGTATCCGAGAGGGGGAGAGAGAGTGAGAGAGGTGGGAGAGATCTGTCTGCGGAACAAAAGGAAATCCTCTGAGTGATGTCACTCACAAACACCTCCCGGTGAAGGGATGCGGTCTGATATGGGGGAAGCGACAGATACAGAGGACAAAGCCACAGCTAGTGATGGGGGATGATGGGAAGAGGTGAACGTTAGCCCGCTCTCTTTAATGACTTGCTTCTGCTTGATTTGGCCAGCGCTCCGGGTACAGTTGTAATGGAGAGCAGCGTTCAGCCTAGATACAAATAAGCACGACTTCTGTAGAACGGGCTCTTGGTATGCAGGAATTGTTCTTTATGCGTACATCGAAATTTGTGCTTGTCCGTGTGTTTCACCATGTGGAAGTGTTCAGTGTGGCGGTACATGTGACATCGCATGTGTCTCCGGTGGGCTGTTCCTTGAGCGGTGGAGGGTTCTGCAGCAGTTGGGGAGGGTGAAAGATTCAGAGAAACCAGACTCAACACACACACACTCACAGGCATCAGGTCACGATTACAGAAGCAGCGGTGCAGTTGAGCGCGGATCGCTGGTGAGTGCACTACACACACACACGGCATATGCATGAACACCGTATCCCGATGAATGTGTGTCTAACGGTGTCGCTTGACATCTGGGTTCTGCTTGCTAGTGGAATGGAAACTTGTCTCTTTGTGATCTGTTTTTCCTAACACTGACCTTGTCTGCTTTGGTTTCTGAGCGTGTGAGAGGAAAGGCAGGACGCTGCATCTTGAGGTACACGTGAGGGAGGTAAACCTTCCAGCAGCAAGTGCTTTTTGTCACCTGTTCTCCAGAGCAAGATTCCATTGTCCTCAGTTGGTTTTGACTAGAGCTTTTAAGGGGCTGTGCACAAATGGATTTGTCCTTTTGTATTTATGCTATTAAGTTTTAATGCCACAAACAGACACGTCTCTGGTACGGAATTGTGAGAGAACCGTCTTTTTCTATGTGTTCATGTCGGTACTTGATGCAAAACATGTCCATGGACCTTTTTTGTTGTTGTTGTTGTTCATCAGATTTTAGATTACATTTTGCATGAGGATAAGGGAAGGTCTTTGGTCCTGGTCACCATTTTCTTTGCACATTTTTATTCACATTTTTTCCTTCAGTAGTTTTTTTTAATGGTTACGTTAGTGCGACCATTTATTTGATTTATTAGTTAAGCTTGAATTATATTTCATTTTCATTTTTAAATTTATCTTCCATGTGTTGTCTCTATTAATTATTATATGTAGTCTTTACAATTATTATGATACATGCCTATTAATTATAAGTACTGGACAAAATGTTGTTTAAAAAAGAAATTAGTTTTTCAAACCGCAGGACATTTAGCTGATATAAAAGGAACCCTGTGTCAGTATCATTTTTACAGGTCCTTTGTAAACAGTTCAATCAGTGTAAGACGCGGAGCGGTGGAGTGCATGATCCCTGATATTCTGCATTTTGTGCTCATTTAATGATGAATTATATTATAGCTTCAGGTGAGCCACATCAGATCAATACAGGAATACTGATAATGAAATCTACATGATGAAACCAGATTGATATTGGAAATATTATTATAAAATTACTTTGTTGATACGCCCCTAATGATCTTCCGCAAGAAAAATGAGCCTGACATGCCTGAGATTAAAGTCCATAAATAGACTGAGCCAGATCTAATAAAATAATAGTCAATTTTGTCCAGAGGGAATCCGCCGACTCGCTAATGTGAAATGATGTAGACTTCAAGAGGTTCGTATATAGAGGGAGTGCTTTAATTAAATGCAGTATCTCTTTCTTGTGGGATGAAAACACTGTGTACCGGTGCAAACTGACAGAGATTTCTGTATTGAATGTACTTAACTTTGATGGTGGTTAACTTTTACCGGACAACAGGGGTCAGACAGCTAACTATCAGCCAATATATATGTATACACTACTGTTCAAGCGTTTGGGAACAATCAGAGCTTTTATTAGAAGTCAAGCTGTGTGATGCAGTCTTCAGTGTCACATGAGCATCCAGAAATCATTCTATGATATTTCACTGCTCAGTGTTATTAGTTCTCAATTATTAGTAATAGTTCTTATTAAATCAAGAAATTAATTTATTGAATTATTTAATTTATCAATGTTGAAAATTGTTGTGCTGCTTAATCATTTTCTTGATTCATTGATTAAAAGAAAGTTCAAAAGAACAGCATTTATTAGGGATGCACTAAAAGTTTGACTACTGAAAATTGTTGACTGAATCTGCTTATTTATAGTTTGGGAGGGCTGAAATCAGAGACAGAAATAGACGTTTAATTTTCACTTTTCCGAAGGCACGTTTTTGACTGTATTCAGCGGTTATTTTGTGACACGACGTGGATACCCTACACCAGTTAAACATTTTCACTGTGTGGACAATAGCTCCGGATTGATCATATTCATTTCTCAGTTTTAGTTTTGGTAATGATATGGTTTCTTAAATCTAAAATCTTTTAGTCTGTGCTTTTTTCTGTTGATGTGTGAACAAAACTTCATTATTTTAATGTATGTTTGAATAAATCTGTCATGAACACAAATTATTACAGCTATTTAAGGTTTTATATTTTACTGACAAACTAGAATAGAAACAATTCTGTTATTAGAAAGTTAATATAAAAACCACCTTAACTGCAATTTAAATGTATGTACAACTCCGTTTTTACTATTTGAGTGTTAGTTGATTATTAAATACGTTTAATTTAATAAATTGTTATTATTATTTTTTGGCCAAGTACTTCCTGAATTTACGATTTCGGTACATCCCTAGCATTTTTTTAAACTAGCGAATTATTATTATTTTTTGTAATTTTATAAATGTCTTACTGTCATTTTTGATCAATCGAAATATGCTCAGAATTTCTTTTATATAAAATCTTACTGGTTATAGTTAGGACTTTATTATAATGTACATAGATACATACATATGTGTGTAGATATAATAAATAATAAATGGAATTTTCATCTTGTACAGTAGGATGTTCTAAGAGGATTCTCATTTGATCCTTGTTATCTTAAAGAGATAATTGCCTCATCTGACGCTTAAATTATAACCTAATGCACAAGCTGTCATATTAGTTCAATTATTTATTTAGGTTGCCTGACAAAAAATGAATGATAAAACATAAATGTATAATAATGCATGCTTTATTGATTTAGCACCATGTTTGTGGTTCTTTTTATAGCACTAACACCAAGAACAGTTAACTGGCATTGATATCTTACTGGATCTGAGGTGCTTTACAAACTGTTTCCATCAAATCCAGTGGCGTTTTCTGTCAGACCTTCAATAAAGGTTTAATCTGTTGACTCTAGAATGTTCTATCAGTGCCATTGATTAGGTCAGACTCATTCCTGCGTTAAATAAAGCGTCGTTTGTCTCACACGGATGCTCTCTTCGAACTCTCTCTGTCTCTGCAACTGCCCTTTGCTGAGTATTGAACTGGAACGGTTTCACTTTCCCCAGACAACAATCAACCCCCTCAGTCAATGGGGACTGTCTCATTGGTCTGAGAGCTGTGGGATTTGAGCGATTCCTCACACCCTAGTGCACCGCACACTGCTGATCTTTCAAATACCCCTTTGACCAGTTTCTTCTACCCCTTTCTAACAAAATTGTCCTGGTTCAAAGCTTGGTGGTTTTTCTAGTGATATGGCCTGCATTTCAATTGACTCTAAACCGAATTATGCCAAAACAAGACTATTACTACATTAGTTGTCCACAGACAAAAAACATAAACACACAATTACATATTTTCAAAAGCAACTAGTTGGGATGCTGGGTGAACTATTACTACTGGAAGCCCCATATAATTAATAATATATATGATCCTGAACATGGAGCATATATCAAATTAAAGGGTCTTTGAGAGAGCTATCAATAACAACCGTTATGAAATTTCACCATTGGACTATTCAAATGCTGTAATGATTCATAGCAATCATTACAGATTCAAAGCATATTTTAAATATAATGTGTTGATTTTATAAAATTTAATAAAAATATAAATTGTTATATCAATGAGAAAATAAAAATTTCAAATACTTACTAAATTGTTAAATTTGTTCTAAAAGTGTTAAGATTTGTGTCTTCATTAGCTATGGGTCCATCCACCTATTTTTATGTGCCTTTTGTGATATCACATTAAAAAATGCTGGATAGACATGGCAAGATTTGCATAAAAAATTGAGTCGGATCCATTTTGATCAGATAAGAAAATACGCATAAACTACGATGGAAACATTCAATTGTCACATTGAATGACAATTTAGCATTTTTTTTTATTTTTACAAACAGTGCAGTTCTGCTATGTTGGATCACTGAGAGTTGAAAAACAAAAAATTCTAAGAAGAAAATTGTAACAAAAAAAATTGTCGAGCAATTGTGAAGCCTCATTATTTCAACATGAGGCCCAGAACAGCACTGGCACTCTTATCATTGAAAAAGCGACTTTAATGCAACCCTTTCCTTGTTCGTCTAAACTGTAATCAAGAACTGCAGTGGCGGAGCACAAGAGAAATCACTCAGTGAAGTTGCCGTGTCCTCAGCACGAGCGCTTAAAGAGGCTTTTAGAGTAAGTGGCTGGCAGGGATGCGCTGGGAGTTGCCCGTGTTTGATTGTGTAAGGGAGAAAGATGAATGCTAATGTGATTACTGCATCACGGCCGGGCATGAAAATTGATAGGCATATTTTTTTTGGCAGCAAAAATGAATCAGATATCTCTCTTAAGTAATGAAATAATACGCCTGGAAAATTCCAATAGCTCTTTTCGCAGTTGACACTGAGCCTGGACAGTGTGACTTCTTTATTTGTTTTTGTAGAAGATACGCAGCCTCTCATGCTTGTGGTTTAGATCTGCAGTATCTATGGTGAACATATAAATAAACATGAAGCTGTGCGTGGCTACGCCGCAGCTCTCAGACTGAACTGCCCTTCACAGTTCCGCGCTGCGCTGCTAAACATGCCTCGCAGACCACTTGTCATTTACAAGCTAGTAAAGGACAACTGGAGCCTTACATAGCAGCTGCACGGTGCAATGGCATGGGCTGGTATTTACAATGGAGGCTTCCGAGATTCCAATGTCTTCCTGTAGAAGATGACTGGACAGCTGCCAGAGACACTCTATGCTTTAAATTACCTTATCTGGTTGGACAAAAGAGTCACCTTAAAGGAGGTTGTTTCATGAAATCATGAAGGTTGATAGAAAAACAACTGCGAAGCTTGTTCTTATTTAGCAAGTTTTTTTTTATTTTTTTTGTCATTTCAATCAATATTTTGGGTTCAGTACAAGTTAACCTTTACAAACACCGTTCATGGTGAAATGTTGACGGTCAGAAATACATTAAAGATACACTTCATACATTCGACTTTGATATTTCTTTGGATGGCATGAACTCATGGGTCACACAACTGTACTATTATAATAAAGAAAGAAGCATTCAGAAACATAAAAGCAGGAAATAATATTGTAACGCAGTTCAATGTTCGGGGAGGAAGATGTTTCACAAACTTTAATAATCAAATAAAACATAAATACAAAATAAACGTAATGGCGGAAGTCCCTCTCGGACGACTGCCGCCCGCCGCCCACACAAACACAAAACATAACATAAATCCAGACCTGGGGTCTCATTTATAAAGCATGCGTACGCACAAAACGGGACTGGAAACGTACGTACGCCAGTTTCCACGCAAAGGTTGTGATCTATAAAAAACAACTTGACGGGAGAATGTGTGCACATTTAAGCAAACTTTGACCTGTGACATCTGCGATTTATAAAGGGAATGTTCCTGACAGATGTGCATACACACGGTTTAATAAATCTGAATATTTTTTGACGTATAGCATTTTTGGCTTTTGAGCGCACGTAAACTTTTAGTAGTGATCCTACGCACAGGTTTATAAATGAGACCCCTGGTCTTCTCTCGTCCTTCACTGTCATCGCTCCTCCTTTTATGCCTCCGCTCCTCCGTGAGATCCGAGAACGGTGGCTCACAGGTGACGCTCATTACCAATCACGCCACCGGCTCTCTTGACGCTCTCACGGTCCCTCGACCCCGCCCTGCTCGCCACAAATATCATAGGTTAACCCGACTGACGGTTAACTCGCCCATTTGTAGGGTTCTCAACATATAAGAACCCTACAAATGAACACTGTTTTCATGTTCGTCGGACATGCAGTTTCTCTGCAGTATCGGCAAAAGCGCAAGGAGTAAAATGTGACTTCTTACCCCGTGAGCGGGGCTCGTTTTAACAGACAGCGGGATAGTTGTAACTCCATGTTGTCCAATGCAAGTTCATTCATGTATTTTTATTTGTTTAAAAAAGTTGCGTCTTGATGATCCTAAGCATAACTTATGAATTAAATATATTTTTTCCTTTATTTTTTACATTTGTTGTGTTTTGAACAATGTAATGACATGAAAAACGTTTTAATAGGTTAATACAATGCAAAATATATGATTATTGATGCAACTTGTTCAATGCGGCTTAGTGTTACAACTAACCCCGCGCTGTCTTGTTTACTTCAGGACCGGATAGCAGCCACTATGTGTTTTTCACGTCTTTCAAAATGGTACCTATCTTTTAGCCAATAAATGGTAATCATAACAATATAATATTAGACTAACAATCTTTCACACATTCTTTGAAAATCGAAAAACAACTACTATAACAAAAAATATTTACATGCTGCCAAAAGAGTTTTCCTGTGGTTCTCATCCAAACTTCGATGAAATTTCCAGAAGAAATTTCCAAATGGCCAGAAGACGTGTGCAAACCGTGTGATGAAAAGCCCTTTAGCACGTCACATTTATGCCCGTGCAACTATCTAAAAAAATCGCTGTTACTATTTACCCCGCGTTACTTTGTGCCCCGCGCTCCCCTAGTTCTCTCGCGTCTCCCGCAAATTCGTTCTCTCGCGTCTCCCGCAAATTCGTTCTCTCGCGTCTCCCACGAATTAGTTCGTTCGCGGCTCCCGCAAATTTGTTTGTTCGAGGCTCCCGCGAATTTGTTCGTTCAAGGCTCCCGCGAATTCGTTCGTACGCGGCTCCCGCGAGTTCGTTCGTTCGAGGCTCCCGCAAATTCGCTCTCTCGCGTCTCCCGCGAATTCGTTCTCTCGCGTCTCCTGCGAATTCGTTCTCTCCTGACTCCCGCAAATTCCTTCGTTTGCGGCTCCCGTGAATTCGTTCTTTCGCGGCTCCCATGTTCCACGACTTTAACTCTGGATTATCACTTCGTTTGGTTTCTGCACTATTATAATAAATTCACTCATTTGCTTTCATCCTTGCTTTCCCCGCTCCCCCCTCCTCTCTCTCCTCCAAGCAGGCTGCTCAAACCTGAAGTGCATTACACTAAATTGTCAATTATTAATTAATATTTATATGAGATCTTAATGGTTACAATTGTAACTGCAATTAATAGGGTAAAACTAAAAAAATATTTAAAATGGGCATTTGTGGTCAAGTGGAACGAATTAATTGATTTTTAGTGCATTCTTATGGGGAAATTTGTTTTGGTGTAGGAGCATTTTGGTTTACGAGCTCGCTCTTGGAAAAAATTAAACTCGTAAACCGAAGTATTACTGTATATATATAAAATTATTATAAAAAACCAGCATGAATACAAATGTCACAGTCTTGTCGCGTCTGTCACATCCGGGTTCCTCTGTGTCTCCCAGATCCTTCCCACTCCTGTCTTGTTAGTGATTACCCTGTTAATTATGTCAGCTGGCCCTAATCTGCCCTCGTGTATAAATCCCTTTCATGTTTCCCTTGTCCTTGTTGGTGATTGTAGTCTTTTAGTGTTATGTGGAAGTTTGTGTGTGGATGTTCTCCGAGTTTTGAGTTTTCCGAGTTTGCACCCCGTGTGCCTTTTGTGTTGGGTATTCTGAGTGTATTGTTTTCTACGTTATTAAAGTATCGAGCAGTATCCCCTGTGGCTCCAACAGTGTCTCTGCATCGCACACCAGTACGCGCGTACACCCTGACAACAAAGAGTCTATTGACTAGATTTTGTAGGATTTGGTCATGTGTTAGATTTATTATAATAGTATTTTTCTTTAGTGTCAACATATATTATAAATTATAATATATTATATATATATATATATATATATATAATATATAAAAATATATTTAAATATCTGTCTTTTAAAAAATAATTTAACAAGACGAGTTTACCAAAAATAGCAATGCATTAATAAAATTAAATGTGACAAGAGTTAACAGAAAAGTCATAAAGATTAAAAGAATTAAAGTCATATATATTTTAAAAGCTTTAAATGGACAATGATTCAAAAGTGTTGGCATTTTTCAAGACTTATGTGAAAGAAAGAAAGAAAGAAAGAAAGAAAGAAAGAAAGAAAGACACAGATGCAACGGCACTGAAAAAACAGAGCAAGAAATAAAAAGCCGTGGATGGAGCTGTCTCCACTCGCCATCCAAATGGCAAACATAATGAGCTACAACGTTGACATCCGCATAACTTGGTTGCGTTTGTAATTCTCTCTCAGCACCTCTGCTGCTGTCAGCGGATATCTTCAGTGCATTCTCCTGTAATCCGCTCATACAGCAGCTACAGCAAGTGCATTTTCTCATAGGGAGACTGTGTGCCGTTGTGTAACACCGATAGCGTTGTTTGGTTGGTAACCACACCTCTGAAAACTGCAGTAACCAGCAGATAGGCAAACGATTCATTCCCCACCATGCCAGATGGTAATGGCTGATTTTCCAAAAATGATTGAGGCAATTTATGGTTGAGACATTTATAAAAAGAACAGATGGGTTTTATCTATCGCATCCATGTGAACTCATTATTGCAGCTAGGAATACAAGATTATTTTGCTGCTCTTTATAATTAGTGAGAGCACTGACACTTGTGCTAAAGGAGGATCTGTGATGCCAGCTCATTGTGCATTCGGAGATTAGAAACAACAGACATTAGAACAATGTTTTAATGAAACAATTTCAGTCGAGCAGTAAACAAGCAAGATCTTAAGATTCTTCTAGACAGCAATGAAACTCAAGAAGAGCAAATGAAGACGGGAAAAGGTCACATAGGATGTAGCAATGTGACACGTATCTCAAAAATGTCTCAAATAGTGCTCAGATTTGTTCAGCCTACAAAGTTTGCAATCAAACGTTAGAGCTCTCAGTGTGAACTCAATCATCTCAGCTGTCCACATTCATTTTATAGTTCTTACTCGAAAATGCAAATGAATTGAATTTCAATAAAAACTGAGGGATTTCTATTGACATTAGAAAAATCCATTGAAAGTCCATATAAACATCGGTCAGAGAACATCAAGAATTGTCATCTTGGGTGAACTAACCCTTTTACTGAGAACAAAGTCTCTTGAACTATGAAAGAGCAACCTCTGAGGATCAGACATTCCCACTGTTTTGTCTTGAGATAATTGGCCACCAAATGTCATATTTTGCAACATTTATAAAATACAGTAAATCTAAAAAGAATGAATTTAAATTTAAACCTAGTATTGAGAATTTAAACCTAGTATTGTAAGCCAGTGTTTGGCCAACATGAGAAAAGGGTTTATGTTGAAATCTGCAGGTGGTAAGCTGTAATTCCCCGAGGACTGTATCACCTGCTTCACCACGCACGTCGCAGCAAAAACTGTTGTTGGGTTGCCGTGCGCCTCCGCAGTGGCACCACCGGTGCGCGGAGATGTTAAGGGTGCCGTTATCAATAAATTATAGTGGTATTAAAAGCACGGAGTAGGACTCGTGTGGAGGCTGCCCCTGTTATGAAACAGGCTTTTAGCATTTTCTCGGGCACTCCGCCTGTCAGCCTAAATCTCGCTCAAGCATCCGAGAGGAAAAGACCTGAGGGGTGGAGGTGGCCGTTAAAGAGTAGAAGAGGAGGAGGCAAGGGATGGGGGGGCTTGTCCCGATCTCCGTCTTAAAGAGCGGAAGGGGGGGGGACTCATTGTCAGTCGCAGTCAGTCAGGCAGGAGGGTGAGACACTCAGCTCTCATCTCCCCATATCTCTCTCCCCGTAGGTAATTACACCGTTCCGAAGGCTTATCCTGTGTGCCGAGAACAGGAAAGAAATGGAGGACTGGATCAGCTCGCTGAAATCGGTTCAGTCCAGAGAGCATTACGAGGTAAGATCGCAATTTGAGTTGAGTTGCATATTGCATTCTTGCATGCATTTTGCATGTCTGTTGTTTTTCAAACGTACTTCTTCAGAATTAGAAGCTGAATATGAATGCACCTCTCCCTCTTAACTGTTTTCAGTCTCGCTTCTAAACCGAACTGCTTTCAAATCCTCTTCTCAGTGTTAATGAGATGCATTTGAAAAAATGATGTTATCCATTTAAAATAGCTCTGGAAGGAGGGAATTTGCTCTATGTGTTTGCTATTGACTAATTGCGCTTGTGTGCATATGTTGACTTTTTGAAATGGTATGTTCCATGCCATTAAATGAAAGTCCGGACTGCGTGTTGACTGTACGCTCACTTTGATATGAGATGAAGGTTATGTAAGACTCTCAGCCCCTGTGTTCTGCAATACCACACCCCGAACTTGAGAGCTCCACTGGCACCCCCAACTGTGTGAGCAATTGGAGTCTTAAATCACTGTCCTGTTGCATCTGAGTGCTGCTGGTAGATGCCCGTGCCGGGAGCGCTGATGTTAAGGGGGGAAACAGGTTGTCAGAGAGAGCCGTGGTGTGGTGTTGCATGCAGGAGGGTTGCGTCTCGTACACCTGAGGCTCATATACGTGTGCCAGTCCATGTGTTGCATGTGTGTGTGTGTGTGTGTATGTTTGTGAGCTGAAAAGCATAGAATTTGTTTTAGGGGCTCTGAAAAAGTCTTATCCTGGCGCTGCCAATTTGTCTTAACTTCTCCTTTGCTAGACAGCACAGTTTAATGTGGAACATTTCTCAGGGATGCACAACTGGTATGCCTGCTCCCACGCTCGCCCCACCTTCTGTAATGTCTGTCGGGACAGCCTCTCAGGGGTCACTTCTCATGGCCTCTCCTGTGAAGGTAGGTGTTTGCCCATCTCTCTCTCTTCTCAAATCTGTATGTCGGATAATCCCTCTTCAATTATGAAGCTGCTTTGCTCAGCTCGCTGTCCTTCCCCAAAGGTGTCATATTTTCATCAAAGCTGCTTAGGGGTGGTCAGGGATGGTTCAGGGTTACATTAGAGTCGGTTACACTAGTCAGAACTACTTAGTGCAGAAGCACAGCTAATTGAGGAGGAGACGTATTGCTATAAAACGTATTGCTATAATAGATCAATACACTGACGCCGGGTATCTGTCTTTTATTTGTTTCGAATTTGCATCTCAAGGATATTTTATGTTTGTTTCTTATAATAAAATGCACTATTGTTGAAGTGCTTCCACGTCAATAAAAGGAAAACTCTTGTTTTTTCTCTTGATTGAGATTAGATAGATAGATAGATAGATAGATAGATAGATAGATAGATAGATAGATAGATAGATAGATAGATAGATAGATAGATAGATAGATAGATAGATAGATAGATAGATAGATAGAATTTTATTGTCCCTTACAGGAAATTTGTTTTCACAGACGTGTCGTCGCAGCAGAGCATGAGATTAGAGACATAACACTCCACTTGTCTACCACTTAAAGTCAACTTCAAACAAACACCAATCATTGCATATTGTTCTTCAGTAATCTGATATTTTTGAGTAAAAATATATTAGTTATTACAAATGGACTTGTAGAATGGGCTTGGATTTTATCCATCTGGAATTCAGACTTGGATCGCAAAACGGGGTGTGTGGGAGTGGGGGGTGCAGCCAGGTGATTGGAGGGGCCTGGTTAACTTCAGCAGTTAGCTCCTACTGGTAGATGCCATAACTATGCCTTATGTGGTCAAAAAGCATGTTTTCTGATTGATGGCAATTCAAAAATAAAAAAAGTATAAAATTATATGATAAATTGATTCATATATTATATTATTGTTATATTATATTATATTATATTGACCATGAAATATAAAACATTTTTAAATTATTACATTTCAGCTAGTTGCTAAGGCAACTGTTTTTATTTCAATTTAGTTTAACTTAAAGTTGTAAAAAAATGAAACTAGGTAGATAGATAGATATATTTGATAGATAGATGGATAGATTCTAATAAAGAGTGATCAGTCACATCTAATTGATCTAAAAACTTTTTTGAACCAATAATATATAAGATGAAATGATGAATAGTCCTTAATATGATCATGAACACACTTTAAGTATTAAAATTTAATCTGTGAAAAGTCGAGTCAAGTCTGTCCCCCTTTTTTTATATAGGTCTTTATACAATACAGATAATTTCAAAGCAGCTTTACAGTGAGAAACAGGAAAATGATTAAATGAGATCTATACAGCAACTCTACAATAAAACAGTGTCATTGCTGAGCTGAAGTCAGTTCAGTGTTGATTTAGTTCTGTTGTAAATATCTTCGCTTATTAAATTAGTTATAAATTATTTAATCTATAAAGCAGAAAATGGTGTTGTCGTCCTGCTCAGTTCAGCACTTTACTCAGTCACATCATAATATTATTAATAATTAAGTGTCCCGACTGAGCAAGTGGCAAGGAACCCAAATTCCATGAGGTGATAGAATGGAGAAAAAACCTTGGGAGAAACCAGGCTCATACGGACGGGCAATTCCCCTCTGGCAATTGAACACATCATTATGATGCAGGTCATCATCACAAGTCAGAATTCAGATTGGGATCAGTAACAAATATCAAATATTCATCCAGTTCCTTTTGCTTGAGGATCAAATTCGTCACATCAGTATGGAGACAAAAAAAGAAGAAAATAAAGTTTATGAAATGTTTTATAATATTGACCAGTCACAGCAACTACAAAATATACTTTATGTTGTACAACAGGGTGTATATCTGTGTATACCTTTAAAAAAAATCATATTAAATCATTTTTATTTGAGTTTTTAGTCAACTACCTGCAGAAGCACCTTGAAGAACATGCTGGCAGGTTAAAACACTCACACTAAAAATACCGCATCCAGGATCATGCATTATGCATGCTAAAGGTGTGACATCATGTGGAAAGAGAGTGCTAATTACTTTCAGAGATATGCAGATGGTGCTCATTAAACGTGGCTGACTGTCATTGGCTCTCTCATAGCAGGAAGTAAAAATAGTAAGCCTCTCACTCACGCCTCAGTTTTAATGAGAAATTTAAGTGAAACTCACACTGCATTGTAAATAATACAAGCCTCATAGTCATCCTAATATTTCCTAATGTTGATTTTCCACCAAAACATCAAAATGCCATTTAGAATCACAGTTTTCTGGGGTTACACTGAATTAAGAAAAAGTCATAATTGAGGAGCACTTTCCAGTGCTGTTGTCACGCGTTTGCGTTTCCAGCAAGCAGACTCACTCCTGAGTATTAATTACTGTATGTGTTACTGTGGAAAGATGATCTCATTTCGTTCAACAAACCTCGCATTACTATCTTCAAGCCTTTTCTGTTCACATGGACATTTTTGTTTTGGCAGTTTTCTCAGAATGGCGTTAGAATGGACTATTGAGTGAAGGATTAACATTATTTATAAAATCATTCTGGTGCTGATTGCTGATTGGTCGACACAGAACACTAGCTGTGCTAAAGTACACAGTGCAAACAGTTGTGACTTGTGAATGATACAATGGCAGTTCATTGGCTTAATAAAATAATGTTTAAATGTTTCCTTTATTTTTTATTATAGAGCAATCCATTTATAAAATCATTAAGGTCATGTTAGATTGTAAATATATTCTGCTTTTAAGAAGTTCCTACTTGCAGAAATGTGCATTCAAGTGAGTTGCCAGAAACAAGATGCTTGTGTTAAGTTTTTTTGGCTTGTTGACAAATAAAGGAAGCTTTTTACTATTAATGCATCAAAATAAAGAGTAAAGGATGCTTGGTGTGTTGATGATTTATGTATTTATCCCTCTCACACTGCAGCAGAGAATAATGGGAAATGTAGTTGCTTCATTGCTTCAACTGGCAAATATTTTTTGCTTAATCTCTAATTTGTATTAATAGTATGCAATACTGTATGCTTCCAAATTAAGTTTTATAGTCCACAATACATTCACAATAAAAACTGTTATCATCACACTGTGAATAAGACTTGAAAGGTGCAAAAATCATGAAACAAGGTGTTCACGATATTTAGTTGAAAGCATGGATCTTTACTTATACATTACTTCTCCAACTTATTGACTTCCAAAGTGTGGTTCACTGGTTCATTTTATGATCTTTATATTCTTGTAAATCAACACAAGCTTGTACATTTAAATAATTTCAATTAAGTCATTTGTTTCCATTTAAATTTGCAGTATTGTAGCCAAGATCTTTTCATTCAAGTCAGAATAGAAGAGGATTGTGTCTGAGTCAAAACCAAGATCTGGAGAGGGTCAAAACTGATTTAAGTCCCAGACCACTAAAGGGTTGAGTCTGATTAAAGACCATGACCTGAAGAGGGTCAAGGCCTAGGTCAGAAAAGTGTCAAGTCTGAGTCAAGCCTGAGACCGGAAAAGACTGATTCAAGACCAGAAGAGGGTCAAGAGGGAGTCTTGCAAAAGGTCAAGTTTGAATCAAGACAGAGCCCAAATGCTCCTGAGTCCATGAGAAGACTAAGACCATGAAAATATGTCGCAATTCAGCATTGGGTACTACAAACACAATCACAGAGGCCCAACATAGCACTGGACATTCACTGTGAAGGAGGATTACAAAGACCAGAGTTTTATTTGTCAGCATGTGAACATGACTTGACCAGCTTCCTCAGCAAGTTCTAACCAGCTTGAGCCAGCATGGGAATTCATGCAGGTTTACAGTACGCCTGTGTTTTCACCATGGTTCTTTCCAAGTTGAGAGACTTGAAGTTTAGAATGATCATTACTGCTTATATTTCACTTCGATTTCCTACAGCAGCCAATCAATAAAGAATGATGTGAGACATGGGCCCCAACAAAAGAGGCAAACTCAATATTTCTCACTCTCTAATTTGACAGAGACATCCTGTCCATTAGTAGTGCATCGTAAACAGTCTTACGTTCACTCAGCATTACTGAATTGTCTGTAAATGGTTTGCTAACAGCCCTGAAAATGACATTAGAGTGAATTATTGGAGATTTGTTTTCAGAGCCATGTGAAATGGTCTGAGCTTAGACCAGCTCTGATTACAAGATGAATGTGGAGCCCAAGCGAGATGAAGCACCCTCTGATTAGTGTTATGAATCTCTGAAGAGGACGTGTATGCTCTTGTCTCGTCTCAATAGATGCGTCCTCTCATTTATTATTGAGACACGGTATTGAAGAAAGTGGAAATTCCCAGCATCGGACATTCCGTGAATGTTTGGCTTCCTTTCCCGTAAACAGCCCCGTTTACCACACATCCACTTCTAAACTCCAGTGCTGGAATACTCCAGGGAGGAAACACTTTCTGTTGTGGCTCTATGGCGTCCCGGCTGGCAGGGCTTGACTGGGCTAAATGCATCTCTGCTCTGGCGTGATTAGCCGTGTCATCACAAATCTGTGTAATCCTACAGGACATTAGAAGTCCCGGCAGCATATGGAGGCGTAATGCGCTCAGACACTGAGATGGGCCGATTTAACTGGATTTGAGGCTTTTTCAGGCTCTGAATCTTGAACTGTGGCCGCCAGTCAGTCCTGCTGGTACAGAATGATCTGGACTCTCAATGTACTGGACGCTTTGTATTTCTGCAGCTTGTAGAGACAATTGCAATGATTGCGGTGTCAGGAAACAGCTGAGTGTACGTTTTAAGTTTGTAGGAATGGAGGTGGTCTGATAATGTGCTGAAGTGTACATTATGGAGGAGGAAGCCAGTCAATCAATCAGCCTTTTAATTCTCCTTCTGGAAACGACCAGATGAACATTGCTAACTTGATTAGATCTGCAATGCAATTTAATAGAGGAAATCAACAAAGAACTGTCAGCCATTAGCTTATTGGACCTCACCCACACCGCTGGTGAGGGCAGTACAGCGCCACCAGAAGTTTCCAGAATTTAGAAGAAATCGATACATAATTCAAAATGCTTTCTGCCTTGGCAAATAACAAAACAAGTCAGCCAGTCTATTGTTTTTCCCTACTTTAGAAGATATTTAGATTCCAATGCTAATAGAGATTAGACTCTAGATTGTTTTGTCACATTATAGACCTAAATAAGATTATAATGTTATTGAAAAAGATGTTATTGTCAGGGTTCTGCCGCATTCGGTCTGGTCTATCTCTTGGTTTTGTGGCAGAGCTCTGACACTACCGTAATGTCTCGTGTTTGATGTGGTTTCAAGGATTCGAGCCGCGCGCTTGTCTGTGTGACGTCTTTTGTGCGAGTTATGATGTCCGGTCCCGATACTTTGGTCTGGTTCAGTTTCGGTTTTGTGTCGGGATTCAGGCATTCATAAATCATGTGTTCGTCTTTGTCGTGAGCGTGTGAGAACAGGTGTTTACACTCGTTCTTGCGCTTTCTATGTCTTGTGAGTGACTCTCTCTAGTCTGTGTGCAGTGTTGTGAGCATGCGGTTGGTGTTTATATCAGCCGTGTGCTTTCATGTTGTGTTTTTGTGATGTGTCTGTCACGGATCGAATGAGAGAGGACTCAAATGCAGGGGTAAAGGAGGATTTATTTAACAACATATAAACCAACATAAACGTAAAGCAAAAACCCACGAGGGGGAAACATAACATAAACACTAAATGTAACACAAACAAATCAGATCAAGCGTACACTAGGAACAGGGACCAGCTCAACGTGAAGACATCCGACAATGACACGACAAAGGACAGCAAACACACCGGGATTAAATAGGCAACACATGAGGGAAGGTGGTGATGAGAGGCAGCTGGGAATGATTACAGGAAACAAGGAGGCGGGGCAGACACTAACAAGACACACACACACGGGAGAGAGAGCAGTGCCACGGTTCTGTCCACTAAAACACTAATAACACTGGAAACAGAGACAGAACCGTGACACTACCCCCCCTCTAAGGAACGCCACCTGGCGTTCCAACATGAAACAAAAACCCAACACCGACATCACCACCAAGCATAACACACAAGACAGGGAACTCAAGGAATAATGGGAAAAAGGGAGGGAGGGCAAACAGACAATATCAACAAAAATCAAGATAGTGAATACCAAGGAAAAGGCAAATTCAAGATTGTCCAATCAACATAATAAAAACTGAAAAGGCAGTCCTCGGGACCAGAGAAAAAAAAAAAATTATTAATCTCCAGGGAGGGGGGAACAGGAGGGTTGAGCCAGGGGGGCTCCCGGGGTACCGGTGGATCGGGCGGAACCGGTGGGTTGAGCCAGGTGGGCTCCCATGGTACCGGTGGATCGGGCGGAACCGGCGGGTTGAGCCAGGTGGGCTCGGGCTCGGCCGGCGGGTCAGGCGGACAGAGTTCGGGCTCGGCCGGCGGGTCAGGCGGACAGAGTTCGGGCTCGGCCGGCGGGTCAGGCGGACAGAGTTCGGGCTCGGCCGGCGGGTCAGGCGGACAGAGTTCGGGCTCGGCCGGCGGGTCAGGCGGACAGAGTTCGGGCTCGGCCGGCGAGTCAGGCGGACAGAGGTCGGGCTCGGCCGGCGGGTCAGGCGGACAGAGGTCGGGCTCGGCCGGCGGGTCAGGCGGACAGAGGTCGGGCTCGGCCGGCGGGTCAGGCGGACAGAGGTCGGGCTCGGCCGGCGGGTCAGGCGGACAGAGGTCGGGCTCGGCCGGCGGGTCAGGCGGACAGAGGTCGGGCTCGACCGGCGGGTCAGGCGGACAGAAGTCGGGCTCGACCGGCGGGTCAGGCGGACAGAAGGCTCTGGGACAACCGGCAGGTCAGGCAGCGAAGGCTCTGGGACGACCGGCGGGTCAGGCAGCGAAGGCTCTGGGACGACCGGCGGGTCAGGCAGCGAAGGCTCTGGGACGACCTCAAAGACGGTCTTCCCATGTGTCCTCCAGGCTCTCAGGGCAGAGACAACAAAGAAAAGATCCACAGCCCTCTTAGCCTTAGCAGGGCTGACCAGCGGTGCAGCGGTGCCCTCCTGGCTGGCGGTGGTCTCCAGTGCGGCCTCCTGGCCGATAGCAGACTCCAGGACGGTCTCCTGGCCGGCAGCGGGCTCTGGGACGACGACCCCCTGGCCGGCAGCAGGCTCTGGGTTGGCGGCCCTGTGCAGCCTCCAAGCTCGCACAGCGGCCACTGCATAGAAGAGGTCTACTGCCCTCTTAGCCTCGGCTGGGCTAATGGGATTCTTCCCCCGCTGAGTCCTCATGTTGGTCGTGTCATTCTGTCACGGATCGAATGAGAGAGGACTCAAATGCAGGGGTAAAGGAGGATTTATTTAACAACATATAAACCAACATAAACGTAAAGCAAAAACCCACGAGGGGGAAACATAACATAAACACTAAATGTAACACAAACAAATCAGATCAAGCGTACACTAGGAACAGGGACCAGCTCAACGTGAAGACATCCGACAATGACACGACAAAGGACAGCAAACACACCGGGATTAAATAGGCAACACATGAGGGAAGGTGGTGATGAGAGGCAGCTGGGAATGATTACAGGAAACAAGGAGGCGGGGCAGACACTAACAAGACACACACACACGGGAGAGAGAGCAGTGCCACGGTTCTGTCCACTAAAACACTAATAACACTGGAAACAGAGACAGAACCGTGACAGTGTCTTTGTTTAATGTGAACACACGGCGATTCGCATTGGCGATTCGATTTCGTGTTTGTCTCGTCAATGTGTAACCCTCCCACCGTGTTTCCCTGCTTTAGTTTGATTTGTTCTCAGCTGTGTCCCATTCAATTACCGTTCCTCATGTGTGTACTTAATCCATCCGTATCTGCTGTCTTGTGCTGGTTCATCGTCGTTTGTTGACTACGTGTGCTGCCTTATCCCCATCCTGGATGTTTCCTGTTCCTGTTCCTGGTCCAGCTTTGTTACTGTTTGTGCTCTAGTCTAGTCAAGTCAAGTCAAGTCAGTCCAGTCTTGTTTTTCCCCCTCGGCGTGGTTTTTGTTTCAGTTTTGTTTTGTTCAATAAAAGCCCTAACCTGCACTATTGAGTCCTCGTTCTCCCGCACCTGACAGTTATTGCCAATACTGCTCAAATAATAACTGGCTTATATAATGTATTTAATGTAAGCAACCCACAGGTGAAACAGTTTAGAGGGTTATGCATATATAGTATACAGTAGGCTATGAATTTGGCTTGATGCGGTCATTTGTGTAACCAGTGTTACAGTGTTTGGCTATACACCAATTAAATTACCCCTATTTTAAAATACTTAACTGTCATCCAGAAATTAGTTTTTCTTTAATGTTCTCCTCAGTTGAGCAGTGTATATTGTGCTCTTTCAAATAATTGAAAATACTTTGTCACATAATCATCTCAAAGTTTCATTTACAGTTTACATTTATTCATTTAGCAAACACTTTTAACCAAAGCAACATACAACTTGAGGAATACAGAAAGCGATTCAGCCTGAAGAGGCAAAAGTTCACAAGAGTACTGTGTCACATAACCATCTCAAGGTTACTGCTTGCTAGGTTTATAACCAGTTTGCACATTTCTCTCTTGCAGTGTGCAAATTCAAGGCCCATAAAAGATGTGCAGTCAGGGCCACCAACAACTGCAAATGGACAACATTGGCCTCTATCGGGAAGGACATCATTGAGGATGAGGATGGGGTAAGTTGCATAAAGCCCATGGTTCAGTGAGCTAATGCATAACCTTTGAGTGAACAACCAAAAGCCTGTTCTTCATGTCTGGCTGTGTACATTTTATATTATATTATATTTCTATAGATTGCAATGCCACACCAATGGCTGGAAGGCAACCTGCCAGTTAGTGCCAAGTGTGCCGTTTGTGACAAAACGTGTGGCAGCGTGCTGCGCTTGCAGGACTGGCGTTGTTTGTGGTGCAAGGCCATGGTAAGAGCTACATATCCCAGAATGCCTTATAACTACTTGAGCTTGTGAACTCTAAATGCTGTCTGTGCTTGGACAGGTGCACACGGCGTGCATGGATCTCTACCCCCGCAAATGTCCCCTAGGCCAGTGCAAAGTGTCCATCATCCCTCCTACTGCCCTCAACAGCATTGACTCAGACGGTAAGACTATATTCTTCACAAGACTAAATATTGATAAATAATAATTACAAGTATTAAATAATATTATTTATACATTAAGTATACTTTGAGTGAGAATTATTAAAATGCTCACATTACTTCAGTTTTTCATTTTAAAAATTGATTTATTATTATTATTTTAGTTCATGTTTTGGAGGCTATAATAATTAAACTGTAAAATGAAATAAATTCTATATATATATATATATATATATATATATATATATATATATATATATATATATATATATATATAGAGAGAGAGAGAGAGAGAGAGAGAGAGATTTCGGAATGGGGTTTTCATAGTACATGGAAAAATAGCTTATAAATCACAATCACATAAGTGAAGTTTCTTGAAAATGTGAAAAACTTTGTAATATAAGATTGTAATGTCTGTAATGTAAGAACATATTCCATTATGGGTAGGGGATATTAAATACAGTTTATTCAGCATAAAAATCATTATGTCTATGGAATTTCCCCACAAAATATGTGAAGTGGTGGGAGGAGCTCGGGTGGAGGGCTGTTATAGATGGAGCTCATTAGCTTTGCTAATTCCCAGGCTGCATGAAGAGCAATATCTTTTTCATTACACCTCTGACCTCTTCTGATTTGGTCATACATATAGGATTTGCTTTCTCCTTTTTTGAGAGACACTCTGTTCCTTTATTGTCCTTTCCCATCCCTCCGGCATGTGTCAGGGCGGTGTGGAAAGTCACTTTCCCTCAAAGCATCTCGTCCCTACTAATGTAAACATAACCTCCTCTGGTGGACCATGTGCTTGGAAAATTCAAGATGAGAGCAAACAGAAGACTCTCCCACACCCGCCTCTCTCTTTCTCTATGCCTTTCTCCATTATTATCCTGCTGCTGAGGATTCATACCTTGCCTGTTTGCTCAGTCAGCCTGTCTCGGAGCATATGCCACTGATTTCCAGGAAATTGCACATAGCCTTTTATTGTCAGCTATATGAATGCTATTTAGAGCCACTTCATCCTCAATATCTTGAAGATTTAAAAATAGCTAAATGACTGTGTCTCAGGTTGTATAGGTAGAACATTTGAATCCAGTGTTTGTGGAACATCCTGTCTATTGAGATGCCTTCTTCTGGTCGATTTATAAAGGAATAATCGTGTTATATGCATGCAATACTGTGCCATTAACAAAAGTGCTTTAATGGCTGCTCTACCAAAATAAAACTACAAATTTTTGTTTCATTATAGAGGCTGTTTTTTTCCTCCTGTTGATGAATGATAAAACATTGACAGCCAATCAGAATCAACTGACTACAAATACCTAAAGCATTGAAAGCGGCAGACAACATTGCTTAAGCTTATACGATAAACAGAATGTATCATACTATGGTGTGAACAAAAATGTAGCTATCGTTGGTGTTGCCAAAAGATGCTAATTAAAGTATTTTAATAATAAAATTCAATTTTATTATAAAACATATTAGACTTTTTCTTTAGTACAAACGTTGTGTTCAAGTTTATTTTTAAATTCTGCTGGAGTCAGCCTAGAATTAAAAAGAAAAATTCTGATTCTGAGGTTATCAAAAGTAAACCCCATCATGTCCTTCCATTTATTTTACCCCAGTAAAACTTAGTAAATGCTCATTAAAGACACTGGACTGAATTAATATTATCCATGCATACACTAACTGTTAAGCACACAAACTATCATATGCTACAACATTGATAATAATCAGTGATACTGAATGGAAAAAAATACAAACCAATAATTTTATTTTATTGAACGGACACTTATTAAAAAAATAAATTTATATTAAATGTCAGTGTATTGTTCTTGATTTGATTCTATGCACCAGAATTAGATTCTGTTTTGGACCAATTGCCCAAATAATTTATAGACCTACAAAGCTATTATCATGAGAGCAAATCAGTGAATGAGAGTGGCGTTGTCCAGTACAGTAGTGTCAAGGATCTGCAAGAGAGAGGACCCAAACACAGAATAAGAAGTGATATGGTTTTACTGACAAGACTGAAGACAAGGCACAACAGGGGAGTGAGGTGTGAAACAGTTCAGTCAGTAGGGCAGGATAGACAACAGGGACAGGACCACTGAAACCAGTCCTGGGTGACACCGGGACGAGAAGTACAGGAAGCAGCACCAATGAAGAGATTAAGCAGGAGCACAGCAGACTCGAAACTTGTTGTAAATCTCAGACATGGACCCAGTTTTGCTGCCAGGTAGAAGCACAGAGAACCAAAGGCTTGTTAGACAGCTGGACCAGTCTTGCTGCAAGGCAGAGGGAGTCAATGGCCAGGAAATCTCAGGGTGCAAGACAGGAACAGACACAAAACTCACAAAGAACAAGACAGACAACAAAGCAAGACAAGAGAGATGATTATAGACGAAACAAGATGTAACATTAAACCGGATGAAAGCAACTAATGAATAAAGAAAACAGAGCTAGAAAAATGAGTAACTATAACCTTGCAAATAGAAGATAAAACAACTTTACAGTGAGTCGAACTAGACACAGAAGAAAATATATTAAGTACAAGTTAACGAAAAACGAACAAAAACGAACAAAAAACCAGGATGTACAAAAATGAATAATTAACTAGAACAAGACTTAGAGTAAACTCCAAAATAATAACAAGGACATACTAGAACAAGAAGCTGGGTAATATTCACAACTAGAACAAGCACGACGATAACATGCAGATTTAGGTAAGAAAACAAGACCATAACACAAAGCACACAAAACAAACCAGCAAAGACAAGAGGGAAGGAAACAATATAAGGGGAACAGCACATGAGGATCAGGTGAACACGATCAAGCAAACAAGGACTAAACCAGGGGGCGTGGTAACAGGAGGACAAGAGGAGCATATGGCCAACACAAACAGAGACAGAGCCATGTGCTCAGACACAAATCAAGCAATGAAACCTTGAACAGAGACAAGACAGTCAGGGTGGGTCCCTGACAAGTAGGATTATTGCAAACAGAAACAAGTACAGACCCACTACATAGAAATTTCATGCCAGTGTTGATCGGACTTTCGCTTTTCCAGTGAGTATAATTGGTATGTGAATGGACCGTTCGCATGAGCCACGAGCAACTGAGTGAAGTACATGTGCATAGACAGGAATATTAAGTGGACCGTCACAACACACAGTGACAGCGGCTAGAGCGAGACTGGAACTTGAGCGCTGAATACTGAGAAGCTGGGTGACATTTATTTTCAGCCGTTTTTGAAGAAAAAAACCAAAACGTTTTCGACTGCAGAAATTCAGAAAATTTCAGTGCATCCTTAATTTCTGTCTCTTTGCCGGAGGACCCGGTATTTATTTTAGTTTACATTATTTTGTACATTATATTATTGGTGTGAACGTGTCATTGGGCAGCTTGATTTTAGACATTGATTCATTGATTTTTATCATTTCTGGGGCCAAGAAATAGATTGCGATATATTTTCTCCTCCTCTGCCGCAAAACGCCAAGGCCTGGTTTCACAAACATGGTTTAGATTGAGCCAGGATTAGGACTTAGTTCAGTAAGGTCAGTAAGGTAAATTGCTTAAGCATAATTAAGTGCGCATGTGATACTTTAAGCTCAATCTAAAATGCATATTTGAGCTGTTTTAACTGAAAGCAACTTGGACTGACGTATCTTAAAATATGTCTATGCCATTGTTTTGTCTCAAGATGCACAACAGTAATAAATGTTAAAAGCTACTTCAATGTCCTGTCTCTGATAAAAAAATGGGTTAATCAAATTACATTACCACTTGCCTTGTCGGTTTATTAGGCATAATTGTGTTAGTAAATCACTCATCAGTACCAGTACTTTGACTACACTAGTTATTACTAAAGTTATCGTTCTTGGTGTGAACAGGCTTTAAGATGTTGGACAGCTCTGTTTCAGACACTGATTCTGATTGATTCTGCTATGATGGTTTCAGGACTTCCGTTTGGTCATGTGCAAAGTCAAATCTTGTGAGAACTGAGGACATCCACTATTGATCAGGACCTCAAAGCTCTTCTGTCTTTAATTGGCAGAGCTCATATTGGATATAGAGATTAGTTGGGATCCAGAAAGAAATGTAATGAAAATCAATGGCCCGGGAAATTTTGTCTGATCGCTTTGTGTTTCCTGTTAATTGGCTATTTAAAATAGAAAAAGAGAATGGTGGTAGGATGGACAGATTGAAGACTGTTAAGCTGGTAAAGAAGTAGAGAAGGATTCAGAAAGCATAAGGATGAGATGGGAAAGTAGGAGAGTCCGTCACGTGTAAGGAATCCCCCGCCTCAGTGCTAGGTGGCGAGGAGAGCTGCATCTTAATTCGCTCAGGGCTGCCTTTGGCACGTGCTCGAGCTTCGTGACTCAATTTGCCTCAGCCTGCCTCTAGGAGAGGGAGCAAGGGAAAAGAGAGGCAGGACTTCTGTTAGACTCAAAGGGATCTACTGACAGACGTCCACCCACTCGTCAGTGTCGGCTTGCAGCCACACGAAGAGCATGCAAACCCACGCTTGAGGGCAACTGTCAGCTTTACTAACTCTCATGCATGCTTAGATCCATGTATGCAAACACAATGCAATACACTGATGCGTACAGGTACACAGAGGCAAATGCACTGTGCATGCTTGTGCACATACAAACAATTCCTCACACATGGTCACACAGGAGAGACAGGAATGTGAAAATCTAAATGATGCATATGGTGAATCTCATAAACACAGCAGGTTGTTGCTCACAGCTACTCGCATGTTCAGAGACTGTTTAGTGCACATATTGCATGCAGGCACGTGATCACACCAACTGCGAGCACGTTTGGTGACAGCTCCTCACCCAGCCCGGGTTTAATGAAGACAAAGAAATCAAAGTGCTAATTATTTACACACTTATACGGATCATTTGCAATGAAAATGTACTAGGCTGATGGTTTGCTTTTCCTTGTGCTACAGCACAAAACCCTTTACACTTTCATCCATGAGAAGAAAACGGTTCCTAAGCAACATGGAGTCAAAATACCGGTGGTCTTTTTTTAGCATGCAAGTTCTGGCATTTAGTTTCTATAGTTTAATTGTTAAGCATGGCACTATTAAAGATTGCCATGGAACACACAAACTCATAAAAGTTCTGCATAAACATAAACAACTCAAAAACAGAATTATTTCAAGTTTTGGCTGTTAGCATGTTGCTAAGGTAATAATGCAAAACCATCAAGCATAAGTGAAATGAATAATGATGCACCACGATTGTTGTTTTTTTACCAAAATGAAATGAAAATCTTGATTTAGCCAAAAGCCAAATTCAAAAGTAAATTCAAGTAAAAAAAAAAAAAACCTTTTTCAGTTGAATATTTTTGGTTGCCATTTCTGTTGCTAAGATCCTCTTAAAGATGCAGTAAGTGATTTCTGAGCAACTCAAAATATTTGAAACCAACACCCAAACAAACACCACTCCCTTTTGCTCCACCCGTAAAATAAAGAACATGCTATGCAACCCAGGCAACGACTAACAGTTGGCAAATTAGACTGTCCCTAGCTAACATTAGAACAACAGCATATCTAGGATCTACAAACCAGCAAACCAGTGCTACTCTTGTAGGGAGCAGAAGCAGCCGTGTTTGTTTCCAGGCCTTTCCGTTGTTTAACCTCTCTCCTGCAATGGAAAGCTATTCCAATGTTAACATAGTCCTACTTCTTGCCTCATTGTAATTGTTCTTTTTCCAAATAAATTCCTCTAAACTTTTCCTCTTTGGTAATATTACAATTTTTAACAGAATTTAAGCATTAAATTCACTCGCTTGCTGCACCTTCATACAACACACATCATATATAAATATTAGGTAAAATAGTCTAATTAGATCACTTTTTTTAGTGATACTTTGTATTCAATAATAAATTATTTAAGTTGATTTATAATCAACTTTTTGCCACCATCTTGGTTTGTTGCAGGATGATGCTGCTTTAGAATTTGACCAAAATAGTATTGAAAAAGCTATTAAAGCTAAAACCTTTATGTTCTTTTTTGTTTCTTTTTCTGTGGCAGGTTTCTGGAAGGCCACTTGTCCACCGTCATGTGCTAGTCCACTCCTTGTGTTTGTCAACTCAAAAAGTGGAGACAACCAAGGGGTAAAATTCCTGCGTCGCTTCAAACAGCTGCTCAATCCCGCTCAGGTCTTTGACCTGGTGAACGGTGGACCTCACTTAGGGTAAGACTTAGGATGTGAAAGGTCGTAGAGAGTGAACTAACATTGTGTTAGAAGCAAATCATTGAGGACACAAAAAAGGTAGTTAGGTAGTCACATTTTTTTAAATCAACATCCTTATTTTTTTATTGAAATTATGTAAGTATAGTTCAAAGAGTATTTTTCATTCCCATGACCATTTTTACATTTTTCTTCATTTTAATCATTTTTGTGGCTCATTTTAATTCTCCTTCAGTGGGACAAATCGTTTTAAAGGAATAAATATTTCATGAAGTCTCTATAATATGAGCTAAAGCAAAATGATTATAAAAGAGGTTGAATTTAGGACTACCCAAATGTATTTCAGGTCAACTACCAATTTATTTTAACTCTCTGTTTTTGACAAGCATTTCTGTTTGTCAGATTGTTTACTTTACTTTTCTCTTTTTCAAGCCTTCGCTTGTTCCAAAAGTTTGATAATTTCCGAATCCTTGTGTGTGGTGGAGATGGAAGCGTTGGATGGGTCCTGTCTGAAATCGATAAACTAAATCTTCACAAACAGGTAATTTTCTTCTACACCATGTAAAGTTGTCACAGTAGGTTTAGGACTTGGCCCTAGAGTGTCAGAGCAGATGTCTATGAGGATTTCTTAATGACCTGGCTCAGTGTTATGAACCATCTCGAATGTTGGCAGTGCCAGCTGGGCGTTCTGCCGCTGGGCACCGGGAATGACCTGGCGCGGGTGCTTGGTTGGGGGCCATCTTGTGATGATGACACACAACTTCCTCAGATACTGGAGAAGCTGGAGAGAGCCAGCACGAAAATGCTGGACAGGTACAGAGTGCATCCTAGCATGTGTTCAGAACTATGTCACATGTATAATATTTGTGTCGTTGGCTACATCTACAGCTGCTGTTCACAGGTGGAGTATAATGACGTATGAGATTAAAATACCTCCCAAACACAGTGGCCCCGTCACACCTGAGGAGGCAGAGGACGGTCAGGTACCTGCAATGCATACATCTACTTCAACACCATTAAAATCGCTGTTGACATGTCGCAGATTTGCTATACTTTTTCTAAGACTAGGTGGAGCAAAAATACAATACATAGCAAATCTTTCAGTTGTTTCTCCATCACCGGACTAACAAGAAAACATTTGGCGCATCTATTGTAGTCCGCTTCGAAAACACTGAATGAACTTGTTCTGTTTTTCAATAGACTCAAAAAGCAGTCTCAATCTCAAAGTTATTTGTTTGAATTGGTTGGAGTGAATTAACTGTATTATTATGAATCAAAATTTAGAGACCGTTACTAATAATTGAGATTTGTGAGACTTAATCAGTTTTAATATCTCAATAATACTTATTTATTAAAATTTTGGCTAATTATGCATTTTTAGCTACCAGTAAAGATTCTTAGCTCTTACGTTCAGCATAATTTCATTCGATCATATTGATCAGCAATTTTATTCTGTCATATTGACAGATGTTCTGCCAATTTTCGTGGGCAAAATCCATTCATATCCATTGGAGTCTAAGTGATTGGGAAAGATTTCCCTATGATGCCCTAGTGAAGAAAATAAGGAAATACACCAAATTGTATTTAAAATACATTTATACAATTCATACTAAGTATACTACAAATCCATTAGCATATTTTCTGACATATCGTTTGTGACTTACTGATATAAATATTTCAACTTTACTCTGAGTACTTCTTTATTACAAAATTTACATTTTTATTATTAAGCCTAATATGTGTTTTAATCTCACATTTAGTAATGGTACTATGATCACTGGATAATATCATTCTTTAAATGCAACATATATGCAATAGTTCCACTTTAGCACAATCAAATATATTTAAGTGTATCTTTAGTTGGACCTCAGCATTATTTCTGGATAACTGAAGGGCATTACATACAAAATGTACCAGACTTTAAATATATAAATTTAGCATACCAAAAGTACAATTGCGTTTTACAATTGGGTATTTATATTAAGCACATACATATGTAAATTAATTTGTAGTATACTTAGCATTCAATAAATGTATTTAAAATAAATGTTGATGTATACATTTTACTCTAGGGTGATTTTGCAGTTCAAGTTGGTCACACAGACCACAAAGCATTGACCAATAGAAAGCCGCTTGATTTGAAATGATCTTCTATGTGAGTGGTGCTTCATATGGCACTGCAGCTGTTTTTTGCCCACAAACTTTCACAGATTTGACCGCACTTTAATTGTGTTGATTTTCCTCTCAAAATCAGTAAAATATTCTCTAGATTCACTCTAGCCTTCCTGATTATTGACTGGTTGTTCATATATATGTGAGGGCATGTAGTTTTCATTTCTCTAGAAATTTTACTTTTGTCTCTTACTCTGCTATTACAATTTATGAATATAACATTTACAATATATAATTTATGAATATGCATATGGGTGTCTTTAGTTACAGATATCTGCTTATGAGGATTCAGTGGCTGCTCATCTCACAAAGATCCTGAACTCAGATCAGCACTCGGTGGTCATATCGTCATCAAAGTAAGTTGTCAGTCTCACACCATACAGTTCCTATTCCACTACTAACAGAACAAACAGAAGCTACATTAAAAGCAGTGTTCCTCTCATCTCCTCGCTTCTTCTCCAGAGTATTGTGTGAGACGGTGAAGGAATTTGTGGCCAAAGTTGGGAAGTGTTATGAGAGAAGCAGTGACAGCACTGAGGAAACTGATACACTGGCCCTCAAAGTCTGTGATGTTTCTAAAAGCCTTTCTAAGTCATTACTCAAAAGAAATATGGTGACAGTTCAGTATAAACCTATTAATCCCTTTCCTTTTTTCTCTGTCAACAGTGTGCGATTCTGAACGAGAAGCTGGACTCCCTCCTGCAGACACTGAATTTGGAGGCCCAGGCCATGACGCCCTCAGCCCTCACCACACCACCCATCGTGGAGGAGGAGGTGGAGGAGGAAGAGCTGGATGAAGAGGAAGATCTGAGTGAAGAGTCTTTAACGGAGCTGAAGGAGAATGAGACAGAGAAGGGCTCTGCACATAAGCTCTTCAGACCTCGTGAGCAGCTTGTGCTGAGAGCTAACAGTCTGAAGAAAGCGCTCAGACAGATCATTGAGCAGGCTGAGAGAAGTATGATTGTCCTATTTGTCTTGCTATGTCTTTTGAATAAAAAAGCAACACTGATCCGTTGCTTACAGAATGCTCTGAATATACAACATAATGCGTCTAAATATAATGCGTCTCCTAAAATCACATCACGTGAATTAATTATATTAAAATTAATTAGCCACATTTACATTTAAAGTATTTTGAATGACACCTGAGTGTTCTTCTTGATCTTCAAAGATTTCTGTCCATTTAAATGGTGATCAACATGCCTGTCAATGATTTTTTTGTGTGTGTGTTTTTTGCTAAGCAATAAAAAGCAATATTTACTTCAGTACATATCTTTTAACTAAAAGATTAAGGAGTGCACATGGGAGTATCCAATATTATTTTTTAATAATGAATCAAATATGATATTGATATATTTGAATTGATACATTGCAATGGACAGTGATTCGTTGAAATCAGGTGAATTTAGCAATTCTTTTTGCATTTCTATTTAAAAGTCTTTGTGAAAGGAAATGAGTCATTCTTGATATTAGTAAAAAAAAAAGAAAAGTTGTTTCACAAGAGAAGACATTGTAAAAACCAATCTGGTCATTGGAAAACTTTAGCAAAAGCACATTAAAAAATTCTGTTTAATGTTAGACCTCTATATATGAATACAAAAATTCCTATATATATAATATTACCCAGCCCTACTTTATTTTATGTTCCACGTAAAGAAGTGCATGAACAAGATGGTTGTGTTTCTCTGTGCTGTAGTGGTGGATGAGCAGAATGCTCACACTGAGGAGCAGGAGCTGCAGTCTCCCAATGACTTCAGGAAGGACAGTGAGGAGGAAAACAAAGACAATGAGAAAGACGAGGACACTAAAGAACTGGAAGCTTTACCCTGTGAGTTCTCACCTTTATATCTCAGACATGCTGTCGCTGTTAACTGTTTCCTGTGAGACACAAAGTGTTCTTGCTCAATGGCCTTAAAAGCTGAATCCTCCATCTAGTTGCATTTTAGATTCATGTTTTTATCTTAATGGAGTCGTTGAAAAGCGTGCTTGAAAAGGTTATTCTTTCCGTTGTGGAATAATGTACTGTGCTCAGTATGCAAATTTTCTGTATCCTTGGAATACAGAATGATACAGATGATTTATTATAGTTGACAAAATTATTTATATATATATATATATATATATATATATATATATATATATATATATATATATATATATACACATATATATATACACATATATATACATAATATACACATGAGTAGTGCTGAGTTAACTATGTTGTGTGTGTCTAATGATAGTACCGAGTTCACTGCACATGTGCTGAGTTCAGGTTGAACGTGCATCATAGTCTGTATTGTCGCTCACTCCAATAAGGCTTCATTGACTCTTGCGGCACAGTGCCGTGAAGCTGCAGAAGAACTCACAGAAAAATCAAGTCTTACAGATGCTATCTTGGAAGAGGAGACACAGGAGTTCGCCTTCACTTTCCAGGAATTCCCAGATTACATTGACATCGACAAAGACGTTGTTACTGATAGAAGCTTAGAAGCATTTGTTTTCAAGCAGACCATTAAAGGCAAAAAGCAACAAAGCACTTAAGACTTTGTAAAGAAACCATAGTAACCGCGTGTGCAATACTTTTCAGAACTAATGTGTTATGAGCAAATGTGTTTATGTGACTGTGTTTGCGCTGTGAGCGAAATTGTGTTTGCAATGTTGGAGAATATAATTAAAGGTTTGTATGGAGAATCGAAGGTGATTTTTATCGTATACTGGTAAATCTTGCACCGACTGTCAGAATGGTTGACGACCTCCAAGATGTTAAATAGAATGAAAGAAAACTCGAGGCGATTAAACTGGTCACACAAGCTTTTATTGTTTCGTACCAGCACACTCTTCTCAAACATGTAAAGAGCATAAGTACAAACCAGGAAAAAGAAACACTCTTACAAACATCAGGTTATGCTATATAACAGTCAGCGGTAGAGCGGCCATCTCTCTCACTCAAAAACACTCTCCTCCCCATGCGTGCACGCTCACACCAGAACAGCGTGCACACAACTGCATATGCCGTCTTAAAGAAATATTCCCAACATAAACAAAGTAGCCGTTACAATCTCTGCTTTTAATCAGTGCACATATGCCTTTTGTTGTTAGCAAACATATACAGTGTATGTACATTTTTATAG
Source organism: Rhodeus uyekii (assembly GCA_037043235.1). NCBI lineage: Eukaryota > Metazoa > Chordata > Actinopteri > Cypriniformes > Acheilognathidae > Rhodeus > Rhodeus uyekii. The sequence continues at coordinate 1,134,639 of JAWRVZ010000156.1, read as the reverse complement.
CATGCCGATCGCTTCATCAAACAAATCGCCATATTGGCTTTTGGTTTTCTCGATCATCGGTTATCTTGACGCTTTTTTTGCTACTTCACCACAATCCTATTCATATGACTTGAATTTCAATTTTACAGTGGAAAAAAAAGTAACATTATCATATTTTAAACATCTCTTTTTAAAATCATTATTTGATCATACTTTTAAAAGATAAATTTTTACAAAAAATTAATCGGATGTTACGGCGGCGATAGAAAGAACAACAGGATCCAGATGCGAGTGAAAAGGTGATTTATTTAGATAACGGAGAGTGAACAGGGAAGTGTCCGGATGAAGTGCAGTCTGGAAGTCCAACGGAGAGGCAGGAGAAGCGCCGCGGGCAGGAGTGAGTGACGCAGGGATGCAGTGGGCAGATACGGCAGAGGGTCCAGTACAGGTAATCCAGTCAACAGGACAGAAGTCCACACCCGGGGGGAAGCCTGTAACGATCTGACAGAGGAGTGGTGAGAGAGAGGTGAATAAATAGTCAGATGGGATGAGTTGCAGGTGGATGGGGAGATAATGAGTAATCAGTCACCACGCCTCCAACACAACCGCACAACACAAGGAGGAATCAATGAACCCATGAACCGTGACAGTACCCCCCCTCCTAGGAGCGCCTCTTGGCGTTCCCAGGAGAACTTACCTGTCGGTTGAATTCATCGATAAGGGAGTGATCCAGTATGTCTCTGGCAGGTACCCAACTTCTCTCCTCCGGACCGTAACCTTCCCAGTCCACCAAGTACTGAAACCCGCGTCCCCTTCGTCTAGAGTCCAGAATGCGATTTACCGAATAGGTGGGTTCCCCATCAACGAGTCGCGGCGGGGGGGGAACCGGAGCTGGCGGATTAATGCGAGAACGAAAAACGGGCTTTATTTTGGACACATGGAACGAAGGATGGATCCTCCCGTACGCTGGAGGCAGTTTGAGGCGGACCGTCACCGGACTAATGATCTTGGTGACGGGAAACGGGCCAATAAATTTGGGGGCAAGTTTATTACAGACGGAACGGAGAGGAATGTTTCTGGATGAAAGCCACACCTTTTGACCAACGACGTAAACGGGAGGCTTAGACCGGTGGCGATCGGCTTGGGCCTTGGTGCGCGCCCCCACTCGGAGCAAAGTCTCACGGGCTTTGTTCCAAGTGAGACGACACCTCTGGACAAAGGCGTGGGCGGAGGGGACCGCGACTTCGGATTCCAGACTGGGAAAAATGGGTGGCTGGTAACCTATGCTACACTCAAAAGGCGAGAGGCCCGTGGCCGACACTGGTAATGAGTTATGTGCGTACTCAACCCAAGAGAGTTTCTGGGTCCAGGAGGAAGGATTGCTGGAAACCAGACATCGTAACATTCTTTCAAGATCCTGGTTAGCCCGCTCTGTCTGGCCATTGCTCTGGGGGTGGAAACCCGAAGACAGACTTACAGTCGCTCCCAGTAATCTACAAAACTCCCTCCAAAATTTGGATATAAATTGGGGACCCCTGTCGGAAACCACGTCTATCGGGAGACCATGAATGCGAAAGACGTGATCTACGACAGCCACCGCTGTCTCCTTAGCAGAAGGTAATTTAGGCAAGGGAATGAAATGAGCCGCCTTCGAGAATCGGTCCACAACAGTCAAAACAACTGTCTTACCCTGAGAGGGTGGGAGGGCGGTGACGAAATCTAGCGCGATGTGGGACCAGGGTCTCGAAGGGACAGACAGCGGTTGGAGCAACCCATCTGGAGAGCGGTTGGACGTCTTACCCATGGCACAAACCGAACAAGCTAAAACAAATTCCCGAATGTCACGAGTCATGCTGGGCCACCAGAATCGTTGTCTGACCAGAAAGCTGGTCCTATTTGCCCCTGGATGACAAGCCACGTTGGAGCAATGACCCCATCGAACCACGTCTGAACGCAACCCCTCTGGCACGAATAATCGACTCGGTGGGCCACCGGGCGGAGGCGTTACCCCTTCTAGGGCTGATCTAACCCTCGATTCGATCTCCCATGTGAGTGTGGAGACAATGAGACTCTCCGGAAAAATGCACTCGGGAGTGGACGGGCGTTCGGAGCGGTCAAAAATGCGAGATAAAGAATCAGGCTTGATGTTCTTAGAGCCCGGGCGGTACGAGATAGAAAAATCAAAACGTCCGAAAAAAAGAGCCCACCGCGCCTGCCTAGAATTGAGTCTTTTAGCTGATCTAATGTATTCCAGATTCTTGTGATCAGTCCAAACGATAAAAGGTACTCCCGACCCTTCTAGCCAATGACGCCACTCCTCCAACGCTAACTTGACTGCCAACAACTCTCTGTTACCAATGTCGTAGTTGCGTTCGGCTGGTGACAATCGATGAGAAAAAAACGCGCAGGGGTGCATCTTGTCATCCGAGAGAGCGCGTTGGGAGAGAACCGCTCCTACCCCCACCTCTGATGCGTCAACCTCCACCACGAACTGACGTGATGGGTCAGGGGCCACGAGAATGGGAGCCGAAACAAAGCGGCTCTTGATTTTGGTGAACGCTGCTTCGGCTGCGTTCGACCACCTGAACGCAGTTCGGGTAGAGGTCAGCGCTGTCAGAGGAGCGGCTAGTTGGCCGAAACCACGAATAAAACGTCGGTAGAAATTGGCGAAACCCAGGAACCTCTGTAGGGCCTTACGGGAATCTGGGCTTGGCCAATCCACCACGGCCTTGATCTTGTCGGGATCCATGCGCATTCCCTCGGACGAGACGATGTACCCTAGGAATGGAACAGACTGTGCGTGAAATTCGCATTTCTCCGCCTTGACAAAAAGCCCATTCGCCAGCAACCTCTGGAGCACTCGTCTGACGTGCTGAACGTGTTCCTGGAGAGAAGATGAAAAAATCAGTATGTCGTCCAGGTAGACATAAATGAACTGATCTACCATGTCTCTCAGCACGTCATTGACGAGTGCTTGGAACACTGCAGGGGAATTGGAGAGCCCAAACGGCATGACCAAATACTCAAAATGTCCCCTGGGAGTATTGAACGCAGTCTTCCATTCATCCCCCTTCCTGATGCGGACCAAATGATAAGCATTACGCAAATCCAATTTCGAGAACACCGACGCTCCCTGCAACCTCTCGAAGGCTGAAGACATCAACGGCAAAGGATAGGTATTCTTTACCGTGATGTTGTTCAGACCTCGGTAGTCAATGCAAGGTCGCAGCGAGCCATCCTTCTTGCCCACGAAAAAGAACCCCGCCCCCGCTGGAGAAGAGGAAGGGCGGATGAACCCAGAAGCTAGCGAATCAGAAATGTATTTCTCCATGGCCTCCCTTTCTGGAGCAGAAAGCGAGTATAACTTGCCTTTGGGCGGAGACGTACCTGGCTGTAACTCTATAGCACAGTCGTAGGGACGGTGAGGAGGCAGAGAAGCAGCCCGGGACTTACTGAACACCTCCTTCAGGTCGAGGTACTCTGGTGGCACGTTAGACAGGTTCAGCGACTCCTCCTGTAACATAGAACTAGACAGAGACGTACAGGCAGACACAAGACAGGAGGCATAACACTGATTACTCCAGGCTGAGATAGAACTGGATCCCCAGTCGACCCTGGGATTGTGTTTCACTAGCCAAGGATGACCGAGCACCACTGGGACAAGGGGGGAGTCAGTGAGTAAAAAGGTTATTCTTTCGCTGTGGTTACCGGAGACCACCAAGGTCAGTGTATCAGTGGCATGGGTAATGGCGGGTAGATGCTGTCCATTTAGGGCGTGAGCAGTGATGGGGTGATGAAGGGGAACAATGGGAATCTGGAGAGAGGTAGCTAGGGAATAGTCCAAGAAGTTACCTTCTGCTCCCGAATCCACCAGGGCCTGGCAATCATGCGTCCCGTTGGCCCACTGCAGTCTTCCCGAGAGGAGGGTAGACGATGAGGATTTAGTGAACCCAAGCCTGCCCGACAGTAACCCCTGTCCTACTGCCGGGCGGGGTCTTTTACCGGGCAGTTGTTGATGTAGTGTCCCGAACCCCCACAGTATAGGCAGAGTCCTCTCGAACGACGATGATTCCTCTCCTCTCGGGAAAGCCGAGCTCGGCCCACCTGCATGGGCTCATAATCGTCCTGGGGGCTGACCGTGCTCTGCTGGGTGAACTCCTGAAAGCCCTGCGGTGGACTGGGGCGTGCACGTGCACGCTCCGCGTGCATTTGGAGTCTGGCATCCACTCGCAGGGCTAGATCCATAAGTCCATTAAGGGTCCGGGGAAGTTCAAGGGCGTAAATCTCTCTGTGAACACGGTCAGCCAGCCCATGCAGGAACATGTCCCACTGCGCCTCCTCGTTCCAGTTGCACTCAGCGGCCAGAGTGCGGAAGTCAATCATGTAGTCTGAAACTGACCGGTTGCCTTGACGCAGATCGGCGAGTCTGCGAGCCGCCTCGCGGCCCGCGACCGCGCGATCAAAAACCCGAGTCATCTCCTGTGACAGTGCCTGGAACGAGGAGCAACACGGGTGGTTGTTGGCCCACACCGCCGTTCCCCAGCGAGCCGCGCGTCCCGACAGCAGCGTCAGAACCAGCGCGACCTGCGACTCCTCGGTGGAAAACGTGATGGGCTGAAGTGAGAAAAACACGGAGCATCTCGTCAGGAAGGATCTGCATAGATCGGGCTCACCTGAATATCTCTCAGGAGTCGGAATGCGAGGCTCTTGACTGCTGGTAATCGCCGGAGAGATGGGGGGAACGGTCGGTGGTGTTGGCGCAGTGGGTAATGTCAGCTGTTGGATCCGCGCGCCGAGCTCGGACACCTGCGTCACTAGCGATTGAACGGCCTGCGCGGTACTCACCGCCTGTTCCTCCTGTCTCTCCATCCGCTGATCGTTAGTAGATAAAATCCTCTGAAGCTCCTGAAGGCTCGCTGGATCCATATCTGGTCAGATCGTTCTGTTACGGCGGCGATAGAAAGAACAACAGGATCCAGATGCGAGTGAAAAGGTGATTTATTTAGATAACGGAGAGTGAACAGGGAAGTGTCCGGATGAAGTGCAGTCTGGAAGTCCAACGGAGAGGCAGGAGAAGCGCCGCGGGCAGGAGTGAGTGACGCAGGGATGCAGTGGGCAGATACGGCAGAGGGTCCAGTACAGGTAATCCAGTCAACAGGACAGAAGTCCACACCCGGGGGGAAGCCTGTAACGATCTGACAGAGGAGTGGTGAGAGAGAGGTGAATAAATAGTCAGATGGGATGAGTTGCAGGTGGATGGGGAGATAATGAGTAATCAGTGACTACACATAAAAAACACTCATTTTAGTTTTTTCACAATTTAATTTATTAAGGTTTATAATAAATAAAGGGTTTTTAAAAAACCTTTTATAAAACCTTTTATAAAAGGTTTATAAAGGGCTTTTAGACACATTAAAACAGAATTATTCTTCTTAAAATCACATTCATCTCAGATGTTAAAAAAACATTATTATTATTATTATTATTTTAAATAAATAACCCCAAAAAGGCTTTTTGAAACAAAGAATTACTCTTAAAAACACATTAATCTCAGTTGTTGAAAAACAGTATTATTACTATATTGGGGTTTATGATTTTATAAATAACCCCAAAAAGGCTTTTAGACATAACTCAAATAACAAATAATTACTATAAAAATGCATTAATCTTAATTGTTAAAAATATCTAATTATTATTTGAGTTTATTTTTTTAGTAAATACACCTTAAAAAGTCTCATAGACTTTTTATTATTAGACTAGAAAGCCAGAGTGCTCTAAATGGGGAGACAAGCTTTTGTTTTGCAAAATTGCTCAATAACACAATCTTTTTCCTTCAGAAGGTTCAGGATTTCCTTACAGCTTACATACTGTAAGTGTTTATAGCTGTAAATATATCAGTCTGTTTCCCAGAGGATCCCAGCACTGTGTTTCTCTCTATAGAGAACATATCTTTGTTTGCTGGACAGTGGCGCTTCCTGTTTACTTAGAGGCCTTCTGTCTGCTCATGTTTCTAGTGGGGCGTGAAAGACTGGCTTTATCCTCTGAGTTGGTCCAGTCCCTCAGGGCCTCCCGATCTCGCCTCGTTTCTCCTCCGTCTCACAACTGTTAAGTGCCCTTGATGTGTTTCGGTTTGTTTATGTGGGTTACGTTCTGCTGAATCTGCTGGATCTGTTTTACGGTGGTGACCAAATGCGTGGTTTTTTTTCCATGCTGGAAAAAGTTGAACGTTTACAAAAAAGCATTAGATTTTGCTGCGTAACGAGCACTTGTGTATTGAATGAGACTGTTGTACGCGTGAACTCATGTTATGTACTGTGTTTGTGTTTCTGCAGTGGCTAAGTCACCGTGTTCACCGCCAGAGAGGCGTATCAGTCGCAGCACGCAGTCCTGCGGCTCCTTTTCCATCACTCCCTTCACCACAAGCAAGGAGAACCTGCCTGTTCTCAACACACGCATCATCTGTCCCGGTATGACCATATGACATTACCTCATGTGACCGCTGAAATAACGCTTTAGTCTCCTGCTGCTGACCTGAAAACATCAACATGAGCCAAAACATGTTAAAGAGATAGTTCACCCCAAAATGAGTTTTCTGGCATTATTCTCATACTGTTACAAAAGTCTACTAAACCGAAAAAGGAGACGTTAGGAAACATTTCTGAGCTGCTCTTTTCCACGGCAAGTAATGCAAATAAAATCATGGAAATTATTAAAAAATTATTTAAAAAAATTATTACTTTGAAGCTGTTTTTTGGAGCTTCTGGAACTTTTCCTGTTCTTTGGAAAAGATCAGCATCGACATTTTGCCAAAAGTCTTCTTTTGTGTTTCACTAACAAAATACAGTTTTATGGGGTTAAAACATAATGTGGATGAGTAAAGAATGACAGAATTTAGTTTTGAGGGAAATATCATTGTTGTTCTGGTTTTCTGATTCTCACATTCATCCTTTGATTGGTCTTCAGGTCTGCGGGCTGGTCTTGCTGCCTCCATCGCTGGAAGTTCCATTATCAGTAAGATGCTGCTTGCCAACATAGATCCATTCGGTGCCACTCCCTTCATAGATCCGGACCTGGACTCATTGTAAGAGCTTAATTTTCCTTTTTCTTGTTGAAGTTTGTCTTAAAGGTTTTTTGCAAATCTTACACGAGTCATTTGTCTCACAGGGAGGGCTATTTGGAGAAGTGTGTGATGAATAACTACTTTGGGATTGGCTTAGATGCAAAGATCTCACTGGAGTTCAACAACAAACGTGAGGAGCACCCAGAGAAATGCAGGTAGTTGAAGATTTTAGCGAATTCTTCTTTCATGAACTGCCAGAACACCATTGACACGGACTCAGTGGTTGATCAGTGTTTCTCTGACTATCCAGAAGTCGTACTAAAAACATGATGTGGTATGGAGTTCTGGGGACGAAAGAGCTACTGCAACGGACTTATAAAAACTTGGAGCAGAAAGTTCAGCTGGAGGTGAGCTGAATGAAAGGCATTTTGGACTAATGACACACAACATGAAAAAGTAAAAAAAAGAAAGAAAAAGGGCCTTGTCCATAATGGCAACATAGTAAGATTTTTTTATATCTTAAGCACAAACTATTGGTCATGAAATTTAAAAAATTGAACCAAAAACATCTCCCTACACAGTAAAGCATGGAGGGTGAGTGCCATTGTTTTGGTTAGATAATTCACTGTGAAAAGTCATTCCATGCTTTGGAGTTCAGGTGAATATTGCAGAATGACTTGCTTCCCACAAATTAAAGGTTGTTATCTAAAGAGAGTCCATTGTGTTTTGACCTGGTCAGAGTCCAGATTTGAACCGTATAGTGAAAATTTAGTCTCACATTAAACTCAAATAAATTGGGAGATATTTCTCCACTGTTTGAAGACATTAGGATTAAGTGGAACAACACTGGCGCTTCCTGTAAAAAAGAAAAAGAAAAAGAAAGAAAGATTCCATGCTAAGTTACTTTGTCTACAGTATATGTGCAATTCCTGCTAATTTCCTGACCAATAATTTGTAATTTAAGACAATACAATTTATATATATATATATATATATATATATATATATATATATATATATATATATATATAAAATTGTAGCATTCCCTGCTTGAGAATATGGCATAGTAGTTCTCGTACTGAAAAACACAGAATTTATGCCTTGATTTGTGCTTTAGAAAAAGGGACACCAGTTTGCACTGTGTTTATGGAAAGGTTGAACTATCAACAAATGACTATCTACTGATTTAAAGACAGCAGCTGCTGGAACTGGACTTCTTCTCAAGCAGAATTTGAAGCACTTGGGGTCAAACGATTCACCGCAGTCCCAGTTTCATGTTCAGAGCTCCTCATGCTTGTGTGATTGATTCTGCAGTGTGACGGGCAGTACATCCCACTCCCTAGTCTCCAGGGAATCGCTGTGCTGAACATCCCCAGCTACGCCGGGGGAACCAACTTCTGGGGCGGCACCAAAGAGGATGACGTAAGTGATAATGCTAGCAGTCATGAGGGGTTTTTCTCTTCAAACTGCATTTCTCATTTTGACCCTGTTTGAAGTCAGTTAAGAGTTGAAATATGGTACCATGTAGAGAGGAAATGAGTTGGAGTTGTTTAATTAAGAAGATGAGTTTGCCCTGTGTTGACTTGTGTTGTCAAACGTGCAGCTGGTTCGGGACGAAACCTTTTCAACCCAAGGTGACACGGGTCTTTGTTCACAACAAGTGGCCTCTTGGCAGCTGGTTTGTTTTAGTTCACATGGCCTCGTTCAGGATGAGGTTACCTCCGGACACAGTTTGTGCGCTACAACGTCAAGTTACAGAAGGGTAGAGTGCTTAGATATCTGAAATCTTGGACAGGCTATTCAAGGACCCAGTTCAATGTCATTCTCAAGACCGCTAAGTGTTTTCACAGAGGGAAGAGTAATTAACCTGTAAAATGACTATAATAATCTTTATAGCTCATACTTGAGGAGGAAAAATCTTTTCTGTTTTTCCTCAAAAAATATGCAATTTGGTGCATCTGGTGTTTATTTGGTTAATTTTATTTTTTTGCATTAATAACAGCACACCAGACTACTTGCATGTAATGCGTAAAAATACCAGTTGCTACTCTATATCTCAATTCTTAGTTTAATGATCATAGCTCTGTAGTTTTTCTGTGGGAAGCAAAACATGATGATTGAGAGGAAGCATTGCTCAGAAACCTATTTCTACACGATTTTTCCCAACAAAAACAAAAATCAAGTAAACCTTACTTCAGTCCAGTAATTCTTCTCATTCTAATTTTTACTTTATACAAATCAGTAAAGATTTCACAACAAAAACACGTACTGTATATATCGCAATATGAAGGAGGACGTTTTTACACTGATACAAAAATGCCTTTTACTTGCCCAAAAACTATGACATGTCAATCAGAGGACAAAAGGCATGTAGTAGATAAGAAAATAAAATCTAATTTAAAGGCCTTAGAAATTTGCATATCAAATATGATACAGGAATTTTTTTTAGGAGAATTTATTTCTGGTTGTGGATCTTGTATAGAGCCCTCTAGTGGTGGTAAACTATTTTAATGTTTTTCTTTTTCGTTTTTTCACCCAGATATTTTGTGCCCCTTCATTTGATGATAAAATTTTGGAAGTGGTCGCTGTTTTTGGTAGTATGCAAATGGCTGTATCAAGGGTGATCAAACTGCAGCATCACCGTATTGCACAGGTAAACACACCTCACACACAAATGACACAGATCTGTAAAGTATGTCAATAATAGTCTTAGAGATGTGCAACTCCCCTCAACCCTTTCAGTGTCGCACGGTCAAGATCACCATTCTGGGAGATGAAGGAGTGCCTGTCCAGGTGGACGGAGAGGCTTGGATTCAACCTCCTGGAGTCATCAAGATTCAGCACAAGAACCGGGCCCAGATGCTGACAAGAGACCGGGTGAGTATTTCTGTAGAAGCATAGTGAGTTTTGCAATTTATATCCACAATTACCATAGAATAGTGGAAAAGAACAGAAAAGGAAAAATCCATTTAAAATAACATCATTAACACCAATGATAAGAAGTTTGGGCTCGGTCACTTAAAAACTGATGTTGTGAAATATTATTTCAATTTAAATAATTGTTTTAAAGATTTTTTCTTCTTCTTTTAAAATAATTTCTTATCAGTTGTACTGCTTAATATTCATCTGGAAACCCTGATTTTTTTCAGGGTTCTTTGATGAAACAGCATTTATTTGAAATAAAAATCTTTTGTAACATTATAAATGTCTTTATTGTCATATATTAGTGTATATCACCCTCATGTTGTTTTGAACTTTTTTTCTCTGTTATTCTATGAAAGACAAAAGGACAAAAGGAGATGTTTAGACTTCCTTCCACTTTCAAAGAAAAGTGGATAGTGGTTTATACTGACAACAAGTTCCAAAAAGCACCATAGAATTATCATATTGTCATTAAGACTTGTGTGTGATTCTGAAGACGTTCAATAGCTTCTGGTGTCGGAAAAGTGTAAGGCTGAGTAAATTATCACAAAAAGTCAAATAGAGTTGTTGTGTGTGCGCTATGTAAAAAAACATGATGGCTAATGTAGTTCTAGAGTAAATGCCAGTATGCATTTATTTATCTCACTTGCAGAAAAAGCAAAAAAAAATTATATTCCTCAAAATGAATGCCAAAAATGTTAAATTACAACAATATACTACATGTATTTAATCTCACTTTATTAAGTAATGTCTTTGCTGCTGACCTTCGATGATCCAATTCAGCCATACTAATAAGCAAAAATTACTTTAGATAAACCTCACATTTATATTTCATTTATTTTTATATATTGCTGAAGTAAGAGTGTTGAACTTTCTTCTCCTGCATCTTATTCTTCTGCAATCAAAAATGGCAGCGCAGCTGAAGGTTTGTTTGAGCTGCGCCCTTTACTCTACAGGCTTGAAGATGTATTTCTTTCAGCCTTTTCATTTGAATTTTTAAATTTGGAATTTATGTATTTTTTTATATAGAATAGAATAGAAATATTGTTTTTTGTTGTTGTTGTTGTTAACAAACAAGCTGAGAAAAAGTAAAGTAACAAGTAAAAAGTACTGTAAAAAGTAACTAACACAATATTGAAATGAATTACTATTAAAAGTAACTTTCCCCAACACTGGGAATAAAACTGTAAAGTATTCTAAAGTGTAAGTATTACTGAAGTGGAGATCTGGCTCAATGCAGGAGAAAACTCTAAAGATATATATTGTAATTGAAATCAATGACTCGCATATAATAAAATAAACACTTACATATATATTTGGATGCTTTGAAATTAGACATGTAATGGAAGTAAAATAGCCCAAAATCTCAAAAACCGACCAGTGCCTGAATAAATAGTTTTGCCTGCAGTGTCTTGCTTTAATGACACAATGATGATAGCTCAAAGATCACTGCATCTTTTCAGGTTACCACTCCAGATCTTTTAGCGCTGGGCTGTTTGTGTAAATTGCATCTATGCTTTTTATAACTATTTATGTAAAAACTCACTGTCCTTTAAATGACGTCTATATTTGTTTTCAATAAAGGCATTTGAAAACACATTGAAGTCTTGGGAGGACAAACTGAAATACGACAAGCCTCCGCTGAGGCCACACCTGTATCCTCAGCATTCTGTGGATCTGGCCACTGAGGACGAGGCCGCGCTCATCCAGATGTGCGCCCGAGCCGCTGAGGATCTCATCACCAGGATCTGTGAGGCTGCCAAAAACTACCAACTCCTCGAGCAGGAACTCGCCCACGCCGTCAACGCCTCTTCACACGCCATCAACAAAACACACCCCAAGTTCCCTGAGGTGAGCGATGCCAGCACTGAAGCACCGTTCATACCAATGCCAAACCCGTCACAGCTCACCTAACCCATGAATAAGATCAGCCAGCTCAAATTGGAATCAAACGTTGATTTTTGCCCAAAATTGGTCAAAAACGTACAGGGCAAAGCGGAAAAGATGTGTTCTCAAATTCTTTTATGTTCTTTGCTTGATGCAGTGTTGTGGATTGCTTAACTGAATCAAAGTCAAGTTACAATATAAATGTATAATCATTAATTTTAGGCATACAATATACACTTGCATTCAAAAGTTTAGGGTCAGTAAGATTTAAAAAAAAAGAAGAAATTAATACATTTCTTCAGCAAGGATGCATTCAATTGATCAAAAGTGACAGTAAAGACATTTATAATTTTAATAATTTATAACTTAATGTTCATTAAAGTGAATCAAAGAATATTAAGCAGCACAACTGTTTTCAACATTGATAAAAGTAAGAAATGTTTCAACAAATCAATATATTAGAAGGATTTCTGGAGGATCATGTGACACTAAAGATCGGAGGAATGATGCTGAAAATACAGGAATAAATAAATTACATTTTAAAATATATTACAATAGAAAATAATTGTTTTAAATTGTAATAATATTTCACAGTATTAAAGTTTTTACTGTATTTTTGATCAAATAAATGCATCTCTGATAAACATAACACAATTATCTTTTTGTTAGAGCTGTAGTGATTCTCTGCTAGTGTTTGTTGCTCACTGATTGAGATTTACACTATTAAACACTTTTTTTAAATACATTTGGCATCACGTGATCTCTAAAGAGGCACACGGATTTACTAACATCTTGCACCAGTGCAAACCCTCTTTTGGAATTTTTGTTGCTGTCCTTATTGCACATACATTTGTAGGAGTTTCCCATTCAGTTGCAAAATTTATGGGAGGAGAGTATTTAAATGAATCACGCAAGGTGCAAATCGATTTACTGGTACTTGTGCCATTATTTAATGCCCAAAAAAGCATGTCTTAAACCAGTTTTAACTATTTAAATTTAAACTAATTTGGGCTGCTCTTGGTAAATTACGTTGGTCGTTATGTAAATGATCTGGCTGTTCTTTAATATCTGTGTCATCAGTAGATCACGCTCAGATCCTCCACTCTGCTTCTTTGAAATTGCGCTCTCACACAAATTTAGTAGAAAGCCTGTTTAGTAGCTTTATATGAAAATCTTTGTATAATTATTAAAAATCATTTTCTCTTTAGAGAAAATGAATGGTAATTTTACAATATGAATCAATTTTTAGGCTCAATTGTCCTCACAGCTTAAATCTCATAGTCATTGTCCTCACAGCTTAAGTCTCATAGTCATTGGTATATTTTCATGTCTGATTCATCATCTTGTCTGTTCTCCTCAGAGCCTGACAAGAAACACTGCCATTGAGGTGGCGAGCACCGTGAAGGCCCTGCACAATGAGACTGAGTCTCTGCTAGTGGGACGAGTGCCATTGGTGAGTTCTCTGTGAACATGATCTGGATTTAATATTTGTAATGTAAAGCTTTGTAATCTTTCACCTTTTCCAAGACATAAATATTTATGCTGCTGCAAACTTGGTCCCCATAGGAAAGAATAATCTGCACCATAATATCATAATATCTGTAACATACTTTTATCTATTTTTAAGGAATTTTAGAAAAAGCGTCTGATACAATAGACAATTATGTTTCCTTTAGCTTGTATTAAATTAAAGATAACTGACTCTAAAATGACTCAAAAGGGATGAAAGTGCAACATTCAAATGTTAAGCGATAACATTGTCCCTCACCAGAATGAATATGCTAGTCTACCAGATAGATCTGCACAAAACCAGGAAGCGGATCGAGGTGTAAGCTTGTTTTGTGAGCGCTGAGCAGGGAAGACTGATAGAGCTCTATATAAGCATTGACTGTGAGTTTATCTCTGTAGCAACTGGACCCTCCGCATGAAGAGCTACTGTCCAATGCCCTGCAGAGTGTCGAGCTCGAACTGGGCAAGCTGGCTGAGATCCCATGGCTCTACCACATCTTACAGCCCAATGACGAGGAGGTGAGCACATCTGACAGGAAATAAAATCCCTTAAGTACAGTGTGTTTAGAACCAAATTAGTTAGTTATTTACCTAAACCTGTTCCCTACAAGGCCTGTTCCCTACAAGGATAGTTTTCAAAAATGAGCATTCTGTCATTATTTACTCACATCTGACACAGATTGGAATTTGTTGCACATGTGTTATCGTAAAAATTAGAGCCGTTCTGAGCCACTTCCAAATGTTTGTTTTAAGTCTGATCCATAACTGATATCTAGACATCTGACCTGCGTCTAAACACTTATATCTGATTCCCCTTTGAATTCCAAGCCACCACAAGGTAAGGGCGATGTGTTTGCCCAAAAAGAAAACGTTTTAATGTTTTATTATAAGGCAGACGTGGGCTAAAAATCACAGCTTTTTTATTGTGGTGGAAACTTTATATACAGTATACCTAATAAATTGTGCAAACACAAAAATTCAGGAGCATAGAAAATGGTTTTCATCTCTGCCGCGTTACTTTATTACTGTGTAACAAAGGGAGACTCACAGGCAAGGATCCAATCACTAGTCTTTATTAAGAATGGTCGTACAGGCAGAAGGTCAGGGTAAACGGAGAGCATTCGTGATCGGTAATCCAGGCAAGAGTCAGAAAGACAGGCAGATATCAATCACAAGCGTTAATCCAGGCACAGGTAGAACAGAATCAATAACAGGCAGAAACAGTAACAGGCAAACAGACAGTGATATAAACGCTCAGAATGATAACCGGGGCTAATCGAGACTTCGCGGTGTGTGCATGGATAAAGGAGTCTTTTATAGTCCAGGTGATGGTAAACAGCTGGGGCCTCATGTACTAAGACTTGCGTTGAATTCATACTGACACATTACGTACGGACAAAGCTGTGAATGTGCGAACGCACAAAAAAATCCAGATGTATCAATCTCTGCGTTTTGAAGGATCCCGCGCATATTCTCTTTGTACATCCCGATTAACGTAAAATTGAGTGCACATGCACGAGCACAACACTCCACCCAGTCTCCTCCCTTAATTAAACTTTAATTTAAATATGGTAATGAGTCCACTTGGGCAAAAGCAAGCGGCACGAAAACAAAAGTGAAAGTACAGAAAGTGAATTGGAGGTGCTACTATCGGATGTAGAAATTAGAAGAAAAAAATTATTTGGAACTTTGTTCTCCGGAATTAATAACAAAAGGAAAAAAATATGAAAATATGGGGGAGTTTAGCTGATGCCGTCAATGCGGTTGGATCTGAAAGTCGCACTGTAAATGATCTTAAAAAGAAATGGTCTTATAATTGTCTTTAGTGGATAACCGCGGTCTTCTGAAGGGTTGTTGTATAATTAAATACAATTATAATATATAATTAATTTAATTAAATGCAAATAAATAAAAATAAAAAGTACTATTGGATAAAACCATAACTTTAAATGCATCACTCATCAAGAAGCCACCCATCGCGCACCCTGTCAGCTACCAGCTGTCACCCAACCATGCTTTTTGTAAGGATGTATGAATCATGGGTTGACCCAGGCCACCTTGCCACAATATTTGTTAGGCATATTTGCGCATCACATATAATCTGCACTTTTATTGAATGGAAATGTTTCTGATTCACATATGCAAATTCATCTTCAGATGGTGCCTTATATGTGTGTGCAGTCGATCGCTCCGTTTACATTAGGGAAACCGGCTATCGCTGCAGATTGCATTTTAATGTTTGGCTGGTCAACTGCATCATATGGGAACAATCATTGCGTGGCTCAAAAACGACTGAGCGGTCTGCCAGTTCCCTTTGGAAAGAATCAGTTGCCAGGAAACCATGCGTTGTCAGCACCTGTAACGGAACGGGTATTGCGTGTTTCCTCGCTGTCTCTCTCTCTAGATTCGGACCCAACTAGATTCTGAGGATAGCCCTTGGAAATCTGAAACGGCTGATTAGCCAGTCATCATCCTGGGCCAGAAAATCATTGTGGTCCCTAAAAACTCGTTCTCTTCGGATTCTGCCATTAGCAATGTCCTCTAATAAGGCCAAAGCTGCCAGCCATAGACTAAGGGTTGTGTCAATTTGCACGTGCTTTTATATGTTCTTACTTAATTGTTTACTTAATAATAATTACTTAATAATTTATAGAATATTCCCAAAAGGCTTGTATGACAATATATATAAATTATTTTATACAGTGCAAATTAATAGCAATGTTTCCCACAGACTTGTAGAACAATTCGTTGTGTCATGTTTGCAGCTTCACTTCATTGCCTGTAGGAGTCGCCAACGGACAAAACAATGAGAAATGTACTTACGCCTAACATGAACTTGCCGTGGAGAAACGCACATTGTCACGTTAGTTTCACTTTTAGTACATCCGACCGTGAGCGTGAAAGCTGGCGAACGCAACGTTTTTGTGCGTAAGCAGTGTTGATACATGAGGCCCCTGGTGTGACAAACAGTCATGATGGTGTCCAGCTGGTGTGTGCAATCAGTCCAATGTTTGGATTTCTGGGAAATGTAGTTGTAGTGTCAGTATATGTGTGAGCTCCCTCTGGTGGCCAGGGAGGGGAGCGCAGAGCTCATATTCATTAATACTTTATATTTCTCAGTAACAGTGAGATAACTTTACGTTTCTTGTTATTACATACAGATGCAGATTGTGCACTCACAATCCCTCTTTCGTTAATTCTTTCAAAACTTTATTTCATTTCAGAATTCTAGATCTAACAAGCCGTGGATAAAATAACATGCAAATTATAGTTCAGTCAGACTTGTAGTGTAAACACAGCATTACATATATTAACAAAACTGAATGGTTTTGCAGTTCCTTGACTATGAGACTGACAGGTAATTTTGTGTGAGGCAGGATCCCTCTCTCGAGTATGGAAAAAGAAACAGTCGAAGTGGCATGTTTCGTATAGTGCCAAAGTTCAAGAAAGAGAAAGTCCCCAAGAAGTCCAGTCCACAGTCAGGTAAGTGTTTGTGTGTCCACATTTACTTGAATATCCTCACATGAGACGGACCTCATGCTTTTTTCCATTCATAGTCATGTAAAAGTGTTTGAGTGTTTCATTTCTACAGTTTTGATTGAAAAAGATACTAAAGCAGAAATTGTTTTATTTTATTTTTGAAGAAAATGATGATTACTGACGATATGGGAAATTCTTAAAGAAAGGGATGTCAGATCCCATATAGTCAGAGACACACAGCCTTTGTGATTATATAGAGCGAAATACAGCATGTATACGTCCTCTTCTGAGGACTCTCTGTTCATGTCCAGTGGTCCTCAGTCCAACCCAACCATCCATGAGCACCCCTGCACTCCTCTGGTCATGGTGTTGTCCTGTGAGTCAGAAACAGTCCATGTGTCTACACATGAACAGCAGGCACAAACCAAGGTGTAACCGCACTGAAGGGGAACAACAGAAACCCAAACACGTCATACTGCACACGTGCTACACATTTAACGCTTAAAGGGGAAGTGTGTAATTTCTGTTGCTTGTAGCGCTGAATGGAATTGCACAAATAATGATTGTTTTCTGAGTAAGTGTCACAAATGCTCCTTCTGCCTAGATTCCTACCAAACAGAGTTCTGCCCTAAACAAGTTTAGGATGCTCAAACAAACAGAGCCATGTTTGGAAAGGGTCTGTTCATAAGAAATCTTGTTTAAGCCCGACTGTTGACTTTCTTCATAAAGTTTGGTGTATACTGCAGCTTATTCTGGCCAGGACCCAGACATATAGACAGGAATTCAATTTATTTTGATTTATTGCGGTGAAAAAACCCTCTACAAATATGTACTGTAATTAATTAATAAAAAATAATGCACATGAAGTCCCCAAGATCATTTTGTTTTTATGTGCCTTTAAGGGCAGATTTATGTATCTGAAATATTTCTAAACTATAGAACTAAAAAACTAACTTTCCACCAAAAAATAGTCAAAAATGTGAATTATTGTTGAGTGTCACTTTTTGCTACGTTCTGATTGGAAAATATGCAAAAGCATTAACGATGGAGAATTAAAGGATACACATTAAGTTTACACACTGAAAATTATTAGTGCAAGTCTCCTCTTTATAACTATTTTCAGGTTTCACATTACTATAATGCAACACAATTGTCAAATCTGATACTTTAATATAAATGAAGTGATGAATTTTGACAAAATATCATTGTAAATGGTATAAAAGTGACTTTAGAATGTCTAAATATAAATTACAGACCAGTAGATGGCAGCAGAGGCTCACTTTCATTATCATTATTAATAACTTTGGCAATAATGATGTGTTGAAACATAATTTTTCTGTCCACCTTTCCAAAGTTATGGTTGCATAAAAATGGCAACATCTAATCTACATTCACCCACGTAGACTGTGTGATCTGAATTTCTGTCTGTCCTGGCCATTTTACAGTCTCAGCAACAAAGTAGAATTAATAATTATGCTTGTGACTCTAGTTACTAAATTTGATTTGATGCCACTAACCTTGAGCGATTCATTCTTCCTGCCATCAAAAGAAAGACACACATCACCTTTAATCATTGAAGATCGTACATACTCTCCAAAAAAAAGCATTTGAAGGGGACCAACATAGTTTCTCTACCTGTTTACAAATTGTAATCAAAAACATATTTCAGGCGCAATAGTTGGCCAGAGCTACTGTCACAACAGATTCAAATGCATCCATAATTTGAACGTTGTTTCGCCCTGGCTTTGACACGTATGTCTGTCTGTTGCGGGGATTGAACACTACATAATCAACAACAGAGCGCAGTGTATTTTCGACTTTAAGAGCGTTAGGTCGCACAGGCTTCAGCCTCCCATTCCCTCTTCCTCCTGCTGTCTCTCCTGTCTCTGTGTCTGCTCTTAATGGGATAGTAGTGGACGTGCCACTGTGATAACCTGCATGCCAGAAACGCCTCTGGGTGTGCCAGTGACCAAACCGAACCTGTTTAACCCTCTCTTTGCCAGCTGCTGCTGCCACTTCTCTCTGTGTCTTCTCTTTCTTGTTTGAGTTTATTTTTGGTCCCCTTTTCCTTTGACTTGTTCCTCCTCTCGGCCCGACCCTGTTTGCTTGTGTCCTGCGAGTATACGGGGCTTGGACACTGAAGGGGGCTTCTCGCTCTGTACTTGTGTAGTTCAGAGGTGGGGCACTGAGGAGGTGGCCGCCTGGCTGGAGCAGCTCAGCTTGGGGGAATACAAAGACACCTTCATCCGCCACGACATCCGCGGCTCCGAGCTCCTGCACCTGGAGAGGAGAGACCTCAAGGTATACACACAACCCCTTTCTGTGCCTCACGATGTCCTTCCGAACAACCGAAACATTCTTTCTCTGTCCATCTCGCTCTTTGACTCTCTCTTTCTCTCTCTGTCATCTTACCTGTCACCCTGTTTGCTATTTTGTGCTGCACTGCTCTGCTTGGCTTCCTCTGTGCAAGTGTCATTCGGATCTCAAACTACTTTCAAGACTAAACGGCCTGATGCACGTAGGGTTATTTTAAGTCGGCTAGGCTCGAAGACGCCACGGGGCTGATAGGCAGCTCCACATTCACATGCCTCTGTTTGTGTAGCTCATGAGTATGGTGCAAATGTCTATGTGTGTGTGATTTGGTGACCAATCAGGCCCTGTTTACACCTGTTGTGAACATCCATCAGGTGATCTTAACGGGACGATCTTTGATTTCGTGACTGCTTCTGTTCAAACGTCTGGGGTTGGTAAGATATTAATGCAATAATGAATCAAGTCTGTTTTGCTCACCAATACTGCGTTTATTTCACCACAAATACAGTAAAAACAATAATATTGTGAAATAATAAAATCACTGTTTTCTATTTGAAATTATTTATTCCTGTGATAGCAAAGCTTAATTTTCAGCAGCTGTGTAACGATCCTTCAAAAATCATTCTAATCAATAAACATTTCTTATTAATGCTGAAAACAGTCAAGCTGCTTACATTTTTATGTGAAAACTGTGATCCAGATTTTTTGGGGGATTCTTTGATGAATGGAAAGTAAAAAAAAAAACCACAGCATTTATTTGAAATAGAAATCTTTTGTAATATTATATTATTGCTGAATTTCTATAAAAAAATATGCAGTAATGTTAAGGTCAATGTTCATAATGTTAATGTTGACAAGGCAGTATAAAGTTAAAACAAGTACAGATAAGTTTAGTTTCACAGGATTTTCACAGAGTTATTCACTGAAATCATTTATCCTGAACGTGTTATTTGTATTACTGCATATGACGGTGGTTCTCGAACGGTGAGTCAGTTTACACAATAATAATAATAATAATTTTAGGCCTCAAAATGGCCTTATTGTGTAAATTAGTGGCCAAAAATGATAAAAAGTTTTAAAAACCATTCATAGTTTGAAAAAACACAAACCATCTGAGCACCACTGCATTATAATATAACAACACATAACATAATATAATATGTTACTGTTAACACTACAAATGCAGTGTTGTCACAGGCATGATGTTTGAGTTATCAAATCACAACCCAGACTCCATTTACATGCATTTAGGGCTGTTCACTTGAGATCAGATCTCCTGAGGCTGATGCTGATACGAGATGTAAACAGGGCCTTATTTACAGCATTTATTCAGTTATAGCTGTATAGTGGAGCTATTTTAAACAATAAGATTGTCTAGGATTATCACTTGAATGGATACAAGTTAACACAATGATAGACGCTTTCATGTGCACTTAAATATGTCATAATGCATTCAATAAATGTATTCTAAATCCTCATGAATCACACCTCCCAATGAATTACACAATGGGTTCAAAAGAGCAGCTTGGTGTTTTGTAGTGTTGAATGTTTATGTGTAAGGTGTTCTGGTCGCACTTATCACAAGCACTAGTGAACCTTGGACTGTGCCATTTTTACTCCTCTGTTATGTCCTCCCATTTCAAATGTCCCTGCCATTTATCTGGTTTAACCTCATTCTGTCTTTAGGGATGTCCTCAAACAGATTTTGGAAACATTATTAGGACATGAATAGATGTGAGTGTTTCAACTGTAAACCAGTTGAACTTAAATTCAGTGATATTGTGGCATAAATGATTACTTGCTCTCATTAGATCTGCTGCTTTGTTTTAACCCAAGGTTAACCTGGGTCTCTTAAACAGTCGATATTGGTGTTACGATCGTCGATGCTGAAGTATCTCAGAGAGCAGACTAGACGTTGACCAATAAAATGCTCATGTATAGTTACAATATTAAGGACCACAAATAAGATAGACAACTTGCTTTATTGCTTAAATGGACACTTATTTCAAGAATTTGTTCAATATACAGTACATCTGTATATGTTTAATGTGGCTTCATTGTCACCAGCTGTCACTTTTCTGTGGTTTTATCTCAAACCTACATCTTGGATGGTTTCATTATACTTTGAGCATACACTTGACTAGAGTAAGGAATTTATTTAATTTTATTGTTAATACTGTAAGAAAACATTCACATGAATAAAATAAAAATAGTCCTATTTAAAGGGCTAATTCACCACTGGCAAGATACGCTTTTATTAAAAACTTAGCTGTCTGTATTTTGTCAAAAAGCTAGGGGAACTTCAACACCTAATGTACTGGGCTCGTTCATGAACAGGAATAAAAAACTCAGACACCCTGAAGACGTCAAAAGTCCACCAGATGATGCAAAAAGTATGCGTTTTGCATCATTCATCTGACGTTTGCTGACAGTAAAATGGGGATGTATCGGTACGGGTAACACGATTACTGTGTAATAAGTACACAGTATAAGTACACAGTAAGTTTTAATATTAATTAACTACATGTACTTACTATAGCTTTAGGGTAAGGGTTTGGTTTAAGGTTAGTTGTTTGTAATTATATATAATTTGCTTTTATTTCTGAATCAGAGTCAGAATGAGTTTTATTCGTCACGTTTGCGCAAACACACAAGGGATATGTTGTGTTTTTTCAGGAGCTCTTGGTACATATGTACATATATGAAATGAGAACAGATATAGCATTTGAATAAGACAAAGGAATTAAATGGATGAAATAAACAGTAATAATAATCTGATATACATCTGTAACAAAATAATTAAGTACATCTGTGTCAATACGATAAGCATGTATTTACACAATATCTAATTACTTCTATTACTTCTAAAATAAAGTTTTACCCCAAATAGAATTACTTCGAACTGTGAAATTCAAACTTTGTTTAAACTTGGGTTAAGCTGCAGCTAAGTTGTTGTAAGTTTGATTGCGAGTATCAAAAATGTATTGTTTGTAGAAAATCAGAAATATGCAACAATTTGTGCATAACTTCTTGGCCTTGATCCTCCTTCTATGCACAATATTTAGTGAGCTGAAGTACTGGCGCAAGCTCTCTAAATGCGTCATTCTAAGTGCGCTTCTGTTTATCTGATTCTACTAGGATCTGGGGATCTCGAAGGTGGGTCATATGAAGAGAATTCTCCAGGGAACTAAGGACTTGGCCAAGAGTTCGATGGTGGACCTGTAACACGTCAACACACATTCCGTACGTGAGCGAAGAGGAGTTGAAGCGGAGCTCCGGTGTGGGAGGCGTTTTGGTGTCGTGGATTCATGTAGGAATAGCTTGTAGAAAAGCTAAGGATGTTTGTTTTAGAAGCAACTGATGGTGCCAAAATGACATGGATTGTGTCCGAGACTTTTAGACCCATAAAAAAGCCATTTCTCATTTATTGCATCAACGGCACAATCAGGTATGCAATTCTCATCATGCACGCAACCTCTGGTCTCTTTAAAAATATCCAAATCAAGTAGCAGAACAAGACTTCCAAACAGCGATTTCTCCGAGAGGAGCACGGCCTCTGAGTAGCTCACTGGCTCTTTGCCTTGCGGTAGATGGCAACAACACGAGGGCGATGTGATGTGTCAGCAATATTCTGCTTTTGACAGCACTGTTTACATTTTAAGGAGATTGGGAAAAAGACTGCTGGAGTATCGCAATCAAACGGCAATCATCATAGTGCGGCGATGCAGTCCAAGAAAGGTCAAAAGGGGTTTCCTTCGACAGTGACAAACTGATGCATGGTATGCTTGCTATATTTGGATAGCTATTTTACTGCATGATCTGTGTCTTGTTTTTTATTGTACAGACTAACACTTGAACAAGTTTTATATGAATTTAGTATAATGCCATTTGTTACTACTGAAGCATCCCTTTTGGTCCAAGTAGACTGCTGATTTATTTCTATTTATCTGTCTGCATGGAAACCTTGTGTCAAAAGCAGTGTCATGTGCCATATTTATTGTCAGATGAGCTTTATTGGTAAGAAATGTTTTAACCTTGCAGTAGAACGTTAGTTAAGTCGGTAAATCAAGTACCAAAGTGAATGTCCCCCGAAATTTGAATTCCCCCACCCACCTAAAATATTCTTCTAAAAACGTTAAAAACGGAAGTTGTTCGGACGAACATCCACACAACATCTGTTTGTGGCTTAAAACGCATTGTTATACATTAGTTGAAATAAGACTTCTATTGTTTTGAATAGGAAACTGCAGTTGACCTGCACATTACATAGTTGATATTTGCTGAGTTCAGGAACCCAGTGCAAATCTATAGATCATCTACATTTGGTTGGTGGCATTACAGGGTATAAGAGATGTTTGTTGATATATGCACTGTATATACGTTTTAAAAGTCTAAACTGTTAACTCCAGTTAAGAGTAAAGCCTTTGTATAATAGAACGCTTACATGATATTATCAGATGGCACATTTATTTGTGTATAGAGCACCATAACACCTTTGTGAATTATTTTGTTAAGTAATCGCCTTTACACGTTAAGTGCTGTTGTACTCTATGGAAGGTGCAATATTGTATTTATTTTGATACATTTCTTCTCTATTAAGCTTTTATGTCAGGTTTTTTTCATGGAAAACTAAAAAGATAAACTTCACACACTCCTCTTTTTTGGGGGTTTCGAATTAAGGTGGACTTTGGGTCAGACAAATCATGCCATGTTCTCTCCAAAATTCATAAATCTTCCATTAGCAAATTGTTGGTCCTGTTTAACTGTGCTTCCAGGATAATTTGCTAGACGGCTGGATGTTTCCTCACTATAAAACTGTTGTGCCTCTATTTTTTTTCCATTAAATGGAAAATTTCGAACTTTGACCTACACATTGCTTTCCCAACCAACAGTACGCATGGGACTCATAACAGTGGATTTTAGTTTGTTATATTATAATGTTTCTCCAGAGGGTGTTCGATAACATCAAAGTAGTAGTTGATACTCTATATATACAGAGAGAAAGAGAGTAGTGTCGGAAAAGATGTGGTGTTCCCTACCAAGAAATGCAATTCTACCCACAATTTACCTGAAGTAGGAATTCAAACAAATGTGGAGAAGGAGCACAGGCCTGGAGGACTGGGTTTGGCTTGTTGGGCAAAACCCAGCAGGATGTTTTAAAAAAGGAAAATACACATTTGAAGGGTTCAGTGAGAGTTTCGTCATTATCAAATTCTAGGACTATAAATGAGACTCAATTCACGACAGCATTCATTTATCAAAAATTGATTACATTACTGATTTTGCTCCAGGATTTTACATTCAACGTGACGCCAAATGTAGGGCTGAATAGTTTATTGAACACAAATAACTAAAAAAGGTCATTAAAAGTCATCAAATTGATCAAGAACGGCATACAATGTGGACAATTTTGAAAATGCACAAACAGTGGAAGTGTGATTTACACATTTTCTAGCTTGTGTGTTTGGTTTCTAAGTGTCAGTTGAGTTTTATTCACCACACAAAACACATTGTGGTTGGCACAAAGCATGTTTATTCTTGTTGTACGTGAAGTTTGGCCTTGTCCATATTATATTTGTTAATTTGCATAATATGTCTGGTTCTTACCAAACAAAAGACGAACTTGATACCGTAGAGTTTGATTGGGCACGTAATGCTGGACACACAAAATTAAAGATGAGAAAAGCATTTTGTCTTCGCATTTAAAAGTTAAGCCTATTTCTATTTCTGTTCTAACTATAGACGATTATGTAGTTATTTGGTTCCCAGTGTAACCGTTTGTAAAGTATATTATTAAATATATTAAGTGTCTTTAACTACTATGTACTAACATTTTATTAATTCTTTGAGTGTGAAATTAATCACTAATCATTATTTCTTCTTCTGAACACAAAAGAAGATATTTTAAAGAATATTTCTAATCAAACAGTTGATGGTAGCCATTGACTTCCATTGACTTTAATAGGAAACACCAGTGGTGCCCATCAACTGTTTTGTTACACTCTTAAAAATATCTTCTTCTGTTCTCACCCTCATGTTGTTCCAAACTTGAGTTTCTCTCTTCTATTGAACACAAAAGAAGATATTTTGAAGAATGTTAACCAGACAGCTGACAGCACCCGTTGACTTTCAGAGTAGTCATAAAAATTCTATGGAGGTAAATGGGGCCCATCAACTGTTTTGTTACAGACATTCTTTAAAATATTGTCTATTCTATTCAACAAAAGACAGAAAGGTTTAAAGGGAACAATATGTTCCCTTTAACCCAACCTTAATCTCTCATCCCACCTTAGTAAGTAAAGTCTATTGTACCCAATGTACCCAACATTTTTATTTATTTTTTATTATATGTAAGTGCATAGTGCTTAAAGACATCTAATATAAAGTGTGAGCATTAAATACATTCAGTATGTGTTGCCCAGCAGTTGAGATTGAGAACCACTGGCGCCCATCATAAAGGCATACTATGTCTGCAGCCTGCTTTTTTCAGCAATCAATGTTATTTGTATCGATGTAATCGATGTTATTGGTCTCTCACTTCCCATCTTTTCTCAGTAGTGAGGAGCTACTGAGGTTTCAGCCTCTGCCTGTAGGCATTATTGGATGGCTGTTTAATCCATCGGCAGTCCCACGTGAAATCCGCTCCCTCAAAACTTTGTAAAACCTCTGCATATTGGGATACGCATCCCCTCTCCCTTGTGTGTTTATTTATGAAATATTTTGGCCAATTTAATACTTTCAACTACCCCTAAGTGAGCATTCCTTTTTTTTACACATCTGACCAGTTTTAAATTCATTCCACAAGCATTTTCTCCAAAATAAGTGCAGAAAATGTTATCTGTTCATTGGCATCATGCTGTGATCATATCCGACAATCAAATGGTGCATTTAAAGCAACAGTTCTGTTTGTGGTTATATGACATAATATCGAAACGCATGTGCCCACACATTCCGAAACACAAATGAATGTAGTTTTATGCTTTTCAGATATGCATTTCTGAGTAACCGCATTACTAAAGGTAATTTCCCCAACTAGCTAGAATCATTGCCAAAGACACAAGATCATTTGTTTTGAGACAAACAACTCAAGTGTTTTGAGAACACTTGTTGCTCACACTATGAAGCTCCCTGTTTAATTGGCCTTACATCTCCTCTGTTTGACAGCTGTAGCAGATCGACCCTTGTCTATGGTGCCTCTTCATTTGTTCACAACAGACTCAAAACACACAAGTGCAGTCTTCCTCTCATGCCACACTGAGTACATGTGCACATGAACCTCAATTCAGTTCTCAAACCACCACGTGAGTGTTTTTCATTGGACTACGAGTTGCGGTAAGCTTCGGCTCATCAACGATGGCAAACGTAAAAGCTGTAAACTGCCTGGTTTTTCAAAAACAGTCATTTTGAGGAACTTGTAGAGCCAGGTCACATATCTTTAACATGATTTATATCCATATAAGAGAAGTGCGATGTGAGTTTCATTTGTTTACATTGTGTTTACAATGGCACAGTTTCATTTTTAAGACTACGTGTATAGGTATATTTACAATACTTGCATATTTATTAAGGTTAAACAACTGATGTGTATGTGTTTTCACTATTGGGATATAATGTTACGCTAGTCACTTGTATTGATATCTGGATGATTTTGGTAAGTTGTAGGTAATTTTTATGACTACTAAGTGACTGTTTTCTGTGCCTTTTTATCGTAGATGCATGGTTAACTATTTATTACAATATGGAGGTCACTGAGATGTGTATTTTTGTATCCTGATTAAATAAGTGTTTCGATTTTGATGTACATTTTGAGGTGGTAAAATACTGCCAGTTGATATCTTCCTTCTTCAATAAAACTGAATGCATACACAGTAAACTTTGCTTTGTCTTTTTTCTGACTTTTATTTGATTTATTCAATTGAATCTGCATGTGTAACTACAGTGAATTAAATATGATAATGCATTAACACACCATTGAATTAACACAATAGATTATTATTTTTCAATACTGCTATGACATTAAGGTAAGAATTTTGGTTAGGTTTTTCACCTATATGTATATACATATATGTATAGATATAGAGATATAGATGTATGCATTGTATAAACAGAATATTTTAATGATCTTAATATTTTCATTTACCTCTGTAGCCCACAGGGGACATAACCCACACTTTTGGAAGCATTGAACTACTAGTGCTCAACTACCACATGATAAATAGTCTTTATGAAGATAATAATATTCATCTGGCAATATAAAAACTAATAATGTGCCCATATATACCCATACCTACCACTCTCTGATCTATTTTACAGGCACTTAAGCTGAGAACATTTCATTTGTGTACACATTAAGTTTCAGATTACACGGATTCATATTTGAGATGGAGACAGACATCAGGTAGTAAAATGAATGTGAGGAATTGTGCAATAGAGTGTAACGATGCAGTTCAGAAAATTAGAAGCCCCTTTATTTTTATCTATATACAAACTGATATTAAGTTATAAAACATATACCAAGTGTTGAGATTGATGGTATATGCTTCTGTCGAAGCCATAAGGGATAGTCACCCAAAAATTAAAATGTACTCGCCCTCGTGTTGTGCGAAACGTTGAACAGAAAAGAAGAATCTTGGTAATCACCCATTGTCTTCTATAGTAGGAATAAAAATTCTATGGAAGTCATTGGGGCCCATCAACATTCTTTAAAATATCTTATTTTCTGTTCAGCAGAAGAAGAAAAACTCTTACAGGGTTGGAACAAGGGTGAGTAAATGATGACAGAATTTCCTTGTTTGAGCGAACTATCCATTTAATGTTAGCATGAAACGTAAAATAGCTTTTTTTTATTGCCTACTGTGACATATACGTATATGTAGAATAAATTGGATCATTGGAAATTTCCAGTTTACTGCTGTGATTTCATGTGAGTAGCAGGTTGTGGAGTCCACCGCCCTCGTGATGAGATGTCACTGCGAGAGGGAAGGGAAGTTATCTGCACCAGTAAATTGTTTATATTAAATATTGCAATATTCCATTAAAAAATAAAAACAAGAAATTAATTCCAGTTTGATCATATAGTGACTTTGCAAAACTACATTAACCACAAATCCCAAAACAAGTTCCGCCAATACGACAAGTCGGTATTACATGACATAAACTGATATATTTAATGTATAATTGACGTCAACATTGTCCAATAAATTCATCAAATTGTTACTGACAGATATTTCCATAGTTTATCATGGTATATATCCCGAAGAGAATATGAAACGACAGAAAGAATGTTAAAATAATCAAATACTACACTGAACTTTATTTATTTATATTTTGTAGAGCAGCTTCCTCCCATCAGTGACTCTGAGCTCATTTGCTCCTCCTGCCGCTCGATGCTCGATTGCTCCGCCTGCTCGTCTTGTTTTCATGAAATGAACGGAGGTGAGATCCGCTAGCTGTCACTACAAGGTGAGACGCGCTTCCTTCTCATTTACATGGAATTTGCAGGATAAATCGCATATCACAAGCCGTTATGAACCCGTCGATTTGTGTAAGAGATGCGGATCGCGACTGATGTTATCACAGGCCTGATGCTAATGCGCGAGCAGCTGCGTTGTGATGACATCATCAGGCTTTAGCAACTACAGTAACTACACACACACACACACACACACACACACACACACACACATATCACTGATAACGCTTCGTTCCTGAATAAAGTCTGCGGTGATTCATATTGCCTATACTGTGTGAGGATGCCTGACAGTGAAAACAACTGATCCCTTGAATTTCCTTGAATCCCAATGTGACCCAAGAAGAGAGATGAGTAAATCTGCAGTGACATATTTCATAAATGCCGGGGCTCTTGTAATGTCGGTCTGTGTGTATGTGTCGGGTCGTGTCGAGCTCGACGGCTGTTGTGTGTTGTGATCAGCCGCTTCGCTGGTTGATGTCAGGAGCGCGTGTGACCCGCCGCGGCTCTCGGTCACGTGCAACATCCTCTCACTGATGAGACACTTCTAGTGTTTATGGAATATTCCACTATTTATTATAAATGATTTATCTGTGCATCTTCCATTTATTGTGCCTTTCAATCTTTAATCAAAAAACTTCCCCTCCCTCTTTCAGTTCCTCTCTTATCTTCCTATCTATTCGCTTCCTTCTATTTTCTTCTCTTCTTCTCCTTTCTTCTCTTCTAATTTCATCTCTTCTCTTGTATTCCCTTCTCCTCTCCTCTCTTCCCTCTCTTCTCTCCTCTCCTCTAATGACATGTTCATGGCAGGACAACTTGTCACTCACATGACATCAGAGCAGTACCAATCCACAGTCATCCAGTGAATTCCCTTCCATACTTTTTCCCCGTTTCACTCGTGATAAACGTCACAAGTAAGGAAGAAGAGACTATCACAACTTCCGTTTGGTGTTGACTGTTTTCATTGAATGTTCTCATCTTTCTTTTAAAGCTACCGTTGGGGTTCAGGCTTGCATTAAACTTCTTTAGTGTTCTGAATTCTTAGAAATAATCTTTACCCTCACAGTCCCCACCCACTCAGTCATGCTGAAATGAATCAAAGTCTGGCCTATTTCAGCATTCAGGTGTGAGCACTGAGAAACCTGCTGTGCTAAGCAGTAGATTCAATACTGTTCTGGGCCAATAGAAATGAACTTGATTTGCTTTATCAAAGGCCTCCAACCAGTTGCAAAACATCTCTTAGGATCTTTGTATTATTTTTATTTGGATTTCATGTAAATAACCATTTGAACAGGTATGAAATAGTTGGATTATGGACATAAAAATGTCAAATACATTTTTTAAGTTAACTATTAAAACGTTAAAGACAGACCTACTGGGAGCAATGAGGTTGATGAAAAAAGGATATTTCAATAACTGGTACACTGCTGGATGATGTTGCATGCAGCATAACATTCCCCACAGCATCTCCAGACTCTTTCATGTCTCTGACATGTGCTCAATGTGAACCTGCTCTCAACTGTGAAGAGAACGTGCCACCAATGGCGGACTTGCAAGTTCTGGTGCTCTGGAAAATGTCAATTGAGCTGCTTGGAGCTGAGCTGTGAGCACAGGTCCCACTAGAGGACATCAGGCCCTTATCCCACAGTTTTGTCAGAAACATGCACACTAGTTCCTGCTGGAGGTCATTTCGTAGGCCTCTGGCAGCTCCTCCTGTTCCTCCTCAGCATCATGCAGATGCTGGTTCTGCTGTTGAGTTGTTCCGCTTCTACATCCCTGTCCAGGTCTCCTTGTGTAATGACCTTTCTCCTGGTATCTCCTCCATGCTCTTGAAATTACTGGGCGACACACCAGTGTGTGTGTATGTACAATGATATGAAAAAGTTTTTGCCTGATTTCTTATTTTTTTGCATGTTTTTCACAAATGTTTCAGATCATCAAACTGATTTAAATATTAGTCAAAGATAACAAAAGTAAACAGTTTTTATTATTAATCGAAAATAATATCAAAAACTACATGGCCCTTTGTGAAAAAGTGATTGTCCCTTAAACCTAATAACTGGTTGGGCTCCCTTATCAACAACAACTGCAATCAAGCAGTCTTTTACAGCACTTGTGGAGGAATTTTGGCCCACTCGTTCTTTGCAGAATTGTTGTAATTCAGCCATGCTGGAGGGTTTTCGAGCGTGAACTGCCTTTTTAAGGTCATGCCACAGCATCTCAATTGAATTCAGGTCAGGACAGTGACTAGGCCACTCCAAAGTCATCATTTTGTTTTTCTTCAGCCGTTCAGAGGTGCACACAGAGGTGATGTGTTTTGGATCATTGTCCTGCTACAGAACCCAAGTTCGCTTCAGCTTGAGGTCACGAACATATGGCCAGACATTTACCTTCAGGATTTTTTGTTAGACAGCAGAATTCATGGTTCCATTTATCACAGCAAGTCTTTCAGGTACCTTCACCATATTTTACTGTTGGTATGATGTTCTTTTTCTGAAATGCGTTGTCACTTTTATGCCAGATGTAATGGGACACACACCTTCCAAACAGTTCAACTTTTGACTCGTCAGTCCACGGAGTATTTTTCCATAAGTCTTGGGGATCATCAAGATGTTTTCTGGCAAAAATGGGATGAGCCTTAATGTTCTTTTTGCTTAGCAGTGGTTTTTATCTTAGAACTCTGCCATGCAGGCCATATTTGCCCAGTCCCTTTCTTATGGTGGTCATGAACACTGACCTTAACTGAGGCATGTGAGACCTGCAGTTCTTTGGATGTTGTTATGGGGTCTTTTTTGACCTCTTTGATGAGTCAAGGTTCGCTGGAGTCCCAAAGCTTTAAAAATGGCTTTAAAACCTTTTACAGACTGACAGATCTCATCTTTCTCATCTGTTCCTGAATTTCTTTGGGTCTAGGCATACTGTCTATCTTTTGAAGATCTTTTGTTCTACTTCACTTTGTCAGGCAGGTCATATTTAAGTGATTTCTTGATTGAGAATAGGTTAGATAAACTGAACTCAGGTGTGATAAACCACAGTTGAATTATGTTTTAACAGGTGGGGCAAACACTTTTCACATAGGGTCATGTAGGTTTGTATTTTGTTTTCCCTTAATGATAACAACCTTAATTTAAAAGTGCATTTTACATCTGTCATCTTTGACTAATTGTGTGCCAAACTTGCAATATGTGTGTGTATGTGTCTGTATATTTATTTAACTTTTTTTGTTTCTATATTTATAATCAACACTTTAAAACAATAGTTTTATATTTCTCCATTGTTTTCGATTGTCAATACTTCATGGGATGGTAGGTTTTGTATCTTTTGTCTATTTGTTCAGATTTTCGAATTTCAAATCAAATATTTTCAGTATGTCATTTTTGATTTACCTCGTTGCTGGTTGGTGTGGTTGGCTGGTTTTGATTTACCTCATGGCCTATGGCTTTTTAAAAACTTTTGAGATAAATGCGTGGGAAAAATACTTCTTGAACCAAGGTAGTAAAAACAAACATGCCGTCAGATCAAAGGCCTTAAGCAAACTTGTTTGTCAGGCCGTAAACAAACGGTGTAATATAATTGTCTTAGCAAGCATTCAGGGAGAGATTTAGTTCTGAGGCCTTATTAACCCACAATAACAGATGGATACACTCACTCAAACTGTTACTCAAGCGGTAGCCTTCTGCATGTGACACTTGCTTCTTCTTTTTTTTTTCCTTTAGTTTATCAGATTCTGTTTCGAATCCCTCCTCACTTCTTTCACACAAGCTTTTGCAGTCACAGATAAGATCTCAGTGCTACAGCTCACTGTTTCGGTTCAGGCTATGTGAGAATGTGATAACAGCCTGACATTTGGCCGTCATGTAGCCTTGACCTACATTTTACCATCATATTGGTGTACCGCACACGCACAGATGGCCCAAAAATAATCTGCCTGCTGGAGGCTGTATAACGTTAAAGATACAAACTGTTCAACTTTCACTATTTAGTTTTCAGTCTTCTCATATTCTCCCTTGTGTTTTTGTCTTACTGGATCAGCTGAAAAGCCCATATTTTACCCATAAGTCATGTGGTCTTCAACATAATCCAACTAAAAGGCATAGTTACCTCAAATATTTTAATTCTGTCATTTATTAACACTCATTTTTGTTCCAAACTTTCTTTTTCAAGACATTTTTCAAAATGATTAATCTGTTTTGTACAAACAAGGTAAGTCAGTGGGTTCCAAATCTTCATTACGTTTAATGTTTTTTATATTGCAAATAGATTTATACTAAATTACACTGTATGTGTACATGCACTAGTTTTCATTACTGTGAATGAATCCAGTCCGATTTCTGTTTATATGAACCTAAAGCCACTGCTTCAATGTCATCAGAGTGTAATTGTTGTTTTTGCCTTGATGACATAACCAAAAAAGCTGACATATGTTAGAAGAGCTTTTTTAGCAATTATTAAGTAAATACTTACAGACATGAATGCACTTTCCCATGTTCGTATGACATAAAACTATTTGCACATTATGACACATTATGTACTAGCCAAGTACAGGCCAAGTTGAATCTGATTGAGAAAATATACTAATTCAACCGTTTGTAATACTTTTTTTTTTTTCCTGTTTATGGGATAATTTCAGGTCTACGTCATCCCTTTCAATTCAAACAAACCTTAATTCAGATCAAGATCAGTCAAATCGAATGTTTGCACAAAGGCTTTTCAATCCAGTCAAGCCACCGATTTATAAATTGTTATAAAATTATAAATGTTTTTTAAATATATATTATATTTTTACATTATAATATACATTTAGGTGCATGTAAGGGTGGGGAGTGAGGTGGCTTGAATTGTTGGTAGCTAAAATAAAAATGGTTAAGATGTATTTAATTTAAACCAACCTTTTCTCTTAAAGGAGAGGATAACCTCCTGTCCAGCCCTGCAACATCATGGACGCCTGTGCACGGATCAGAGGGGTCCCGTTAAAGAGCCGTGCCTCCATGAAAAAAGAGGTGTGCCAAACAGTTCTGTTGCATTCTTTTTTTTGAATCCCCTGCAATTTCCAACAAGCTTTATGTTTGTTTGAGCAGACCATCCGTGAGGGCTCAAACCTGTGCCTGAAGAGCCTGTTAAAACACAAGAAGGAGCTTTGCAATGTGGTAGTGGAGCTGCATAATAAAGAACCACAGTGTTTATCAGAAGTAAGTGTCACTCACTGCCATGCTTTTTAGACTTCCATATGCGGGTTTTTAAATGCATACATGGAGAATCCGTGTAACAGTTAAAGGGTTCGATTACAAAAAATGAAAATTCTGTTGTCATTTACTCACCCTCATGTCATTTTGAACCCAAAAAACTTTTGTTATTCTTTGAAACACAGATGAATGCCCCTATTATGGTTTTCGAATATTCCTTTTCATGCAGTGTGCAAAAAAGCTGTTTGTGAACACTAACGTTCTGCAAAGTTGTGAAGTCGAAAGTGCACAAAATAAAATTATTTTCTCCTAAAAGACAGAATCAACTCTAAACTACTCTGAACTCTGACAAGTCGTATGCAATTTGAGTCCCACTGCATTATGTTTCTACATCACTAGAAGACATTTGCATAATATGTTGTATATTGTCCACCCGCAAACAACTGGACCCCCTCTCAGGCATGTAATTTTACTGACAACTGCTTCTTAAATCTCTGACTTCAAGCAAAGCAGGATTCACAAAATGCTTGTTCTTGAAAGATCAGTCAGTTCTCAGTGTATCTGAACCAGCTTTGTCCTTACAATTATAACCTGTAAGTTGTCCTTGTGATCGAGGTTTGGGTTGACTGACTAATTTTTCCAATGTTTCATCAGATTTGCTTTGACAGCTTCTGCAAGAACCATTTTGAAATGTTACTCGGCACCTTTTTCTGCAAGAACCAATGAGGTTCATTCTTGTGTTACTCAGCACCTTTTCTGCAAGAACCAGTGAGGTACATTCTTGTGTTACTCAGCACCTTTTCTGCAAGAATCAATGAGGTTCATTCTTGTTACTTGGCACATTTTCTGCAAGAACCAATGAGGTTCATTCTTGTTACACTGCACCTTTTGAGCTTCATCAAGAACCAGTGAGGTTCATTCTAGTGTTACACAGCACCTTTGAGCTTCATCAAGAACCAGTGAGGTTCATTCTAGTGTTACACATCACCTTGGAGCTTCAGCAAGAACCAGTGAGGTTCATTCTTGTGTTACACTGCACCTTTGAGCTTCATCAAGAACCAGTGAAGTTCATTCTTGTTTTACGCAGCACCTTTGAGGTTCATTCTTGTGTTACACAGCACCTTTGAGCTTCATCAAGAGCCAGTGAGGTTAATTCTTGTTACACAGCACCTTTGAGCTTCATCAAGAACCAGTGAGTTTCATTCTTGTTACACTTCACCTTTGAGCTTCAGCAAGAACCAGTGACGTTCATTCTTGTGTTACACTGCACCTTTGAGCTTCATCAAGAACCAGTGAGGTTCATTCTTGTGTTACGCAGCACCTTTGAGGTTTATTCTTGTTACACAGCACCTTTGAGCTTCATCAAGAGCCAGTGAGTTCATTCTTGTTACACATCACCTTTGAGCTTCAGCAAGAACCAGTGATGTTCATTCTTGTTACACATCACCTTTGAGCTTCAGCAAGAACCAGTGACGTTCATTCTTGTTACACATCACCTTTGAGCTTCATCAAGAACCAGTGAGGTTCATTCTCATGTTATGCAGCACATCTCGAATAATACACGTTTTAACAGAATGTGCTTTTATAAAATAACCTTTGGATTAACAAAAAATGTTAATGTAAATGTTATAAATTTGCCATTATAATTGCCTCATCATAACCTCTATTTTTGCTTTCTTACTAGAGACTAGTCTCATTTATATTTGTTTTAAAAAGGCATTAATATGTAACAAAAGCTGTGGATTGAACTGAACTTATTGAATCCCAAAAATGTATTTCATGTGTCAGCTTAAATGTTTTGTGACCTCTTTTTGTGCTGAGTAATTTCGAAAGTCTCTATGGCTAAAGAGATCGGTGATAAGAGAGCATTTAGAGGCAACTGGGACAGTGCATCAGTATGACTGTTCCATCTCACCTCATTATAAACATGAGAGCGTCTCACAAGGCTTGGGTGAATTATCAAATTTAAAAAAAGAGATTGCATTTTGCAGTTGCAGTGCATCTTGTTTTCTTTGTGTTGAGGTTAGTATTCACACATAACACAACTAAAGTAAATCAGATAATGCAAACGTGTCCAAAAGTTACTATATTTCCTGAGATGGCAGAACATTACTTAACAGGGGAGGGGAGAACAATGCAGCGTATATGTTATACGTGCTATGGAAAAATAGGTCGGTGCAATGCATACATTTAGATGGAGTTTGTGTGAAGAGTTTGTTTGAGGTTAATCTAGGGCTCCACAATGAACCAAAGTGACACCAAAATCACAATTTGGCTTGGTGCAATTATAATAATAATAATAAGTGCAAGCACAGGGTGTTTCATGGTGAATTGCATCACTCCGCATCAGAGCGGATTGATCGGTTCGCACTAAATGCTTGCAAGCACTGCGTTTCTCTGAGTCACTTATGAAATCCATTTGAAAAAGCAACAAATTCTAATCATCTGTCCAAGCTTGTAAAGAGAAGTGTTTACAGTGTTTTAAGGGCGGCTGGGAGGAGACATGTTTGGTTTGCTTAAGCTTTCTTGTAGCACAAACAGTAGAGCATGGCGCTTTCAACACCAAGGTCATGGGTTTGATTCCCAGGGACAGCAAAATAAAAAAGCACTCATTCAGTCCCATAATGCACCGCAATAAGAAGTGCACAATTTATGCACGCTCAACGGCTAGAGAATGATTTATAGTTATAGGTTAACAGGTCAGCTTGCATTTTTCCGTAAAATAAAGGTTTTCTGTAAAATATAATAATCATTTGACCATCCATTTATTGCAGCCATGATCAATAGAAAATGTAAACAAACATTAATTACAATAGGTAAGATTTAATGTTCATAAAAAAAAGAAACATGTTTGAACTGAAGGGAATGACATTGACTTTATTGGACCGTTTTTGTAAACATTAAGGAATCTGTCATGTAACTTTAAATATGATTGGCATGATTGTTTCTTCTCTTTCATAGGTACGTTACGTTTGCTTACCTAGTCATGCTGAGGGGGAAGATTTCACTCTACAGGTAAGTGTTTTTTTTTTTGTGCTGCTTACATTAACATTAAAATGTTTGGGGTCAGTAATATATTTTTGAAAGAGATTAAAACCTTTATTCACCAAGGATACATTAAATATGATCCAAAGTTACACAAAAGACATTTATAATGTTACAAAGGATTTCTATTTGAAATAAATTCTGTTCTTTTTAATTTTGTTCTTCTTCAACGTTTCCACAAAAGCAGCACTGTTTTTAACATTGAAAATATTAACAAATGTTTCTTGAGCATCAAAGAAGCATACTAGAATAATCTCTGAAGAAAATGATAATCTAATGACACTGAAAATGTAGCTTTGCATTACAAGGATAAATTATATTTTTAAATGCATTCAAATGGAAAACAGTCATTTTAAATTGTAGTAATATTGCACAAATTTTTTAAATTTTTTAGTAAAATTGCACTATTTTTACTATAATTTTTTTAATCAAATAAATCCTTGATGAGCATGAAAAAAAATCTTACCAACCCCAATTTAAAAAACAAACAAACTGTAGAACCTAAAGCAGGAGTAGGGTTATTTTATTTAAATCATTTATTAATTTATTTGTAAAGAATAGTGACTTCGCAAAGAGCACAAAATAGAAGCAACATTAGAAACATCCTTTTTTGGATCCTAAAGTCCTGTATTTTGTTGTTCACAGGCTCTGGCGTCCCTCTCCACCGAGATGATGGAGTTGCTTAGATCATTACATGTGCATACCCTTAAAGATGAAGAGATTCTGCTCCTCAAAGACCCCAAAAGACCCTATGAGAGGAAAGACAGTGTTTCTCAGGTTTGTTTTTTGCATATTATGCATAATAAGAGAGTATGTTTATGTTTTTGCTGTTATGTGTATGCTGCTGTCATCATTTTGATATCAGGTGTCCTTCGGTGTTTTGTCTAGGTTTCTAAATTTGTGATATTGTTTTGTGTGAAATTGGGTCTAAACAGAACTAACCATTGTGGAAGGCAGCCATGGTATAAAGTTTTGTACTCTGAACTTTTCATGAAACCACAAGTTTTTTTCAGACATAACAAGAGATTGCATGTTTTCTTTCACGTTTGTCAGGGAAACTAAGAGTGGCGTGAGAAGTCTAAGTGTCGTGACCTCTCAAGAAACTGTCAGTTCAGAATTTGACAGTTGGAAGACTTTAGTGAATTATGTTTATCTTCCAGATTAACATTTAAGTGTATCATAATTACATAATCTTGTGTAACATAATCTTGATGTATCATGACGTAAATGCCTATATCATGTCATCCTGGCCTTTTTTTTATTCATACATTTTCTTAAAAAAAAAAAAATGCAATCATTTTTTTTTGTTTTTCTTTCACCCTCAGCACTGTTCAAGAGCCTTGTGTATATTGAGACATAGTCCCACTCCTCAGATGAGTGTTTCCACCATGCTGGGGTTGTTGGCTCGATACACAGCTGGGATAAGGTATGCCCTGGAGTTACAGATTCTGCAGAGAGGCGCTTCGGAAGCATGTCAAGCTGAGGATGATGACACCAATCAGTCTGTGTCTTCTATTGAAGAGGACTTTGTTACTGCTTTTGAACATCTTGAAGAGGAGGATACAGGTAGTTATAAGCAGAACTAGTAGCTGTTCACAAGCATTTAGAAAATGTTTATGGTTACTGGTCACTAGCTACATATGCTTCTCATTCAAAATACAGTGGAGTTCACTTATCTCGACTCACGTTTGACTCGCCAATCCTATTATGTCAAAGTTTTTGAAGTGGAACCGCCAAACTACCTATTTGTCTAAGCATTTTCTCATCGGTTACGTCGATTCTTTAATGTCGCCAAATTGTCTGCAGTGAGTGCGTGTGTTCAGTGAAGTCCAGGAATTCCCAGATTACATTGACATCGACAAAGATGTTGTTACTGATAGAAGCATTTGTTTTCAAGCAGATCGTTAAAGGCAAAAAGCAACAAAGCATTTTAGAGTTTGTAAAGAAACCATATTAACCGCGTGTGCAATACTTGTCAAAGTGAAATGTTTACACGTGTGTTGTGCCTGTGTATGGGCCCAAAATCCCGCCAAATGTACTGCGGTCGTAAATCAAAAGTTTAAGTGTATTTAAAAAAATAACAAGTGTAAATCAAAACTTTAAACGCATAAAAAACGATGTTGTGCGCAAAACTTAAACTTGTTTGTGTGTTCTTAAACATTTCGCTTTCATTCCTCAGTTTTTTGTGTTCTCTTCCATTTTCTGCTCACTTGATATTTTTCTGCTCGCTTGCAATCTTTTCCTCTTCGCTCTCGTTTCCAAGTTCTGCGCTTACAATCCAAAAAGTTGCAGTTCAAGTTTCATGTAAATTAGGGCGGGCGTAAGCGTCACCATTGGTTCACTGACTATACATTGACAGCTCTCTTCCATCCAAACAGTGAAAGAGGTGAGATGACGTCACTCCGGTGCGACTCATGGCTGCTGTTATTAACTCATACATACTTTTAAAGTAAAGTGCACAATCTTAAGAGAAACACAATATTTAGGAAACATAGTAGTTGGAGACAGATATGTTATAAACCATCTGCTTTATTTTTTTCACATGACAGTGAAATCTCCAGATCACAGCTCTTTTAAGCACAGTGATTATTGTATTGCTGACGCTACAACAGCAGGGTTCAGTTAGTTTTGTTTTCTATATTCGTCACATTCAGCATAAAATGGCAATAACTCTAAAACGACTTGCTCAAAAAAAAAAATCTCAATGTAAACTTATGTATACATATGTAATAATGTTTCACAAGCTTCTTTTTCATTATTTTCACTCGATATAATGAGCAGTGGTAAATTTAAAAAAACTAATTTAAAAAGTAGTAAAATTTAGGGAAAAAGATGAAAAGACTAACTAAATTAGAGGATGGTAGATTTGTTTTAAAAGTGGATTTTACATAAAAAGCAAACAATTTCCTGTATTTCCATGTATGCATATATGTATATGTATATATATATATATATATATATATATATATATATATATATATATATATATATATATATATATATATATATATATATATATATATATATATATATATATATATATATATATATATATATACATACAGTAATACCTCGGTTTACGAGCGACTTTGTATACGAGCAAATCGGTGTACGAGCATGGAGGGTCGAATCGGTGTACAAGCATTGTATCGGTGTACGAGAAAATTTTTCCCTCACCCATGCGCAGTTTTGCGTCGAAAAGATCCCCTTAACTTGTTCATTCTCTCAGTGTCTCTAAGTATGGGTGCATCATTCTCCACAGTGCATTATTTTATAAGTTGTTGTGAATATGATTACATGTGAATATGATGAAACTTTATTAATGGAGCATGTTACCAACACCACACATTGCATACTAATGAGACTCACATGTGTTCACAGTCCTACGCACCCAATGACATTCTTAAAGGGCCATACACTTTTAGAGAACAGCATACTATAACAGTTATAACTCTGTACAGATCATATACATAAGTGATTTACAGCGGTTTTACCTCGTGCTGTTGCATTAATTGTGATCGCTATTCTTCACGTTGTAATATCGTTACAAATGTTGAAGGAACTAGTTAATCTGATGTGTTCAATAAGTGTTAAGTTAACAGTCTTGTCACTTTAAGAGGGCGGGGTTTCAGTCGGCGCTAGAGAGAGTGGAGTTCTGAGGGATTAAAGAGAGGGCTCGCAAGTCAGAGATAGTTTTGATTCTTCTGTTATGTACAGCGTGGGTTGAAGCCAGAACCACAATCCGATAGTTCTCAATAAAATCTCTGAATGAGAAGGAACCTGTCTGGTTATTAAAAGAAGCAACGCTACAATGTAGTGAAATATATAAGCAGCCCCACCCCCCCTCCCCTCTCCTCTTGATCATGCCAGCAGTGAAGAGCTAAAGTGCTTGTTACAGTAAATAGTTAATAATGACAGTTAAACTCTAAAAATACTTAATTAGTATTTATATGAGATCTTAATGGTTATAATTTTAAATGTAGTTAATAGGTTAAAACCAAAAAAACATTTAAAATGGGCATTTATGGTCGTGTGGAACGAATCAAGTGATTTTTAGTGCGTTCTTATGGGGGAAATTGTTTTGGTGTACGAGCATTTTGGTTTACGAGCTCGCTCTTGGAACGAATTAAACTCGTAAACCGAGGTATTACTGTACAGTATACATATACAGTGGTACCTCGAGATACGAAAGGCTCAACTTACGAAAAATCCAAGTTACGAAAGCAAAGAGTAAAAATTTTACTGCTCTATGTACGAAAAGTTTTCAAGATACGAAAGGTTTCTGAAAGTTCGAGATTCGCCCCATAACAATTTTGAAACTCGCACCGCACGCCGCCATCTTAGTTATTTATAGTAGACTCGCCACCATCCTCCTGCTCTCCCATTGGTTCCTGATGCTAGCCAAGCCATGAGATTTTTATGTCAGCTTTAGCTTAGCCACTTCGCATGTGAAACGTGGCTGAGATGTTAAGGCAACGAACTAGAAATCCAGGCAACGAACTAGAAATCCAGGTTCGAATCCTGCCGACAACGTTATGCACGTACGTTATTTGCCTTTTGTCCTCCTCCTCCTCTGACGCCACTTTCGGAGATAGCCTCACTCGAAAGGTAAGCTTCGACTTTTTACGTTATTTCATTGTTTATAGGTCAATTTAATGTAATTTAATTTAATGGGGTGTTTTTGGAGGGCTTGGAACGGATTAGCCATTTTACATGTAAAATGTGTTCCAAGATACGAAAAACTCATTATACGAAGGCCGCCTCGGAACGGATTAATTTCGTATCTCAAGGTACCACTGTATATATGTGTGTATGTATATATGTATATATATATATATATATATATATATATATAAATCCAAGCATATTTAAGATTTAATGCCTGATATAAAAACAAATGCAGCATTTTAACAAACTGTTCAAAAAAACACTTGTCAAAGTTGTCCACTCTGGTTTCAAGTCTCAATGTCCCTGCT
The DNA here is from genome assembly GCA_037043235.1 of Rhodeus uyekii. Lineage (NCBI taxonomy): Eukaryota > Metazoa > Chordata > Actinopteri > Cypriniformes > Acheilognathidae > Rhodeus > Rhodeus uyekii. The sequence continues at coordinate 1,092,816 of JAWRVZ010000156.1, read as the reverse complement.
GGAAAAGCTATTACAAACAGAAAGGTAATTTTAGACATGCAATTCCCTTTTCTACTTGTAGGGATGAAAAGATAGGTTGTCTACTGTCCCCTTTGACTGAATGACAGGGGTTTATATCAACACACACTCAACACATTATAGCAGAAAACGAAAAACACAAAGTTGCACTTTTCTCACGGTCCCTTTCTTACAGCTCGACAAAGAGCGAGCTTTCCCCACCTAACTTGCATTCAGATGCTTTTCACGTTTAATTTAGTACAGAGTCTAAAATGTTTCATTGAGTCTTACAAAGTATATGTTAATTATCATCTCACTATCTCCTGGCACAATCTAGAGGATCTTCTGGACCTCTTGAGATATATTTACACGATTTGTGTGTGAAGTGATCAATATCAAGTCATTTGTGCAAATAAAATATAAATAATCTTGGTCCAGAGTCGAGCGCTGCATGGCTTCCAGTAACCGTGACAAAAGTCTCTCTAAAACCAGCCTTAACACTGTCTGTGAAGAAACACTACATAATAAGTGACTTATTATGTCACTATCAAAGCGATCAATTCCTTGCAACTTTGCTAAAATCAATAAAACTAACTTGTCACTTTATAACAATATATTTGTTAAATTACTTGAGATTGTCCGGCATTTGCAGGCTGACTTTGGTTATCCATCTTTACACTACTATGAGTGAATCACAGAAGCTGCAAGTCCCACCTGAATGACGTCAACTCCCCTATTCCACTGATTGGCTGGAGTCGAGCTGTCAATCTAGAACCAGTGGACCAATGGCAACGCTTACGCCCGCCCTAATTTGAAACTTGAACTGCAACTTTTTGGATTATAAGCGCAGAACTTGGAAATGAGAGAAGAGGAAAAGATTGCAAGCGAGCAGAAAAATATCAAGTGAGCAGAAAATGGAAGAGAACACAAAAAACTGAGGAATGAAAGCGAAATATTTAAGAACACACAAACAAGTTTAAGTTTTGCGCACGACATCGTTTTTTATGCCTTTAAAATTTTTATTTACGCTTGTTATTTTTTAAAATGCACTTAAACTTTTGATTTACGACCGCAGTACTTTAGGCGGGAAATTGATCCCATACCTGTGTTTACGCTGTGAGCGAAATTGTGTTTGCAATGTTGGAGAATATAATTAAAGGTTTGTAATGAGAATTGAAGGTGTTTTTTATTGTATACTGGTAAATCTCTGCTGTTAGTCAGTGCACATATGCCTTTTGTTGGCTGTTGGTTATCTTGATAAACGGTTATCTCGACGCCTTTTTGCAACCCCAGAGGCGGTCGACATAACCAAACTCCACTGTAGCTAAAATATTTTTGTTTTTAAATGCATTGCTGTTCAAAGGTTTAGGGTCAATAAAATATTTTTAAAGAAATTAAGACTTTTATTCAGCAAGGATGCACTAAATTGATCAAAAGTCATAATTTATTATTTCCTTTTTTTTTTTAAATGCTGTTCCTTTGAACTTCACCAAAGAACTGTTTTCAACATTGGTCATGTACATGTATTTTAGATTTTCTATCTTATGTCAAGTTGAAATGTTTTTTACGCAACAAAAAAAAAATGTTATGATTTGTAATATTGAACTCGTGTTTGCCATGTAAATAGCCCTAATGCTAACCTGGGGTTAAATGCATAATACACAAACATCAACATTCATAATGATTCTTGAAAGCAAAATTTCTGAAGGATCATGTGACGCAATAAAAAAACATGTTTTTACTGTAGCACAGCCTTGATAAGGGTTTGAAAGATTTCTTTCAAAAACATTGCAACAACCCTAAACTTTTGAATGATAGTGTAAATAAAATAAGCTTTTATTTAAACCCATTTTAAAACAGGATGTTAAACTTAGATTCTAACCTTAGTTTCCTTCATAAGCAATTGCCTGTTATTAACAATTCTGTTACAATATTCTTACAAATTGTTCTCTGGTCTTGTAGGTGCCCATAGTCAGAGGAACCAAAGAGATGTGGCATCCCAGACAGTCCCTTACACTCATTTAAAAGACTTAACTGGATCTCGTATTATTATAAGTTCCATACCCATGAAATCAGTGCACAAGGGAAAGACTGCTGCAAAAGTGTCAGAAACTGTCCTGAAGTCAACAACATGGCCTGAAATTTCAGAGATTTCATATGGACTTAGCAGTCTGCCAAAGGGACGTGCTACTTCAACATCCCTCACAGAGTCAGATGAGTCAGACTGCTCAAGTCCCAGCCCTATTATATTCCTGGATGAAGTTGGATATCAGAAGAGTCTTAAAGCAAAACTTGACATTCCCAAGATCCCCATTCTCAAAGATGGAGTAGAGGACTCTGACTCAGAAGTCAGTGAATTTTTCGACAGCTTTGATCAATTTGATGAACTAGACCAGTCTTCTGATTCCAACATCAAGGTTCTTAAAGAACAGCCCCTCCCTGGTCATACAGAGAAGTATGTTGACAACTCTGGATATAAATTTGTATCAAGGGGGTGCTCGACCACAGCAATGAATCCTCACAAGTTTGATCATAGGACTCTTCCAGCCAATGTCAAGAAACCAACTCCACTTAAACCAGGATCACCGTACAGTATTCACTCTGATTCACCAGATTCCCCACGGCCAGTGAGGACTCCCTGCGAGGAAAGCAGGCCGCTCTTCAGTCCAGTTCGTTTATCTGCATTTAGCCCACTGGGAGAAGGAGGGTCCTTAGAGTATTTTTGGAAGGCAGATGGTGATGGCTCAGAATTACGTAAACCACAGGACCTTTGCTCACTGTACAAAACGTACTCAGATTTTGCCAACAACCTGTCAAAAGAAATCCTTGGATCAGTCTGTGGGTACTCCTCCCCTGTTGATTTTAACATTAATAAGAATTTGAGCTGTGTGTGTCACAAGGAGTTCAAAAACACTAATGGGCATCTAATGAAGCTTTCAGACATCCAGGAGACCGTCACCATCACTAAATCACAATCTCAGTCTCTTAAGGATGGGATTCAGAAGTTTGCTACAGACTTAGTTGAAATGAGCCTTGGAAGTGCCTTAAGGGACTTGCAGAAAGGTATGTCCTCCTGTACCACTACACTTTGCCATTTGGCTGCAAGGTTGACATCTTCAGTATTTCAAATGGCCTTTCATGAGATAGGTATGCGCCACGCATATGTGTTAAAAGAACGTGCCATAAACGGTCTAGCCGGTTTCCTAGTAGGAGAAGCTGTTTCCGGAGCCCTGAAAGAGTTTCTGTTTGTGAAAAAGCAGATTTTCAACAATACTGTCACACGTTTTGCTGCAGAGCTTGCTGAGGAATTAGTGTTTGAAGGAATCATGGAGGTTTGCCAGTTTTCACATCCTTCAACGCCACTCACACCAGGTGACTGGTCGTTTGAGCAAGAGGAGGAAGTGGTTTCATCCTATGCCTCTGATCTGTCAGAGTCTGTTCTACAAGAGGCTTTTATAGAGCTCTCACAAGCTGATGTCACATTCACTACCCAGGCTGCTATCAGTGTGTCAATAGACAATATTTGCTATGTGAGTGCTGAAGATAGTTCTCTCATCACAAAAACCTGCAGTGCCGAATCAAGCTATCTTGGATCTCATGCTGTCGCAGAGGCTGCAAATCAAGAGCAGGATGGTTGTACAATGAAGAAAGCCTTGTACTGTGTGTCAGGTATCGCCAGTTGTGTTCCAGTTCCTGTGGCTGGTAAGGTCATATCCCATGTACACAACTCAGATGAACCTTCTCAGTATAAAGCCAGTGTTGGTCATGTGTGTCAGACCAGCCCTAAACGAACCATTTGTTGCAGAGGGGAAGTGGTATCATTAATTTCAGATACCTCTGCGGAAACTCAGACTGAATCATCGCCAGGTCCTGCAAGAATCCAGGATGCCAATACTGAGGAAATTGTCGACAGCATGTCTGTTGAAAGTGATTCTGGCAAGCAATCGATTGGAAAGACTTTTCAAAACTTCTCTGGGAATATGGTGGATACAATAGTAGGTGAGGCATTCGATATAATGCATTCTTCGACAAAAGTAAAGAAGAAAGTAGAGGACTGTGCAGACTTTTTGAGCAAAACCATAGTAGCTCGCATATCCACTCCAAGCCATGGAATTGCTAAATCACATGTGTCGACTCAGAGAGATTCCTCTCAGATTCCCTTTCACGTGGTGTCAAAGGGCTCTAGTGATTCACCCTCCAGAAGTGTGTGTCCAGTCTCCAAGCTCACCCCAGAGGTCCGTTCTGTTGTTAGAAGGGACACACTAGAAGTGCCCAGTTTTGAAGTTGCTTCCTGTGGTGGTAGGAAAGTAGGTGTAGATGATTTTTCGACCAGCAACTCTGGAGTGAAATCAGTTGAAATCCCTAGCACTCCACCCTCAAGTCCTCAGCAGCCATCAGATGAGTATAGTGAGAAACATATCCGACAGTTCTCGAAGAAGCTCAAAAGTACGCTTGCAAAAGAATTTTCTCCTGCGACTCCTCCGTCTACCCCTTATTTCCCGCCTGCCATGGACATCAAAGAAGCTGGTTCTGTTTCAGACAAGGCCGATTTCATGCTAAAACTCATTAGGTCTCTCTCTGAGGAAGCTGGTAGCAATGAGGATGAGGAGGAGACTCAGAAAGATGGTCCACACGCTAGAAACTACCAGTCAGAGCTGAGTCCCAACGTCAGGAGCAGAATGTTTGAGAGGAGTGCGCTCCATTATGCAGAGCGCTTAGCATGCCACATTGTTTCCATGGCAACTGAGATGGACACACTAAGCCTCGGAGATGTGAAGAAGCCTGTGGGTGACGATAGCAAAGGCAGTGTTTCCTTGCATAGTGCACAGTTTTCTGAACAGACTTTGAATTCTTTGTGGACCTATGCTGGAGAAGTGGCTGGAGAAGTCATCAACGATGTCAAGAGGATGATGAGTTCAACCCACTGTCGTCACAAAACGATAAAAAGAGGATCTGTAAACTCTGACAAGTGTCAGAGTGGAGACGGCCTTTTGGGAAGTTTGACTTGTCAATGGTCTGGTGACGTCCAAACAAGTGGGATGTCATCAGAGTATCCAAGTTGCGAGAGTGTCACTGATGAATATGCAGGATACCTCATTAAGGTGCTCAAGAAAGAGGGAGGCAACCGAGAGCTTATATTGGATCAGTACGCCACTCGTTTGGCTTATCGATCTATTAAATCTGGCCTAGCTCATGCGGCACGAAAAATAAAGCAGAGGTCTCCCTTGAGGCTACACTCCTCTAGGCGTTTACACAATGATCGAAGCTATGATGTTTCTCAAATTCCCATATCCAAGTCATCCCACACTGCACTTAATGGTGGAAAAGATGGATCCTCTTGTGAATCTCTGCCGTGTGCTTGTCAAGATGAAGATATGAGTAGTAATGAATATGTAGAACTTGTGAACTTTGCAGAGTCTCTCGCCTTCAACATCACATGTGACGTTACGAGAAAGCTGAGAATGTCATCAGTTAGACTGCCTAAATCACTCACTGATTCTTGCCTCTACATGAAATCGAGTGTAGAGGACATACCTGAAAATCTCATCAAAAGTACATTTTCATGCTCTCTTTTAACATACACAGAAACTAACAGGCAGTATCACAGTACGAGCAGTTTGAATGATAGCAAAAGCAACAACAGTGTCATGCAAGTGATTGAACATTATGCCAGAAAAATTGTTGATGACACTTTGGAAATGACGCTGGGGCCGGAATGCGTTCAGGCAGCCGGGGACAGGAGGGCACTCGAACCTAATTCCTTCACAGAAAAGCTGGCTGAGGCATATGAAGTCTGCCGATACTGCCAAGGTCGAGAGTGCCTGTTTTGTAGTAGAGATGGTCGGCGTGGTTTCCAGGGACTGAAAATAAGAAGGCAACAAGAATCTGATGCAGTGGGTGGACTGGAAATTCCTAGAATTCACATTGATTTGGAGAAGAGAGCTGCTTTTGCTGAAGAAATGGTGTCCAGTGTCATTGAAAAAGCCAAAAAGGAGCTGAGCTGCACCAGCTTGAATGCAGACAGTGGGATTGGTCATGATGGCGCAAGCTTTGCAGAAAGTCTCACCACAGAGATTATGACATCCGCATTGTCCAACGTCTGCCAAACTGTCAATCTTGGGTAAAGTGACACAGATTTCTTACATACAGACTATAACTTAAAATTGCTCATCGTGTTACTCAGGATACAGAGATTTCTTAGATTTTGAAATATATTTTGTATTTCCTGCTCATTATTGATGACTTATTTTGTTTCAGGACTCCTAGAAGGGATGGCGTCAATGTGACGGAGTCAACAGTGAGTCAACAGCTTAGTTTGAGTGTTGGTGATGACAGTCTTGGTAGTTGGTCCAATCTGAGCTTCGAAGAAGACCACCCAGATGAGAGCAGCAGCTTTCACCATCTAAGTGATAGGTGAACAAGTCCCACCACACTTACAAGCAATACAAAAGCCATAGAATAGTTCTGTTAAAAATTAACATTAAGCATTGCTGCTCGACTAATACCACACTCAAGCTCAAAACACTTTACTTTCTTTTCCTGTGCACCTTTCACAAGCATGTGAATCTAATAATTGTGAAAATAATGATTTGGTGAATTCACAGTGGAAGAACTACCTTTGTAGTGACCTAACCATTGTGAACCCTTACTGCAATATGTAGAGAAGAGATCCGTGTTTGAAAAGCTCAGATTGAATTGAAGTAGTTTCAATGTCAGACATTCATAAGTTGTATAGTAGTCGTTTAGTGTGCTTTTCAAACCGTTTGCTCTCATGATTGGTTTTCATCTGAGATATTTTGACTATTCACATGTTTAGTCTGAGTTTTATCACTTTAGGTTGTGTACTAGAAGAACCTACTGTATGACTCATTATAGCTGCTGAACGTTTATTGTTCTCTTTATTTCTTACACAAACCATTTCTTTGACTCTAGTTACTGATTATCTCACCATTTTCCAAAATTGCTTAGGAACACCTAGTGCCTTGTCCTGATGAGCATTTAGGGATATTGTTTTTCATTCTCAGAAAATCTAAGTGCCTTTGGCCTCACAACATGACAGCTATCTCATGTCTTTCAAAGGCAAGCATTGTTGAGAGTATTGTTTTTGGCTGTAGTTTCTCAATGGAAGCAATTTCTATCAACATTTTAATATCTCCCAAGAAACTAAAAGTTAGAAAGTATGAGCAATTTTTGTTTTGGACTTCCCAAGATACCATGAAGGTATCAAAATATTTGTGAAAGGTGTGGTTTTTAGCTTTAGGCAGTGTTTCTTGAGTAACCTAGAAACATCATAAATTCTCAGTGTGTTCAAATATAGATGATAGTTAGGTTGTTTTTTTATGTCCTCAAGTACTGCATGTCAGTTATTTTTACATTACATGGTTAGGGTTGGGTAATATACAGTCATGAGAAAAAGAAAGAACACCCTATCGAATTCTATGGTTTTATATTAATAAAAAATCATCTGGTCCTTGGCAGATCTGAAAATGAGGTAAATAAAAGCTCAGATGAATACCATGTCATTATTTATTTAACAAAAACTAGGCCAAAATAGAGAAGCTATGGGTGTCAAATTAAGTACAACCTTACTGCATCCATAGGAATTAAGAGGGAAATTCATAGTCTGACACTGCTAATCAAATGTATTTGATTAACTGATCATCAGCAAGTGTGATCACCCTATAAAAGCAGAAGTTTTGGCAGTTTGCTGGTCTGGAGTATTTAGGTGTGTGTTAACACAATGCCAAGGAGGAAAGACATCACCAGTGATCTTAGAGTGATCTTAATTGTTGCTGCCATAAATCTGAGATATCTGTATTCTAAATTCATATTTGAGGCCCTCTGTCCGTCAGCTAAAGCTGGACCGAAATTGGGTCATGCAGCAGGAAATGACCCTAAGCACACCAGCAAATGGCTTGAAAACTAAATAATCAAGATGTTGCACTGGCCCAGTCAATGTCCAGACCTCAACCCGATTTAAATGTTGCAGAGGGACCTTAAGAGAGCTCTGCATAAACAAATACCCGCAAGCTTTAATCAACTGAAGCAACGTTGTAAAGAAGAGTGGACCAAAATTACTTTAGAAAGATGCGAGAGACTAATCCTGTCATTTAGAAATCTTATTGTTGCTAAAAGCGTCTAAACAAGCAGTTAAATCATTGGGTGTACTTAGTTTGTCACCTATGGCTTTTCCGTTTTGGTTTTATTTTTGATGAATAAATAATGTAATTTATTGTTGTTCATCTGAAGTTATATTTACCTAATTTTACGTCATTTTACCTTCTAGATTACTTTTATGTTCTATGTAAACCATACAATTATAAAGGGTGTCCTTTCTTTTTCTTTTTTTTTAAATGGAGATCACGATTCTGAATAGACAACTAAACAAAATGCAATTTAATAGAGATTCTGACAAAATGTTAGTTGCTACAGACATCGGTCTTTATATCTGAATGATAAACTTTAATCCCATCCCCTTCTGTGATAAGTAGAATTATTGTAACAGAAATAATGATACTATGTGGTTGAAAAGATTGTAAAGCTGTTTCAGACCTATGCATGACAGCTGCTCTCTCTAGGTCAGCGGCAGCACAAACACAACTTTGAATATTCCCTTGTGAACGCTTTAATAGACATTGGGAAGTCGTCATCATCATTTGGGAATAATATCACGTGGGTTTTAGGTTCAAGATGGCTATCTTTTAACGATTAATCATGCAGCTCTAAGTTCTAAATTTGTTTTAAATCTTGCATGAAGCATTTTGAAATTAATGGCTACGATTGGTGTTTGAAGTCATGGTTCTTCTGAATTAAAAATAAAACCTCTTTAAACCCTTTAAGAGCTGATATGATTAATATCAACATAAATATCAAATATTGTATCAAAAATATCATAAAGCTCTTGGTAGGTGTTTGTTTTCTTTCTAACATTTGTTCGGTATCGCACTATGGGAACGCCTCTGGCGTGACGGATCGTGGAAGCACCAATGACACCACATCTCCCAATCATGGCAGACCAATCGCTCCAGACGTTAGGGAGTCGCTCCTCCCTCCATATAAACTCCAGCAATGTGCCGTTTTGTCATTCTCGCCTCTTCCTGGTGGAAGATTTTCAGAAGATGTCCTCAGCCGATTTTGGGAATTATTACTTAATAGTTTACAGACAGATACTCAAGGTAACGTCCCAAGCGCAATACATTCTAAACGTTGGTTGGATGACTTTGTCATAGTGAGTTATAGTGAGATAACTAACACATCAAGGTGAGTTTTCTGCTCCAGGTTTCCAATTTATATTTATAAACTTGGAGTTCACTCTCCCCTGTATGCAGATCTACCCAAGGTCTGTCGCAGGGCTGCACTTATATTGTTGATCAACTGGCCATCCCAACTGGCAGGAAAAGGGTTTGAAAGAGATCGGTATGATGGACTTTCATCAATCTATCCTCCAGCGAGGAAGTGTGTGGCTGAAATTAAGAGGTTTTGATACTAGCCTTTTTCCCACTGAGTAATCGTCAAGGGCTTCTCAAGGCTCAATGTTCAGGGGATGGCGAATACTCCCCCTGTGGAAACATCTGTGGCGAATAGTTTACACCTGGGCCACAGGTCATTTCTCTTTTTAACTGGAGCATTTTGCCGCCTCTGTTTTTTTAAAAGGTTTATAAATTTTCTGCATTGGCTATTCTTGCTTTGAATGTGACATCCCTCCTTAGAGCCTATAAACGGAGTTACAAGAGGAAATGGGTTGTCACCAAGACACCCTGCACTCTGGGAGGAGCTCTACGTCCTGCAGAGCAGTTCAATGTTGCGGACGGAGTAATGGCTTAGCGATTGTGAGGGAGAGATAGCTGTGTCTGGGTTTGTCAGGAGTCTCTTGACATAGAGAAAGTGGAGTTTTTGGATGCCCCTGTTGATCCAAAGGCCATTTCGGTGCAACGGAAACGGGGATGCTTCAGCAATGTGACCTTTGTAAAAATTGTCTCCCTAGAAAGCCGGCAGCTTGGCCTTTTCACCTGAGCTGACCAAATATCAGACTATCAAGGAGAAGGGGACATTCAGACTATAAGCTTTCCCATCCCACTCCACCACAACAGCCAGGAAATGCAACCCCACAGTCAAAGCCCGGTTTTGTGAAATCAAAACAGTCTTTCATGGCCACAGCAGTGAAACACTGGTCAGCTACCCCTCAGGGGAGCAAGAAGTGGCGGTTGACCTGAGACGTTAGTTTGTCATCAGGAAGGGTTTGAAGACAACACTCAAGTTGCCCCATCCTTACAAGTATGATTCCTCTCTCTTTCCCACGGGGAAAAGGAGGAATTTAAATATGAAACTTGGTGTGGACACTTCAGAGTCAAATCTGTGTGGGGAGATGGCCCATGTTGTTTAAGTGCCCCCCAAATAACTGTCTCCCATTCCACCTACAAGGTTTTTCTGAGGGAGGAAGTTCATAAGCATCCTATTAAAAATAACAGAAAATATTTTTTTCATCCAGGCAAAGTAGGATAAAAGAGTGCAGTTAATCCCTGGGTTTTAAATATTATGGACAGGGAGAGACAGACAGTTCGCTGTAAAACCTCCTGTATTCAATTTGAGGGGTAATTTCAGTGGCCCAAGGGGAATCAGCTTGGGTTTTAGAGGAAGAAATATCCTCTTTAAAGGAGTGATAAGGGTGATTCCGATGGAAGAAATGGTTTTTACTCCCATTATTTTTTTATTTTTTTATTCCTGAAGGAGGAGAGGTTACACCGTTTATGTTGTGTATGTACAGAGAACATGTACACTTCGTAAGAGCAATGAGTGTAAAAAGGGGGCCGCTTGGCTCGGTCCAACGACGGTATCCGGGGAGCGGGTGAAGGATCACTGCGTGTTCGGTCTTTTCCGTCACGGAGAATTTGCACTCGCTTATAATCTGACTCCATGTTTAAATATGACCGCGGGTTGACTTTAGAAAGCCAATTGGTTGTCGGTCATTAGTATAATAATTTGGTAAATATACATTTGACTATTCTATCGAACTCGTTACTCTTATTACAGAGTCTCACACCGGCCGGTACTCGGATCTCACGGTCACAAACTCTCCAGTCCGCGGATTAATCAGAGGTTATGGCTAAAGTTATTTAATAGACCGCCCATGCTTGTCGTGATTTAAATAAGTTTAGCCCCCTACAGACGCCTATTGTGCGACTGCATAACAACTTAAAGTCGAGCAGTTAATCAGAAATCTAGAATCTCACCTGATGTGCCCCAATGCTCCATCTAACCTGAGATCTAGTATGTATTTAACCCTGGACGTAGACTTGCGGTAACAAAGGATGGAGCGTAATCTACTGAAGTGAATAATTTCAGAGTAAGACCGAATAAATCAAACGTAACAATTTATTAACATTCTGGTAAAAGTATTGTGCCAATTACATAATCGAATTAAAGGATAGTCAATACAAACATCGAATGCTCGGAAAGAGTAAAAGATGCATACCTGAACTTAGGAAAATACGTAATGCTAAGTGTCTTAAAGGCACTCAACTTTACAGGCTGATCTTGGTTATCAATCGTCTAGAACAGTGCTTCTCATTTATTTTCTGTCACGCCCCCCTAGGAAGAGGTAAAAAATTTGCGCCCCCCCTCCCCCCATTTTGGAACTTTCGCCTCATTGTTTCCATGGCAACGCGTCATGCTTGTCACGTGACACACCGCAGTCACAAAAAGCACTGTATAATAGATTACAGTTACTTAGATTTTTCTTTTTTATTCAAAATAGTCACCAACTTGTTGGCTCAACTTGTTGAAACCTAAAAGAAACCTGAATTGTTGTGATAAATGACAAGCTCTAAGCGCGTCTTTTTTTGGATCAGTGCCAGATATCGCGTGAAATCACATGTGAATTGAGCTTTTGATCACGTGACACATATGAACACCGGCGTTATCATACATGTCAAAGGATGAGGGGACGGTTATCTGAACTTCATATATGCTACTCTTGTTCAGTGCAAGAAAACCTACTCCCCAGGGCAAAAAAAAGCATGTACCCCAGGGTCACGCGCCCCCCCCCCTGGCATCGCTCCTGGGGGGTGCGCCCCACTATTTGAGAACCACTGGTCTAGAATAATTCACTATGCAGAGTGTCTATTGGATACTCAGCATCGTGAATGAATCTGACCACCACCAGACAGAGCAGCCATGAGCATTCTGAAACTTTCCCTTAAGTAACCCAGACCAGGACAGGAACTTCTTTGAAGTGTTAAACATCCTTTTGGTTCTTGATAACAGGCAGTAATTAGCATGGAAGACCTTTGGAGGGGCAAGCCCATCCAAAATAAGCCAGACATTAATTAATTAAATAACTCTTTAACCTTTAACACCGTTGCTTTGCTTCTTATGTGATTAAGACCTTTGTACCAGTCACACTTAGACATTTCAAATTATACCAAACATGTATAACATTGTATGATCATTTTTCTCATTAAACCATGTATTCTGTTGGGTGAGTTTCAGGCCCTTTGGAGAGAAGAGGTGGGGGAAAAGGGGTGAACATATTGAAATGCAACAGTGAGATTGGGGCGTTATGCCCAGCAGGTTGTGTCTCTGGGGATGTGTATTAAGATGATATGTCACGCGTGATGCGTCTCGGGAACAGTTTGGCGTGAATAGTCTCGGCCAATCTTGTCCACATTACAGAGCTATTTGTCTTTTGGGCTTCCAAGGGAAAACCTCTCTCTCTTATCAATGCATTTCCCACTGGATGGTGGTGGCTATGTAACGGTAACTGTGAGCTCATTCTACCGGAGGTATGGCTACATCCTGGCCCTTATTAAGAGGCTTTTCTATTCAGGAAATTTGGACAGAAGCCAGCTGCTCTTCTCGGCAGACCTTTGTTCGTATCTAAAGACTCTGTGAGTAGTCAGGTTGTGTAATACAGTTTTATTTCACCTCTGTCTGGAGGATTGATTCAGATAATAACCCACTCATTAGTCTGCATCGTCAGCTTACTGGCAATACAGAAGTTGTCTATATCCCACAGTGAGATACCGAACTAATGTTAGAAACAAAACTTTAGGTTACTGCAGCGATTGGTCTGCCATGATTGGTAAAAATGATGACATTGGTGCTTTCGCCATCGGTCACAACTGGGGTGTTCCCATACTGAGATACCTCACTTCATGTTATGAACCGGGGTTACATGAGTAACCTAAAGTTTTGCATATCATTTATTTTCTAGTGTTTCTTCTTTTTCTCTCCCCCAGCAGTAATGGAAACAGCAGTAGCTGGAGCAGTCTGGGTTTAGAAGGCGAGGTTTATGAAGAACATTTGTCCTTCTCTCCATCAGACAGGTTGGTCTATGGAAAGAGGTATAGCATAGTCAGCGTGCAAGGCTCTAATTATTGCATGATGTCAGGCAGCTTTTTATCAGCAAATGCTGAAAACGTGTCTGATATTACCTATTAGAAACAAAATGTTCCTTTGTGGTTCTCCATCCTGTGGTTAGAATTAGTCAATTGAGTCTTTGTATTTGTGATGTTAGAATTGTGGGTGTAGGAAGTGTTGGGGTTGGGTCATTGACTTCATAAGTGTTTTGTGATGTATTTTCTAAAGAATGATGTATCTGTTCTTACTGCATGCTTCCTGTTTGAGTGAAAAAAGGATGTCCCAGTCCCTAATTCTCATTTGAGTTCAGGTCCACAGCATGAATCATGTGCATTAGTGTACTAAGTGACTCAGTCCGTACAAAATCAACAGAGATCACTTTTTAATTCATTACATCATGCACAGAAAAAAATATCTGAAAAGTTAATCCCCTGCATTTACAACCAGAAACGGTTATTGTATCATGATTGTTTACTTGTTAAAAAAACGAACAAAAAAACATTTAAACTAATGTTAGAAAATGCTCACCCAAATCAGAGCTGGTCAATAAATATTTATGATATACTGTTGATTTATCTGTTAATATTGCAAGGTATCCTTTGTATATAGTTTATAAGGATTCCTTAAGTGTTTTCCGTTTTATTTAGGCCTTGGAGACATTTAATATTCACTATATGTTTGCAGTGAATTTGCTGGTAATATAAAATATATCACAGTGTGCTTTTTGTTTTTCTATTTAAAAAAAAATACTTTTCTTTTAAAAATAATTGTTTTAATAATATAATAGTACAGTACAGTTACAGTTTGGGATTGGTAAGAGTTATTGTAAACTGTAAAACAGTAAAATTGTGAAAGATTATTACAATTTAAAATAAGTATTTTCTATTATAATACAATTTAAAATATAACTGCTGATTTATTTGTCAATATTAAATAAAGCAAGATTTAACAAAATAGAGGTAGAAAAGGTGGTTCTTCAGATCATCATCTTCAGATCATAATATTCTTCAAATATTAGTATGCAAGTCTAAAAAATATTTAAAGGATTTTTTTTTTAGCTGTAATGCCTGATTCCAAATCAGTCGAAGGCATTAAGCAGAATATCTTTACAAAAACTATTGCGTTAATATCTGTTAGCATGGCAAGTCATAAAAATGCCATGAATTCTAGCTGAAACAGTAAAGGAGCTTGTTTAAATGAGAAATGGGAATGCTGGGAGCTGCTGTCACTCTCTCTTGCATGTGGTTCGTGGTATCGTTCCCTTTAATCTGTTAGTAAGACTCTCTTACACCTGTAATATTTTTCACCTTACAGTGACTGCACTGAAGAGAAGGAAGCTGAGGCCAAAGAAGATTCGGGCGGTAATTGGAAAACTATATCTCTCCTTTGTATTTTCCTCCAAAGCTAGTGTTTATTCTGTGGTCTGATGTTAAACCTCAACTGTTAAACTAATTTCAGCCCTTATTTTGCTGCCACTCATTTAAAGTGGTCTTACTTGGCCGAGCACCTTCAGTGCACCCCTGTCAAAGCCACAAGACTGTTTATCCTCGTTCCTAGTTGTCTAACTGTCAGACCGGCTCCATGTGGGTCAACAGATGAGCTTTAGCAGAGTCCTATGTCTGGCCTAGTTAACCGAGAGAGTGTGGGAAACTGCTTTGCTGAAATAGGCTATTTGCTGTGATGGTTTTTGTGTGCAGGAGTGGTGCGAGTGGAGAAGGAACATGGGCAGGCAGAAAGAGCTCTGCTGGTGGTCAGTACTGATGTCCAGGGAGGGGCTGTGGACCCACAGCTGACAGCTGTGCTCCAGTGGATCGCCGCCTCTATTGCTGATCTGTCTTTAATGCAGCTTACCCACTTCTCAGGCCAGGAGCTCCAGCAGGTGAGAAGATTTTGGCTTGCCAGTTCAAGTCCTATTATTTGTGTATCCCATCTAAATTGACAGTCCATACTGTTTATCACAACTGTTCAGATCCAATTCGTTTCATTTTCTGTAAAATCTGCATTGGTTTCCTTATTACTGCAGTATGTTTCCTATAACTTTGTCTGACAGGTTTACGTTTAAGTGGCATGAGAATGTAAAACCATGGGAAATCCCATTAGAGCGGTCAGACGGAGTTTGTATAGGAGTTCAAACCACACATGAATGTAGGTCTATACAGATTTGTATAGAGATCTATACAGATTTTTTTGCTAAATATGATCAGATATGCACAAAATTCTGGACTGACAGTCTGAATGTGGTTATAGAAAAGGAAAAAGAACAACATATATCGGATCTGAGCAATAATTCAGAATTGAGCACCAAGGATTGCAGTGTGAATGTAGTATTCACACTGCCACCCAAGCCAGCAAATTTATGCATAGGCAATATAATAAAACAAAGACAATAAAGTGAAAAAAGCTGGGTTTTTAAACATTTATGATACTAGCGCTAATGTTTTTGCTGACACATCACTGTTCTTCCACTGACTTCCTTTCGCAATGTCTTGATAACTTAAAATAAAAATCTGACAATGCAGCTCTAGAGTGACAGAGAAGTTGCATGAATTCTGATTTGACTGTTCAGACTGAGGTTGCATTGCAAAGCATCTGACCTGTGGTTTGTGATTCCTTCAGATTCTATGTGGTTTGTGCTGTTCACACTGTCATGAGAAAAACAGATCTGAGTCACAAATGAGCAAAAAAAGGCAGATTTGGGCCACATTTATCTACAGTCTGAACGGAGCTTTAATGTAGCCTAAGTATTACCATAGTTACAAAATGCAGTATATTGCAAGTTGTGAGTTAATAGTTGACCGCTTAGGCCAATTCAATATGTTTTCCTTAAGTTTCCTTAATTTTTTTGAGGCGTAGGAGACATTTAATATTCACTATATACAGTGGTGTGAAAAAGAGTTTGCCCCTGTAAAACTGCTGGCCTGCTCTGCTCGGTCCAACAACGGCATCCAGGATCAATGCGCGTTCGGTCTTTTCAGTCGCGGCGAATTTGCACTCGCTTATAATCTGACTCCATGTTTAAATATGACCGCGGGTTGATTTTAAAAAGCCAATTGGTCGTCGGTCATTAGTATAATAATTTGGTAAATATACATCTGATTATTCTATCAAACTTATACACTCGTTCATTCGGGTCTCCGTGTCGCTCAGAGTCTCACGCCGGCCGGTACACGGATCTCACGGTCACAAACTCTCTAGTCCGAACATTAATCAGAGGTTATGGCTAAAGTTATTTAACAGACCGCCCATATCTTTTTTTATAATTTAAATAACTGTTTAGTTTAGCCCCCTACAGTCGCCTATATAACAACTTAATTCAAGTTCACGCAATACTCAGAGGTTATGGCCAGAACCATTAAATAATGCCGCACCATAAGTTCACTTATCTCGAGTCATGGTTAACTCGCCAATACTATTATGTCGATGATTTTGAAGTGGAACCGCCAAACTCCCTATTTGTCTCAGTATTTTCTTGTTGGTTATGTCGATTCCTTAATGTCGCCGAAATTTAGTATCTCGAGCATAAATGAGACAAATTATCCACTTCACATGGCTATTTCGTGACTTGTGCGCGTACCTCGTTCATCTGAGGGATAACACACTGCAGGTATTCTGTGTTTTTTTTCTTCTAAAAATGTATGGAGGTGTTAAGAGAAAACTGGACAATCAATCTCAAAGATGTCGACGATGCAGTGTTTCAGTGGTTCACAAATACACGAGCAACAAACCTTCCCGTCAATGGTCCCTTACTGATGGAGAAGGCGGACATTCTTGCTGCAAAGAATTTGACTTGACTTTAAAGCAAATCCGGGGTGGCTGAATCGTTTCAAAAAGAGGCACAACATTGTCTTCAAATTGATTTGTGGAGAGAGCGCAGCGGTTAAACAGAAGCAAGTGGATTCTTGGCTTAAGACTCAAATGCGCACAGTTCTGGATACCTATGAGACTCGGAACATTTCAGCCGATCTCTTCAACAAACAAATCGCGGCAACACTGTTGTGTAAAAAAACACCAAAACACGAGCATCTACATTCTCATTTAATCTCGCTTTTCTCATTTACATCATGTACATCAATAAATTTTAATTTTTCTTTCTCTTACTACAACCCACGGTTTGGTTTCACTTTTATAAGAAATACAACCTGCATGTTTCAAACCCGTCAACACTGAATCGGGCTGTCAGAGCAGTCTGCCGGAGTGAAGCAGTGTGTTTGCTTCAAACGTCATTTTCACGTGACTAGTGACGTAATAATACAGGCTCCGAAGCAGTGGTTAATTGCAAAGCTCGTTCGAGTTTGAAGCAAGCTTCGGAGCGTCGGTGTCAGACGTAACATCACTACAGACGCGCACCATTGCCGCTTGCAGCCGCTCAAAATGTGTTTTTTAGAAAAATTAGGTGAAATTGAATAATTTTCCGCGGCACACCTGACGATCTCTCACGGCACACTAGTTGAAAAACACTGTCTTGAGGGTTGTTATCTTTGGGCTGACAGGCAGCTGACAGGTCTTCCACCACCGTCACTCTGACAGCTGCGCTGATTGGCTGTCTGACCTGTCAATCATGCAAGAAAGCGTGATTGGCTGTGCTGCCATGAAGGCGGGCTCTTCTCTTAAAGGGACGAGCGAGAGACTGTTTTTTCTTTCTTTTTCTTCTGATTCTGACTTTCTTATTGCGTGAATTTCGCGCACAAGCACTGTGTACGGATTATCTGCATCTGAGGGTTATATGTGGGGAAATCGGTAATATATATGTATGGGTTGTATGTTAATATATGTAATATATGATGTATGGGTTATCTTGCTTTTTCCCGATGCCGTCGACATAACCGAACTCCACTGTATAATGGTTTGTTTACCCTGACCCCTATAGTTATTAATATAACTACATAACTTAAATAAAACTAAAGCAAGAATGATACCAAACATGTATAACATTGTATGATAATTTTTCTCATTTAACCATGTATATTGCATGCATGTATATTCCCTGTTTTTTTGAGTGAGTTTCAGGCCCTTTGGAGAGAAGAAATAGGGGTGAACATATTGAAATGCAACAATGAGATTGGGGTGTTATGCCCAGCAGGTTGTGTCTCTAGGTCACAGCGTGATGTGTCTCAGGAACAGTCTGGCGTGAATAGTCTCGAGCGATCTTGTCCACCCGATTTCTTATTTTTTTGCATGTTTGTCACACTTAAATTTTTTTTTTATTTTTTTTTATTTTTGTTAGTTAGACAGCAGAATTCATGGTTCCATTTATCACAGCAAGTCTTCCAGGTATTGAAGCAGCAAAACAGCCCCAGACCATCACACTACCACCACCATATTTTACTATAATGTTATTTTTCTTAAATGCTGTCTTAAATTTTTTCCCCCAGATGTAATGAGATACACACCCTACAAAATGTTCTGTTCTACAAAAACTTTTGTTTCGTCAGTCCACAGAGTATTTTCCCAAATGTCTTGGAGATAATTAAGATGTTTTCTGGCAAAAATGGTGGACACTTTTTCACACAGGGACATTTAAGTTTGGATTTTGTTTCCCCTTAATAATAGCAACTTTCACTTTAAAATTGCATTTTGTATTTACTTGTGTTATCTTTGACTAATATTTAAATTTGTTTGATGATCTGAAACATTTAAGTGTGACAAACATGCAAAAAATAAACTCTTTTTCACACCACCGTATTTGAAGTGATTTTGTTGGTGATATAAAATTAAGCAACTCTGTGAATATCCAAATGCGCTTTGTAGTTAGTTTTGTCTCGTCTTTTATTTTATTTTTAGCTAGCAGGAACATTAATAGACATTCCTTTAAATCCACCATATCTTGAAGGGATAGTTCACCCAAATATTCTGTCATCATTTACTCAGTCAAATTTATCCAAACGTATAAGGAAAGGTTTGGGTAAACTATCTCTTCAAGAGTATGAGTACATTAATATAGATTAAATAGAATTTTAATACCAACTCTTGTTAATTTAACAGTATACAGATGTAATAGTACACAGACTGCTAGCTACACAGTACACCAGGGGTCTCAAACATGCGGCCCGCGAAACGATATTTTGTGGCCCGCGGGACCATATGAAAGTTTAATGTAAGTGTGGCCCGCGAGTTTTGAATGAATAGCGCTTTAACGCGTTGTGTGTGTGTGCGAAAGGTTCCTTTTTCATGCGAGCTGGAGCTGTACAAGCCAACCAATCACAGTGGAGTACATGACTTCCAGGGGCCAATCACAGTGGAGTAAATGACTCCGGGGGCCAATCACAGTGGAGTAAATGACTCCCGGGGGCGGGGCATCAGCCGGGCTTGAGGCAGACAGAGAAACGTGTAACATCACATTTGTCAAAGCCGTCATAGAATTATTACTTCTTATTGTGTTTGAAATTGAGCATGTTTGACTTTGAGCTGGAAGAAGTGAATGTTACTGTCATCGGCGTTGGATTTAGCGTCATGCGGATTGTATTTTGTTTTTCCATCATTTGAAATTGGCTGATTTGCGGGACATCGGTGTTATAGAAAATAAAATCCAGTAAATAACGCCTCCGTGGCTGCATCCCATTGTTTGTATATAGTACATTTATTAATGCTGTCCCACAGTCCCAGCTGATAATTATCAGCCCGGTAGCAGTCTCAGTATTTTCTACCATATACAAATGTTACGATGTTCATGTTATCAGGAAAGTATTGAAGCCGTTTCCGCCACAGTTGAGAATTTTTTTTATTACTTAAGTCATAATAATGAGAGGGTTTCTCACAATAATGACTTAGTATCTGGACAAAATGAGAAAGTTTCATAATAATGACTTAATATCTCGAAATAATGAGAACGTTTCTTATAATATTGACTTATCTCAAAATAATGGCAGTTTATCATAATAATGACTTAGTATCTCGAAAAAATTAGTAACTTTTTCCTCAACCTTGAACTTCAGTAAGTCCAAGTACAGGTCTACTTACTGACAATCATCTTCAAGCTATACTGAGAGTCAACTGTTTCCTCTCTCAAGCCAAATGTGGCTCAGCTGTCAGAGAGGAAGATCTGCAGGTCTCTGGCAGCAAGAAGTAGGCAAGACAAGTCATATTCAGAAGAACCGTTCATGTTCTTCAATACTCTGTTTATGTTTAGGACAGTTCATGCTCAGAAGAACCCATTGAAGGTAAAGAACTGTCAATAATGACGTTTGAATTTTTTTTTTGTGGAATTCTTGATGCGGCCCTGCCTCACCCAAACTGCCTCCTGCAGCCCCCGGGTAATTTGAGTTTGATACCCCTGCAGTACACAGTACACTAGTACACAGATAGCTCAATGTGCATGCAGGCTTATTAAAATACAGTCAAAACAGTGATATTGTTACAATTTAGAAAAACTGTCTTCTATTTTATTATTTTCAAATGTAATTTATTCCTGTGATAGTAAAGCTGTATTTTCAGCATCATTACTCCAGTCTTCAGTGTCACATGATCCTTCACAAGTCATTCTAATATTCTGATTTGCTGCTCAAGATTTTTTCTTATTATTACTAGTGTTGAAAAACAGTTTTGCTGTTTAATATTTTTTGGAAACTGGAATAATTGTCTTTTTTTTTCAGATTGTTTTATAAATCAAAAGTAAAAAAAAAAGAAGCATTTATTTAGAATGAAAATCTTTTGAAATATTATAGATCAATGTGATTTAATGAGATCATTATAGATTTAATGTGTCTTTCCTGAATTAAAGTACCGGTCGATCACAAAGGAAGTGTGAGTAGATCGCATGGAATTAACCAAGGTGATGTCAGCCCATCATCCATACTCCCTATGAAATTTGTCTAATATCTGACCTTTTCATGGGTCACCGCGATATGCATAATGGCACCAAGTGCAGCAAAACTCTAGCAAGCAAGCTAGAAAGCCTCCAATTTATTTATTTTAAGAAAGGGTATAAAAATGAGTGGGAGAGCTGGACAAAGAAAGAAGTAAAAAAAAAAAAGTCACTTCCATAAGGAGAGGGAGTTGGACTTTTTTTCACTGTCATTTTCAAAGTGCCTTTTATGCAAGCTACACCAACATATATCGTGCATATAAAGAATTCTCAATATATTCATAAATAAATGTTTTGTATTTTTATAGTAGTTAGATCATTTTGACTAGGTCATTTTATAAGTAGCTCACAAGCCAAAAAACACCTCAGGCACCCCTGATCCAGAGTATCAAATTACTGAGAATCTTAATACGTTATTTAGGCGTTAACTTAACGTTTTAGCTCTATTACCCAACTCCTTCAGAATCTATTAGGATGATTCCAATCCAACAGTTAAGCTTAATTTTATGCATGTTTTTTTCTGGTTACAGCTGCCGGCCGTGGCGCAGAGGCTGAGGGAGAGAGAGTTCAGGGTCGCCGACCTCCTGCAGGCTCTGCTGAGATATTTTGAAGTGTGTCGCACCGAGGAAGAGCCCGAGGCTGGAAACACAAGGCGAGGCCACAAGAGCCTCTTCCAGTGGCTCCTAGAACAAGCGTAAATCACCATCACACACTGACACCCGTCAGCCATTAAAGATGAAGTTTCCTGTCACTTTACAGTGATCCGCAATGTATCTGCCAAATTTAGAGGCACAGCCAGTGGAATGTGTTTGTGTTGTGTATTGCTTGTGCACCAGTGGCCACCCAGGGGGCGCCATAGAAACAACTGAAGTAATCTAAGAGCCGTTCGTTGAAGTGTGTGTGTGTGTTGCATGCTGTGACCGAGAGTCCCTTTTGCTTGCTTTCACCTCTATTTTTATCGTCACATTGTTTTCTTTAAGATTAGACTGCATATCACACGTTTGGTGCGCCAATACTGACTTTTGCTTTCACACCCTGCCACAACACAAAAGACTGTTGGGTTTTATTAGTTGGTATCTTGTTAGGCAACCCCCATGGCTACAGGACAGCTTGTGTCTTCTCTATACCTCACCTTTACGGTGAGGTTTGCACTTGTTGACAGGACCAGCCATGCGATCCAGCAACGCTCCAGGTCACCGACACAGGAATTCCATGACACACTACTCATTAGAGAATCACAGTAAGATGTAATTATAACAATTACTAAAATATATTTACCCTGTTTAACACATTTTTGGCAACAACAGTCATCTTAAAAATATCGTTCCGTTGGTAATTAGACACTAGATAGTTGCTGTTGATTGAATCCATCAATGTGTGTTGTTACTTTTACATTCCTCTGTTGTGACTCAGACATTTTTCCAGTGATTATTTCTAGATGATAAAATCCTCTAGCTATGTACATTCATAAAGGTGTGAAATGAATTGGTATACCTGTAAATATGCTTTTCTAGAAGATAAAATTGAAATGAATTGTTTAAACCAGAGGCTGCAACTCCACATGATCCTGTGCCCATAAAGATCACTAAAGAGTAGAGTGTTTTATGTTGCCAACTTACAGAAAAACACAAATATACTTTTAAGCCTACTTCAAAAAGCTGCTAAACATGTA
The DNA here is from genome assembly GCA_037043235.1 of Rhodeus uyekii. NCBI lineage: Eukaryota > Metazoa > Chordata > Actinopteri > Cypriniformes > Acheilognathidae > Rhodeus > Rhodeus uyekii. The sequence goes on along the minus strand of JAWRVZ010000156.1, from coordinate 1,069,987 downwards.
AACCCCCTTTGCCAAATGAGTAAACTTACAGTAAGCTTTTAAAACTATTGAACGTTCTCAATAGGGGATTTTCTCTCATTTCCTCCTGGTGTTGTCCACTCGTTGGAGGTTACTGTGACGCACTGAGGGCGCATTACTAAATGATCTGCAGTGAGTATATCACCACCTCTACAACCTTCTTACTCACTGCCTGCCCTTTAATGTGCACTACACAGAATATTGCACTTTACTGAGGAACGGTCAGACAGCCGTGTTTAGACCTCAAAAAACAATCTTTATTGTAGAAATGTGTAAACAATAGATTGCCAACAGCTAGGAGGAGCTTACTAAGCCTCAAGGGACAAGTGTCCTGTATGAAAAGTATTTTAACACTGCAGTTTTGTGTTTAAAGGAAAACATGCCATTTTCTCATGTCTTAATCTGTATCTTGCAATTTTTTGTTTGGAACATATACATTTTTGAAAACTTAATGCAGCTATTTCCATTAAAAAGAAACTCCTAGCGACTATGTGACTGCCAAGGTCCAAAACAGGGCTAAAAAATAAGAAAGTGTAGTCCATGTGGCTTGCGCTTGGTATTAAAGTCTTCGTGCAACAGTTTTCTTTATTGAAATTTAAATGATTTAGCCCACATTTGCTTCCATTTAAATTATATATATATATATATATATATATATATATATATATATAGTATTATGATCAGTTATTACACAAGATCATTTTTGAATGTATAAAGTGTAGATGAGCTTTGGCAGATTGAATGATACATGTGATATTAGGGTAAAGAAAACTCAAGATGTAGTATGGCTAAATCTTGGAATATAGAGCACAATTTATTAATTTTGTTTTATTTTTTGGTGGTCAATATGAACTAATGTTAAAACGTCTGCTTTTACATTCCACTGAACAAATAAAACAGCATATGGATTTGGTACGGAGCCCTGACTGTGATGTAGGAAAAAAAATATGTATATTGTGGTCTAATATTACTAATATGCAAGCACGTTTTACAGATTTTTTCCCTTGTTTCAAGTAAATTAACAAATTTTGGCCACGTGGTAATTGTTCCCTTGTTTTAGTTCAATCCAAACAAATGAACAAATTACTTCAACATGACCACAATTGACTAAAATAAGGGAATTAATTAATAAATTCTTGGAACGAGTTCTTAGTTAAGAACAAAAATTCATGGTCATGATTTAACTTAACAAGTAAAGAAATCGTGGCCACGAAGCAAATGTTTTTGGACGCATGTCATGTGTGGTTTTGTTAGTTTCGATAAACAATGTGTGCAAGTAAAAAAAGACAGTTTGGGTGGCCTGTTCCTTTCAGTTTATGATCCTGCTTGGATTTTTCTTGCTCAGATACTGTTACAGTGTGATTTGATGATAAGAGAAACAATATGGAGGCAAGCAGAGTTGTAAAGATCGTTGTATCTTGTGGGTTCTTTCAGGTCTTTGCCCTATAACACGCATGATGCGCTTTCGCTCCATGCTTCATGTAATTCTCTTTATGTGTGCATGATGTACTCTTCAGTGCCGATTCATTATCTTGTGCATGGTTTAAATCTGACACCATATATGCTCACAGTACCTACTACAATGAAAAAAAATATATTATTTGTCTTTATTCATGCTATTATAGCATCAGCGCTGCCAAATATGTTTGGATCTGCACTTACACAGTAGTTGTTCACATTCTTTTGAAATGGTTTTTAAAAACCTGCCATACACTGTTGAGTTGGACATTTACATATGATAGAAGTATCACTTAAACCATAATGTGGGAGAGGCTAAAGAAGTTTAATACTGTATACAAACATTGAAGCTTGAGCAGATTTGAAAAGAAGCTGGCACAAGTAGGCCATGACCGTCAGCGCTGCCTCGTTATTAGTACGATTGTACATGCATCCGTGTTCTTGCAGTAACTGTAAGCATTAATTCTGTAGATGTTCTGACCTTGTGTTCTTATTCACCTTATTTTTGTGTACATTCCTATCTTTCACAAATGATCTATTGCTATTTTGTTAAATAACGTTACATGTATAATGCAGAGTGCACTCCATACTAAACAGATGAATATTTTGTTACCTGTGCAGTGTTTCTCCATTCTGTCTCATAGTATAGTGGCGGGCAAATGATACACACTGACTTCTCTATTTTCTTCCTGCCCATTTGTATAATCTTGCCAAATAAGATATTTAATAATTTATGTAAGTATAAGTTGCAATGGTGAATACACTACTTGTCCCACCCCAGTGAAGTTGCTGAGTAGTTTACACATTAAAGCTTAATGCACTACACTTGTACACTGTAAAAAACTGTGGGTAATAAAGCTTTTTCATTTGAATCGTGATGTGTGCTTTTTACTTTTCACATGAAAGGGCTCAATTAATGAAGAATCTATGTCTGTCATTACAGACATTGTGCAGACATTTCAGGAATGTGCTTCAGATGAAAATTGCATCACTCACTAAATGGACTGAACATAGAGAAAGTATTCTTTGGGCTTCAGGTTGCAGTCACAGAATGCGTTTTTGCATTTAAAATATGAGATGCAGGGGAGTGTTTTGACTTGAGTCCTATTTTTAGAATGCTGTATCGTGCAAGACGTAAAAAAAAAAATCACAAGGTGTGAGTGCGACAGTCAATATGTTTTCCTGTGCAGTTATTGAGCTACAGTCATCCGAGCTAGTCTGTCCAGTTGTAAAAGATACAATGCTTCATTATAATGCAATTAACATGCATACTTGCTGGATGAAACCAAGCTACAACTGCCTTATGGTATTCCTTTTGTTAGCTCTGTTAGTCAAACTGTGCAAAAATTAGACTGGGATAATTTCTGTCTGTCACAAGCCTTTATTTTAGTCTGACTTCTACCCCTGGTTTCACAGACAAGGCTTAAGTCTAGTCCCAGACTAAAATGCATGTTTGAGCTGTTTTAACTGAAGCAACTTGCACTGACAAATCTTAAAATATGTCAATGCCATTGTTTTGTCTCAAGATACACACAAGTATATGTCCTAATTGAACTAAGGCCTAGACATGGTTTAATCTAAGTCCTGTCTGTGAATCCAGGCCTAGAGAAACGCAAGTAAACACTTATTCCATGTCCAGAACCTCAGATCAGTCTGTCACAGCGATTTAATTAAGACATATATTATTATAACAGTAGGATAGATGTTAATATTTCAAAGACCTAGTATTAGGAGTAAAATAGGAGAAAATGTATGCCAGACCTTGATCTTACCAGTGTGAACAGCCCATTATAGTTGCAGATTATTTTTGATTAAAAGTTTTAAAACCCTTTGGACCACAGCTTGGAAGTAAAGCAAGTTGTATTCCAGTCCACATTCGAAGACTGAATTACAATATTTCCATGGTAGAAGCAGCAGCAGCAAAACAAAAAAAAACCCAGAAAAAACAACAACATAATTCTATAATTCTTACTAGTGTCAGTGAGAGGGAAGAAAAATGTATGGAAAAACTCTAACAATATAAGCTGACCTCTAGAGGAATAAAAACGAAATAAGATAATATCCCTTTAAGCAAAAGCTGTCAAGTATTGTTTTTCACCCAGTACTGCCACTCCTTACTGTAACTAAAGCTGGACAAATCTACTATCCTCCGGAGCTGAAGCAACAGATTTTGTGTTTGTTAGACAGAGATGAGGTTCACAGTAATTTTAGGCTTTGTAATGACATGCTGGAGAAAGAATGCAAAACGGCTGCAAGACTTACAATTGAGCAGATTCAATGAATCGCACATTAAAAGACTGATGAAAGCCCTTGGTGCTGTCATCCACACCCAGCCCTCGCAACATTACACAAGGTGGCTCTCAGCAGCGCTCCGCCAACCCAAGCAGAGACCCATTGACTTTATTAGGTTGGCCTCACGTCCCAACTGGTGTGGTCTGACATCAGAGGCTTAGACTGGAATCCCCCCTTTTGGTCTGCCATGATTCAGGCTATGATATCACTTCCTTCCCAACCCGAACACAATGGCTGTGTTGCTGGGTGAATCCTTTGTGGAAGACAAGCGGCTCTGACATTTATGACATATGGTAAATAATCTCCACCTACCTCATTTTTACTGCTTTCTATTTTGTCTCCCCAATAAAAGAGACTTAATGAATGTTTTGTTCAAAATAAAACTTCACTTAACCACACACAGTTGGAACGTGCTCAGTTTGCATCACTAGCAGCACCAGATGTATGTTTTCTTTGTGGATTTTGACAAATCACATTTGGCTATGCGCTGACTTGCGATAATTAGCACGCAGTCCAATGCGACGGTCAAGCTGCCGTGATTTATCGCTGAAATTCTGATGACAGCTGGGTGTAGAAAGCCTTTCAGATTCATTTCCTCCATTCATAAAGGGTATAAACAGTCATAAAAGTTATTTCTTATGGCACACTATATTTCATTTCGACATAAATACAATAGCTGCCACATAAAAATCTGATCAATAAGGTCAGTCAGTGCAGTGACGTCTTTCATATTAGTTAAAGGTTGGAGGGTGAGATAGATAGAAATGTCTTGAAGAGATTCCAACAACCACCCAATTTGTTTCAGCCTTCCAGAACATGACCCAGATGACATTTGACCATCACAATATGGTCGTCACCTTTCATGAAAGGAGCAGGCGGGAGTCAGCGACTCGGTAGGATGGCTGTAAGCTAATACCCGTGCCAATCTTTCTGAATCTATTAGCAGTTCATTTCCATTCTCAACCACAGCCTATTGTTTTACCTCACAGCAAGGAGTATCAAGTGGCTGTAACCAGGACGTCTCAGACAACACGACGACGTACATGGCAGTGGTTTCAGTTGTGTTTGTGGGCTGAAACAGAACTCTCGGGTGGGTGGTACAGGGCTCTCCCACAGCCCTGAGCTAGCAATGTTGGCCCTGTTTACCATGGAATTGTCCCATGGTGGAAGAGCGTCAGCTTCAAGAGGTCTTCAAGACCCCTCATTCACTCAAGGAGCAGCTGAGTCATTTCAAAATATCAGTGTTTACTGGGGCTACATGAGAAAGTGACCCCTTGCTGCTGTGGAAAGGACTCAGAGTTTCCCATGGTTCAACATGTTTTTATTCAAGTGACTGAAAACACATTAATCACATGTGGGTGAGACTAGGCAAACCTTGCTGTAGACACCGGACTTACATCAGTCTGACATATCATAATATCAGTCCTTTGATATTGATGCTTCCTGTCTCCTGACGAAGTCATTCCTGACTCATACATGTCATAAAATGAAAAACAGTCGTCTATCATGACATCAGCTTTCCTGTAGTCACCCCAGTCGTAATACCAAAGACCAAGGGCCTCCATATTGACATGGTAATAGTACGGATTAGTTTGGAGGGAATTTCAAGTGAATGGGGAGTCGTTCTTAATCACCGCATATGAATCATATCTCTGAAAATTTGAGTAAATAACCAGTAACATTATGTGGCAGCCGCAAGTTGTACCATCTTCATAGTGGTAAAACCTTGGTCAGTAGGCCAGGAACTCTTTGCCAACTGGAGAGCTCTAGAGACGCGGGCTGGGGAAAACTGTCAGCGGCTTAAATGGGCAGTGCTGTGGCTACTTGAATTAGGCCTTAACTAACGGAAAAACAAGCAGGAAGCTGTTTGTGGGGAGTGCAGGAAAAGGCAGGGAGGCAGTGCTAAACTGGTGACATGCTGCATGTTTCGGTCTCGAGTGGAGTCGTGGATGCGGCTGTGCACTCACTGAGGAGCCAGTTGCAATTTATCTTGGGATAATAAGAGACTGGGCAGCCTCTAACTGACGGTTTAGCTGTAATGGTCTACCACTGCCCCATTCCGCACTGTTCATCTTAAAATCATCACCCCATGGTGATACAGCAAGCACCACCTGAATTTATATTAGTACTGTTCTTAAACCTATTGTGCTGCCTTCTAAGTCAGCATCTTGACCGCCTTGAAACCGCACAAGTGACAGATTTGTGTGCAATACAAAAATATTGTTTATAGTAATATCTAGTGGACTTTTTTTCTAGTGGCTCAATCACTCGCACTTGCACTTTTGTCCATGTGGACATAATAAAATGGGCTGCATCATGCGTACCAGGTGCGCGAGCATCAGCGGAGTGTGATGTGAAGACATAAAATGATGTCATGCGGACAGTCGAAACGAAGCAAAACATTGACAAGGGAAAGTCTAGTTTTGGCTTTAGCATCAAATCATTCCTATGATGCCTTAAAATGCTGCCTCTGCTGGCAGCTCAATGTGTTTTGGAACAGAGCAAGTATGTGTTATCTGATATGATCAAGTTTCATTTCATTCAGTGTTTCCGTCCAACAGTTTGTTATATGGTCCACATATTTTACAAAATTATGAACTATTGGATTTTGTCCCAATGCTCACTGAACAATGTAATGTGCACTGTGATCCTTTATCTTTGACCAGATCTTGGAAAACTCTTTGTACTATATTAAAGCCAAGTATTCTTATGAGCTGCCTTCTACAAACCATAACAATAGACCTCATTTCAAAACAAGAGGCTATGCTGGCCATTTCCCCCCTCCAGAATGGTAAACCTGATCACAGCGCATGCTTGCTGGCATATGTTTTATAACAGTTCCTAGAAATACTAGAAGCAATTAGACATTAAAATCCCTTGACTGAGCTTAGACTGGTGTGATTCCTCTGGCATGACACCAGTCTTTGTCCAGCAAACCATTGATGCTTGTTCTAATAATCTGCATTGTATTCCAACTACTGAAACTACTCATAAACTGAAACTGAATATATGCATTAAGCCTAAATATGTTTGGCAAGTTTATTTCGCAAGTGATTTTTTCAAATCAGTGCCTGGTCAAAACCACATTCCCCTTTGACTTTGAGTAGCCAACTTTTTTTATTACCAACATAATGTCTAGTACACTTTGGACTTTAGTAGGCCAAGAACAGCCCACTTAGACAGGAAGTGGTGGTCTGACCGACATGTAAGGGGACCAATCTCCAAGTAAATTTATTTTGAGTGTCAATTCCATATACTTTGGCAAATCAGGTTGCTAGTTGTTCCTTATTGTTTCCTAGCCGCATGGAGACTTGAATTTCGACATCTGATTTCGAGTTTCCTGACTCTAAAAACCTGTAAATCCTGCACAAAGCCAGCCAGTCAGAATAGAGCATGACATGTGTTTTGAGGCTCCTGCCAAGTTTGTGTAGTGTATGCAAGTTTGTGGGGGTGTACCAACTTATTTTTATTAGCTGTGTATTTTTTTTACACAATAATCTCCATTAGATAAAATGCAAACACCATAAGACAAAGTAGTGCTTAAGTGCCCTTCTCAAGACCTCTTGTGTTATGGCGTATAAAAGAGAGTGAGGAAGGAGAAAGAAGGAAGAGGCGGGTGTTCTTTGTGTGCTCTGGGATGACTTACCATACAGGATGTGGCGGAGAAGGGAAAGGACAACACTGCACTCTTTCATGTCTTACTTCTGCAGTCTAGAACGTGGCGGCTTCTTAATTCTGTGCGTATGCAGCCCTGACACTGATCACAGATTAATATGAGCAATGACCCCAGTGCCGATTCTCTGTTTGTTAAGCACTGTAAGAGCTATGAATATGTGATCTTACAGGCTAAAAGGACAATGAAAATTTCAATGCTCTGCGGTGACACTAATATTTCAAATCGAACTTCCTGCCTCTCCTTGAGTGCTGAAATATTGTGAAGTTTAAGCAAAAAAAAAAAGCAGTCGGCCCAAAACACTTTAACGTAGCCACATGGAGTCTGCAGCCGGAAAAAAACATCCTCATGGTGACTCCACAGTCTGCGAAACATGGGAAGGATTCTGGCTTGGTACTTTTGTTCATCCTGTGTGTACAGTACCACGCTTACAGGAGAGCTAATAATAAGCTCCTAGAGCCTGCTCAGCACTGAGGAAAATGCCTGCCAGTGGTTTCTTTGCTCTCAACACTGCCTGGTTTTGGCTGTCTGTCATATTCTGATGGAGTGCTGGGTTCGGCGTATTCAACTACCTTCTGGCTTGGGCAAGAACAGCTCACATGGCAAAACAAAAGGGTATAAATACCACCCAAACCTTCCTGCCACAGCGCCTGCATTCTGTGGAAAATAGCTGAAGGCACGAGAAACCCACGGCAAAACAAGGGTTCTCACGGTATATTAATGACACTGGAGCGATTGTGGCGTGCTGCGGGATGGCGGTCCTTGAGAGGGCAGCCAAGTTCATAAGGTTATGGAGTGTGCTCGAGCCTGTCTGGCCTTGCCCTAATTTCAGAAGAGGAATGCAGGTGACCCGATCGTCATCCACAGGAATGCACATTGCCAAAACACTGAGAACGGATAAGAATTACGCAGAAATCTCACAAACTCCAGAGTGGTGCTATTTGCAACCAGAGTAATAATTGTGGTTCTGAAAAAAAAAGCTCATACAATGGTGGAGCATTACAAGCTTTCAGCGCTGGAGGCTGGGCGAATGGGGGAAAGGCAAGCACATGAACTCTGTTGATATTCATCAATTCTCCTTTTCAAACTCACATTTTCTCTGCAGCCATTTAAAATAACTGGTTTAAAACAGGTTTCGCTTCTGGGATTTGTAATTGCTTTGAGCATCAAAAGGCACGATCGTTTACGTTCAGGCTCTGTTCTTTTTTATATCACTTTAGTTTGGCAATAACAGGAGGAATTACAGTGTTTATAAGTTCAGATAAACACTCAGTGACTCAGTGATTTTCTTCAAGACTATCATGGATGCTGATCTGAAAAGTGGGCGATGTTTGGAAAATCTGTTTTTGGACTGTAAATACTAAATTCATTGTGAGTTGTAATACATTATGCAGGAACCAAAATGTTCTTCTCTTTTTTTAAACAGTGGCACTTGCAACGGCATGGTCATGGGTTCAATTCACAGGGAAAGCAAGAACTGACTTGAATGTCAAAGTGTATCTTGAATGTAATAAGTCACTTTGGATAAAAGCGTATCCAAATGCATAAATGTGAATGTAAAATGTATATGTCTGGCTACTTGGGCAGCTCAATAAGTATGACATCCAAAATGCTCTTTAGGTAACCAGCCCACTATTGGCATTATTGCCACAAATTCTGTGTAGGTAGGCAGCTCACTAGGGATGATGCCCCAAACAGCGTGAAGTGATGCCTAGGTTGGCAGCCTGGTGTTTACATAGGCAGCTCAATAGATTTGATGCTGAAAAGTTGTTGTCTAGGAGAGGTAGCTCACTATAGATGCCCAAAAACTGTATCTCACGAGACATATCAAAAAAATGCTGTCTAGGTAGACTAGGTTTTTTTTTTTTTTTTTTTTTTAACACAGCCACTCTTGTGTGGTCTCAGTATTACAAAACACCCCAGCCAACAATATTACATCACTCCAGGAAGTAATGGCTATTATAAAAACGCAGAGCCATTACAGTGGGTTTAAAGTACAAGTGGTTTATTATTACTCACTTGTCATGTTAATCTTACTGGCTTTAGGAGGCTATCAAATTAATCTCAATACAGTTTGCATGGAATTTTGAGGCTTGAAAGATCATAACCACAAATGCTTTGATTTATCAAAAAAGAAAACAAGATAGAAAATAAGGGCAACATGAGCAGCATCTTATGGTAAACTGTTTAGAAAGAAACAACCTGCTCTTGACTGAACGCACGCAAAAAGAAGCGACGGAAAGAAGAAAAAAGACGCCTAAAAGAGCGAGATCATCTGTGTCTATTATCTGATTGGCTGTCTTCGAAAGCAACTGCATCGCCCACCCCCATGTTTATATGAATCGTTGATCATTTGTCGAGTCCTCCCACTGAGAGAGGATCTGTGCCGCGATAGAGCGCTCATGGCAGCTAATGATTATCGCGCGTACCTGCGGAGTCATATCGAGATGGAAGAGGCTCCGGCGCGCGCTTCGCACACGGGCTCCACGCACAGGGCGCTCATTTTCGGCACGCTCGCGGTTATGGGGCTCCTGCAGGTCGCGTCGAGCGTGGCCATCCTGCTGCACTTAACCGGTTATCTCCGAGAGGTAAGAAGACTACTTAATGAACTCTTTCAGCGCGAAAGTTTTACTGGAATTGTCAAAGTTTCAGTGCATTAATATTCAGGTTTTAAATGCGTTTCTGCGGGGTTTCATGGTTCAGTTTAAGATGTTGTGAACGCTGAACGCCAAGCGTTTGCAGGACGGCTCCGTGCGCGTGAGGAGCGTCGTTTCTGTTCGAGCGCGTTTGAAGTTCAGACGCGTCTCGTGCCCACTCACTGCTTTCTGTGCAAAGCGGGGTTTCAACATAACTTTCAAAACAATTGCATGTATATTTTATACGATACACGAGAAAACCTTTTTGACTTTGTGTCTAAAAAAAGAGAGAAAAAAGGGGGTTAAAGATGAATTTGGTCCGTCCAATTGAGTCGCACCTTTAACATCACACCTCTCTCATCACTTGTCACTTCAGCGGAAGACTTTTGGCATTCCATTAAAAAAAGAATTCGCAAAATGCTGTTGTTTCCTATAAACTATTCTCAGTGATTCGTGTTAGTGTAACGGACTTGAACCGGTCTTCACCCATAAACCACACGAACACTTGACTTCAGATGATTTTTTTTTTTTTACTGTAACAAAAAAAGATGGACATCAGTGTAGATAAACAATCAGATGAAGTCTCTCTCTCTCTGGAACACACAGTACTCGACGAGAGAGAGTCATATGCTGCGCGTCCACAGTCTCGTAACAAACTGAGACTATCAGTACATTTAATCAAAAAACAACCAGAAAATAAAATACAAACATTAATAACAAAAACATAAATATAACGTTTCTTATTCTATAAAATGTACATTAGACAATTACTAATACAATACAATAGTATATAAAATACATATATTACAAGTATATATAGTATTCAACCTAACATCACCGACATATGTTACTTATAGTGTTTACTATTATGTTATAACGATGATATTAACTATATATAATCTTATTATTACAAATAACAAATCAAATAAAGATTAAATAGTTATTACCACTGTACCACATGTGTATGGCGAGATACAGGCCGCACCACGTGCGTCGCATACTACACGTGCATCACACTCTCGCTCCCATAATAAGCTGCACATTAAATCGACAACCCAAATAATCTCTTCATTCTAAACAGAATTATTTTAAACATACCTGTAACAAAAAAAGATGGACATCAGTGTAGATAAACAATCAGATGAAGTCTCTCTCTCTCTGGAACACACTAAACATACAACAAAAACGACTAGCTCAAAAAAACATTGAATAATACATTTTAAACACCACTAACAACAAAATGACAGTATACATCCTTCGCTAATGTACATTGAAACAAATTGTCACTGTACCAGTACTCGACGAGAGAGAGTCATATGCTGCGCGTCCACAGTCTCGTAACAAACTGAGACTATCAGGTGACGCGCACCTGGAAAAACCCCCGCGATTGCCACTGATATCCCTCCTCAAATAAAGTAGTCCCATAACCAACATACTTTTAAACTATAAACAAAATAGAAAAACAACAAAATTTTGTGAAGTTCAATAATTCACACTTATTACAAAAATATGAAATTAAAACAATTACTTTAAACAAAATAAAACTAATTTACACAAATATTGTAGAAAAAATCTGAACAAATAAATGAGTTTTAAAATCTTTTTCACACCGGCTACATTAGTTTAATTGGTTTATTAAAATAATATTATACTAGAGTAGCCTATATTTCGACTGGATTTGAATCTTTGTTTCATTGCACGCGACAAACAATTTCACTCTTAATTCCAATTGCAACTAATATCATCTAAAAAAGATAGTGTTGTTTTATTTGTATTTCTCACGGTATTTATTCTCCTCGAATTCACGCTCGAGCGTTATTAATTGTTAGTTAAATATTACTTGTTAGTAAATGTTTAAATATTTTTGTGCTGTTTGAAATCAGTCTAAGCCAATTGCTGACGCAGGGAATTTAGATTTTCTGGATTTTCTAGCTATCTTCATGAATGTGTTGTTGCTCCAGCATAGTATTCCTTATTTTGCATTTTCCAGAAATCTGTAGACCAAATATTATTATCCGTACTAATACTGTAGTAGACCATTGACCAAATATTGTTACAATTGATACAAAGCCATATAAGTAGATATAGGTGAATCATAAGGTTGGACATGTCTGCCCTTCATAATACATATATGTATATTTCTGTGTATGTTAGAAAAAATTTAAGTTTTTGTTGTCTGCTCTGCACTTTCACCCTGGCTCTCCAAAACATCCCCTTCTGACTTAATTTGCTCGTCTTGTGGTCTTCTTAAATGTTTGGCAGAGCTGCGACAAATGAGATGTTGAGGTCTCAGATTAAGGCCCAAGGCCCTTGTCATGCCCAGATCTCTCTCCTGTAGTGTGAAAGCTGTGGAGAATATTATGACATCTTGTTTTGTGAGGCTTTGGCACAAAGACAGCGGTGTATGTCGGAGGCTTCTTGTGTGCTGGTGGAGGGCCAAAGAAACAGATGCAAGGAAGGGAAAAAGTTGAATGTCAGTTGTGTTTGGCGCTTGATTCATGTTGTCCTCAGAAATGGATGCAGGAACAATCCTCGACTGAACCGAACCATATAAGATAATGAAATGCTTCTCATTCCTTTTATAGTTTGTGAATTTCAAATACAGTTCAGTTTATCAAAGGAGAGGAATAATATTACACACTGAATATGTTGCATTAACGCACAGTTTCAGATCTTCTTTGTGAAGAATTTTGCAGTGTATCATATTACTTCCTGACTGAGCACCTGCACCCTTCATAGTTTAAGATGGATTCTTTACGCTCTAGTTTTATTGTATCAACTGATGATCATAGCCTAAGATCTGTGAGAATAGTTTATTTTACTTCCAGAAATGTGGATGGTTTAAAAATTGCAGAAAAACGTGTTTGTGCTTGAGAATACTCGAGGAAGGAAACGCTTCAGTGTTCCTCTTTCATTAGACTTGAATACAAATAAGGTTTCACATTTTTTTCCCCCGCATTTTTTATTCTGTGTAACTCTAGATAATAGTTGTGACTTTTCTAAAATGTGTGATCTGAGAGTTTTATAGTTAAAGGTAGGCACTATCTCAAAGGCTAGCTTTCAAAGGATAAGATCCCACCCTTCCTTCAGAGCATCTCTTGCCATTGCCTTCTCCAAAACACTTGAACACACAGCCAGTGTAGAGTCTTTAAAGCATCACGAGCACATGACATTACAATAATAATTACTTGTACTGCCTGAGTGCCGTTTTCTTTTTTAAATATGCAATAAGCTAAAGCATCAGTGAATATTCCACTAGTATAATTTCAATGTTTCAAAAACTTTCAAATTTTGCAGAAGTCTGCAACATTTTTTGCAGTGTTCTGCATGCGCAGATTCTATGTGGGTCTGCTGCTTATACAGTATTGCCAGATCGCTTTCGAAACTTTCAAAAACCCGCCCACCCAAATCATTTACTGCCAAAAGAATGTGATAGAATTGTATTGTTATAACAACCAAGTTGTACAAGTACCATTTACCTCAACCAAATAATGAGGGCAAAATACATTTTAAAAATAAATAAGAGAACAATACAACAGGAATACAGATCAATACATAGCAAATGTATCCACCCAAGCAGGTAAACCTTTTACACGCCTTTAGCGGAAAATATCATTCGTGGTCATAAAACTATTGACGATGATAATAATAATGCGTTTCACTTTGTTACATTTTAACTTCAGACAGAGCTAGTATGTACTTTATAATTTTTTTTAATACACATTGTAGAATGCAACATAAAACTTCAGTCAAACTGATTTATTCGTTGATTGACCTCTTACAGTAGATGCTTGGATGAGTAGAGCGCAGTCTGGACTGTTTAAAAGTTCTGGTCAGGCTAGTTTGCATATGACTATGGACAGGAGTCTTCCCATATTCATCTGCCCAAAACAATTTCTACCTACACAGTAAAAATCAAAACCACTCAGTCTGGGAAAAACTGTGCTTATTTATGATTTAAAGTTATAAAAATATATACATAATGCTGTATGGATAAGCTGTACATTTTAACCTAATTTGATGATATTCTGTTTTACCACTCATCTTGAATGACGAAGCTGAAGAGAATAACTAGGATGTTTTACCTCTCTTAGCACATTTCTGTCATGACTATTCTCAGAGTGTTTGGCATGGTAATGGATATGACAATGTTGATGTATTTGGTCTTGGTGGAATAGATCTTCAACACTGCTGTTATTGCTATTATGGAACTTACTACTGTCAATACATGCACAACAGATAATGAGTGGTTTGAGCAAGTACGACATTCTGCTGCAGCACAATATAGCGTACTTGAATTACCCACAGCAAAAATATACAGGTGGAGCTGGGGAGGGTGGAGGGTTTCTGAAAGAGCTGCTAAGGTGAATGCTAACCAAGTATTTGAAGGTTGAGCTCATTGGCTACTGCTAGAGCAGGAACCAATCAGCTGTACCCCATAGAGAATGATGCGATTGCTTGCAGATTTCAGTTAAAGCCCTATCAACCTGCGCCATCTAGGACTGTGTTTTAGCTCACACTGAATTGGATAAAGTATGTCTTTAATCACTTTTGTTGTTTGGACACAGTTAAATGTCTGCATGAAAATAACGCTGCTTTCCTGTAAGTTCATTAAAGTCATGCAGTGTGTGGTGTTATCTGTTGGTTAATGGCAATCCAGCTGGATGCAGTTGTATAACTGAACTGTGTTTTTTGTTTTGTTTTTACAGGTCGACCTTGCCTCAGCTCAGCAGAGTCCTAATGAGGTGAGCTAATAAACTTCTAAAGATGAGTCTGTTTTTCTCAAGTTTGTGCGGTTTGGCTCAGACTCAAAGCAGCGTCAGTTTGCAAAAACATTCTTTCCTTCATTTTACACAACACGAGTTTAGTTTTGGAATCTTTTGAAATAAATTAAATGCAATGATTACAGCTTAAATCTCACTTGATCCTTACCCTTTTATATGCTTTTCGAGGATTTGAATTGATAGTTGCTGTGCTATGATACTCAACATGGTATCATAATTATTTCCGGCGGTGATAGGGTAGGGTGTGATGGTCTACTAACACCACTGTGCCACGGAGGGTCCCGGCCTTTGCCACCTCAGTCACTGATCCACCCAGTGAGCACCCTGATTTTAGTTTTGTTAGATCTCCCACTCAGAAGTATGAGGGAGTGAGTTGGTGCAGGCTGTCAAATACATGGATTTAAAAAATGAACTTTTTTTAAATTTGGTTTGTTCAGGTTCTGAAGAGCGGAATAGAGCTTGCTTTTATAATGCGTATTTTGCTAGTAATCTTTGACAATTACAATAAAAAACTTTTTTTTCACACAGACCAAAGCAGTTGAAACCTAAACATTTTATTTAACTTTTTATAGAGACTGTTGGATTCAACCCACTTTATTTTTGTCATTTGCTTGAAAAGCTGTAGGTTATACACAATTATTTTATTATTAGTTTTAGTCATTAAATTATAAACTTTGTTTAGCCAAGCATCAAGTTTTTTTTTATTCATCATGTACGATAGATTCTGACAGTTAAAACAAAACCAGGATTGTGTATTTATGGAGTCGGTTATTGTTTTATTCGTTCCAGGAAAGGGAAGTTAGTTGTGTACCGTAATCCCTCAACTGTTCGGTTCCAAGCACCCCTGCAATAGCCGGAAAACCGTGAAGTAGAATTCTACGGTATATTTAAAAAAAAAAATCTTTCTAAATTTAAGCTTTTGTAAACCCTCCCAACGATTATAAACACTCTTAAACTATTTTTAAAACTAAAAATTCCCTTCCTTCAGCATTCCCTTACTTAAACTCGAGGAGTTTAATCTTTCCGGCTATACGAAGCATCTTGCTACGACGCTTTGGTTCGGTACCAGAAGCCTTAGAAGGTGCAGAGCGTTTGGCTGGCGTCGTAGGGCTTAAACAAATTCACAATGTTACCCAAATAAATCCAGAAAAATCACTAACAACACCGATAAAGGGCCAGTCACACAGCGAAAACGCATGAATCATGCACAAATTACGCACAGATTTTCGTTTCTGCGCGGAGCGTGCGTCGTATGCATAATTCGTCGGTGGAACGAACGTGGACCGTCAGTGATTGTAAGTGGATGTGCGTCGAAGGCGGTTTGTGTGTGATTTTGAGTTTTGAACGGTTAAAAAATTGTCTGACGCACAAGTGTGCGTCGGTGTGCGTTATTCATGAGTCGGCGTGCGTAGTTTATGCGTCGAGTATGCGTGACTATGCGCAGGACACACGTCGGCCGTCAGTGCTTATGCGTCGGAACTGGTTCGAAACCGCGCATGTCCACGTCCGTCCACTGACGCCCCATCTTCATATCAAGCATGAAATGCGCACGTATCACGTTCATTCCACTGACAATGTGGATTCTGAAAGTGCTTGTATGTGGAACGTTCGTGACGTGTGCGTGTTTGGACGCGCTCCGTTGGTGATTCATGTGTCGGGCGTACAAACCCAATCTGTGCATGATTTGTGAGTGATTCGTGCGTGATCGGCTGTGTGACTGGCCCTTAAGGATGAAGAGCTATGTCGCGTACGAATGCGTAGAAGCGAACTGGACAACATGGGATGATGGGACACTGAATGCTGTATGGTTATTTATTAATTTACTTTATAATATTAACTTATGACAAATTTAATATTAATTATTAAAATTGGAAGAAAAAAAATAAGACTTATCTGTCCACGATATAAAGAGGAGTCCGCAATATAGATTTACATATAATGTATTTGTAAATTTGCGACGTACCTAGGGCACGATAGATGAACCACAATATGGCGAGGGATTACTGTATTGTGCTTTTCATATTTTTAGTACAGTACAGCAAAACTACAGCTAGTAGATCTGTATCTACTGTATCTAGTAGACTGTTTAGTATGCTATTAAACTCTTGTATATACAAAAATATGCTTTTTTAAATTTTATATGCTCTACCTGTTTCTGAATATTGCTTCATCAAAGTCTACACTATTTAATCAATACATATTCAGAAATGGGTCCATTTATTTTTTTCAAAGTGAAGAAAAACGTTTTGTTTGACTGAAGTTGAACCAACAAATCACCCCCCCACCCCAATTATAGAAATTTTATGTCCATGCTAAGAGGACATAAAATTCCAAAACTATGGCGTGCAAATAGTGTGTATTGGACTGAAAGAATCTGTTTCTTGCATTAATAGTACCAGTCTTCCATTGTTAAACACGTGCTGCATTGGCATTTTCACAACAATGTTTAAAGGCATGGATGAATACACCGCAAAATACCATGTTTTCTCTTAAACATTTCCTTAACCATGATGGTATAATTGCCTTTAAAAAGGTCAAGTCAAAGTCCCTGGAACCTTTCTTTGTCAGGTACTCGGTTTGGATATTTAACAGTGTCTCGTGGCTACAGGCAACATAATTACAAATGACCTGCTTAAACATCTATATATGTATAGTCCTTGTGGATGCAGTTCTCCTGTATGCCTGTGCATAGAGAGGAATGTGTGAAGTTTGGAAAAGACATTTGTGGTTTAGAAAAAGATTTGTCTCAAATTATAATGAGAGATGAGAGGACAGATAAAGTGTGTTGACTTTAGTTCATAAATCTGTTTACTTTTATACCTTTTTAGGTTGTGAAGGCTTGTTATATTATGGCTATAGTGTTATATAAAATGTCTTTTCATGATTTTTTTGGGCTTTATGAAGTGTTTAAATGTTATCTTGGCTTTTTTTTAATGCTGCTCAAATGCAGTTAGATAGTTTGAGAGCCTGTTTGTACTGGCCTACTTTGTTTGTGGTGTACCAAAGTTCTTAAGAAGAACAGAGTATCGAACAAAAAAACAGAATTCTGCACTTGAAAGACCTAATTGTGTTTGTTTACTTGATGCTGGTCTACTACAAAAACCTAATATTATGCCATTTAGATATTTATTTCATAAATATAGCTTTTACTTGGGCCTTAATCTTAATCTACCACTTATATAAAGCTTTTTGTGGTATGAAACTTAAAATGATGACATATTCCCATATACCCACAGATCAGATTAGATTTCACACAGTTGAAGTTATTTAAGTGTATTCAGTATTTTGCTGGATTATTAGCTTTATATTAAGACATCTTGAAACTTGAATACCTTAGTAGGCTTTTACACTTGGATTCAAGACGTTTGAGGCGTAGAGAACATTTAGGTCATATCTGAGCTGGTGAATCTATATCAGAATTTGTGCCTGAACTGTAGATGTCCTTGCATTCTGGTCTCATGCATATTCATATTTTTATTAATTTAATTGGATTTTCTCTGTGTTACCTAACAGGCACCAGACTCCTATTTGAAGACCTGTATGATTTTTTTTATTATTAGGTTTTTAACATATATACATTTCTTCTACTACATCCTTTTTATCCCAGTAAAGGTCACATTAGGGAAATTTCAAGAGCATGCATTGTCTCTTGTAGTTGCATTGTGATGCATGAAACACCACTCACAATGAAGTTAGTTTCTAACCAAGTAGCTTTCTTTTGGTCATCTTGGACCAACTGAACCTAATGCAAAATTTGCCTAGGGGAGATCTTTCACCCTCATACGATGCTCCAGATCCCGTGGATTACGGTACATTTGAAGTAATTGGATTTGATGGAAGAATGGAAAATGTGACCTCGCCTTAAAGGGATAGTTCACCCTAAAATGAAAATTCTGATCCAAATTTCCAAATTCTTCCATTCCAAACCCATAAGACATTTGTTCATCTTTACAACACAAATGAAGATCTTTTGATGAAATCTGAGAGCTTTCTGTCCCTCCATTGACAGCCTTCACAACTGTCACCTTCAAGCCCCATAAGGTTATAAAGAGATCATTAAAGTAATCCATGTGACTCCACTGGTTTATGAAGTGATGAGTGCTTTTGTGCAAACACCCCCCGCAATATACCAGTTTATAAAAAAAAAAAGTAGTAATCTCCAATGCGCTTTCACGCAACAACGTGTGCGCTTGTGAACGCTCACTGGAGATTTATTAATTTATTAAAAAGATCCTCATTTGTGTTCCAAAGATGAATCAAAATCTTATGGGTTTGGAACAGCATGAGGATAATTAATGGAAGATTATTCATTTTTGGGTGAACTAACCCTTTAAGCCAGAGCTTCTCAACTGGTTTTTCCCATGGGAACCAGATTTCCCCATGGTCATGAAGCCAAAACCCAAATTTTTAGGAATTTGAACCAAGTATTTGTTTTTTTTAAACATGACTGACACGCACAAGTACCATTCCAATATACTTAACACACATTAATTGTAAAAATATTACTAACACTGATGAATAAACTGTATAAGATCAGGGAGTTAAATTAACAAGCTAGTTTTTGTTAATAGAATAAAATTAAGTTGGTATGAGCCATCACAGTTATCGAGAATAAAGTGGAGTGAACACCCTTTAAACTGCGTCTGATCGCTTGTGAACCGCTTTCATCCATGTTTTTATAATAAAAGTCTCACATTCTCTGTCTACAAACTCCGTGACTCATTCAAAGTGATCTTGTAACCCAGTTTTGGGACAGGCGAGAAATGCTGCCTTAAGCCATTTTTAGGCCAATGCAAACAACGTCCATCTCAACCAGCCCAATGCTACCATTGACTTTGAGAGTGGAAATATGTTTGTTTAACAAATGGAAGTCCTGGAAACCTGTCATAACTTTTGCAGTTTTATTTTTTGTAGTGCTAGCGACCAAAATGACTTTTAGGAAACTGTTGGTAATAAGATCAAGTTTGAGAATGTAGCAATGTAACCAAATATTCTGAATGCTTGTGGGAAACGTCACCACAGTGTGTTTCCTATTTCTTTTAATGAGCAAAAAATAATGCTGGGCAGTAGAGGGTTAACGTGTCATATATACGAGGACATCTATGAGGACATGGATACCTTTTACTCTGCTTCCAGCTGTCTTGTCTGGTTTCAATTTCAGCCACTGTAAAATCCTGCTCCTCTTAAGTCATAAGTCATCCTGATCACACCAAGAGAGATACTTATAGCGATCACTATATTGGCATCCATGTCAACATACTATAACGTTCTGTTTATTGTAAGTGTGCGCTGCAGTTTTGTCAAGCTCTTTTAAATTAGGTGGATTCTTATCAAACATCAATGCGTTCATTAGCTGGAGAAAAAAAACATTCTGAAAGAGTTTTTCCATGCTATTGTTGGACTACTATTCTTTTCAACTTTTCAAGACTGTACCATTGTTGTTATCGACGTAGTCTACGGTGTGAAGAGGCCTTTATTCTGTACGTGTATATTTTGTTTATTCTGCATGACTGGATGACTGCTTGATCATAGGAATCTGCACTGTGAATGATGGGTTTAATATGTTTGGTTGTTCTTTCTCAGGAAATGCACAGTGAAACTTTAATAGCTGATCCAATCAAAAGTTATAAGGAGAAGAAGGAAAGATGTCGACAAAAAAAGGATACACACATGCCATCGGCTCACCTTCCTATCAAGCCTACAAACTTTTCAGCCAGTAAGCATCAGCTTTTTGTTTCAGAATCGCATGACATGGTTGTCGGAAATGTTTCCTGACTTGTGACTTAAACTGAGTTGGTAATCTAAACCAAGTGATCTTGATGTAATGTATATGCATATTTATATCTCAAATTCTTATTCTGTCCATGTTACTGGTGCTTTTGCAGAAGATCGAAATCTTGTAACCATGATCCTCTGGGAGGACATTCATTTGAAGAAGATGAGATACCGTGATGGACGAATTCTAGTGGATGAACCTGGCTATTACTACGTATATGCAAAGACCTGCTTTCGATACGCTGAGGAACACGACGAGGACAAAGAGGATGTCACCAATGTACAGCTGATTCAATATATTTACCATGAGAAGCACACACAGTCTGTAATCACCCCCATTCTCCTTACAAAAAGTGGTGGCACGCTGCAGTGGAAATATGCAAAGTACAACATGTACTGCGTGGAGCAGGGCAGAGGTGTCCAGTTGACTAAAGGCGATGGTATTTTTGTCAACGTATCCAACGCTTGGCTGTTGGACCCTGAAGGTGAAGGGACGTATTTTGGTACTTTTAAGATAAGCGATTGACTTGCATCATTTTTGCTACTGAACGTGCACATTTTGCAACCTTTCGAACTTTTTCAAAGTGATTATCAACCACTGAGCACTTGTTTTTGATCACTGACTTTTGAATTTTTGTTCAATATAGATTACATTTAAGAGCACATTAACACTTCTCAGTCATACCGAAACTGGCAAAAGGTACCAATATTGGTACACATGCTTTTTAAGATGCTCCAAAACCCATGACCATGCAGCGAATCTCAGCGGTGGATTGATGCTGGACAGTCCCAAATCGCAGTAATCTGCTGCAACCTCCACGATCGAGGAAAAACATATGATGGATATAATAATATCCAAGTGGTCAAATTTAGTTCGAAATATAGTGTATTCAATATGAACTTCTTGCTCATTGAAGTGTTGTATAAAAGCAATAATACAATGGCTTTAGTCGCAGTGGTGTATTTTTATCAGTGAGTATACCAAAAAAGGAACCGCCTTAAGACTGTAATAAAAGACGACATATCAGTGCATCGCTAGTTTAAGAAATTTTACATTAAACTTATCACATTGTTTGGATCACAATGTAAAAACAAAACCGTCCAAATACCACAACATGTTACTAACACAATGTTAAAACGATACAGCCTATTTGACGTTTTCTTTCAGATCCGTGAAAGTCTCCATGTCAAGGAATTCTGATTTATGCCAAATTGGTGAATAAGTTCTTCCTGTAGAATATGTACTGATGCTTTACTGATTGATGAATTTCACTGTTGGATGTTTTTAGAGCTTCCTTTCAGATGAGATTTTTAAATGGCGTTAAAGTTTCTTGAATAAAACGTATACAAACATTCAACAAAAATCAAGGCAGCTGGACTGTCTTTGAGAAGCGATCTGCAGAACCGAACTGAGTTTGGTACGCTCTAATTTAATTTTGTTTTTCATGCACTGTGTATTTATTTATTTTCAATAATGATAGAATGTTTGTAAAATGTTCTGTCTGTTGTACAGTTTTGTACAGTGTATATAATTGCCTTTATTCCATTCTTCAAGAGGTTTTGGATGAAGGGCATTGACTTTAGGTCTTTTATACATGCGCTTTTGTCCCAGTCACAGGGCTCCTGTTTAGAGCTTAAATGGATTGGTTTCTCACTAAGAAACTTTGTATTTAATTGCAATTAATTTGACAATTCTGTGAGCAAATGTTTATGGACAGCAGAATATAGTGTTCCAAACCCAAAGCAAACCTAAAAATGATTTTTGTTTTTTCATATGTTAGCAAAAGCTCTGTTTTATTATGTTTATTTATACTATTCTGCCTAATAAAGATACTTTTCTAAGTAAAATATCAATTTGTTCGTCAAAATGCTTCATTTGATAATGTGATGTAAAGTGTCATTTACCATGTTTTCCACCTCCCGATGCCTTCACTTAGGCATTCATAGTTTACATATGAGTTAAATCTATTTTCATATTGCCTCGACAAAGAAAAAGCACATGCAGTTCCCAGCGTTAACTGGCTCCTCTCTGGATGTGACAGCTAAAGTAAATGTTTGGTCTTTCCTTTCTTTGTGGTATTGTCAAGCATACGGGTGAATTGCACTGGCTGTGGGGTGGGAACATGGTCATCCTTAAAAAAATATCCACCCGTTGGTGGCGGTTGTTTTAGCCTCTAATTCACTGCAGATATTTGGACCATAATTTTGCTTGGACTTAGTTGCTGAGAGAAAAGAAGTAGGAGAACCAAAACAAAACACTGTCCCATTGTGTATTTCTCAAGTCTAACTGAAGTTAGCAGATTAATTTGAGTGGGTCTCACAGTGCTAGCGCTCATCACTCAACATAGCCAACCGTTTACAACACTGTGGTCTGTGAAAATCCAAGTATGGAAATGGCCACATATGAAGGTTGACCTCAATATTGTTGTATATAATATTGTGCAATTGTTAAAATATATAATAACATAATGATACAGTTGTTATTGAAGCACCATTATAATTCAGTTTCTATAACAAAACTCTTATGTTTGTTATCTTCATATAATCATTACTCTAAAACACGCCAAAGCCAAATCAGCTTGTACAGTCAGTAAATTTTTATTTGTTGTTTGTCAATTTTTTTTATTTTTTTTTAAATACAAATTTCATTATCTTTGATTCATGGGTATTTTCTTTTTATAAAACCAATTAAAAAAATCAACATTTGAGCCTAAATTTACCATAGACCCATTTCATTTTGTTTAATTTTCACTGGTTCAAAGTGCTTTGTCTGTAAAAGTTTCTTCTTTTCTTTTTTGAGAGCAATTACATTTCTCAATACTTGGCACGGATGGGGTACCATAAAACGGTTTGCCAACTGTACTGCGTGCACATACTGACTTTATGTCTCCTATATAACATGTAGGCTCTGCTCTGGACTGGAGTTTTGTTTTGTCTTTTCTTTTTTTCTTTCTTTTTAGACTTTATTGTTTGCATGTGTAAAAATAAAGGTTTCGGGTTTCTAGTTTTCAAAGCCAAAAGCTTGGCATTGCAGCTGAACTGATTGTTTAAAGTTTTTGTTTCGAGACAGTTGAAATAGTCTATCCATTATCTTCTCATGCAGCATATATGTGTGTGTCGGTCCATTTACAGCTCAGTCTATACGGCACATACTTCACCATAACACATTTCTGCGGTCACCGGCTGTTAGCAGTAACGGGCTTGATGTGGAATGAAACGTTTTGTGACCAAATTGTGCTTTTGTAAGCATCTATCACAGGCATTGATATAGTATTAGATTAGCTAACTCCGAGTGGCTCTTTTAATGGGATTCTGTGGTGAGCGGGAAATAGCTTCAAGGTTAGATTTATAGAGCAGCTGGGAGCTTTGTTATGCACATTAAAGTTGCTTAGCAATTTGCACACTCACGCATTCTTCCTTTGCTGACTAAGCTTTGCCAGTTGTTTTTACTGAGCGGCACGTTCTACACAGCCCTCTGACAAGACAGATTGAATGTTAACATCTTTAACATGGCAACAATACACAGCTATGCTGATGTTACACTACATAATATGGAGAATTTCATGAATTGTGATTAGGTATTGACGTCATTACCAAAACAAAAATGCTAAATCTATCACAACCTACTGCACAAATAAATAACATATAATTGAACAAACAATTAAGCACTGACACACACACACACATACACACAAAGCCCCCTGCTGATGTCCGCTTGTGTATCCACATGTTTCAGGACCTTGGACAGCACGATTCTAATCAATGTCCAAATTTATCAGATGAGACAGTGTCCACTTCAGATAACCCAGTCACATGACCTTGCACATGTGTGCAGGGGAACTGTGCATGCTAAGTACCACCTTTGATCAAAGCAGAACATACAACTACCACCTAGTCACAATGTGGAAAGTCACGATGAAACAATATCAGCGGCATTAACTGCATACATCAATATAAAGAAGTATGCCATTTCACTGGAAATTTTGATTAAACATTACAAGGTCAAAACAGAAGAGTTTGTTTGTTTCAGCTGTGTCTGATTGTTATTTCATTTATTGTATATTTAAGCTCCTGAATTTCCACAGCCTTTTTTTAGCTTTTGCAAATAACATTTATTACTAAACATTTGTGTTGGAACTTCATTCTGTTTCATTGTCAGTCTGTGCATACACTCGTGATACTGTTGGAGGAGCATCACAATGAATAGTTAAGTCGACAGAGTATTTTAAAGGGACCATCAAAATAAAATGTTACCAGTACATTTTGTAATGTTGGTTTTACACTCCAGAACCACTACTATTTCATAGCAATATCTATTTGATATATAAGAAACTGAAAAACACTTACAGAGGCAAAGATGTCATCCAGATATTACATTTAAAAACACAGAGCTGTTATGACTTTTGTTATCAGATGAAAAAACATAATTTGAGCACCAAACAGGAAGGGTTGAGGTTGAGAATAGGGAATACCCTGCTGACTCATATGAGGTGATCTTAGCCCTTTGTTATGAGACTACACATCTATGAAAAGCTTCTGGATTTTTAACTGATACAAATCTGTGTGGTACATCAGTTTACATACAGATTCAAAAATGTTCAACCAGCCATTTCTCTAGATCTTGTGTGAGATTGTTTAAGGAGATTCTTTACATTATAGTTTTGCTCAAACCAGCATTTTTAATTGACTGTGAACTAGTTAAACCACAGAGTTCTGTAATACCCACCCGTAGAGAGCTGTCAGTTAACATTTCCATTCTTCTTAATGGCAGCTGATGAAGCATGTTACTGTCATAATCATGTCGTGTCTCGTTACTTCCTGTTTCCTTCTGTGTGATCCCATCGTAATTTTCGTCAGCTGTCTCGTCAGCCACTTCCATTGTTAATCTCATAACCTCTTCCCCGTTTTCTTGTGTATAAAAGCCTTAATGTGTTCCTTTGTCTTTGTCGGTGGTTGTTAATGTTTTGTCATGTGTGCTCCTCATGCTCTGTGGTTTCCAAGTTGTCCAAGCTCTCCAAGTTATCTTCTGTTTTGCACAAGTGTGCCCTTTTGTTTATATTTGAAGTCTGTTAGTTTTTGTTTAACAAAATAGAGTTTTCAGTTGAACACTGCTCTCCGTGCCTTTATGATCCCGCACCAACACCCATTACAGAACAACAGACCTGGTTTGTTGCCACAAAAGACTTCATCATGGATTTCCCTGCCATTGCCCTGTTGCTTTTGGAGGAGGGACGCCGTCCGGTGGAACTTCACACCCAGGAATTCCTGAAGTCCATACGGACTGCCTGGACAGCGCGCTCAGTCCGGCATGTAAGAAATGGCTTAGTGCGCTGTCCAGGCAGTCCATCTGGCATGCCAAATTCAGGAATTCCAAGGCGGTTTGGAGGAAGACTTTGCCTGGAACCTGAGTCCTCTGAACTCAGCCCAAAACCCTTGTCCCCACTGGTCCAGCCCAGAACCCTTTTCCCTGCTGGTCCTATCCAACCCAGAACCCTTTTCCCCACTGGTTCCATCCAGCCCAGAATCTGAGCCCTCTGAACTCAGCCCAAAACCCTTGTCCTCACTGGTCCCATCCAGCCCAGAACCCTTGTCCCTACTGGTTCTGAACCCTCTGAACTCAGCCCAAAACCCTTGTCCCCACTGGTCCAGCCCAGAACCCTTTTCCCTGCTGGTCCTATCCAACCCAGAATCCTTGTCCCCGCTGGTCCTGTCCAGCCCAGAACCCAAGCCCTCCGAACTCAGCCCAAAACCCTTGTCCTCACTGGTCCCATCCAGCCTAGATCCCTTGCCCCCTCTGGTCCCATCCAGCACAGGACCCTTGTCCCCCACTGGCCCCATCCAGTCCAGAACCCTCTTCCCTGCTGGCCCTGTCCAGCATAGAACCCAAGCTCTCTGAACTCAGCCCCTGTCCCCGCTGGTCCCGTCCAACCCAGAACCATTATCCCGGCTGGTCCAGCCCAGAACCCTTGTACCGCTGGTCCTGTCCAGCCCAGAACTCGAATATTGTACCCAGAATTTTGGGTCCAGGAAACTCCCCAGACTTTAATCCTATTGAGAACTTGTGATAAATCTTCAAGAGGCGGTGGACATACAAAAGCCCACAAATTCTGACAAACTCCAGGAACTGATAATGCAAGAATTGTGTGCACGCTGCCAGTCAACACGAGGAAGACTGTTTTGATCACATTAGTAGGTTTTAAAAAGATTTAAAGTCACATTTAATTGGTTCAGACTGAGAATTTACTATGATTGAATTTACTATACAAAGTTGGAATGCTGTGTTTTAAAATTATTCCAAAATTGTGGAAAAAAAAGTGGAAGCGCCAGTCATTGGGAAGTATTTGCAAATAAAAAAATACTTTTTTCATGGACAAAGGAAATGTAGTCCTCTCAGAAAATCTACAAATAAAGATACTTGTAGAAGCTGAATTGATATTTGGAGCATCTAGATATTTGGCACTAGACGAGGGCTTAATGAATAAATATTTGTGAAAATCTCAAATTCGACCAAAATGTATATTTTTCACTTGTTTTGCCAGTAGCTTGTAATCAACCCAACAAATTTTGTCAGTACAGGTCACAAATGTCGCTCTTTCAAAAAGATATTCCTTAAAACATTGGTACCTCACCGTAACCTTGTATTCTGTTTATTTTAACAAGGGATGAGTCAACATTATATTTTCTAGTAATCAAAAATCATGTCACAAATTCTGTCAATAATATGTATTCCACTCATAATATTATTTTAAGATTATTGTGATATATATATTTATGTTACTTGCAAATTTAATCTCATCATAAAAAATATAACAGTTTTACTTAAATGTTCTGTTTGCTTTAGTTCTAGGTCCTGTACCTGTTTCTTTTGTTTCCATTTTCCTGCAGCCAGTTAGGTCCAGTTGGTTATTGTTTGCTAGACACCTTTGTCAGTTTCTGCTGATTAGTCTACTTTGTGTATTTAACTCTTCAAACTGTTTTTGGTTGGTGTAAATGGTCGCATTCGGCTCCACCTTAGCTCCTCACTCAGTCATCTCCACGTGGGACCGTCATCCTTACGGCCCTATTCTCATGCATACTGTGATAATTGCAACCACCCACTTGTGACAAACAGGTGCTAACTAAATAAATCTTTACACCAGGCTAACCCTCATTTACTCAACCCACATTCTGAAGTAAATGTGCTAGGGACAGTTGTAAATGAGGGTTAGCCTGGTGTAAAGATTTATTTAGTTAGCACCTGTATTTATTTAGTTAGCACCTGAGTCATGCAAAACATCACTCATTGTCTGGCTTTGCTCTATGATACACAGACTCTCTAACCAGGATACCTACCTAGGATTATCCTCATTGCTGTTTCCTTGCTCCAAGTCAATCCATATTCACCTCCTCATCTGCCCTCGTCCACTTGTGTGTGTGTGTGTGTGTGTCTGGATCCTCGGTAAGACAAACTAAAACAAATTTTCACACCAACCTGCATTGTTGTTTTCCTGTCCACTGTTTCTTGTCTCTGTTTGAGCCGTATCATGACAAATGAGTTAAACAGCCATTTACATTACAATCATGTATAATGAATTTTCTTTTTTTATATGGATTTATGTGACAAAATAATCTCATTCTCGAAAACACGAATGCATTAAAGAGAAATGTCTGAACTCACATTGTTTATCCCTTTATTTGTGCTTGAGTGTTTGGTACATTTGCGTAATTTATTTTCCAATTCACGAACTCCTCTCTTTTTAAACGAAATGACTCAGTCAGGGTTGAGCCAGGACATGTGAAATATAGACTTAAATCGGTAAAGCCTCCAGACTTCCCAAACCACCGGCAACACACCCATACTGAAGACGAGGTGGAATGTCATTCATATGGTCCTGATTTCTCTCTTCACTACCATCAGAAGAGGACAGGAGGGAATGATGCTTAGCTGCAGAAACATGCCAGTGGCAGAAACCCATTTGGTTACTTGCTTACGTAGGAGCTCACCACAAACTTGGGTTATGCATTGGTTAAAGATTTTCTGAATCTTCTCCTTCCTCTTTCCTCTATACACTAGTAGCATAGTTTGGTGATGCAAAGAGTGAAAATTAGTATAAGTTACACACTTATTGTCACGCTTTATGAGGCAAAGGGATCATCAGTATCACTATGGCTGAAGAAGCTGAAAAGATCTGAATACAAAAAAAACAAAAAAGACAAAAAACCAACAAAACGGGAGTAAACATCAGCACAAAATCAAGTAAAATTTATAGACAAAAGCTTAAGTAATAATACTAGTATAGGGTGGTCTATAAAACACTTGTATTAGTGTAGTTTACATAAAACTCACAAATTATTTCTGGTTACAGTGTTAAGAGCATCTATATACAGACATCAGCTATGTTCCATGTGCTATGTTTTCCCAACTATTTTTATGTACATTTTGTGATATTGCATAAAAACTAGTTGAAAAAAAAGCCAAGATGCGGATTAATAAAAGAAAATGCACGTAAAAGACACTTTTTTTATCGAACAAAAGGATATGCAGCGAAAACAATATCATATACGCAAATAAAAGCGTATAACGTATAATTGGACTAACCACTGGATCACTTTCATTGCACAACATTTCAAATACTGTATTCTAATTGCTCCCAAACACCAGGCGTCTAACAGCATCGATATTGTTTCCTCTGTGCATTTGAGAAGGAACTAATTTATGATATAAGAAAAGAAGAGCACAGTGTCATGCACCTCCATTACTTATGAATAGGACGAACAGCATTTATGGGTTAAGGTTAGAGTTTAGTGAAATTCTGAGTTCGAGCAAGTAATTTTTGAGATTCCCCTATTCAAGAATAGATAGAACTTGGCTTTAGAGGTCCATGGAGGTATTGCATGTGACTTGAACTTTGGAATGTGCTGAAATGCGAAACTTCCTCACACGTGTTTCTGTTGTCCAGTGTTATTATGCATATGAATGAAAATTAGTGGAAGAAAAGCATTGTGAGTTTAAAACAACTAATCTTGTCAAGATTCATTTCAGAATTCGAAAGACCGAATGGTGTCAGCCATTGCATTAAACACTCAAGCATCATAATCAAATTTTTTTTGTTTGCTACTAATGTAGCATAACAAGTAGTATAACGTTATACATGTTTGTGAATAACAATGGACAATGGTATACTCAAATCTGCTTCAGTTAATTCCAGCCATTCTGGCACCAACTGCTCTTTCCATCAAGCCATCATCATCTGCTCCTTCAATGGACATCCCAGAGCCCATTCTTTTATGTGTGGGCTCCATGCAAAAAAGCTTTAACTCTTCCAAAGAAAATTTGTGTGGAAGGGATGTCCTGATCTCCTGTTTCCTTGTCTCAGTCAAGGAGACCGAGCTGCCACCCTGGTTCCTCGAGCTGCTGGCACCACCCTGGACCACGTCCAATGCAACCACGTCCACGACCAGGATTCCCCCCTAGATTCAGGACCACGACCACTGGACTAGAAGGCGCTGACACAACCGGGCTGGCATTGGGGCCATGACAGCTGAAGACTCCAGTGTGGTGGTCATGACAGCTGAAGACTGGGACCACTGGACCGGGAAGCAGTGAGAGAACTGGACTAGCCATCAATTAACTTGGAAGTGCTGTGGAATCCATGATGGGCCAAGCTCCATGGCCAATGCAACTTGATGCACATATACTCCTCTGCCTCCTCCAGCGAATGAGGACGCAGTTAACTGGAGGGAGTAGTGATCCTTGAGGATCATCACAGATCACAGATACACATCACAGATCTCCACAGATTGTTGTTGAAGGGGTTGTTGAGTCCATAGCAGCAGAAATCAATAAGAGTCTGGGAGGCTTGTGAAATTAGTAATGTCCAGAAAATCCTGGATGTGGTCCTCAAGTGAGCGAGTTCCTTGGTGGTGGACTAGGGTTACTGCTGGATCGAAAGTCTTCTTTCACAAACTGCTCTGACATGGTTGAGGATCAGTCATGGTTGAGGATTTATTAGAACCATTCAGAACCAGAATCAATAAAACAGTCAATAGGTCAAAAAACTGGGCATATAATCCAAAAAGGCATCAGGGTAGACAAATTCAGGAAAAAGGCAATTCTGGGAAACCAGGCAGAAATTTAAAACCAAAACAAAGATAACCAGAGGGAGACTGCTCAAAATGCAGAGTGATACTTACAAGGCTTGAATGAAAATACAGGTCTTATGTAGACAGATAATGAGACATAGCTGAACATAATCACAACATAATGAGTCCAGGGAATAAGGTATGAGAAATTAAGTTCATGATCTGATAGCAATGGACTAGGGAAGATACCCCTGGTGATTATCTTGGGCTCTCCAGCAGGCGGATGTGACATGGGGAATGGCTTGGTTACTATTGTAACCTTTGAGACGTTGTGTCACTCCAGCCACAGCGCTGAACAGAAATGAACTGCCCATTACATGCACTCACTGTGAAATTTTGTACACAAATATCTGTGCACAAGTATACTTACCTGACTACTCTCTTTCCTATGCCTATCTTTATCTTCCTCTTCCATTATCATACTTATCTACAACCCTGCAAGCAGAAAATCCCATCAGTTAAGTGTGACTGTCATTTGAACAGCATATGCTCATCACTCTCCAGATCACCAACAAGAATAAAGAATAAACAACTGTTACTTTTACACTTTGTGTCTCCTCTTGTGACAGTTGTGACCTTTTATCCTCTTTCAATTAAATAGGGCAGAATAAACTTTGTGACTCAGTGCATGTTGCATGTCAGGTTTGATGTTATCTCCTTAAATGTCAGACCAGAATTTGGAAACCTGTGTATGATAAGATGCAGCATTTCTGTGAAAAGCGAAACACACTTATAAGTTTCACTCCTATTATCTTACTGTTGTGTAAGATTTGGCTTCTTCCTGCGCAACAGTAATGCAGTGACAGCATTACCTGTGTGTACAGTAACACATTTGACACAACCACATACAATGCACAAATATTACACAGGGGGAAAAAATGCACATACTTTGCTCAGTAGATGTTGACTTGTGTTGGTTTCCTGTATTTGCTTTACACTTATGTTAAAAAAGTTAGCACTACATTTGTGGCAAAACTATTCTATATTCAGAAATATACAAGTATCCATCAGAGAAGCAGACTAAAAATGAAACACTTTCCAACAACAAGATTATTGGCACTGAAGACAGAATGAGAGCTGATATGGAGTTTATGGAGTGCTGCTCTCCTCAGCGTTCTTTTGCTCTGAGAACAGCAGCTTGATGACTGTAAAACTGTCATCCATCTCAGAAAACCATGTTTCTCAGTTTAAGTGGCAGATTATTTCAATATGCCCTAAACAATGGAATAATTCTTTGCTCTAGTGAAAGAAAATTATACTTATCCTCTTTACCCAATGCCTTAAGGGTTTACAATAGTTGTGACCCATAACTATATGTCAGAGCCACTCTTTATAGGAGAATCTTGATGTTTAGTGTCTAGTGTTTTCACTTTACTTTCACAGAGTAGGATGATTTGAGAAAAAATATCAAATATGATATCAAATACAATATCAGCTATGCTCATATTTGCATTGGCAAAAACATGGTCAAAATTACCTTTGTTTATACACACTTGGCTGTAAAATACAATTTTTATTTTGGTAAACTGTTCTTCAACAGGGAAAAAAACCTGGAAAAATAACTTCCCCAAACATTTTCCCTCATCATAGCGGTTTAACTTGAAAATGATGAGCATTCAGCTGGACCACATATAAATATTTCCCTTTTACAAAACACAGACGTAGGGGGAAGTATATATTCTGCAAACTCTGGAAAAATCTGTTTGAAAAATCCTTGGTAAAAATCTTTTAATGAATGTGCCATCAAAACAATCCTGCACTGGACCAATTTGCTTGCAGACATTGCAAAAGGGGAATGCAAATCTCAGAGAGGAAGTTCATATGTCTCTGTGGTTAGCTGGAGTAATATCGATTTGGTATCATTATGATGTACGCTACAAAGCGGCAAACAGAAGCATCTGTTTGTCATTATGCAGACTGGATAATGAAGTCCATGATAGGACCCGCACTCGTGCGAGATCCAAACATGCAAACACTTGGGCTGTCCAACTCACTCAATTTGCACAATGTGCAGTGTTGTAACACTTAATGCCAGTGTGAATTTAAACGTATTTGTCAATGAAAATGGAACTAATGAGTTGAACAAGCAGGAAGGACTGGAAATTAGGTTTGGGTTTGATTGTAATGAAGCCATGATGTCATGAGAAGATTATTGTTTTGGAGAAATTATGTCTTTCTACACCGCAAGACGTAATGCTTCATTCATTTCGGATGAGGATCTTCCTGATTGCTGATCGGGTTCCCTTCAATGAGACATGTTTTGTCTTCATTTTACTAGTCTGACATACTAATATTAGTGTTGAGTTGAAAATTGAATGGAGAAACCACCTTGTGCACATAGTAGCTCCAAATCGCATTTAACAGTGCTTTGAGAAGATCATAGCTGGTCATTACTGAATAAAAAGGAGGCCTGGCATCAAGGCATACTTGTAAAAACAAATGGATATGAAATACTGATTTTGTTTATCACAAGAAAGAGAATATGGTGCAAAAGACACAAGTAACTTGTAGGATATTAGTTCCCTTATATTTGGTAAATTATTTTTGAGGCGAGCAGGGCGGGGTCGAAGGACCGTGAGAGTGTCACGAGAGCAAAGCCACCGGTGTCTCGAGTCTCACGGAGGAGCAGAGACATAAAAGGAGGAGCAACGACAGTGGAAGACGAGAGAGGACCAGGCATGGATTTATGTTGTGTTTTGTGTGGGCGGCAGTCGTCCGCGAGGGACTGCTGCCATTACTTTCATTTTGGGTTTATGGCTTATTTAAAAGTCTGTTTAATTGTCTGCCGGTTCCCGCCTCCTGCGGGAACGAAGACTGCGTTACAATGGAGTTTAAAGATAATTATATACAAACATTTGACCACAAAATGCTGTGGCCAATCAGAATCCAATTTGAAAGAGTTGTATGTATAATTTAACAGTTATTTGTACAGGGAGGATAATGGTATGACCAGTTTATGAATGCATTTGGCGAGCAACAGCAAATATAATTGCACCTTTATGCTGTTTTCACACTTCATGGTTTCAGGCCTGATTTTACAATAGCCAAGCAATGGAGCTTGCCAACAAAAGCCAGTGCAATCAGATGCAATGTGGTGAATGCAAATCATTAATTCATTCTGACATGACTTGACTCCAGTAATGACGACAATGACAGACCTGTGCAGTTTGATGAATGTGATGATGAATGATAATGATGATTGTGTTACTGCACTGGTATAATGAGGGCTTTTAAATCAGATTGGGAAGCGCCTCATCGTCAGATATCGGCGCAGGACGTCAACATTTGCTTCTGAGAGAGGCGAAGAATCTCCCACTCCACTCGTGCTCTCATTCGTCGATCCCGCGCTGGAAACCAATCACGTGCCTTGTCTAAGTGCCCATGGGTGTGTTCAATGCCTCTGAGAGAAATCGTTTCTCTCGCATCACAATGAAACAACGCTACTTTCAGCAATACGGCTGCCGATATGGCGGTATTTTTGAATTGTAATTTTCAGATGAATATTTAAATATATTCAATATATTATATAATATTATATAATATATAATATATTATTAATAATATGTATATATATATATATATATATATATAAATATATTAAATCCGCGATGCACTGAGGCTGCAAAACTTGAACCGCGAGGGATTGCTGTATAAATAAAGGTGACTTGACTTGAATGTGTGAATTTTCAAAGATGCAAGCTTAATATGAACATATGGTCACATTAGCGAAATTCTAAATTGTGTGCAATTGTGTGCAAAATTGTGTATTCAATTTTGTATTATCAGTAGTGTAGCAATAAACTAAGCACAGCACACAGGAAGGTCTCTATTGGTCCATTTAAAAATCCATGAAAATCCATTCAAAATTTGCGTGAGGAGATCTTTCACCTCACCTGATTGCATGGATTCCTATTGAAATGACTGGACTTCACCTGCAAAAATTTGTTGAATGGTAAAACATAACTACACCATGGGACTATGATTAAATATTGAGAATAAAATGAGGAAAAACAGAAGCAGAGTTAAACATTCTCACAGCAAAAATCTTGTGTCTAACCAGCAGTAATACTGGAATAATATCATACTGGTGTGAAAATATAAATTTGTAATGCTATATATAGATAGCTACAGTATATATGAAATACATGAGTTATAGATGAGACAGACTGCATCAAATCAAGTTCCCAGAGAAAAGAAAAATGCTTATTTTTGTGCTACTTGCAGATCCAAAAAGGATAATAAAAATGATAATGAGATCCGTTTCAAACACTCCCCTTTTAAAAGTAGAAACAGATGGAAGAAACTTCTAGAATCTAGATGCATACCCATGACATTGTTTTATAGTGAAATGTGTTAAGTAAGCAGCATGAAACATGTTGAAGTGCATCTGCAGGGATCACAAACACAACTTTATAAACAGCTAATCAGCATTTTCTCACTTGACATCAAAAAAGGGAAGCATGGCCAAAGCACTTCAAAGCCTGCCAAGTTTCCTCAGGGATTTTATACACGCAAACCACAGCACAGCCCTTGAAATCCTAGAGCAAACACGGAATGGTAAGGTCATGGGAATGTTCTTAATTTCACCTATCAAACCTCCACCCACACGCACTAACGCTCATACACACACTTACTCACGCTTGAACAGGACTGTGTTGAATGAGGCATTAATTTAGCCATGTGTCTTTTAGCCCAGCTGTCATTATTTCCACTGTGGGAGTGATTGGCTCGCTTTAGTCTCAGGTTAACTGGATGCTCTTCAGCCTATAATTCAAAATGAGTGACAGACAGCTGTAATTCAGATGTTATGGAACTGTTTACAGACATGTTACACTGTCATTAAGCAGACGTCTAAATACCAGACAGCTCTTCATCACAACAGATGAATAATGAGAATGAATAATGAATGTTTTATGAATTAAAGTAAAACATCTGTGTGCGTAATGAACGTCCCTCTCCTCCCAGCAGCTTGTTTATTATGGAACGTCAGGGTAGGAATTAGTCTTTTTGACCACTGAGTGTGGACTAATTATATAATTTCCCATGGGAATAGCTTGTTGTTTTACAAGACCATATGCATATTAAAACAGGATTTCCATCACGCAATAAACATTGTTCAAAACATTGATTACACATATTGCTTCTATATTGATAAACAAAATTTTTTCACCATTCAAACTTTCAAGCTTCCATGGAAATAGGTCAACATGTATATACAGCACTAGTTTTTGATTAGTGAAAGAACATGGTAATTGAAACAACTCTATCATGGTGTAAAAAATTAAAGCAGATCTGGTGATATGCTCCGACCTTAGGACAGATGTGGCACAGTGGCAGAGAGATTGCTGGAATAAGTGACTGAGATTCAGAAAACGTGGCATCGCTCTTGACGGCTTCCACAGTGAACAAGGATTCGCATATCGTTAAGGTGTGATCTATGAAGTCCATGAAAGGACGGTGACCCTCACCTAACAGCACCATCTGGTCTAGGTTGTCGTACACTCTAGGAAAGTTCCTTCAGGGTCTCATCGTCCCAGTGTGCCTCGTTGTACAGTTGTAGATAACCCTCCACATAATAAACATAACTGGAATAACAAAATGCTTGTTAGATTTAATTTCATTGGAAAAATGTATTAATTGCATTCTGAGTCTTTCTGGATTTGTTTTCCTAGGATATAACGAATTCTAGGAATATCTCCCAACTAAATCTCCTAAAAGTGTGTTGTAAAGATTTAGAGTTACACCAGAATATAGATGACCTAAAGTTAATAAGCATAGTATAAAAGTGACACAAAACTTTACAAATTTACCATCCTATTTCATTTTGTATTTCACTGAAGAAAGAAGACAGAAAGTTAAAAAAAGATCAAATTAAGTCAGAAAAAGATGAGGGTAAGTTAATGAGAAGTTAAAGTTAAAGAGGGTAAGTTAAAGTTAGGTTGGGAGAAGTATTTCAGACAACTTTAGAGAGGTAACCACATAAGCTATCTCACTGCAGCAGACACTTTGGAATCAACATTACTTGATCTTGGTCTGTTATGTCCCAGTTTGGTTTGTTATGTCCACATATCACATTAAAAACATCTGAGAGGAGTCATTCAGAGACCCCAGAATCATGATGAAGCTCTCTATTCTCAAAACAATTTTCCAGCAGGCACTCTAGAAACAAGTCACTGAAGTTTCAGGCATATGAGAAATCTCGGGTCTTAACTATGCAAGAGTAAACAGGAGTATATGCATTTAAACAGGAGTTGGGTTATATCACACCGGTGGTCCCGTCTCCCAGTCCTTTATGATTCAGCAAATCACAGTGTAGAGGGCACAAGGCTAAACACTGGTCAGGTTTTGGTGCCTGCTGCAGGAGTTCATGACAGTCTCTCATATTAGTTCAGTTGGCGGCTCCTCTGATGGTCTAGGTATGGTTAACTAAACTCTCTAATTGATTTCAACAACGTCTTCTTGTCCAGACATCGCTAATTTCATATGGCACCATGCATCAGACAGTATGGAGGCGGCTCGATTTATTTGAAAAGACATAAACCTCCCTGCTAGAAAGACCATCCTAGAGCGTTGTGAATTGTCATGCGGGTTGACTGGCATGGTCTTTCTGGTAAATACGTAACATTGCTAATCATGCTAAATATAAATGCTAATGCTAAAAAGCATCTTTTGTATTTAAACATTAAAATTATTACTTTTCAAACAGGTCTTCTGAACACTTCCCTGTCTGCAATTGGCTGGGAAATCAGATAGTCCTGTTCCAAATTCATGTCATTAGTTCTAAATATTTTTGTTTTAGATGTTCAGTCATATTTTCATGGAAACGGGATGAGTAGTGATTGATGACAGCGAGGAAATCAAGGGATCAACGTAAAAGTCTATTCATTAAACAAAAACGAAAACTTTAAAGAAAAATAGGCACACTTGAAAAAAAAAAAAAAAAAACGGCACACTTGTGCATAAACAAATGAAAACTCAGAATTACTTGGAAGACTCGGAAACATGGACATACACACTGTGAGGCTACAACATGGAAACAATCGACCAAGACAAGGGAGAACATTAGGGTTTAAATACACAGGATAATGGGACACACCTGACACGACTAACAACAGGGAGTGGCTGACGTGACAGCTGACAGAACACAAGGATCACACAGGAGGAATCAGGAAGTGACGAGACCTAACATGACTGTGACACATATAGAGCAAGCATCTTCAAATAGCAGACTTTGGTTCCAACCAGATCATGTGACATAATGACACCTGTAGCACCATTTTACAGTTTCTTCATTTTTAAATGAGGCTCTCATAGCAACCACTGAGGATCATTTATGATAAATTCTGTTTTGTTCAAAAAGTTCGGGAGGAGCACGTTCAAGGATGAAAGCAATCAACCCATCATCAGCAATTACACCTCATCCTATCAGCACGAGAGGAAGAGTGTATACATCGCCATATTCGACTCACCTACATCCCTCGACAGTTTATGGCATTCCTCCACCTTATCCCTCCTCACACTTAATCTTTCCTATCATAGTCAGGATATGGGGGAGTGCTCCAGGTTCGGGCTAAATATTGAGCTCGGAGCCCTCTCCTCGGACAGCACGCCAACAGACCTTATGCGCCAGAGAAACAAGTGTGCCATCTTTATAATTTTGTGTTTGAACTTCCATTTTTTCTTAGCTCTGTATATTTCTATGGCATCTCTGTCAAAGAGTAATTAACTAATGAAGTGGATTTGCTTATTGTAAAGTTAACGAACGTTTTATTGAGCATTGTTTGAAGCTGATGTCATAACAAAATTTACCCTGAATATTTTAAAACTAATGGTTCATTCATAAATCTATACGATCTTACCTTTATGCTGTGGAAATAAAAACGGAAGACAGAACTCAACAAGTGCAGCACTGAAAAGGGCGGGACTACATAGGATCCTTATCCTCTAATACTTTTATTTAGAATCAAACACTCCTTACCTCCCTGTGCGTGTTGCTTTTTTCTTCTGCAAAAGTCGCCAAAATGACACATTGAGAGCTGCAGATTACATCGATATTTTATCAGCGAGGTAAAAGCATTTCATAATAAAAAAAGTTTTCATTGACTGAAAGTTCTTGTGGTGTGAAGGTGTGACATCCTGATACAGAGTAATGTAAATTTATTTTATTTATTCTTCTCAAATATTCATAATACTTTGAAAACTATTTCACTGCTTGTTTATTAAATTGTATACATTTAAATAGAAAGAAACCTTATAATGAGACTTTACCATTTTACATACACCACCTAGAAATTTTCTTTGAATCCCCACAAAAAAATCTAAATGGTTTTAATTTACAGATTGAAACTGTTGAAAATGTATTTTATATTTTCTTCATTGAACGTCACTAAGCGACATTGAATCTTATACAGAAACCGCTGGCATGCTTTAAAGGTAACCTGATATGTGTAATCAGGTCTTGCTTAGTACTGCCTAAAAACTGTTTATTTTAATGCTGTTTCCACATTCAAATACACAAAAGTTCCCCTTGACAACAGCTGATAGTTGATTTTCATTTTCTACCAACCTTACAAACAAAACCATGATTAATCTCTAAACATCAGAATATGCTGCATTGGAAACTATATCTGTTTATATACCACCAAAGTCTCCACCCAATTAATGTCATTCTTGCTGGTGTAGAGCACTGTTCAACCAGATCAAATCTACACAGTCTCCATATGAAAATAAAACATCAGACTTGCCAGTTTGACCCCTAGCGAGTGCTTGCGTGGGTGTGCCGAATGACGCATAAAATTGGTCGATTTGTTTAGATTTGACTGATTTTGGGCACCTATCTCCCTCAGACGAATTGAAATCCTTCTAGGACAAAAGTGCATCTATTCAAGTTTATTCAACCTTTAATTTATGAAAGACATTTTGCAGACAGCATAGTTCATTTTTGTTGCACTGCTGAAATATATATATATATATATATATATATATATATATATATATATATATATATATATATATATATAAAACCATCATTGTGCTATACTTTAGGCTTAAATTAAATTAATGGTGGCAGTTCAGAGGAAAATTTTTGTTTTCTTTGTACAGTAGAGTTTTAGACCATTTCAGTCTTTAGAGACTTTCTTTGGTAGAATACCACAATTGCTTGAAATTGTTTTTTACGCAATAGTTAGCAATACTGGACTCTGTGTTGTGAAAGAGGCCTGACTGTCTGCTGGTCAAAGGCCTCCCCTTGGCTCCTGAACTGATTACACTATGAATAAACTGGGATATTGTTGGGATTTTAGATGCATCATTGAGGATTTTACTGAGACAGAAGACCACAGCATGGTCAGGGCTTTGTCCTGAGTAACTTCTAAATTAAGTCACTGAGTTTATTTGATGGAATGTTTTCGGAAAACCGTAGAGACCTCTGTTTTTGGGCTTAAGTTAGTATCTGTGTTATTTTAATCTCAGTTACAACAAACGTACATGTTTTGGAGCAATATTTATTTGTGATAATCTACACACATATTGTAAAGAGAACAATATGTTCCAGAAAGAAAATGTTTGGGATAAGGTTTAAAAAAGAAGAAGAAATTTATTCAGCAAAGGACAAATTAAACTAATCAATATAAGAAAAGAAGAATTGATGTACCAGTTTGGGTACAAAATTATTAAACTGTCAATTGCTTAAACGAGTGGAGAAATGTCCTCAACAAATGAATAATCATGGTTCATTCCTTTTGAATGAATTCTCCCTGACGTTCTTCTATGACCTGGATGTTATTTTCCCAAACAAAGCAAATATTCACCGACACATCATCCACCAAAATCACAGACAGCCACTGAAGCACTACTCTTCTGCTGTTGCTTCATCTTTGTTGTGGCCTTTAATTAAAAAAAGCAGTTTGTTCTGCCCTCAAGAGAGTCGCCGCAGAACAGCGTGTTGGTGGTTTTCAGCATGGGGTGCTTCTCCATGGGTGGGAGGAGAGAATGTCGCCTCAAATCTACTGGCAGAGGAGGTCAGACAAGTTCGAGTGACATGCAGGCCTGGGGCAGAGGAAGTTCATCGGGGTATGGCGTGGCACAGATCTTGTGTTACCCGTGAGAAGCCAGAGAGAGAGTCGGAGGAGGATGTTTTTTCCAGAGTGGGCTGTCAGAACACCAATCTGTGGGTATTAGCAGAGAGTTTGTAAGCAGGCAGAGCCATTGCTTTTGCTATAGTTTTGGTTTTGTGCCAGTGCCAGACCAGAGAAAGCAAATATTTTGCTAGTCTTGCAGCTGTGCAGGTTCCATGTAGAGTGACTTCAGGTTGGAAAGTGGCCAAGCCTCAGCGGGGAAACGGTCAAGAGAAAAAAACACTCCAACTAAACAATATTGGCCATAATTAGAGTGTTAAATCACATGGGCTGTTAGGACTATGAGTGGCGTCAGCACCCTGGTCTATTCCTCTCTTGAGGTCCTGTCAGGACAGAAGGACATCATCGCAGTGGAGTAAAGAGCACTCATCACTACTCAGTTTTCCCTAAATCCGTTTCATGACAGGCCAATATGGTGACAGATTTCCAACCAGTGTGCTGTATTTTGGCTTCACACCCTCATGACAGTTTAAACATTTGGGATATAATCTGTCAAATCAACACTGTTGACGCTGCATCCTACTTTGGCAATTGTATTACTCAGAGGTTGCTATTTCACAGCTTGGGAGACTTAATGCAAGCCATGTCTTATTTAAGTATAACATTTTGCCTTAGATGTTTTTCTTTTATAAAATTCCTTGGCATCAATCGGGTCATTTTTGTTGTAAAAATGAAAAGGATGTGATGTTTACATGTGCTATCGAGAGCCTCTCTTCTATATTATCAGTAAACTAATACTTATACATACAACACATATACATTCTGTACTGTACTGTCAAAGAAAAGTATGCAAAGAAAAGGGATTAATTCAAATTATATTCTCAAATAGTCTGATCTATATAGTCTGTAAGCTGCATTTCATTTCAGAGGCCGCATGCTTTGAAGCATCACAGCGGTACAACAAAGCCTGTCCCAATTCAAAAGGTCCTTCATGTGCCTGTTTATGTGTCCTTTGTTTTTTCTTTTCTGGGCTGTGAAGGATAGATTCTTCACAGCCTGGCCCATCCCAAGATTCATTGCACACTGGTGACGATTGGATTTTTTACTTCAGTATGGCAAGAGTGAGGGTATTATTTATTGCAAGATCCCATAGTCCATGTATGCATGCTACACCTACAGCCAGGCTCTCAGCGTAACACAATATTGAGTTTTCGGCAGACCCAGTGCCGAAGCCTGCCATGACAACATAGCTGAAGCAAGGATTTTTCGCCAGAACCCACCGCAGACCTAGTGGTTAGAGAGCCAAATCTAAACAGGTACATGAGCCAGCCCCAATTTCCTTCACGGCGATAACCCAAGAGGCCGCATTCATACCAGAGGCTAAGTCTGTTAATAAATCTGGCCAGGTATGTGAGCCAATCCTTTTTTCCATTCCTCTGGGCATACTAATTGAGAATGAAGGCATGAGGTGGAGCCCCACTCAAACTCCCAAGACTGAAGTGAGTGTGCATAACACAAACCCTAATGAGAGAGTTGAGGAATGTAAAAAGATCAGTTCTTTGACTATCTCCTCTGGCTTCATTCAGCCTTTTAGCTACTCCTATGCCGGCTCCACCAAGCAGCTTCCTGTTCACCTGCTCCACCGTGGTGTGTCGACACCGTAGCCAAACTTCAGACCTCCAAGCCCATCAATCCACCTCGGTCAATCAACCAGTCAGCCCCACCTTGGCTCCTCAATCCCTTGGCTCCACTTCAGACTGTTGACCTTCTGACTCCACCAAGCTCCCTCGTCCCTGCGACTTGCCTATGCTACAGACTTCCAGGCCTTTGGCTGTGCCTCATCCATCTACACCTTCAACTTGATCAGGCTCCTCTGTCCCTCTAGCCCCGTCTCAGTCCTCTGGCTCTCTGGCTCCATTTTGGCCGCTTGTCACTGGGGTTCTGTCTTGGTCATCTGGTACTTGGCTCTTCGGCTCTGCCAGGGACTCCACCTCCATAGGCTCTGCCTTAGTCAGTCATCTCCCTGGTTCTGCCTTGCATCTCCACCCAGGGTCCACCATGGTTCCTCCCACCTTCGACTACACTGTGGTCCTGCAAACAGGTGCTCCTGCTGGGCCTTACTTCCTGGCTGCTCCCACCATTGTTTCCTCCCTTGCTCCTACCTTTGTTGTTTCTTCCCTCTCTACCTCATCTGTGGTTGCCTGGTCATCCTCCTTATACTGCCAATATTGGACTTTTTGTTATTATTGTTTTATGGTGCATGAACGCACCTTTTTGATGTGTGTGTTTGTGTGTGGAGGGCTGGGGGTCTTCTTAGTTTGATTCTGTTTGACTTTGATTTGGTTTTTGCACTGTTTTTCTCCACTGTT
The DNA here is from genome assembly GCA_037043235.1 of Rhodeus uyekii. Taxonomy (NCBI): domain Eukaryota; kingdom Metazoa; phylum Chordata; class Actinopteri; order Cypriniformes; family Acheilognathidae; genus Rhodeus; species Rhodeus uyekii. Next base: position 1,026,784 of record JAWRVZ010000156.1, on the reverse strand, counting down.
TCATAGGTTTGTTAGTGTCTCTGTTGTGATTCATTATCTGATTAATTCCCAGCACCTGTTTCATATGATTAGTTTGCATGTGTATTCATAGTCTAGTGTTTGTTTCTTTCCTTTTCAGACATCGTCTTTATGTAGCGGTTGTTCTGTTCATGTTTTCTTGATATTGCCGATGAGTCTGATTATTTGTGTTATTTTGATTTTGTTATCAATAAATACTGCTGAAACCAAGATCCAGCTTCATCCTTTCTGCAGCCCTGTTAAGTTTTAGGCTAGTTTAAACCGTTTACAGGGAGTATTTCTGCTTCAGATGAATTACTTTTATTTTTGCTAAACCACAAGCAGTTCTAAATACAATTTGTTTCCTTTTAAATTTCCTCAGTGTTTGGCCCAACAGCAAGCTGTCTATATAAAATGTCAACCTTGTTACCACAATTTAATTTAGTAAACTGTTGATAATTGAATAGTGAATATTTGTAAAATTGTCAACATTAAAATAATTCTCTTTTCTTACAGTATCATGACCTTGAGCTCATTACGTATAATGTCAAGTTAGACCATAAAACTGTCAACCCCGCTACCTTCTAGGCTTTTTAAAATCTGTTTGTTTAGGGAGTATTCCTGCTTCAGATGAATTACTTTTGGGGGGAAAATGGAGCTAAACCACAAACAGTTCCATATATGATTTGCATCTCTATAATAAATCACTTCAGCATAATAGCAGGCTGTCTATTCATTGTCAACTACATAGTGCTTTGTATTACAAACGTGTCTACCATCACTCATGTAAAATGAATACATTTCCCAATGCTTAATCATACAGTATTGGAGCAGCTATTTCAAAGGCGCCCAATTCTCTGTGGAACTGTAGTGTATGTAAATATTTTTGTGCTGTAACTAGTTTATTTGTTTGTTTGTGTCTGCACGTGTGAGAGCGAGCGAGGATTTTCGGCGCTGTCAGCCAGCAGCCAAGGCGTGCCTCAATAGCCTGTCTCGTTGAGCCCATTTTCCCCAGGAAGCTCTGTGACTCAGTTGTGGTTGACTGTAGAGATCTCTACATGTTACAGTCCTGCGAGTGCCATGTTTTCCTAGTTCACTTTGAGGTCCTCTTCTGTCCAGAAGTATCCTCCTCTTTCTCTTCTAATAGACAAAATATTTCAGACGGCACATGTTTCACCCTGTATTAGTAAAAAACTGACCTGGTCCCTTGTGATAAAATTCTATCTTTTGCAGGCGCAATCGCTTCAGGCCTCGCCTGCGTTCTTCCCTGTTTTATTTTTCTATACAGCTAGGCTACATTACATGACTCATTCTCTCAGACAAGACCTTGGAATAATAAAAGTGTGAAAGGGCAACTCACACGAGATTTGAACTGAAACCTCACAATACTTGGAAAATGGTCAAAGGAAAAACAAAAGAGTTAATTTCAGAGAATCAATATATTTGTCTTTTTGACACCAGTGGATAACGGACCCCAGATCTGCTGGGTGTATGCTGTGGTTTATTGCTGTCTGTAGATTTTATTATTTTTCCCCCAGAATTCTTGAGTAATATGGGTAATGCTGTGACCTAATTCTTTAGGGGAACCACCCACAGGAAATCCCCCAGAATGCTGTTGAGGTAATCAGGGTCTTGCAGACCTACCAGTACCTCTGATTTGTGGGACATCAGAGTTGTGCGATATGACGTTGTAGTTTGATCCCTCTTAGTTTCATTGACCCAGAACAACACCTCTCGGAAACGTTTCTTTGTATCGTGTGTCAGAAACAACACAGTTTCCTTTGAGTTTGGGTTACCTTGGGAACCTTTCTTTCCACAACTACCTCTCCACCCCACACACAGGAAAAGACACTCACAAAAAAAGTGCTCATCAAAAGACTGGGAAGCTGTCACAGGAAACAGCATGTTTAATGCAGTGAACACATTTACATGTGCAGGAACTCAATTGATCGTGGTTCAACAAAAACACAAGGTAGCGTGTTATTGCTAATCACACAGAATTTACCGCATTATTTTGTTCACTAAGCAGGGAAAGGATCTTTTGAAGATCAAGAAAACTGTGCCATGGGATGTAAAAGCAGATGTTGGGCAAAATTTTGGCCACATTTGAATCCTGACTCCCTCATAGTCAAAGAAACCAGCTGTTTCTGCATCAGCTATAACATGGGTTTGTGTCCCTCATATACACACATATAAAACAACTTTAACAGTGAATAACAATAAGACGCCAAATTTTACTGTTATAGTTTTTCTCTCACTTTTGTCATATGGACACTTTTTTAGTCTATTCCCAATTTTTCCAACTTCTCCTTGGTACTGTATGGTAACAGATACTGTATTATGTGCACAAAATATATAGAGGACAGCATTTTTTGTTGTGAAATTCAACTGTAAAACTGTCAACCCTGTAACTTTTATGAAATGAATTGTGAAATATATAAAGTAATTCAAAAACATTAAAATTGATGATAATAATAAAAAATGAAAGATGACACAAATACATTTTTTTTAAATATAATTTTTGTCTTTATTCAGATAAAGAACGGACAGGAGGCAAAGTGAATGAGAGAGCAGGACGGGACAGAGACAAAAGTTACAGAGACGGGACTCAAACTCGCCGAAAGCATAATTTATTAACAATTAAACATTATTTTTCTTACATGATATTTAAAATCTTAATTTAAACAGATTAGAATTGGAATAGATTGGAATAGTGCCTGTTCAGTTTTTCTGCAGCCTTGGTGTTGTAAGTATTTTTTTTACATGGATAAAAAAAGGTGTTACCATGAACCAAACCAACCAGTTACGATATAGATCACAACATTTCAAACTTTGTTTGAACTAAAAAGGATTTGAAAAGCAGACAAAAAAGACTGTTTACTTCCTTTAAAAAGGCTGCATACTTGCATAAGATGGCTTTCAGAGGGAAATAACAACAACCCTTACAAATAATCTACAAAATCATAAGTAACATAGTTTTCACCAGGAATTCACATGATTATTTAAAAAAATACATTGAAATAATGTGGGCTGACAGCCTCAACAAAAGAATATCCCATTGATTAACACCTTTGTAGCTCACAGTGGGTTTGTCTTTAAAGATTTATAAGTAAATCAATTGCTCTATGTGGAAAATAAATTTAATATTTACTTCCGTACCCCGACTGTTGCGCACTATTTCACATAAACAGAGGCAGCCTTTTTAAATTCAAGCAGAGTTCTAGCAGGAGCCTATACAGCATTCAGGAAGCTAATGATCTGTATGATGGTTTGGTTTTTCACTGTCCATCCCTATTGTGGATGAGTTCAGAATTCCTCTAGTTCTTCCCCTCATTATAAATTAGCCTTTGGATTTTGTGAATGCACATCATTTACATCATTTAGTCTGTGAACTGTACTCATGGGATCCATAAACATTCCCACAGCAGACTCAAATCTTGATTTATTGTTTTGATTTCTTTTCTCTGTGGCTAAGTGTCAATCCATTTTGTCAGAACAAAAAATAACTGCACAAACTAAAAAATACGTTTTTGTTTCTGTTCAAAGGACACTAGAATGTTTTGTTTAAGCTTCAGTCTTCAAAAATTAAACGGACAGTTCACACACACATCATTATTTACTCACAACACAACATTTGGGTGAGTAAATGATGGCTGAATTTTCAGCATCACAAACACAGCAACAAAAAGTGTTCATTTACACATTTAGCAGATCATATGCTTGCTTGTAGTCGCCATTACACTGCTTGACGATATCTTCCAGCATATCTCTTTCATAGTATGGAAACTCATTCTGAAGTTTCATCACAGTCCACATATGGTCACGATCTACAAGAAAAACAACAAACAGATTGTAAATATACAGTAGTTTAGTTAAAATCTTTAGAGCACTAAAGCAGAGTCACTCTAGGTTGGCACACCATACTAAGAACCACAACATGGTCACTTGTTCCTAGACACTTCAGATCCTGAGTCTTGCAGGCACACATCTCTCCAATAATGTGCAGCTATGCAGTGCAAGATTGACCTCCCTGCTGGTTCATCTAGTTCATGGAGCAGAACAGACAGGGTGGGAGAACTCGTCTCCACCGCAGTGCTTCTGCCAGCCTGTTCCGCAAACAACGGCATCTTGATCCCACACTAAACCACACACTAATGGACAAAACTAGCACTAGGGCAGACAGATGTCCCATACACACAGATCTCAGGAATTCCGGATATATAGGAAGGCCGTCATTGGATACATGTCCCCAGATAATGCAACAAAATATCTATGACATTGGGAAAACTGTGAAAGGATAGTGGAATACTCATGGCAATATTTGAAACCGACAGAATTAGTGGTGTTCAATGCTTTTGTCAGGCTACATTTGAACGCTTTACTCAAACCAATGATCTTGCTAATACTTTACCAGTTAAGCTACATGAACATAATTGAAGGTGAAGACTGTATTTTACATATGAATTTAATATGAAGAGTTTACTCTAAGTAATCCATTTGTAGGTTGATTATGGGTGGTGTTGTTCGGAAAATGCAAGTCATTATTTTCGCAGTTAAATTCGGTGATGTTAGTTGTGCAGAAACAACACACTTCACCTTTATACACTGCTAAAATTATTTTTGTTTGTATTTTTTCTTTTTTTCCTTGAGAAGTAAAATTACGTGAGATATTATGATCAGATTTACTAAAAGCTTGCGCCAGCCTCTTTTGGTGTTAAAAAACCACTGTCAGGATTTACTAAAATTAGCGTTGACAAGGTGTGGACGGTTATTTTTGTGGCTGACCTTATGGCATATGTATTTGTAGGAATTTCCATTTCAGATGCAAATATATGTGAGGAAAGTATTTAAATAAATTACGCAAGGTGTTTTACTAAGGATTGCGCTAGTCAATTTAACTGATACTTACTGCCCAAAAAAAGTATGTCTATAACAAGAGGTTAATTTGCGCTGCTTTTGATAGATTGTGTAAGTTTGGTCAACTTTCCAATCCTCTTTTATAAGATTGCGCTTTTACACTAATTTGCCATGTTTCGTAAATCTGTACCCAAGTCATGTTTTCTGAAAATAAAAAGCTTAAAGGAGATTATTGTTTATGTATTAGGTGTAGAAGAATATGTTAACATGCTTTAATGCTCATAAAACAGTAATTTTTACACACTGTACATTATTGTAGCTCCTCTATGGCCACTCTTTCTAAATAGCATCAATTACTTTTCACTGCGCAAAACTCTAAATACTTTAACAAATATAAAAAAATAAGCTCTGATTGCAACACACCATATTGCTCTAGCAAATTTGTTTTTTTAGAAATAGCCTTTGTGTTATGATAAATCATGGGAAGCAAAAGTAAGATACAGGATGTTTATTAGAGAACAGGCCCAAAGACAGTGACGAGTGGTTTAAACTGGTGCAATGGATGGTTGTATGAGGGCTTAGCTGAGATGTGAACACAGAGAACTTGAACAAGGAATACAGAAGAACTTGCAGCGTGGTACTTCGGACTCGGAGAGGTTGAAGCGTCGAGTAGCGCCGAGTAGCGCCGAGTAGCGCCGAGTGGCGCCGAGTGGCGCCGAGTGGCGCCGAGTGGCGCCGAGTGGCGCCGAGTAGCGCCGAGTAGCGTCGAGGAGACCAGACAAAGATGACTGCATGAGTGCCAGTGAAATAGTGGTGTGGACGATTGTGATCAGGTGCAGGTGCTCAGAATTCTGGGGACTGGGAACGAGTGGGAGGAGTGTGGGAGTCTGATGCGGAGGGCGGGACTGATTCCGTGACACTTTGTGCACAGCTGGCCTTGTACTCTACTAGGTTCAGAAAACTGTCCTCAGTTAAGTAAAATAAGTTGTACTGTTCTCTACAGCATGGCGATAACAACACTACTACGATAACTGAAGCTTCACCTTTCTTTGTGTATGCATCTGGGCAGCATTATGCAAATATTTCCACCTTGTGTCATAGATTGGCGAATTCAATCAAGGAATTTTAACTAGGTTTAGATCTGCCTACTATTTTAGATATAATAAATCTTTTGTGGGAAAATTTGAGGTTTGTTGCTTTTTGCCTTTAACGGTCTGCTTGAAAACAAATGCTTCGAAGCTTCTATCAGTAACAACATCTTTGCCGATGTCAATATAATCACAATATTAATAGTGACTATACAGACTGATGCACGTGCAACGCAAACTCAGCGCATGCGCAGTGAACTCGGCACTATCATTAGTCACAGGGATCGAGATAACCGATGTTAAGAGGCGACTTTTGTGCTCAAGATATCAAAGTTCAGTGACATAAAAGAATCAACATAACTGGTAGAAAAATAGGGAAAAATAGGGAGTTTGGTGGTTCCACTTCAAAAATGTAGACATAACAGGATTGGCGAGATAACCGAGGTCGAGATAAGTGAGTTCCACTGTACACTAAAGAAATGTAACCTTTAATAAGAAAATAAAGAATACCCATTTCAATAAGAAATATCTCTCAATGGGATTAGACAAAGATTCACACAGCAACAGAATAAAAACTACTGTCAGCTCTTGGGATTCTGAGCTCAAGGCATTTGGCATCACATGTAAATATATCTTGACTTAAGAATGTTTAGAGATTTATACTGTAAGATAAGGCAAATACTGAGAAAGAAAATAATTTGTGCACCAAGTATACAGTTTGAATTCGGTATAGCTTGATTCAAAGGTGTAGTTAAACGGAAAATGCTTCTAGTAACTCATAGTTCAGCCTGAGAACTGTACTCATAGAAGCATCATAAGCCAGGGCAGGTCCTATCACTACTGTGAGTAAGCCGAACCGCAGTCAGACAAGAGGTCATTCGGAGACTTGGTTCGGAGACAAACACATCTAATGTTTCTGGAAATCAGAGACAGAGGTGTGAGTTTGAGAATTGGAAGACCTGGCTGACCCCAAACCTCAGCTGAGGATACAACCTTTGGACCTTGCAGTGATTCAGACGTAAGTGATGCTGAACACACAAACATAATGAGTCATTAGGCATCTGAGAAGATATACAGACGGTTTCAACGTGAATGGCACATTAGTCCTACACCATCAAACAGCAGTCCAAAGGCTCTGCACGCAGATGGGAAAGCTGGCCGTTACAGTCACACCTCTTGGCAAAAAACTGTAGAACTACACATATGGAGCTAGATTCAGGCACAATCGAACCATACATCATTTCCAAATCCCACTTAGGAGGCTAAAAACAATTTGTGTGAATCATACAAGTTCCATGCCTGTTTGTCAGAATAAAATAAATTATAGTTTTAAAAGGGGTTGATAACTTGGTTATCAAAAGCACAAATCCTATTGGCTGGCCAGTTTACTTTGCTGTGCCAAGGCAAAGAAATTACACTCATCCATAAAAAGGGTCTTAAGGGTACTGACTCAGTGGCCAGTGGTTTTATTATTAACTACAATAAAAACTAAAACCATAGAAATTCAATTTAGTTATTTGAAAATAAACGATAACTGTAATAAAATAAAATAAAAGCGTTTTTGCCAACATTTCGCATTCTAACATGTACTAAAATGACTAAAACTGGGATTAAAATTAATTAGAACTAGATATAATGAAAAAGAAAATGGGAAATATTAAAAATATTGATAAACAACATATTAATCAATGAAAATAAAATAATATGTTGTTTTTCCACGTTGTTTTCCAAATGTATTGGAATTGAGAGCTATAAAATCTTTTGCAATTGTGGTTTGATTAGAGATGAACATTGACTTCTGTCTGTTCCTCACACAAAGATTTAGCTTCATAAGTCTTGGAAGATGGTGTGAAATTCATACGCACTGCTTTTGTGCTTAAGGTGCTTAAGAACGCAACCTTTTTTGGGCTTGACAGACGTGCTGTATGTACTGTCTTTTTATAGAAAAGAGCTGCATAAAGAGTCACCATTTTCTATTCTGCAGCGACATCAGGGTGAGTAAATACTGACTGATTTTTTATTTTCTGGAGGAAAACTTAGAAATTCTTTAACACTAGGGCATTGTCAGTCTGAAGACAGCATGGCACATTTCCAAGTAATGACAATGCTGCCTGGCTAGATCTCTACATTTGCAGGCACTAATCGTTCTGTTGTCAGACAGGCATGCCAAAAATGTAAGCTTCTCCAAGGCCAGATGAGTTTACTTTACAGTAGGCCTCAATTTCGACCTCAAAACAATCTGGAAAAAAACATATCAACCATGCAGCTTGCTGATAATGAATTTGCTAGTTACTGGCACATACTGTAATCGACATTAACCTCTCACAACGCAGGCAGTTCGTATATACACCAACATCTAAGAGCATCACGTGTCACAAGTCTGTTTAATATCACACACATGTGGAGGTTTTGAGACTTGAGAGTTCGAAGCAATAGAGACGTTTCCAGAAGTGCAGTGAAATTAAACAGACCTAAACACACACAGTGCCATGCCAGATGCATATAAATCTAGTTTAAGACTCACCATCCTCCTCTGCACTGTCTGTATGAACCTGTGATGGGTTGGGTACTGTGGATGAGGCTATATCCTGTGGTTCGTCATCATCATCCTGCCAGACATTACTTCTTTCAGGGCTTTGGGTCAGGGGTTCAGATACCCAACCTGAACGACTCGCCTCCAGACGGTCTAGGAAGGCCAAGTTCACCCTGAAAAGACCAAGCATCATCAGAACATTTCACAACTTGTTCCAAGCAATGAAATACTTCTATTTAATGAGTACAGTGGATTTTAAATGTCAGAGACAAATCTATGTGTAAGAAAACAAAATCTTTTATGATTTTTAACAATTTTAAATAAAAACTATTATGGCATTTTGAAAAAAAGTGTGCTTACCTATACTGAATGTACACTTGCAGTGTACTTCAAATATTAAAATCTTTACTTGCAGAACATTTGCATAACCATTTACATTTATGCATCTGGCAGATGCTTTTATCCAAAGCGATTTGAATTTCAAGAAACACATTGATATTCTAATCAGGTCTTGCTTTCCCTGGGAATCGAGCCCATGACCTTGGCGTTGTTTGAGCTACAGGAAAATTAAAGTGTACTTAAAAAAAGAGTAAACTTTTCATGAAAAAGTTTCTTAAAAATAAGTTTTATTTAGTAAAACATTTTACATCATGATGTTTTAATATTTGGTTGTGCTTTAAAGGACATTTATTTTGATGTGTTGAATCATATTCTAAAGTGGATTTAAAGTACTTAATTATAATTTTAACTACAGCGTGTTATTCGATATAAAACATTTAAAGTTAATATACTTTAAATGCACATCATTACAAATTTGCAATTAAAAATATATTTATATACATAACACACAAGTTTCAACAGAATTACAATTTAGTTTACCAAGAATACTTGTCTGTACATTCAGTACTACACTTTATAAGTACAATACAGACAATATAAGTAATTATGAAATTACATATGAAGATGTACTTAAGTCCTACTTAAGGGGTGAAAAGGACACTGTAGTTACACTAATTGAATTTAATACATTACACATTTAAACTATAATATATTTGCCTTTTAATTGCATTACTTTCCTAATTGGAGTTGATATGAAATTTGATGATTTTTGGATTCTCCTGTGTTGTGTGTTTCGTTACAGCCACACGTGATAATTATTTTCGTAATAAGTTTTTAAAGTGTGTACTTACTATTGTTGTTTTTCATACAGGTTTCGAATGTGTTTTGAGACCTGTGTGAATTCTCCCGTGAAACACAAAAGGAGCTACTTGTATGCAAAGATGCTCTGAATCATCTAAAATCATGCTGGAAAACCTGACCATCAGGTTTTACACATACTTGTAGAGGTCATGAATTGTTGAGTTATTGAAGCAACCAAAATACTAAAACATTCATGATATTTCTTAAGATATCTTTTATCAATTCAAATGGTAACGTTGACAATATAATTTGTAATGAAAAAATGGCATCAAATTATGAAAAGGCATAATATAAGCATTTTCAGTGGTCTTAGACTCCTTTATTAATTCTGACAGTCATGGTTTTTTAGTGGTTTGTCATGTTAGGCGCCCATACCGCCGATGGTCAGCTTCAGTCCGTCTCTTCCTGTCCTCCTCCTGTTGTTTTTGTTTTTCCTCCAAAATTTCTGTCTGGAAATAGTAAGGTAATGAAAATTTCATCTCCAACAGAAATGTTTCCTCTACTTATGTAAAGGCATTCAAGGTCTATGGCTATAATCATTTAATTGCAAATTTGCATGAATAAAGAACAATATCAACATGATAGGTCAGACTGAACTTTTGTGCTTGATCCATATCAGTGAGTTAAATTCACGTTTGACCGACATAGAGGCATTCAAAGCCACAGAAATACCACTATACAGCCAGCTGGAAAACACCTACACTACTTCATCCATGACTACCTCCTATAACCTAGAACATGGTAATCAACAGCATATGCTAGGCAGAGTAAGTTCTTTTTCTTGGCAAAGCCCAGACGTTTAGCTGTGGTCTTCCTGTGAACCAAAAGTAGAAGAGATGTCCGTATGTTCAGGCCATCTGTTTTACTTCCTTTGTTCTGTACCTTTCTCCTCTGCTCCTCTTTCATCTTAAGCAGGCCTGCACTCTCCTCCTCTCTTCTGGAATCCCTGTACTCATGACATTTATCCTGTGAAGAAACAGTGGCCCGCAATGAAAACTGGGAATGTGCAAAAGTACTTCTTTTTTAAATTGACTGTGCTGAGTTTCCTGGACGCCCTGAATAATTATTCTTCAGGTTGAATACTTAGAATGTGTTTTGTGTTCAGAAACATAAGGGAACTGCTTTTAACTTTTTAATTTTGAACTTAAAAATGCAATGCTCATGGCAGAAGACGCTCAAAAGCTTGATGCAATGGCTAAATAGGTCCATCTGCAAGTATGTGGACCACTCACACTCATCAGTGGCCAAAATATGCATATTGTGGTTAGCTTTACGCTTTTATACATACTGGATTGAAACTATGTGTGATGAACATGAAGAAGAACTGGGCAATGGATTTGAAAAAATTGGCAGGCAAGGCAGGCAAGCTATTAACATGCATAACTATATTACAAAGTTTTGAAGTTTGTAAGAGATGTCATGTCATGATGTGTTTTTTTCCAAATTTATATGAAGTTTTCCAATGTGTTTGGAATGTGTTTTCAAATGAATTTAAATTACATTTATTTCATGCTACAATACCCATCTTCCAACAGCAATGGGTTTGCAGTGCTATTCAGGAACCGCTGTGTGTGAAACATCCTTAGGATCTTTAACTTAACTCTCAGTAAACACCAAATGCAAGTAAAATCAATGGTTGTGAGTACAGTAAATGAAACTGATATTCACTAGCTGGCCGATAACTGTGTTTCATGCATTCGAAAAAGCCACACACTGAACAAATTCTCAGATAGGGGTTATTTAGTAAACTTATTCAATATAAAATAAACTTTTTCTGTAATACAGGTTGCATCTGTTTAGACATGTGATGTTTGGCATAAAGCCTGTTTGTAATAAGAATGATATAAAGCTTCATGGTCTTCCTGCAGTTCCATTATGTGTGTGGATATATATACATATACATACATACTTCTGTTCTGTTCATGAGAACTGTATCAATTAATTTTCCCACAGTGGCCTGTGATTGTGGTATAATGTATTTCAGATATCTTGGCCCTGAGTAAAAACAAAACAACTGTGGTTGGTCATTGCGCATGTCAGTCAGATGGTCTCTTCCTACCAAAGGTGGTTCTTAGCCAGAATAAGCTGCAGTGAGGACCAGACTTTATACTGCAAGTCAATCGTTGTGACCCATCCCCGGACAAAATCATACTGGCCCTCAGCCATTGTCCATACAGTACTACCCCGAGGGTGAGCCCATCACACATTTCAGCACAAAATTGGGCTCTGAAATGGGTGTTAACTGTGATGTTACTCTAAGTTTCTCAAGGGCTTGTTCAGAAAGATGCTGTAAGGAGAGGCAAGAAAGCCTGGAAGTTGAAGAGATCGTTTGTGTGTTTGGTCAGACGGCCTGGGGACAGCAGGCAGGGGCTGCTCTGTTTGGAATGGCCAGAGAGTAAGGGGAATAGGTGGGACGACCTGGGCCTGGCATCCTGGGAAGCCAATACAAAGGATCTTTTGCACAAACAGAGGATATGGTGGAGATTAATCTGTCTTGTGGAAGCATCACTGAAAGCATAACAATTCTCGGTGGCCACAAAACCACATCAAGAACCCGTCTTTCCACAAACACTTTGATCGGTGGGCCTACGACATTTAGGTTGGAGCGTTTCATTACTTGGCCTGGAGGCCATCCAGCCACTTAAGTCAATACAGCAAGAGAAAGCAAAATTGAGCAGCCTCCTCTCCTAGTAAGCCGAGAGAGCCAGAGCTCTGCACAGAACACTGTTGTGCATGTGTTGTGTACCACGTCCTTGCAGTCCTAATGCACGATCTGTCTATTAGAGGGATTTTCCCCATTAGTCATCCAGAAGGAAGTCCTTGAACAGGGAACAATTTCAGACCGATTTTGAAAGCCGCACAACAAAACATTCTTTGCTCGACACAAGACAATGTCGTTTTTTAACAGTGTTGTCATATGCCAGTTTTAGTGGTTTCTACAACATAAGAGGCAGCCCTCAAACCTCTTATGGTCAGCCCAGCCCCACCAGTCATGGTCAGAAATTAACCAGGGCCCCGGGCAAATTGCCACTGAATGTGACAAAAATACCCCTGTAGTAAACCGTCTATTTATGTTAGCTAATAATTGATATATTTCATTACATCAATTTCTAGGCCTTTGTGGTGATCTCAGTAGACACTGAATTCAATATTTTGAATTCACTATATTTCACTACATCACAAGCACTGTCTCAGAGTTAAGTACTGTGAATATGCAGTATTTAGCATGCTCTCTTAAAAAACGTATAATAATTTAGCCATGAAAACAACGAATTTGAAGCAAACACACCCAAAAACCAATACAGACATTTAAAGACATCAAACATCTTTTTGCCACAAAAGACAGCAGTTAGTTGTACCAATGGCTGATCTAGAAAGTCGGAGCTGGGAAGGTAGTGGGAAAATTCCATTTTAATGTGTGCTGTAAAGAGACCACCTTTTTGCAGATGCGTATAACATTTAAATACTCTGATGCTATAACACCTAAGATTTGATTGGTTAAGACAAGTGTACTGAAACATTTTAAGCAGTTCAACAGTTCATTCATATTGTCAATCATTGACAATAATAAGAAATGTTTCTTAAGCAGCAAATCAGCACATTAGAATGATTTCTGAAGGATCATGTGATACTGAAGACTGGAGTAATGCCGCTGAAAATTCATAAATAGTAATAATATTACACAATAGATCGTATAAATGTACTCTTGATGATTCTGCAAGCAGACATTTGTAACGAAGTTTGTTTAAAAAAATGTGTTGCTTGGTTTTTAAGTGAAAAAACTAAAAGCAAACCATGATCTATATTAGTGTTTGCTTAACACAAGAACATACTGATACATATGAAGCTACGAAGCTTCTTAAAATTTAAGTGAAATCATGGTGGTTGGCAGCAATTAACACCTATAAAGCATCTTGTCACCTGGCTCCTTTCCAGGTACTTTCACTCAAACAATACAGGTTATTCCACATCAGTCTTTTCGTTGCATTCTCACAGTCCCATCTCTGCTTCGCTGTGAACTCTGGGAAATCCCCTGAACTCTGCTTGCCTCACCATTCAGTAGGAGCACTTGCACATAGCTGACTGTGAAAAGGAAGCTGCATATTCAAACTGAGAAAGCTTTATGATGCACTCAGCATGAGGCTAATAAGTAGATCATTGGATGGGGACTCTTTGCTACAGTCCAATGTGCCATGTCAACGAAAGCTCTTGAGTGAGGACTATTTACTTTGAAAACATGTATCAAAGACAGATCAATTGGTGTGAATTTATTCCAGTGCCTCAGGCTCTAACCTCAGCACCACAGTTATGCACAAGAGGCTTGAACTCGGGCTTATGGAGAATACAGTGCATTTTTGGCCTCTGTCTTACCCAGGATGATGCTGGTACGGAATTGCTTGATGCCATAGAAACAGTACTGCTGGATCTCTCAATTCTTTGAAGAAACTCTTCGGTTTTCCTGCAGGAGGAAAAGACATAATTGTGATTACAGGGATAGTTCTTCCAAAAAATGAAAATCCTGTCATCATTTCACTCATCCTCATGTTGTTCCAAACCCATATAACTTTCTTTCTTCCAAAAAGAAAAAAAAGGGGACATTTTTTTTCACTGAATTCTGAATTATATATACATTTAAAAAAATAAGTTTATTAAGTAAAATTAAGTTATTTGCACTGTTGGATGCTCTCAAATCTCATTCACATTTGCATATATACTGGGGCTGAAAATGAATATTTTATGTTCAATGAAAAATCATACCAAACAGCATACGCTCAGTTTTGGAGCCTTTCAGTTTCAGCAAGTTATGATGGATTCAGATTCTGATTGTTTTCTAGACACACAAGCTCACATGCTGCCGACATCAGGGTTAGTGGTTATGTAAATTTCAGTATCATGAGCATAGCAATGCACCATACTTCTTAATAATCTGCCCAAGTGGAAGCATATATTTACTAAATAGGGCTGGGCCTAGGACTGAAACCTGAGGAGCCCCCTGTTGAGCTGACAAGGTGTCAGATTAATGATTTCCCAGACTAACACAGGATACTTTTTGTAACCAATCCCAATGTGCCAAATTTAAATACTCACATATTAAAATAGCATGGATGAGATCTAAAAGCTAAGCCAAAAGGCAACAATTTATGTGAATAACAACTTACATTGTGGGTTGGTTTTCAAACAAAGCAATTGTGTAATTCTAAAAAACAAGAATGTTCAAACAAAAAGGACTACTGCAGAAGTCATATGGACTACTGCAGTAATGACGCATTATTGTGATTTTTTTGGCCAGTTTGGAGCTTAGTAGCTTTTGGTATGGCGACCAGACTGGTAAAAAATGCTTTTACTGCAGGGTTTGTCATTTAGAATGACAACAACATAAGGGTTCATTATGACAAAAGTTTCACTGTCACTAGTGGCACATACCCGTTTCCCTAACTTGAAGAATTACTTGCAATTTCTTTCAATCATCTCTTGATAAGATCTCTAAATAAAAGGCATACTTTCTGCTGAACTTGGGCCAAGGGTAAACTTGTGTATTCAAGTTTATTGTTTTTGGATAATGGCCAATAAACCAGCTTAACATCCTTCTTCCTCCTATAAACAAATCACACTTTGAATCTGTAGGAAAAATGTTAACGTACAGTTTTTTGTCATGCTGATACTGTTTCTTTCTCTGTTCCTCTTCCTGCTTTGTCTTCATCGCTAGTTTGTTGGCCTGCAATGAAATGCATTGAAGATATTTTGAGATAAAAGTACTCACAACATCCTTTCTCAGCTTACTATGCAAAATTAACCAGTTTGTTGGTTGATTCCCCCCAAAAAGTAAACCATTTGTTGGTTGATTCCCCCAAAAAGTGTAAACATTGTGGCTCTCTTTGTTCTCTTTCTCTCATTGTTGATTTTCATCACATTCTGATCTTCTGACAAATGCTTGAAATATTGGAATTTTTTTTTGTTGGATTTTTATTCAGCTGTTTGACTTACTGACCTTAAAATAATGCACAATTCTTTTTTATTTCATTGTTTATTATTTTTATTTATTCATATTATGTTCCAACATTAGCAGAATGTTTGTTACTCAAATTCCTAAAACTGTCAATTTTTTTTCAGATTGGAATATGTTTTTTGAATCACATATTTTCAATGCGTAGTCATTCTTTTGTAATTCCCCTCTGTAGACGGCACTTCCTGTTGGATGCTTACTGCATTTCATTGGCTCTGTATTTGTACTCTCCACAACGACAATAAAGTTAAATCGAATCTAATTAAAAGCTTTTTCCTCACTGTTTTTCATTTCCAGCATTGCAGTATTCCAAGCTTATCTACAATCCCGAGATCCTTTAAGTAAACCATTATTACACTATGAGAAGCCAAGCAGTGACCGGCGCATGTTTTAGCAAATGAACTCGGGTGTCTGTTGCTCCTGGAATAATTAGACTCGTCAATCACACAAGCCTCCAGCAGCAACACTGAAGGCTGAAGTCTAATATCTCCTTTAATTGCAGAGAATATGATAACTTGTATGTTGCCTGCAGTGACATCTGGAGTTATAAAGTCTGAATTACAAAGGCATCATAAAAAAAGCACTGGATCCAAACATAAACCAGATAACCAGATAAAGTTTTGCAGATGCAGAAGAATAATATAATGCCCTACATGATTCTGTAAAATGTCAGCTGTAAACGATTTCTTGGGCTGTACCTTCTCTCGCTGGATGGCCTTCTTCTTCTCAATCTCCGCCTCTTCAGTCTGTCTCTTTATTCTATCCATATCTTCTTTTCTGAGCTGTAGAGATTTGCAAATGTACATAAGTATGTAAAACAACAAGTATTTAGGAAATGAATCAGACATTTTAAACAGGTACTCATAAACCTTTTTTCTCAGCTTTGAATGGCAGGTTTCCATCTGCTGTCTCTGTCTAACTTCAGCCAATGGTACTGCACCACCTGTGAGTGAATATATGGACAGCTTTAGAAGTGTTTTTCCTTTGCTCTTTTGTGTTTTAGATCAGGACTTCTATTTATTTCCTCTTCACATTACCAAGTCTCTCTGGAGTCAGCTGAATGGGACCAGGGCGATTCTCCTCCTTCAATCTTCTCAGATCATCCTCTTCTTTCTGTGCCACTGCAGAGAGAGAAATAGAAATGCTTTTCATTTCTAAACACAAATGGGATAGTGTGACAGTGGCTAAAACTCAGGGCTGGCAACTGGAAATTTGGATGGTGCATGCTTATAAAAGACTACGTAACTACATAGAGGTAAAATAAAAGCTGGAATACACTACTACATGAATTTTAGCTATATGTCGGCCCCAATTTGAAGTCACTGAAAGTTAGGGCCCGTCTGCAGATTATGATCAGTCTCAGAGTTGGACGATTTTGTAAGGATCTCTAAGCAATAAGGTGAATGTTTCTTGAGTTTACTGCATTCAGAATGGCCTGATAGTCTAGTAGTGTGTGATCCTCAGTGAGTTAGTGCAGAGGCCTTCAGTCCTGCTCCTGGGGTCCCACTGTGCAGCAGAGTTCAGCTCCAACGCTAATAAAACACACCTGAATGAGCTTATCTTCAGGTTCACTTAAAAATCACAGGCAGTAGTTTACTAAATGGTAATTACGACATGTCGTAAATGCACCTTTAAACTCTGCAGGACAGTGTAACAGCAAGGTTGAAGAACTCTGAATTAGCATATGATGCCTATTGTTTTAAAATCTGATAAGATTTTAAAAGTTGTGTAGTGTATTACAGGCTTAAAATAATGTTTAACTGTGTTAACAACAACAACAGCAACAACAAAATAAATGTGTCTTCCCTTGCAGTCACAAACAAACATGCTGAAATTGCTGCTGATGGAAATAATTAGTGAAACATCTGGATCACATGAAGATGGAAAATACAACAACAGTCGTGTAATGACTTACTCCTCTGCAGTTTGCTCCGTCTTGATTCATTTGGTGGTATCTTGGTGAATCCCTCAGCTCTGTGTGGGCAATGGCATGCATAGGTTGATTTGGTTTCTGACTCTTGTCTCTCTCTGTGTTGTGAATTATCAGCTGTCTCATGTGCCAGCAATGTCTCCAAACCAAGGTGGGACACAAGTCATCTTTTCTTACGTAACGTCAGAACTTTTCACAAACAACTCTGGGGAACTCCCCCTCAATCCCAATCATATTTGAATGTGACACAATACACCCACCCCAAATAATGCAGCAGTCATAATCCAATTAAAAACCCATCTGTATCATTGATGATCACAAATGTGCTGCATGATGACATTTCAAAATAATCAATCATGTGGCATAAATGAAAAATTTAGGATTACGATGTTCTATAAATCAATACAACACAAATAGAAATAGCAAGAGTACATTGGTGATGACTGAATAAATAAACCAATGACAAGGAGACAAATAGCTAGAATCTCCCTTACAAAAATTCACCATGGTAACTGTATTTATGCCATAATATCATAGTTATTGTTACTACAAGAAAACTTTGGTAACCTGGCATCAACTAACAGTCATCCAAAACAAAAACAAAGAAAAAAATAAGTTAAAATGGCAAACAACTTTTGAAAGTTGAAAGAGACAGTTGACACTTGACACTGTTGAAAGAGATTACATATTAATTTATTAGGGCTTTGCATTACTTAAATTAACTAACATAAACTAGTAAAATTAATAGTAACTATTTTATTTGATCAAAAACTATATGGTTAGTTGTGCAAACATTATCTATATAATGCTTTAAAATGACAAAAGATTATAAGATTGTTATTTATTGCAGTTCACTCTCTTCCCGGCATGCACTGGGGAATGAGTAATTATGGTTGCATCACTTGCATCACTTTATTTACAAAATAGTTGATGAAGTTTGTTTATTATTTTTTTATCGTGTGACATCGTGTCAGTATGCATTCTTCTTTACTCAAAATGACCAGGTAGACCATGATATATAACCGTGTGCTTAATGTAAATAAAGGGAAACATTTGTCAAGGACTCAGGAAACTATTTTAGATGTGCTTCAAACACAACAGGTGTTTTATACAGGCTTTAAATAGGTGTTCTAATAATGGCCGACATGACAGGATCAGCTTTAATTGAGCCATTAAGTAAATACATTCATTTAAAACATGTATTTTTCATTGTATACATTGTGGAAACCGGTACTGTCTACCAGCGGGGTGTTGTATTTCTAAAGGTTATTTTAATAGGTATTGATTTATGATATTATGATAATATGATATTATTATGATTTTACAGTGCGTTTATTTTTTTAATGTAGTCTATGTTTTAGTGTTGTGTTATTCCTAGATAGATAGATAGATCTGTGCTGTAAATATATCTATGGCTCTGTAAGTTTCGTTTCTCCTGACTGTTTGAGAAACGAAAGTGAAACTGATTGCTGATAAACAGAGAAGAAGCTACGTAAACAAACACAATATTTAATCCATATAATACGCAAACACATCGAAATAACGATTTATAACAATAAATTTGAATGTTTTAAAAAAAAGTTTAAAATTTAAATGTGTTTTAAATACGATATGTTAATGCTCAATACACATATAATTGTGATGGTATGGGCTGTATATGTGTGAGGTTAGAGTGAGGCTTAAGGCTTGATCTGCACTCACTTTTCGGGCTGGTTCTGAGGGGTTTGAGCACCGGGTGTCTTCTGTTCACTGTCATATCCACTCGACTGCTCGCTGTCCGTCATATTGCTCCTTTGACTCATTGTATTCCCCCTATATCTCCCGCTCCTCGCGTTAGATCGACTGTCATGAGTGTATGGATTCATGCTCTTATACTGTGCGTCGCGTCTTTTTACTGCAGCCGATCCTTGGCAGAACTGGTTATGACAGAACTGGGAAGTCTGTGCGGGATTCCCGGAAAAACGCCAGGA
This sequence comes from Rhodeus uyekii, assembly GCA_037043235.1. Taxonomy (NCBI): domain Eukaryota; kingdom Metazoa; phylum Chordata; class Actinopteri; order Cypriniformes; family Acheilognathidae; genus Rhodeus; species Rhodeus uyekii. The sequence goes on along the minus strand of JAWRVZ010000156.1, from coordinate 1,007,205 downwards.
TCCTTATGCAACATAATGCAATCTTAAGACCTATGATAATTAAGTATAATGCTTAGGTTTTGCATTATAGTTTGGGAGTTTAGGGCACATCAAACTGTTTTAGAACTGTTTTGAATGCTGTATTTTAGAATCGCGAGACGTTTGTTCTTCTGGGGTTTCCGTAGCTGTGTCTCTCCAACATGGCGAGCTCCAGTGGTGTAGCGATGGACGCGGATTTAATGAGACATGCTGAGTATACACCAAAATACAGTGGACAGAGTGAGACAGATATTGACAGACGTCTCGTGAGTAAATTTCGCGCTTGTGAGAGTCGAGAGCTTGTACGCTGTTTTACTGTCTTCACCTGTGCTCATCATGTTATTGACCTCTCTGACACTTCTGAAACTCAAACACTTACTTATCAAAGAATGCTCTATTATTCTATTACTCTAGTATTGTCGCCAACATACTTAGCATGGTAATTAGCATTAAGGACATATCACTCATTGTGAAGCCTTTCCATTCCCAGTGTTATACATGTGTGTGTGTATGTGTGTGTGTGTGTGTGTGTGTGTGTGTGTGTGTGTGTGTGTGTGTGTGTGTGTGTGTGTGTGTGTGTGTGTGTGTGTGTGTGTGTGTGTGTGTGTGTGTGTGTGTGTGTGAGAGAGAGAGAGAGACAGAGAAACAAACACTTTATGGACCACTAGTTCTGAGTACAAGCTCATTAAATGAATAAAAGATGTTCCTTAATTATACATGAAGTATGTTGAGTCAACCTGGTCAATGTTGTGTTGAAAGTTAAAATAGGTTTACAAAATTAAAGTTTAAATCTTATATACACCTTATGGATACAAATGGGTTGTTCAGTGGTTGATGGGGCATTGGTAGGCAGTTTTTAGGCTGTTCTAGATAGATAGATAAACTGTTAGATATCTATCATCCATCAGATTGACAGATATATACAAATACTGATAGATAGATAGATTAACTGTCAGATAAGTTTACCATCCATCAGATAGATATACAGATTTACAGATGGATTGATAAACTGTCAGATAGAGACTGATACTTGACCAGCAGATAGGTATGCCATTAGATAGCTAGCGAGATAAACCATCAGACGAATAAAAATTAAAGGGCTTGTGTATTTACATTTTAGCTGTTTAACATTTGCTGCTTGAATTCATGAATCATCATGTAATTAGGATGATTCATGAATCAGACTCTGAACATTCAGTCTATGGGATTTGGGGAATTCTGGTTTGTCATCTGCCCTCTTAGAACAGTTTGATGGGCTGTGGTGAGTTTGGTGGATGTAATTTAAAATCTCAAAAAAGTCAGAAATGTTCTGTGTAAGTTTAGTTTGTGGAAGTTTTTGAATTTCTGATCACCTACTATGGGAAAACCATGCAATGTCTTACCACGTAATCATATGACAACACTTAAAATGCTTAATACCAATGCTGATCTTTTTTTTCTTGCTAAATATCACAGTGATAAAGTGTGTGTGTGTTTCAGGGTGGCACTCTGATGGCAGTGGGACTAGGGGTTGCTGCGGCAGCATTTGCAGGTAAGCACAGTCACTTTGAACTCAGTGTATGCACCATTCACCATTTGGAGACTCTTGTGCCATTAAACCACATGTTTAAAGAAGCTACATGCATTCATATAATACAATAGAGTGGTTAAAGCTCTGGGCTGAGAACCAAAGGTTAACTGGCTCAAACTGATGATTGATTACCATTGTGCTTTTGAGGAAGTGCTTAACCTCAGATTACTCCAGGGGAGGCTGGATTGCTTGTATTGTATTGCCTGTATTGCTTGCAATAAGTATTTTGAAGCTGTTGACAGCATTAGTTACATGACAAATTAGGGGCCTTTCAACCAGAACGCGTTTTTGTGGTTAAAAATGCGAGATGCAGGTCAGTGAAGCGAAAGAAAGAAAAATCATAAGATCTAGAGACACATTTAAAAAAAAGTTGAATTTATTTTTAACTTGATTGTTGATTTTTTTAGAATACCGCATCTTACACAAAATGCTGCAAAAGACGCACGATGTGAGCGCTGTAAAGCATGTCAATCTAGCGTTTTTACACTGCAAAACAATTGAAGTGGTGCAGTGGAATAAAAAACACCTTCTATATGAACCTATTCTGTTACCGGTAGTTGGTTTCTGCAATATTGTCATGTTAGACACAAATAGTTTTGAAGTTTTGACCCAGCAAATAGTTTTGAAGTTTAAGGCATACTCTTCACAATTACATGGACATAAATGCTCATAATTATCATAATTTCAATTTCATGAATCTTAGTGTTCTGAAACCAGAATACATCGAGTAAGAGTGCTTTTGTTCCAAATATCAGAATGAGCACAATTGTGAGTGTGATACTGTTTGTATAAAACAGTCAATAAACAAGAAATCAGTATTGAGTAACATACATTCTAGATGCCGTAGTGCTAGTTACTTTTGCTGTGTTTGCAGAATTAACTGTTAGCTCTTTAAGCAACACATAGTAGTATTGATTTCTTTTCCCCTGAATGAATCAGTATGAATCAAACAAATCATTTAAGTATATTATTTAATTTCTCACTCATAAAGATACTCGCTGAAAAAAAGCAGGTAGCTAAGTTTTTGCCTCGCTGCACTATCAGACAATTACTTTGCAGGCAGCATTTACGCACTTATGAATTTCAGACAGATTTCAGGCAGCATGACGATTTTTAATTACATTACACACAAATTGACCACTAACTGCAAATTTCAGATAGCATCTTAATTTTATTGCTCAACTGTCATGTTCCCTTCAAAAATCAAACAGTGGAAAGGATGAGACAAGATAAGATTCGGACATGCCTTGTTTCCTTGTTTTGTATGCTGTGGAGGGTTTTAGCTTTCGGGAGCAGCCAGTCACTTGTTTTGATCTTGAATGAATCAGTGTGCTTGAATGAATAAGTTGAGTGAATGATTCAATGACTCATTCATAAAGACATTGAAAAATTTGTGTGTAAAATCTTCATTTAAATTTTTAAATGAAACCATGATTCACCAATATCTTTCATGCAAATTTTTTTTTTAAAATGACAATTTTTTTTTTAAAAATGTAGGAAAAAACTGAAACAACACGTATGCAGAAATCAAATTTTCTGGATGGCCTCATATTCATGTTAAGATGGAATTTCTGTACATTTGTATTTAACCTTAAATGTTTAGAATGTGTTATTTTAGTTACATTATACGTGCCCTTAGTACTTAAGAGTGATCTTAATTAACTACATGTACTAGAGTTATGCTTAAGGTTTGGTTTAGGGTTACTTGGCAATAAATTATGTATAATTACATTACTATAGTAAGTACATGTAGTAAAATAGTGTTACCTAAACTTTTTAGTTTTTTGCAATTGCACTGAACAGCAATTTGCATATTTAGAAACGTCCATATTGGCTTTATGTTTATAAATGATTACATTACAAATCTGGTGAAATGGCGCACATTGCACAATGTACCACTTTCGGTATTTTGCTGGATCGATTCTCAATCCCGCCAGGAATTGACTGTGGTGCCCTTGAGCAAGGCACCTAACCCCCAGTCACTCCCCTGTGAACGGTTTCTCATTGCTGTGTGTGGCCATGGCTTGTAGATTGTGTATTCATTGCTCACTTCTCCTTATGCGTGTTCACTAACTTGGATGAGAGTAACAAATGGCTGTAATTAAAGGGTTGTGTTAAAATAAGGTGACCTTATGTGGAGATGATTTGGGTGTAATTTATGCTAAGTAATGTTACCCATTTTGAATAGTCAAAATTTGTGTTACTTAGGCAGACATTTCTTCTGTTCTGTGCATACAATATAAAATAATCTGCACAATTATTAGTGAATGAGTCTTTTTAGGGGCCAAGCACCGAATGTGCGGAGGCACCTATTGAAATTGTTCCCGTTCCTATTGTTCTTCTGTTTCTTTTTCTTCTTTGGGGCAGCCCATAGAACCACTTGCGGGAAAGTTATGAAATTTGTTGCACAGATAGAGGACAGTCCAGTCATTCACCATAGCAAATTTGCACTCACATTTATGCTAATAACTCTTGAACTGTAAACAAAATAATTTAATTAATCATGGCCTCTGATTCCTTGGCTCAAGATTATTCCAAGATTTGATTTCAATGCACGAAAATGATGTCATTTTTCATCATGAAAATCTTTCTGCAATTTTGAATTTTCTGAAAAACAAACTTTTTCTAAATTATTCAATCACCAACTCAAAACTAACTCAGTCACGTGTTTCTATCATAAATGAATCAGTGTGATTAATGAATCAGTAAAAACTTCCCACCACTAATACACGGATTGACGGCCTGTCTTCAATGCGCAAACACAGACGAGTGGAGTTATACTAACAGTGAAAAGTCTCAGTCCTGTTGGACTAAATATCAGCACTCTTGGAACAGCATGTTGGCAAAGGTTTTGTGTTTGCATTCTGGCACCAGAGTATGTTTCTAGGCAGGATGTTTGCAAGCTAAAGTCACTCATGTTGTGGTTCACAGTGGGATAGAGTAGCCATTGTATAATGTAATAAAAGTTTTTTCCTCAATTGTCTTCTTAAAATATTTAGCTAAACTTTCCTCGTGTATGTTAAAGCTGCCCACAGATATTTATGATGTGATTTTTAAAGGATTGGAAGCACTCGAGATGATGGCGGCGTTGATGAGGGAGATGGTTAAGCCGCTCTTACTGTGAGTGTTTGTTCAAGCCCCCAGATGAAGCTCACCCTGTTAATGAGGTCAATGTGGCCTCTAGCATTAGAGGAATCAAAGAGTATTTAAACGGCCGCATGTGGCCAAATAATTAAAGTGACTTTGTCATCAGCCTGTTTACGTTAGATTCTTTTCTGGCAGGTGTCTCTGCCGTCCTCCCTACTGCTGCTTGGTAGTCGCCAAGTCTTCCACCCATAGCTGTGTGAGGTCAGGATGGAATAGCACTTGTGGTCGCTTTGAGGAAGGGGGCTAATTCCCATTTCTGTACATCGAGGGGGCAGCGCTTCTGCCAAAAGCTGAGGCAGTGTGTGGTCTGATTCGCTCAGAGGCAGGGCTTTGGATTACAGTGGAGGGAGCCTCAAACACTTTTTTTGCTGAGAAGCAAAATAACGTTTTCCGCTCAATAATATACTCCTCAGAATTTGATGAAATGAAAGGCCAAAAATGTTCCCATAATGCATTACTTTAATGAATTTATGAATTCTTTACCTACAACTTGGTTGGTTTAAATGAGCCGCTTAACGGTCTTTCTCAGGTTTTTATTGAATACTGGATGTTCAGAGGCATTATATGTTCATTTCATTGAGTGCTGCTGACTTGCAGTGGTGTTGCTTCACAGTTGAACCACAACCGCTGGCAGTTCACCAGCACCCTGACCAAATAAATACCAAGGGAAGTTGAAAGGCGTCCTCACCTTTAACACATATTGGATAAGACTAAAATGTGGTTTTGTCCTTGGTTTCACCCTTAAACCAACTTTGTTAACCCTGGAAATTAACTCTAAATTGTCTGCTATCAAGTGGCACACGTTTCAACTCATCAACCCTTTTTTCCCCTTACATTTGCTTTTAGGTCGATATGCATTTCATTTATGGAGGCCTCTGGGTCAGGTTATCACAGAAGCTGCCAAGAAGCTGCCCACTACAGTAAGTGTCAGAAACAAACCAACAATCTTTTAGCATGCACAAGCAAATAATTTTGTTGTAGGGTTGCTTTTGAACACGGCACAAATCAGTATTCCCATTTGAAAAGATCCAGCAAAACATATACACTTTTTAAACACATATTCTGTTTCAGAAAGTGATGATTTGTGGGAGTGAAATTTGGATATTTCCATGTTCATTTCCACATCTTGAGGCACTTGTTTGCGTGTGCGTTGTTGGCATGTTAAACCTCCTGCTGTAGGGCGAAGGACTGATTCATCGTGTCTTACTGGCCCTGGCCATAGTTCACGCTGTGCGTCTGGTTTTTGACGGAGTCTGTAAACCTGATTTGTTCAGTTTCTTAATCTCTAGGGATGTGTGGTTGAGGCTTGTTCCCAGCACTTTGACTCAACCAGTCCACCTGTGTCTGAAACTTCTATAATCTCAGTGGCTGTCGCAGATTCTAAGCACTCTTGTAATAGATCATTATTAGAGTTATTAATCCAATGATTTCATTTTTTTGTGAATCCTATAACGAATGAGTGTGATTAAGTGGGCTAAGATTGGACTGAACATTCTGGCCTCCCTTGCCCTCTAAACGCACACGTTTTTACTCGGTTGTGACCTTTTTTGGTCTTTTCCTCATACAAACCTAATTTAAGAAGACATAATAAAACACACAAGTCATGTGGACTACTTTCATGATGCATTAATGGGGTATTTTTTAAATTTTATTTTCATAGGTCTCTTTGTTCTAAGAGGTAACAGCTTATTTAGAGCTTCAGTTGTGTAAAGATTCTTCAGAAAGTTTCCTTTTTTGATTCAATTAAATGATGTTGGAATAATTTGTATTGTTTGTAATGTAATTTAACTGTAATTTTCAGGTAAAATGCTGCTTTACATTTTAAGTATGTGCTGAAAATACGTAATAAGGCTATTCACACCACACTTAACACTATTGTTATTCTGAACCCCATTTTTAACCCCTCATTGTGGTGCCAAACCTATGCATGCGGCATTAGAATGCTATGGCCAGATGCTTAGCGGCAGACAGACAAATTTGTGGCTCATCTTCACAAGATTTGTACTGTCATTGAGCTTTTGAGGGTAAACATGTCAAATGGTAATGTAAAATATCAATTGGAGTGAAGAAGAGACTTACATTTTTACTTTTATACTTCAAAAAGTCCCCAAAAAATGAAAAACTTGATAGTTTATATATACATATATTAAAGTAATGTATAATATGCAGACGGAAATACTAGAGACTTTGGGTTGTAAAAACTGGTTGTGTGGTATTCGTCCAGTCAATGACACTGCAAATATGCAAATAAGAAAATTAACTCAGTGTTTAGGAATGTACAACGTCTTAAGAATGGTGCAGATTAATTGTTTGCCCCGGGTAAGTTATGAACTGTGTGAAACATGAAACGGGTTTAGAATCATGCAGGGTTAATTATTTCAAATGTGAGAAATCCCAAAGTTAAAGATCTGTGAAGAAAATGGAAATACAAACATGGTTCTCATGAGATCTGCACTGTAACAAAAACTCATATAACATGAAACTTGGCCTTTATGATCTTAACACTCAATCTTGTGCCGATTAATGCGTTCACGCTGTCATAATTACCATATTTGTTCTATTCAGACCTTTTCACGTCCTTGGATTCTGAATTATGCATAGTTCTAAGGCAACACAAAATCTCTGTAATTTGAGAATGTAACAAGTAATGGAAATTCCTTATTAACAAACATATTTGAATGTTTACTTTTTGGTTCAATGCATCTACAGTAAATGTTTTCAGATTATCCTTGCATTATTAAGACATTAACAGTAATGAAAATGTATCAAAAATATATGAAGTAACTGTATTTTACTACTGTACAATGACTACATTTTAGTCCGAAGCCGCTGCCATTTCAAGTGTTTCCGGTCGATTTTGCAGCGATCAGGTGGTACAAGTTGGGACTCTCACTAAATTCTGAGTTTGCAAATTAGAATTACAAGTTCAACGAGGACGTGAGCCCCTTTCAAGTCAGTAATTCTGGAAATTCTGGCGTGAACGCACTTTTAGTTTTGTAATTTGGATAATTATGGGGTCAGTCTTCTCAAATCCCTAAAATCTCATTTTTCACATAATAAGGTAAAAGTGCTGATCATAGGGCTTTTAGTTGAACCAAAGCAACTTGGTTGCCATCAATTTTGAGATTATACATGTTATTGTGCACATCAGTCACCTCGTGTTGGGATTTAAAGGAACTTCATGGGTTTATACTATACTATTAACAGCATTCGAGGCAGAAATGAATTTTGACTCTTATATTTTTGTTAAAGCACTTAGACGAGTTATCCAGTTAAACCCTGTTTATAATTTGATCTGTATAGTTGGCGAAATCGTTTTCAGCTGGGACCACTTTTCTGGGTGAATGAACTTCTGATTACGGATTACGACGTAATGTCTGTGCTTTCCAGATGCTTCCATCGTGTCTCGTTGATGTATCATGACAACCAAATTGAAAGATTGGGTATAACTTTACAAGTGATTCTATCATCCCAGTTTCATGTCAGAAAGGTTAAAGTATTGTGACACTTCAAAAACTGTGTGTATGTTAGCGAGGCCAGGCGCCTTGTGTATTTCCATTCAGACCGTTTAAAACTGAGGAAGGTGTAATTTTTTTCCTAGTAATCAACAATATACCACAGATATGCTGTTGATATGGCTTACCTTTGAATCTGGACCATTGTTTTCAACATTTTCTTTTCTTTCCTAGTCATTTTCTGCATATTACAAAGGTGGATTTGAGCAGAAGATGACCAGACGGGAAGCCAGCCTTATTCTCGGGATCAGGTAATTGTGGGCCGCGGGCTAAACAAAGCCCTAAATCACTGCAATTCCTCTTGCTGAATTCTCTCATTATGAGTTGTCATGGAAGAAAACAAAGGTGTTTTACAGTATATACACACACTGCATCACTAAACTTCCCAGAAGAGCTTGCGGTTAAGTCTGGGGGCAATTCTTTTGGTTTGAAGTCGGTCGTCATCTCCTGTCGTCACATCTTTGATCCTTTAACGGCTAATGGGAAAAATTCTCAGCTGTGTCTCTTTTTAATTTGCGATCTGCTTTTGGGTGGACCACCCTCTTCATCCTAGGAGGGTATATTTCTCCAAAAATTTCCCTGACTTCAACAGAAGTTCAGTGGGTACAACATCAGGTGTGACTCACACCGTGCAAGCATCACATCCTGTGTGGCGTAGCTTGCGTCATTTCTTTGGGTTGTCAGTCACACTGGACCAATGTTTTCATAGAGCTGAACCAGACTATGTCCAATATTTCTTGGATGTGACCGATATGAACTCAGTCAACCGCATTCATGCTCATAAAACGGTACTGGTTTGGGTTAATAGTTTTTATTATTCGCCTCCCGTCAGTCTTCAGCTTTTCTTTGGTGCCTGTCACTCACAGCTGAAATAACTGACTCCAGTAATGTTATACTGTTTGCACTTATATACTTTGATCTCCCTAAACCCATGATAAATTCAGCGAATCTGTAGGGTCATCTGTGCTTTTTTTAAACATGTTGACACTTTTTTTTACCCCCATCCATATGCTGCTGTTCAAAAGTTTGAGGAATTTGTGCTTTTTTCTTTTAAAGAAATTGATACTTTTGATTTAAGGATGCATTCAATTTGAATAAAAGTGACAGTAAATACATTTAGAATGTTATAAAAGATTTATATTTAAAATACAGTCTGATTTTTATTTTGTCTATTTATCAAAGAATGCTGAAAACAACAAAAATTTTAAGCACACAACACTGATGATAATTGTTTCTTTAGCAGCAAATCATCATATTAAAATGATTTCTGAATGATCATGTGACTGAAGACTGGAGTAATGATGCTGAAAATTAGAAATAAATGATGATTTATTTGTTCAATTAAAGTATTTGCATTGCGGAAGTATTCTGTTATTTATACAGTAATACCTCGGTTTACGAGCGACTTGGTATACGAGCAAATCGGTGTACGAGCATGGAGGGTCGAATCGGAGCACGAGCATTGTATCGGTGTACGAGAAAAATTTTCCCTCACCCATGCGCAGTTTTGTGTGGAAAAAGTCCTAATGCTCAGCATCCTTGTGCACATTTTTACATGAAATATCCTAATGACAGCCTCTCATACAGTCTTGCCATATTGGGTGGGTTCCTTCCCAATTGGGCTCCTTTTGGTCGCGTCCGACCGGAAAAAAATGCATTGGGCTGGTTGATAAAAATTGGGCTTGTTTTTGATGACAAACCGCCCAAATTTCATATAATAAATGCATATAAATTTAATTAAAACAAGCCTACAAATGCATATAAATTCCACTAACCCTCCCCCCCCATTCGTTTGTTCACGGCTCCCGCGAATTTGTTCTCGCGGCTCCCGCAAATTCGTTTGTTCGTTCGAGGCTCCCGGGAATTCGTTCTCTCGCGGCTCCCGCGGGTTCGTTCGTTCGCGGCTCCCATGTTCCACGACTTTAACTCTGGATTATCACTTTGTTTGTTTTCTGAACTATTATAATAAATTCACTCATTTGCTTTCATCCTTGCTTTCCCCGCTCCCCCCTCCTCCCTCCTCCCTCCTCTCTCTCCTCCAAGCAGGCTGCTCAAACCTGAATTGCATTACAGTAAATTGTCAAGTATTTTTAGATTTTAATTGTCAATTATTAATTACTATTTATATGAGATCTTAATGGTTACAATTTTAACTGCAATTAATAGGGTAAAACCCAAAAAATATTTAAAATGGGCAATTGTGGTCATGTGGAACGAATTAATTGATTTTTAGTGCATTCTTATGGGGAAATTTGTTTCGGTGTACGAGTATTTTAGTTTACTAGCTCGCTCTTGGAACGAATTAAACTCGTAAACCGAGGTATTACTGTGTATATATATATATATATATATATATATATATATATATATATATATATATATATATATATATATACACACACACACACACACACACACACACACACACACACACACACACACACACACACACACACACACACACACACACAGTGGAGTTGGGTTATGTTGGGTTTTGTCCCTCTTTTGTGCTCGAGATACAGTGGTACCTCGAGATACGAAATTAATCCGTTCCGAGGCGGAGTTTTTCGTATCTTGGAACACATTTTACATGTAAAATGGCTAATCCGTTCCAAGCCCTCAAAAAACACCTCATTAAATTTCATAATAAAGCTAAATTGACCTATAAACAGTGAAATAACGTAAAATGTCGGAGCTTACCTTTTCGAGTGAGGCTATCTCCGAAAGTGGCGGCAGAGGTGGAGGAGGACAAACGGCAGATAAAGTAAAGTTTCGGGTGCGGAGTGGCTGAGCTAAAGCACGCCAGCACGTATGTATAGAAGATGCATGATGGGAGGATCAGACAGAAGGATTAGACAGAAGGATCTCATGGCTTGGCTAGCATCAGGAACCAATGGGAGAGCAGGAGGATGGTGGCGAGTCTACTATAACTAAGATGGCGGCATGCGGCGTGAGTTTCAAAATTGTTATGGGGCGAATCTCGGACTTTCAGAAACCTTTCGTATCTTGAAAACTTTACGTATGTAGAGCAGTAAAATTATTCGTCTTTGCTTTCGTAAATTGGATTTTTCGTAAGTTAAGCCTTTCGTATCTTGAGGTATTACTGTATTAGATTTCGGCATCATTAACAAATCGACATTAAAGAATCGAAAATACTAAGACAAATAGGGAGTTTGGCGGTTCCACTTCAAAAACGTTGACATAATAGGATTGGCGACTTAACCGAGTTGAGATAAGTGAACTCCACTGTATGTGTGTATATATATATATATATATATATATATATATATATATATATATATATATATATATATATATATATATAAATAAAACAAATGACTCATAACAGAAAAACTTTGTATATATTTTCTTTTTATATTCAGTCATATATATATCCTCATTTTCATGTTTTCTTTGATCATCCTTATATTCAATGCTATTCTGACTTTAAACGATTTTGAGCACACCGTTTAGTCTCCCGACTGCCACGCATATCTGCTGAATAGACTGACTCGTCCAACAAATGCAGTTTTGCCTGATGGATTTGTCATCACATTCTGGAAGCATCCACTCCGCACAGTGTTTTAATCAGTTGCTCTGGCCTCTCTCTGACGCCCACTCCTGCATATGATTTGAGACTTAAGAGGAGGGTTGGTAGGACTGAACGCTTGTAAGCATTAATGTATCTTTTAATCATCACTACTTGCTGTTTTGCTGTGACTCAGATCCAAATCCTACAAGATGTAGGCTGGAAAGAAATTTATTAATCTTTTGGTAAGGATAGAGTGTGAAACCAAATAACCTAAAACCACCTGACCTCAGACCATAACTCAATGCATGAACTTGATTTATAGATTATAATATTTAATCAATTTTAATTGAAACAGAAATTTGAATAAACATAAATAAAAAATAAACATTACTATATACTTATGGAATGGTAAAATTTATTTATCAAGTTATTAATTATGTGCTTGAATGTGTTACAAATTATACAGAAATTGTTATGGATTTTAATTAAGTCTTTAAGGAAGATTGAAAAATGTCATATTTAAAGCTGTTTATTTAATTCATGTTTTAAAATATTAAATAAAATAAAAAAATTGTAAATTAATAACTAGTTTTAGATGCACACTTTAAATTGTATTTTTAAAAGTCTAGTTGCTTTTTTGCGTCATTTTGTCAAATGCTTTATCTATTTGCCATTCAAGGAAAAAAAAGTCCTTTATTATACAATACCTTTATTTTTTCTTTTCTGTTGCCTGTTTTGCCATCTAAATTGAGACATTTTAGGGATTGTACAGATTGAGTATTTCCATTTGACGTGAGCAGTGATGAAGACAGACCACACATGTTGATGATTAATGCAAAAGATGCTCAGTGAGGAGGCCTGTAATTAGATTCATACAGCATTTCCACCTGTAACCGCTAGATGGTGGTGTGTTTCTTTTCTAAATGTTCTGTTTTCTTGTTTTGCGCAGTCCTACCAGCACTAAAGGAAAGGTTCGAGAAGCCCACCGAAGGATCATGGTCCTAAATCATCCAGATAAAGGTCAGTAGTTCACGTTGACATGTTTGGAATCAATAATTCTCTGATTCGGTTCTCCACATGCAGTCGTAGCTGAAGGTAGTGTGTGAGCAGACGGGTGTTGATTACATGATTGATTTGAACAGCATTTGTCATCACACAATTTTTAAAGAGGGCTCACATCCCTGCAATACTGACTTGCTGTTATTTAAGCCAGAACCACACAAAGTAGGACACAATCAGCCGGAAAACATCATTTCATCCAGACATTTGTGAAGTGCTGTGGATCAGGGGTTTAGCCGTCATCAGAAGTGAGGGGGACAGAAATGTCAGGTGTAATACCAGTTTTTATCTGACCTTTGTCGACAGATTTTATTTCTTATCTCATCTCTTGCTTTTAATTCGATGAGACATCAGATACACTGCTGAAAAAATAACCACTAGTATCTAGAATATTTTTTTCCAATACTATTACAATTCTATGATTGATTTATGTACTACAAGCTACTTCTGTACTACTTGTGTGTTAAGTCCTCATGGATTATATACAATGTAAAAAAAGGACCACAGAATAAGGCAGAAAATATACACAACCTCTCCAAATTTTGGAAACAGTTATTTAATGTTTTTGAAAGAAATTTCTTCTGCTCAACAAGGCTGAATTTAAGCACAAATGTAGTGAAAACAGTGGTTTTGTGAAAGATTAATACAATTAAAAATAACTGTTTTCTATTTGAATATACATGAGTAAATACATGAGTAAAATGTAATTTATTCCTGTGATCAAAGCTTGATGTTCAGTGTCTTCAGTGTCGCATGATCATTCAGAAATAATTCTGATGGATTGATACTCAAGAAACATTTGACTATGCTCATATATGTTCATAGCTATTGTCAACACTGATAATAATCAGAATTATACAGCTTTTATATCATAGGAATAAATTATATTTTACAATATATTCACATATAAAACTTTTAATTTGTAATAATATTTTGCATTGCTTTTTTTACTGTATTTTTATTAAATGCAGCTGTGATGAGCAAAGACTTATCATTATTCATGTAATTTATTGTCAATAATACCTTGAGATGACTTCAGACATAAAGCATATTGTTGCAATTACGGTATGTGTTTGTCTTTTTTTGCATTTTATTCAGTTGTTGCTATAGCTGAATGCCTTTGTGAATATAATGGATTTCCTAGAACGTCATAAATTGTTACTTTTCTGAACTTTCTGTGAGAGATCATGCTACACTCATGCTTAAATTTGAAATATTTAATTGAAAAACTTAAATGCTATAAAAAAAAATCAAGGCATGTTTTCCTATTTGTCATCTATATTCATCATCATTCATATTCATCTAGAAATAATAATGCATAGTGACACACACGCACACACATATACTGTATATATAAAAGGCCATGCGGAAACATCTTTGAATGATTATTATTAAATTATTATTAAATTAAAATAAAAAATAGATTTAATAAATTAAATTAACACAAAATCTTTATGCTCTTATTATCACAAGTCATGAGACAAGTAAAATAAAGCTAATGACACATTATTTAAGGAGCTTGTTGGTTGAATAAGCAGATGTTTTAAGTTTTTCCAAATACTTTTATTCAGCAAAGATTCATTCAATTAATCAGAAATGTTATGAAGATGGTTATATAGTTACAAAAATAATTTTCTACAAAAATATTAAGCAGCTGTTTTCAACATTGATGGTAATGTTACATGATAATGTTTCTTGAGTAATAAATCAACATACCAGAATAATTTCTGGAGGAAATATGACCCTTTTTGAGTTTGGAGTAACGATTCTGAAAATACAGCTTTACCATCACAGGAACAAATTGCATTTTGAAATACTGTATATTATATAAAAAAAATGAAATTGTAGTAATATTTCACAATATTGTTTTTATGGCATTTTTATTATTATTACATAAAGCCAGTGTGATAAATTACTTTTTTCAAAAAAAAGTATTGTGTAGTTTATATCACAAGCAAAATGTAAATACATTTGGTATATTCTGTGTTTCACACAGTAGTGATAATGCACTAGGTACCTATGTATTTAGATCTGATAAGGATTTGTTCACTCTGATCTGTGCGACACAGGTTATAAATCACTGTCTAGCGAATTGCTTTTTCTGTAGTGGTCTTTTTAAGAGCAGGGTCTCACCTGATAAACACCATGAGCTGGAGTCTTTATTTTTCCTTGGTCACTGTACTCGCCCTGTTTTTCTGCTCAAGGTTAATGGCCTCACCTTGCCTTTCTCTATTTTTTTTTCTCCCTTTTTCAGGTGCATTTCTCACAGCACTCAGAAGTGTGTGTGTGTGTGTGTCAGCCCTTGTTTGCTGCTCTAGACCACTAATACTCTCAGTGAAATAAGCGATGGTCTCTGATACTATCTGTAGTTGAGCGATAAGGCCTCTGACTGTAGGGAGGACATCCAGCAGAGAAAGTGGGCCACATTTGTCCCATCCTCCAGCGCTGCTGATAATAATGGTGTGCAAGTGCATATTTAGTTTTCTATACTAATGGAGGGGGCTGAAGGATTAAAGATCTGGATGAGTACAGTTTTCTTTATTGTGACATTTATGTGTTTCTTATTGAAACGAGAAGCTGGAATTATATGTATTGAGGTGATGTTTACACAACAAAACCGGAAACAATTTTAATGTATTTTAGCCATTCATTTACTTAACAGCAATGTTTTGGGGACCTGGACATTTTTTATATAATTATTTTTACTACATCGTTGTCATACCCTTTTTTAAATGGTTAATAGTTTTAAGGTGTGGTTGCATTTGGCAAATTGTTATGGGTAAATCTGGTAATTTCATGTGAAGACAAATGCTTTTTCCAACACGGATTTCAGTGCCAGTCATTCAGAAAGCAGCTTGATTTGAAAGTGACTTCTGTGTGGCCTGTCACAATTATTACACACGAAAAAGCAAGGGAATCATAATTTGAAAGCATAACGAACAAAAGAACAATGTTATAAAGTACACACAAATATTCAAAGGTCTTCCTTCATACAAAATGAGGATTTGTGGCTTTAATCAAAGTGCATTATCAGTATTATATTTATATTAGGCATACGCTGTGATGTGAACAAAATGGAATTAAATCATTAATAACAATTATTTGTATTTTAATGGTCCGCTCAAAATTCATGACTGTGACAGGCCTATACATCGCTACACTCGATATCACAGACTTCCGAATCTGCCACAAAGGTGTTCTCTTACCTAACACTTCTATAAGGAAACGAAAGTGCAAAGCATCCAATAAATATTGCAGGTGTCACAGTTGTTTCATTGTTGACAAAGAGGTCTCTGAGAGGGTGAAGTATGGTGTGATACCCTTGCATCTGTTCTGCAGGAGTGCCATTATCAGCAGAGAGGATCATTTATTATGTAATAGTAGTTTAATGTAGCATTTTATTTACTGTACATCTGTCTGTGTGCCCGCATGTGATTGTAACATCATACTTGCATCTCAAAATTTGAATGCTCATGTGGTGTCAATTGTCTTCTGTTCTTTTCAGTTCTGAGTTTGCAGAGCTATACGTGTCAGCAGTTTCTGACCAGCAGCACCAGGTCATTGCTGAAACATGTGTTATACACTTCTTCCACTCATCTATTGTTTCTAATTCAGTAGATGTTTTCAGTCAAGGACTTTGTGTTATTGGTTTCTGTGGAAGCCGGTGACTAGTGAGTTATCAATGTGGGTCTATACATGCACGTCTCACCTTGACATCAGTCAGAAAAGATCTGTAACCCAACTGAGATTGATCGCTTTTCTATATTTCTGTGTTCATCTTGCGTGTAGCCCTTTTGTGAGTTTAAGCCCCTACGGCAAGGTTTCACAGTGACATGTGGATCGACGTTATTCGCTCCGGTATCCGCTCTTTAGGTTGTAATGAGATGATTAACTTTGAGCGGTCAGGGTAATGGCATGGAATGATTGTTGAATTGGCTTTCATTAGTTTGCTAGCTATGAGCAAATGGGGACATTGAGAAACCATCATACATGCCATAACTCATCTAAAAGAAACTGCATATAAACCGAAGCAAACTAAAAACAGGTTATTTTTCAGGTTATTGTATTCTGTAGGAAAAGATGCTGACATGTGCTTTGTTCTTTGTTCTGACTGGCTTGTAAAGAGCAAAATATCTCATTGAAATCATCTAAATGTATTTGTTCTGACATGACTTTAAAAAAAGAAACTATCAATTTAACTAAAAAAGCTTTCAAAGGTATGAAGCTATATACAAATTCATGATTTCTATTGTTTTTAGTGATTGATGAAGATTGATGTGCCTCATCCAATTCCGGTGGAAGGGTTCATTTTTCTCTTAAACTTCTCCAAATTTGTGACCAGTGTTTTTCCTCTATCCTTCTGTTTTTGTTAATTCTCACCTAAGGTTACGCTATGCCTACGTCATACGTCTTATATCAGGTGATGGGACAAAGCTGGGAAGAGCCAGAATATTATTATTTTTTATATATAACTGTTGGCTGAGAGCTTTAGTAAATTATGGGATAACTTTCATTTTTGGGTTATGTTCATTTTGGGGTTCATTTTTATTATATTCATTCAGTACACACAGACTGATATATTTCAAATGTTTATTTTTTAATTTTGATGATTATATTTGATAACTAAGGAAAATCCCAAATTCAGTATCTCAGAAAATTATTATATTACTTAAGACCAATACAAAGATAGGATTTTTAGAAATCTAGGCTAACTGAAAAGGTCAGGCTGGCTAGTTAAGAACAGGGATACCATGGTCCTGTTGGAAAATGAAATCTGCATCTCCATAAAGTTGGTCAGCAGCAGGAAGCATGAAGTGCTCTAAAACTTCATGGTATACGGCTGCGTTGACCTTGGACCTCAGAAAACACAGTGGACCAACACCAGTAGATGACATGGCACCCCAAACCATCACTGACTGTGCAAACTTTACACTGGACCTCAAGTAAGGTGGATTGTGTGCCTCTCTTTCTCCAGACTCTGGGACCCTGATTTCCAAAGGAAATCTTGTCTTTAACCCAGGAGATTTGCTTCTGACGCTGTCTGTTGTCATAAGGAATGCGACGCTGAAACCCATGTCTTGCATATGAAACTTGCGTTTCGACACATTGTCGAGATCCCGAAGCGCAGATGTTTCGAAACACTGAACCGAAACTGTGATTCAAAACACCCATGTCACGTGACTATGGCTAAACGAAGCTTCTGCGCGTTTCACAAGTGTTTGGACAGGTGCTGCTTGCCGAGTCTGCGTTTGATTGACAGGAACAAACCAAACATATTGACAGGAGTTCAATTTCAATTGCAGCTTCGCCTTATGGAAGCCCACAGTTGAGAAAAAAAAAGATTAAGTCGAAATAATGACTTAACTTCTCGTGCTTCTCCACATGGTCAAAGTGTGTAAATGCAAGATCACAGCAAACATAACACGTTCTGTAAAACTGCTGATAAAGTCGGGGTGTTAATCAATAATATAATTAAAGAACATGAATGATAAATCATCAGTATATGAAAGGGATTCCATAGTATATAGTATTTTATTCATTTGTATTTTTGTGTATGAACAAGCAGCAGCACAGTGATCCATGGATTTTAAACAGAGGAATTATAGACTGTTGTATTGTATTGTAGTGACTCTTTATGATGAACCTGCACATAAAAGAGCATCCGCAAAATTCGCGTTAATATTAACACATGTACTCATGCATTTTATGAAGACGTTACACTTAAATTTAACTAATAAATCCAGCGATACTCCGATAGTTTTATCGTGCAAGTTTTGCTTTTTTCATGCAACAGTTTTCACCGACTCTTCAATATCTCGCATTTACACGCTTTGCCCATGCGGAGAATCGGAGAAGTTAAGTCATTATTTTGAGAAAGTTTCTTGTTATTTTGAGATACCAAGTCATTATTTCGACTTAATCTTTTTTTCTCAACTGTGGCGGAACAGAATTTCATAGGAGATAGATAGATTGATGGACAAATTCATAGATATATAGAGAGATTTGTAGATATATACATTTATATATAGATATATAGCTTCATATATAGATTCCTTACACAGCAGAGTAATTAATAGTTTTGAATAAAAATCTGTAAAAAACAAAAATGAGACCATTGTGGATTGATTTGTTTTTATTAATTTTCATTTTTTATGACCAAAATAACCTAGTTGTTATTATATATTATATTGTTGTTATATATTATAGATATATAGTGAGGACGTTAAAAACTCACCACATTAACAAAAACACATTTTAAATGGCATGTTGTCAAAGTTGTTTCAGATAACGTGCAATTGACCACTAGGTGTCATCGTGGAGACGGGTGTCGGTATAGCCTTTCGAAGCTTCGAAACAATACGGCACATTTGATTCAACTGTTTCAGTGTTTCATGAAGCACTGCCCACCACTAGTCTTGGCCTCCTTGTGCAAGGTGTCAATGGTCGTCTTTTGGACAACTGTCAAGTCAACAGTGTTCCCCATAATTGTGTAGCTTACAGAACTAGACTGTGAGACCATTTAAAGGTCTTTTCAGGTGTTTTGAGTTAATTAGCTGATTAGAGTGTAGCACCAGGTGTCTTCAATATTGAACCTTTCACAATATTCTAGTTTTCTGAGATACTGAGTTTGGGATTCTCCTTAGTTGTCAGTTATAATCACCAAAATTAAAATAAATAAACATTTGAAATATATCAGTCTGTGTGTAATTAATGAATGTAATAAACAAGTTTCACTTTTTGAATGGAATTAGTGAAATCAACTTTTTGCAAAATTTCTCTCTTGTGAAATGTCTATTGACAATGTCTTTTGAAAATGTACTAGGCAAACTGATATTGCCAGAAAAAAATAATGTGTAATTAAGTGCATCACTGCAGGCTGTTGAGCGCACAGCTCCACTTCTTCTCTGACACACAGATAGATGAGCAGCCTCCTCAGGCCCTGCTCCCTGCTACCTGTTCACTCTCCTGTGTGTTTTCCAATTTGTTATTGTGGCTTATCATGATAGTACTGTGCAAGTGGGCATACAGAGCATGTGTGCGCGTGCGCATGCAGACAATGGATCCATTCAGGATTTTGAAGAAGGGTGGCTTTATGTAAATCCTGTGAGTTCTTCAGCTAGAGCAAGGACATTGTTGTCACAATGCTGTTCCCTGAATCTCACAAAACATGTCCAGGCCCAAAAAACAAAACTATATATATAAATATCACCTTGACCGGCCAGACTGTCGGGCGTTGAATCGACTCATGTCGTCCATTCCTCTTTGGATCGTGCCTTCCTTTTCTACGTAGCTTCAAATGTTTTCCTTATTTCATCAATCCATCGTTTTCGACTCCTTCCGAGTGGCCTCTTCTGCTCACGCGGATACCACATCTGAACTTCTGATTCCTGTACTCTGTGATAATGTCCCTCACGCCAGATTTCTCTCTGATTGTCTCATTCCGGATATGCTCTCTCAGTGATATTCCCATTGATATTCTCCATTGCTCTTTGAGCAGTTACCAAGCTTTGATCTTCTCTCTTCGTGGTGGCCCAAGTTTCGCTGCCATATAACTGTGCCATTGAAGAGATTTGCGCGGGTGGTCTTATCCAGATTTTCCTTGAGCATATCCTTGGAGTTGAACGTTTTCCATCAGGCCCTTATTCTTCACAAGATCTCCTTATCCATGTCTCGGTGCATATTTACAGGGGTAGACATATTCCTTCACCTCCTCTATTTCATTGTCTCCAACCACTATTCGGTCCCTTGCTGCATATTTGGCTTTCATGCGGTTAATTCTTGAGGCCTATTCTTGAGCTTGTGATTTCCAATTTTTTTACACACATGTGAATATATATATATATATATATATATATATATATATATATATATATATATATAAATAATATATATAAGTGAAAACAAAATCTTAGCCACAATAACTGCTATCAAGCATTTGCAATAACTTGCAATAAGTCTTACAGCACTGTGGAATAGTTTTTGCCTACTCATCATTGCAGAATTGTTGTAATTTAGCCACATTGGAGGGTTTTCGAGCATGAATTGCCTTTTTAAGGTCATGCCATAATAGGATTCAGGTCAGGACTAGGCCACTCCAATGTCTTCATTTTGTTTTTCTGAAGCCATTGAGACTTGGACTTTTTGGTGTGCTTTGGATTATTGTCCTGCTGCAGAACCCAATTTCGCTCCAGCTTGAGACAGTAGAATTTATAGTTCCATTTATCACAGCAAGTCTTCCAGGTCCTGAAGTTGCAAAGCAGCCCCAGACCATCACACTACCACCACCATATTTTACAGTTTTACAGATCTTTTTCTGAAATGCAGTGTTACTTTAATGCCAGATGTAATTTAATGTGGATTTTGTTTTCCCTTAATAATAACAACCTTAATTTAAGGTCCTTCAACAGGGTCCTAAAATGCCTTCATATTACAGTGGAGTTCACTTATCTTGAGTCACGGTTATCTCACCAATACTATTATGTCAACGTTTTTGAAGTGGAACCGCCAAACTCCTTATTTGTCTTAGTATTTTCGATTCTTTAATGTCGATTCCTTAATGTCGCCGAACACTAATATCTTGAGCAAATATCTCAGACAAAGTCGTCACTTCACATGGTTATCTCGTGAGTCATGAGCGTATCTAGTTCAATGCGCATGCGCTGAGTTTGCGTTGCACGTGGATCGCGGCCCATGTGGTCGCTCTGTCAGTACTCATAGCGCCGTGCAGGACTCTGAAGTGAAAGCACATTCACGTTCTTACGAGAGCTACCGTGGGTCCCCGATCCCAAAGCCTCATCTGCTTCTGTGTGCACATAAAGACCACATAACTTCTCTTATTTGATTGGTTTTCTCAAATATTTTGACATTGGTCAGTAACGACCAATGAGTATAAGGCTTAGATGAACGAGCGCACACACACATACACACAAACACATCCTGCTTCTGTTCTGAAGCACTCTGCTCAGCGCCGCTGAAGGAAAAACGGTTATTAAAAGACGGGACGAAGCCGAATTTGTTGAGAAAGCACATTAGATAATGCGAGAAAGTATGCAATCTAGTACAGCGTGATGACCTCACGAATATGTTATGACTGTTTACGTTGTGAGCGCAATTGTGTTTGCAATGTTGGAGAATATAATTAAAGGTTTGTATCAAAAATCGAAAGTGTTTTTATTGTATACTGTTAAATATATGCTGTTAGTTGGTGCACATATGCCTTTTGTTGTTTGCAAACATATACAGTGTGTGTACATTTTTATAGCATGCCGAAAACGGTTAAACGGTTATCTCAAGGCTTTTTTGCAACTCCCGAGGCTGTCGACATAACCGAACTCCACTGTATTTATTTTTATTGTAAATATTTTTTTGTTTTTCCCCTTTTTCTTTACTTTGGGGTCATTATGGTCCATGTGATCAACCCACATCAAGACCAAACGTATCAACTTTATTTATTTCTTTAATAGTAGATAATTTATAGCCCATATTTATGAGCTAAAATGTTTTTGCACTTAGATATTTACATAAGCGCTAGTGCTAAATGTTTCTGCAACTATTTATAATTTAAATCAAATTTGAATTTAATATTTAAATCTAATTTATGTACAAAAAACAGATAGATGGATAGATATAAAAAGTGTTTGACTCTGAAATAAATATGCATAAGGAGTTGTGAACATGTTCATTGCATAGTGAGGGAGAAATGATTGGTAGTGATGCGAGGCTCTAGCTGTCATCAGGTAAAATCTGCTATGACTGTTCATATGCACTCGTGGAACATTATTTGCTGAAGGAAAGATGCAAGGGAAATTTATAGCAGCATGATGGGGCGCAGCAGGCACCAGGTGTGCCTCATCACACACTGCCAGTGATATTTTCACATTTTTCCTCCTTCAGCCACACGCTCCCATCACACACCATGGACGTGGGCTGAAAGTCAGTGATTGGAGGCAAAGAGATATCTTTTCTAAAAAGCTTGTGGATGTAGAGTTGTGATGCAGAAATTAAGAAAGAATTGTGCATGTGGGTTCACGTTATCAAATTATGTTGCTCCATTTAGTTTCAAAGTGACTTGTCAATGTAAAACTGTTTACAACTCTTGATTTCTGTAATGACATTTTTGAGTAAAACGAGATATTAAATGAGAAAGAAAATGTAGGGTGGTACAAAATTTGATCCATTCTGAAATTATTGGATTGCGTCCAAAAGTTGGGTCAGTTTTATATGTAGAATGGGAGAATGGGCCGACTGAATACAGTATGAGTCAAACACTAATACTGACTAATACTATACTATATATACTATATATATATACTCACCTAAAGGAATATTAGGAACACCATACTAATACATAGTAATACTGTTTGACCCCCTTTCGCCTACAGAACTGCTTTAAATCTGCGTGGCATTGATTCAACAAGGTGCTGAAAGCATTCTTTAGAAATGTTGGCCCGTATTGATAGGATATCATCTTGCAGTTGATGGAGATTTGTGGGATGCACATCCAGGGCACGAAGCTCCCGTTCCACCACATCCCAAAGATGCTCTATTTGGTTGAGATCTGGTGACTGTGCGGGCCATTTTAATACAGTGAACTCATTGTCATGTTCAAGAAACCAATTTGAAATGATTCGAGCTTTGTGACATGGTGCATTATCCTGCTGGAAGTATCATCAGAGGATGGGTACATGGTGGTCATGAAGGGATGGACATGGTCAGAAACAATGCTCAGGTTGGCCGCGGCATTTAAACGACGCCCAATTGGCACTAAGGGGCCTAAAGTGTGCCAAGAAAACATTCCACACACCATTACACCATCACCACCAGCCTGCACAGTGGTAACAAGGCATGATGGATGCATGTTCTCATTCCGTTTACGCCAAATTCTGACTCTACCATCTGAACCTCTCAACAGAAATCGAGACTCATCAGGCCAGGCAACATTTTTCCAGTCTTCAACTGTCAAATTTTGTTGAGCTCGTGCAAATTGTAGCCTCTTTTTTCCTATTTGTAGTGGAGATGAGTTGTACCTGATGGGGTCTTCTGTTGTTGTAGCCCATCCGCCTCAAGGTTGTGCGTGTTGTGGCTTCACAAATGCTTTGCTGCTTACCTCGGTTGTAACAAGTGGTATCAGCTTGATACCAGCTCTTCTTTCTGCTTGAATCAGTCGGCCCATTCTCCTCTGACCTCTAGCATCAACAAGACATTTTCGCCCACAGGACTGCCGCATACTGGATGTTTTTCCTTTTTCACACCATTCTTTGTAAACCCTAGAAATGGTTGTGCTTGAAAATCCCAGTAACTGAGCAGATTGTGAAATACTCATACCTGCCCGTCTGGCACCAACAACCATGCCACGCTCAAAATTGCTTAAATCACCTTTCTTTTTTTCCCATCTTTCCCAAGGTTTTTTTTTTTTTTAAGAGTGTAGAAATGGGACAGGAAATGATAGGAGAGAGTTTATTGGGGGGCATTTTACAGTTTGAAAGAATAAGGGGAGACTAATCCTGAACATGCTGAAATAAAACTGTTGCTTCTCCTGCAGGTGGATCCCCGTATTTGGCAGCCAAGATCAATGAAGCAAAAGATCTGCTTGACTCTGGCCCTCGGCGCTGACCCAGCTGCCCGCGCTACCCCAACAAAGAGTTACATCTACTTCATCCAAGAGCTTCCACAAGTCATTGTTCTTCTCTGTGTTTTTCTGCCATAAATCAGCTGACTCTCAGCAAATTGTGCTCCATTCTATCTGTCACTGTTCCTTACCAACACTTTAATGCATGTCATGAAAGGTTGATCCTTCATGTTAAAGGATCTTTACAATGTCCATGTGAAATTTCTCACAGTAATCTTTATTATTTATTGAGGTGACTTGTGTAATGTTTAACATCTGGTGGATATATCATGTCCAATGGCTAAAAAGTCTAAAGTATTTCTCCTAATCCACATGGACCAGACCTTGTAGGTGTTAAGTTATTTTAGCTTGCTGATTAAACAGTTTTACAAATCTGGAATGACTCATTGGGTGTATTTTTGTATGTTTGTACGCTACTATTTTCCTCCTGCTGTGCTTGTGCTTATGCATATGGTCTGGTCTGAACGTCTGAGTTATCCACACAGGATCTGAGCGTTTGGGATTGAACAGAGGGATGTTCTACACACCATTGTCTTGGATTGCTGATTTGTTGTTTTTCAGGCCTGGAGATTAATGCCAAGGCCAAGATACCACAACACAAACTGCACAATCCAGTAACACATTACTGCAAAAGAAATAAAAGGCGAGCAGCAGGAAAAGGAATTGTTTCTTGAATGCCTTTTATATTTCATTTCTTTGAGAGAGAGGCTGTTTACATCTGTTCAGTTTTAGCTTGTACCTACATTCTGCCTTCTCTGAATGACTTGAACAAGTTGAATTTTGTATAGCATAAAATGTTGAAAATTGGTTAGCTTATTGATAAGTTAAAGCAATGTAAAAACATGTCAACTTATTAATCATATAATCTTTTGCATTGGGACTCCATATTTTACTGCTTATTTAGACAAATGTAGGCCATCTGATAAAAGAGTGCAGAAATTGCATGAGTTCAATGCTATTCTGAACATAGCCTTTATAATATGTGTGGAAATTGTTCTCTTTCTTGGATCATTCGTCGTTCCAGATGGACCAAGATGAAAATTAAGCCAGACCGTTGCAGAATGAATGCGAGTCGTATGTCATGGAAAGACTCGGTCAACCTAGTTCATTTCCCAAATGTTCCATTTGATTATTGCAGCCATGAGATCTCTAGGTGAAAGCTTGAGTCTAGAAATAAAACCCAGTGAGGTGTTTGGCACGCTTATGAAATACTTGCCACTTTGAGTGTTGCCCTGGTCTGGCCTTGCTAGCTGACTTTATTTACTGCCACAGCCTGCTTCTTTTTGCCTGACCCTTCTTAGGTGCTGTTAAAATTGATTAAGAGCTAGCATGCTGCATGCAGGGGCAGACCGCTGGGAACGCTGTCCCAGACTGTGACACTAAACCCGTCTTTGCCCTGACTACATGTATAACAGAGGTGAAAGCCCCGATTCTGGCTGAAGTTCCATTGCGGTCAGGCGATTCTGTCGTAAGGTGGTTTTGATCTGACCCCCTTGTGACTGCAGCTATTTTCAGCTTCTGCTTGCCGTGCAACCAGCATGGAGTTCCTGAGCAAGCCTGTTCTCCACAGGTTTCTTTCTGTCAGAGTGATTTTCCATTAAACAGTGTAAAAATAAAATAAAAAACAGCAAAGTAATCCACACAGGGTTGCATTACAGATGTGTGTAATGCACTGTCCAGTCCAACCACATGATACAACCATATGATGTAAGTGAAAACAAAATACCTAATAAAACTCATATTAACAGCTTGTACGTTTGAAATCTGTGAAGGCCTATATTTGACAAAAGTGTGCCAACTCTCACACTTGACTTGACACACTCAATCTTGGAATTGGAAGCGTTTTAAAATGTCAAAAGTGTTATTTCCTGGCATTATCGGTCTGCTTGAATGAGACTTCATGAGATATTTCATATATGTTTTATGACAGTCAACCAGCTGCCAGTTATATTCTTTGAAGGCTCTTTGATGCTTTAGTTCTGTTCCTGTTATCTGAACTTTTTTCATTCATCTGCAGAAAAGGATGGAATTTCAACTGCCTTATGTTTTCAGTTAGGCTATTTGATTCAAGATGTTACAAATAATTTAAGTGAGTATTTGGAAACACTTTTTTCCATACGTCGCTCACAATAACTTGACCAGAATTGAAGCAGGCCTATACGATAAATCCAGTGGTGTGTAAACATTGGTACAGCAAGGAAATGTTTGATGATGGAGAAAAGCCTGAGTGAAGCTCCTTGCGGATGCCGAGTTGCTTCTTTTGTGTTGGACAGGTAAAGGGATAAATCACAGGTCATATAAGTTTAATTTAAATAAAACTCCCCGCAGCACCATTGGGATGTTGAACAGCGATAACTAAATGCACTTTAAGCTGTCAGCTTTATTATCTGCACTGTAACACTCTGTCAACTGTCTGGAAACCACCCTGAATAGCCCATCACATGCTTAGTAATGATCTTGTCTAAGTGTTCTATCTACCTTCTAGCTTCAAAATCTTTTGTGGAAATATTAATTTTGTTGACACACTGTCCTTTTCTAGTGGTCATGCTGCTACATCTGTAAAGTTTAGCATGGCATTTTCCATCACACTGTATAGGATTGCGCCAAACAGACTGTACTTTTCCAAGTGTGTTTGGTGGGATGTTTTGCACAGATTGTTTGAATGTCAGGAAAGAGGCAATGTAGATGTGACTGACACCTGGAGGAATGATCTGTTAAGAGTTAGTGTAAACTGCTGTCTGCCTGACTGTAGCATACAGTTATATACAAAACAGCAGTACAGTATATAATGTGCAGTGCTCTCAGTTCTAGACAAGCCTCATTAGCTTCATGCAGAGAAGCGGCAATGCTCTCCAGTGGGGAGCTTTAATAAGATCACCTTCAGAATTATGATGGATGCCATGTACACCGTGTACAGCAGTACAAATGTTTTCATTTGATCGTTTTAGAGCATGAAAATCATTTTCATACGAAAATAATGTCACAAATCATTCACACCGCCACCAATGCAGTGAAATGCATGACATTCGGAGGGATGTAAATGACTTTAATGTTGAATTTCTAATCGTTATAAACAAAGCACATAAAGACTCATGCTAATTAGAGCTGTCGAGCAGCTTCATTAGCAGAAATTCACACATCTAATGTTGCTGTATTCCCCCTCCCTCTAGGTTTATTTATAGATGATGTCAATAAACCTCATTTACAAACCGAGCTTTGTCTCCCAGGCTCCCATGGAGAGCCCCAGTGCTTCATTTTCTTTGGCTAAAAACATTCCCCTATTAAATCGCTCATCTTAATGCAAAAATATGCAGCTCATTGGTGATGGAAACATGTTCTTTTTTTGCACTTTCTTCTGTGAAATGAGGAAAACTCTTTCGAGAAAATGACTAGCTGTGCAGGCCATTTAGTCTGACTGACTTTGGGCTCCTGCAATGCAGTGCAATATCTCTGTGCCTCAGGCTTGACCAATCAGGGTGAAGTGCTGTTTATGTCACATCACCTGGTTTTCATTAATACGGAGACAATAGACATGCTGATGGCACCCACAGGACAAATACGACATCTCCGTCTCTTCAACGGTGATGAGAGTAGCAGGCAGATGGGAACAATAGAACAAGCTCTGGCTAACGGTTTGGGAGGGATCCAAAATAGGAGGGAAAAACAAGTGTTCGATCTGAGCATGTAAACAGACTGCTGTGTGTGTTGGTGCCTTGCTGGACATCCATCACTTAAAGGACGTTCATCGCAGTGCAGACTTCATACATGAAAAATATGCATGTGCTTAATGCAGCCGCCACATGAAACCGCAACAAGAGGGTCTCATTCATTTCCATTTGCTGGCGGAGCAGTGAAAACAAAGCAATCCGTCAGATAGGGAAGTGAGACTGTAATATGGGCTGTTTGGCAGGCCTCATTTCATTGGCCAGCATTATTGCAGCAGCACTATTTTTGTTTGTTGCCTCAGTCAATAAAAATAGCTTGGCCAGACAATACATGTCTGTCCCATGCAGCTGTCGACATCAACAACTCCTTTTATTATTTTTGTGCAAGCACAAAAAATATAATCTCTGGAGATTGATTTTTGTAACCAGTTCAGCAGCCTTGCTTGCTATTCAGAATGGGAAAATGTTCACAAATTCACTTAAGGGCATTAATGAAGCTTTCAGTGTTTGGTTATGTTTTATTGCTTGGATAAAATTAGTTTTATCAGTAAAGTCCAATGATAATAATCATAATTGTAATCATTTTTTGTGTTAATTCTAGTTTATTCTAATTAGCCAGTATATTACCATGGAGACTGACATAATTGCTGGAATGAATGCATGGAAAATTTATATTTTCAGAAGATGTCCTCAGACCATAATAAATATTAGATAGATATCGGATGGATGGATGGAAAATAAATAGATAGATAATATGAATGGATGGATAGATAGATATGAATGGATAAATAGCTTTCCTTTAGCTTAACTAATACAGCATTGTTGTTTACAACGCCAAGGTCATTGGTTCGATTCCCATGGAAAGTAGAACTGATTAGAATGTCAATGTGTTCCTTGAATGCAATGTAAGTCACTTTGGATAAAAGCGTCTGCTGAATGCATAAATGTAATTGTATGGCACATGAGGATGGATGGATGGATGGAAAATAGACGGATGGATGGATTGATAGATAGATAAATCGATGGATGGATGGATGGAAAATAGATAGACAGATAGATGGATGGACATATAGATCAATAGATAGACAGATGGACGGATAGATAGATATATAGTCACTCTTCTGAAACAGCATCAACACACTATAAATGACACACTGCTTGATAATAAGAAGGTTTAGATTCAGAGGAGAAAACGTTGAGAACTGCTTGAGAGCTCAACTGCGCCTAATTCATTTTCCAAGGAAATGTCAGTTTGATCTGATACTGGAGGTCTAAATATACTCCAGGAGGTATTACTGTCTCTTCTCGTTGTCTGTATGGTTCCGATTTCACTTCCATCCACCGTGTGTGCTCTTGAAAACAACTTCTCTGAATATCAAGCCATCATCTCTGAGTAGGATTAAAAGGCCTCAGTTTAGAAATTAAAAATTGACCTCTGCTACTTTTACTGTAATCTTATTAACATTTCATTGCAGTTAGTTTGTTTTATTCTCTCTGCTGAGCAAAGGCAGATGTTCTGCTCACTGAGCTTTTATTATTATCCCGTTCAGCACAGCAATAGCTAAAGCAAGCCTGCTTTTAGAACTGATTATATTCATGATGTCGACTGGCTGAGGAGTTCATTTTCTATCACTTGTCACAGTCCCCTGAATGCATTGCTGTCTTATGAACATGGACAGTGCAAGTCTTTGAGGGCCACTTAAAAAACAATATTAATAAGCTTGAAAATGTAATTAATTTTTTTAATCAACTGTATATATTTTTTAAATGTTTAGTTTATGTTTAAAATACTAATGGAACTATAACACTTTGAATTGAATTTAAAAACAAGCATGTTAATCCATCTGATGACATCTTTTTTTGCCAAAACAATGCCATTTTGGGCTCCTTATACCAGTCGACTTAACGCTCTGCAATGATGTTTTAAGCTTGACGTTGACTAGTCGTTGATCATGTGATATTGACACTAACAACATGGCAACCTCGCAGAAGGCAATAAGCAGAAGACCTTCAGTGTGCTATATTTTTCATCATATATTTCTAGCATAACTGATCGGACTTTCGTAAAATACAATCAAAACTCCAAAACATATCTCATTGATTTACATTTACACTGCGTTTCCATCAGTTAAAATGACAAACAAATGCATTCCACAAGCTTTGGCTGTTTATACCATCTGAATCTGCTATGTTTTTAATACGCAAGCGGATAAGGTCATCGCTCTGCTCTCTATATAAAACCTTTATTTTGAATAGTGCAGTGAACATGAAGTGTTCGTTCTTGTAAATCCAACTTTATATCTCAGTTTTACAACATTTATTGTTTGTTTGAATTGAACATTGCGAATGCAACTAAAGCAGTTCTCTGAAGATTCAGGTGCTTTAGGTCTTGCATCACCATAATCCTTGATCCTTGTGCATTTATTATTCATTACTCTAACAACCTCAAATAATGCCAGTGCCGGTACAGGCAACAATGCAAATGGCTTAGATGGTCTCAAATGCACTACTTAACAGCGTCTCAGTGGCTGATGTAAATAGCAAATAGATCACATTAAACACACACACAGAGCAGCATTCTCCTCCCCTCTCATTCATTATTCACCGTTTGTTATATTCTGTGTGATTAGGGATGTTCTGCTCCACATTCATGGCAGATAGTTCTGTTGTTTATCCCAGACATGCATCAAAAAACATGTCAGACACAACACTACCAGATCTTTGACATTCAAAGATGCTGGCGGGAATGGGATTGGGCAAAATCCAGAATTTAAGAACAGACTCCCCTTCATTTCATGAGGGTGAATTTAAATTGGCCACATCTCAAAAGATGATAAACTGGAGTGACACTTATGGAACGTCAGTATTCAAAAACAACAAAATTCTGAAATGTTCTGTTTTCAATTCTGCATTCAATACCAAATGGCAACCAAAGCTGGCAAGTAAAGACTTTTATTTCTCCAAGTACTACTGCATTAGATTTTGAATAAAAAGTTTTTTAATGGATTAGAAAAAAAAAATCAAAATTTACATAAGCAGACGATTAACAACAGTGCATCAAGACATGAAGAGCATGTTACATACATTGTATACACAAGATGGATGGCCTGATACAGCAAACTGTCCAATGAGCGTCAGCTCTGCAACTGTTGTGTTTTCCGCTTTGGCCATGTATTAAATCATTTTTGAGAGCAGAAATCATCTTCACACACACTCTGGCTTTGATGGGCGCAGAGAGCCGCAATCACACATCTGTGTCCCACATTCAACATTCCGTATTTTTAACCGAGAGGCGCGATATTCCTGGATATCTCCCAGCCTTCAGGGACGACGCCACTGACAGATACGTTACGCAATCGACACAAGTCTGGAAGGAGCTTTTTCAAGTAAATACATCTGATGCTGCACAGCTTGTAGAATCTTACTTCCTCTTGAGAGTCTGCACGAAAGAGCGACAGCCATCTGATCTAATCTGAGGCGGTATACTGGGGTACGGCACAGCCTGTTGTTCATCTACGAGGCTCTGGCCCTCCTCCCTGAACCTGGATCAGTCCTCTACAGTGTCAGTGTATGTGGCTCTGTGAGTCACGCCGACTTGAGAGCCTCAAACCCGCAGAACTTCCAGCGTTTCTCCAACGTCGCTCCAACGCCACTGAACTCCTGCTTAAACATGTTGGGCAGCCGGACCATTAATTTTTCAAGTTCACTGGCCGAGATCTGAAGAATGAGACATGAGTGAAGATCCATGTGGAACGTTTAGTGCATAAACTGACACAGAATTGCCCATTGTGCTCTCGCCTCTGCTTGCTTAGAAATTAATCAAAGGCACTAATGTGTTTGTCAGTATATTTGTCATTTGCTTCCTGCAAACGGTTACTGTCGTACTGTGCTGCTCATTTTTAGAAAGAGATAATATTAACACTTTTATTCAGTTCATAATACTGCTTGTTTTTTCTACTCTTAGTTAAATTACTATTTAGATTAGGAAAAGATCAAATTTTAATTAATCATGAAATGGATTGCTGACTGTAGATTTCTGTTCTCTCATTTGAAGGAGGTAGGGATTTTTTTAAACTTTTTTTAATGGTCAATAGAGACATTTTAAAAAACAAATTCCAGTCACTTTCACAACCAGTTTATAGTATCCTGTTTATCCTGTGTTTCTATTTACCCCCAAATCCTGAATTTCCTGAAAAAGATTAAGTAGCACAACTGTTTTAATATTAAAATAATATCATTATCATTTTTTATATTATTATATTATTATTATTACAGATTAATATATTTATTGTCTGAAATTGATTAATCCATATCATTCACAGGACAACTACCTGCTTTAATACATTATACTACTGAAAAATAACATATACAGTACTATCATAATAGTATTTTTTTCATTACTTCAGGGCTTTTCTTTACAAAGACAGTGAGTGTAGCCTCAAGGGAATGGGAAGAGGAGTGGGATCAAAAAAATGTCACACACGGAATTCAAATTCAGGTTTGTCTGCACACCATGCAAAATATCAGAACACATTCAGCAGTACCCTCAAAACAACATTTGACACATGAAATCTGCACTGTTTTATACTGGTTAAGGTCCACCAGGTTACCCGGGTGCAAAAAGCTGAATTCAAACAGAAACTCTTCTATTTCATAGGGTATTTAAGAATGAAAGAGGTAACAAACACATGGCTCATAGATTTCTAGATCGTACACTCCATACACTCATTCTAGATCGTAGATTTCTAATATTTTGTTAATCCTGCATTCACAATCATTAGCATAATGTGTAAATGAATTAAAATTATATTTTCAAAAATGAAAACTGTCAGCATTACACATACTCAAGTTGTTCCAACCCCATAAGACTCAAATTAAGAAACACGACATAAGATATTTTTGATAAAACCTGAAGAGAGACAGATTCAGTTTAGGCTTTTAACAATGATGCACACACACATAGAGCACATGATGTATGGCAAATGGAAGCTCAACCGTGCTTGCTTAATGTGTGAGAACCAACAAGGTTGGTTCTAGCATGTGACACACGTACATGAGTGTTTGCATGGCGTTTCAATGGAGGGACAGAAAGTCTTATGGGTTTGGAACGGCATGAAGGTAACTGATGACAGAATTTTCATTTTTGGGTGAACTAATAACCAGAAGTATTCACCTTTGTATCAAGTCTCTGGATGTAAGACCACAGATATTCAATATTGGCTCCAAATGGGTGGACATGGAGGAAGGTTGAAATTATCCCTGTGTAGAGAGACAGACAACAGAACAGGCTTGTGAATGAACATATGTTGTCTCAGACTTGTAGGTAAGACAAGAGCCGCAACCGCATGGCCATAAACATGCCGCCTGAAGCAGAAGCCCCGTCCCTCCCCCATTTAAGCTGATTACTTTAGAGAGGTCCTGCAAAGGTAAAGCACCGATGCAGAGGCGCAGGATATAGTGCCTCGCCTGAAGAGCCTGAGCCAATATTTATTTCCTTGATTTATATGCCGTAACGGCACCAATTACGAATGAACCTCATTCAATTCCCCCCACAAGACCTACTTTCACAGAGCCACAATTGAGGAGGGAAGGGGAGTCTCAAGATGTCCGTTACGATTTTAAAATTCAATGCAGAATAGCTGAGCCGGCACCATACGTCTCTGTTCTACTACAGTGCGTCGTGCTTACCGGGATAAACATATCTGTTTTCGCATACTTGTACAATAAATCTAACCAAACAAACTCATTTGAATGGCCTAACAGCGGAAGCTTATACAAAATTATGTTTACAGAGCAAACTAATCTAATGACTGCATTAGACATCCTCTTCAGAGCTAACAGTCTAGTACGCGAGTGCCTGCAGACAATTTGTTTTCTTCAGTCCGTCCCTTCACTCTGTTCTGCTCAAATGTGTTTGGTTTTTCTGCCGTTCTGGCTCAGGGCCTTAGTGCCTGGCTGACGTTCCCTACTCCATCAATGCAGTATATGCCTATGTGTCCTCTTTGCGAGCAGCGGTGTTGTGCAGCAATTAGATAGAGCGAAGGCTGTATGGGATACAGCCAATGTAGCACCTGGCAAAAAGAAAAACAGCTCCCCTGAGCTCCTCCTAAGGATCATTTTCCAAAAACATGACAGACTGAGAGACTGAGGTGTTGCAGCAGTGTCCGGCCGCTCTTCCCTCACCTTTCCTATTCATTGTTATCGAATTGGTTCAAACATGGGGCAGACAACCTTGAATTCAACTGCTTGGCTGCTCCAGCACGTTCTCGCCCTCCTGTGCTTTTAAGCTAGGACTCAATCCTTCAAGCACATCTGGTATTCAAGTCCCTCAGCACATGGCTCAAGATGTTTTATAGATCAAAACGGCATGAAGTGGAGTTGGAATAATTACCGAGCAAGAGAGCCTCTTTCTCTGATCTCAAAGGACCCCAAATGACCGTATCGTTATTCTTCTCTCGATGGTGGTAGAGTGCTGCAGTGCCATTGACTGCCTGTACACACATACAAAGGGGAAAAAACACATCAGGATGCAGTGTAACCTCCACAAAGCTGATAAAGAGTGATGGGATCATGCAAACTGTTGAGTTGGTCGGGCATGCCTGCAAATCTTTACTGAAAATGCAATGCATTTTGCTGTGTTCAGAGAAATCAATGTCTATTGGCATTTTAAGAGGCTCTTATTCCAAGATTCTGCCAAAGATGCCAAGCCATAAGTCACATAAAGGTTGAATCTAAATTATAGAAACGTCCTTGCACAGTGCATTATTGGACACCCTCGGGGACAAACTCTAAATGAAGGGAGCAGTGCATATACCATGTGTCTAAAGCCGTGTATGACCTATGGAAAATTCAAGTTCAGTAACTTTTGGAGAAAAAAAAAACTTCACAAAAGTATATACACTGTATGTCTTCAGAGAGAACATTACTTTATTTCTGGAAAGTGCATCACTCCAGGGGCATTATAGAGCACTTCCATGCCTTTTTCAGTGCATTGAGGTTGCTGACCCGAGTCAGAAATGAACCAAGCAGATCTACATTTTCTTTGCCACCAAACTACATTTATAAAATCAGTTTATCAGATAATTCAAAACAGAATACAGTTTGTTCATAAAAGTTCCTGTCATTAGTCTACAGTCTTTATTCCAGTGTTTATGTGCCATGAGTCCAAAGTTTAAAAATTACAAGCTCAGAGACTGAGGGACTGAGCAAAGTCAGATTTATGAGTGGATAAGTCAGATTTCTAGATGATACATGACTTGTGAAGTTCGAAGGGGATGTCGATTTGAAACAAGGTCAAAACTCTGATCTATGACAAAAAATATATGTATCTGCAATCTAGATATTGTGATCGGTGAGCAGAAAGCAAGTCTGTAGTAAATTGTATAATGTTAATCAGTCAACTTTATTTTACAATTTACTTGACATCTAGGCGTGAGATCATGTGCATGTTTTGATGTGGTACAGCTGTTAACTCACACTTTTCATCTCCAAAGATCAAATATGCTCATGTATCCATTTTTATATAAAATCTTTATCTTTATAGATAATGGAATATTTTTTTGTTTTTTGGTTGTTCAGATTGCATTCTCATTACAAGCAGTCTATTAGATAGCTGACAATTACTGTATTCATACTGCATTCATGTATTAACATGAACTAATGGAGAAAAAACTATACTGAATTAAATGGAATAAACAAACAGGTGTGAAAACACCCTTGAAGTGGCAGAAATGCAATGGAATAATTTGTGTATTTAATATGAAATTGTTTAATAAAAATGTATTCTGAACTAATTACTATTTGATTTCATAGTTTTATAGATTTAATAGATAGGACTATTTAACATATTAACAGTCATCATTGTGAATTACTTCATTTATTGATTTCATTTTAGTGCTTGCACTGTTTTTCTTTGGTAAGAAAAGAATGTACAATTTTGTGAAATTCTGTTTGCAACTATTGCACACTGCAGCTGAAACTCTCGACAGAACTGGTTCAGTTTGGGAGTGTTTGTACTATGCAGAAAACCAGAGGGAGGCCATACACTCATTGAACATACAGATCAGTAGGCTAAAATTAACTCCTGCCAGAGAACTCATGGTATGAAGAGAAATTAAGGGATGACACATTGATAGCAGTTCACATGTCTCTTTTGACGTGTTCTGGTATTGCAGACTAATCTCACTGGTGAACATCAGTGACATGATGGACGCTGGGTGACGTACCTTTTCATGGCCTTCAGAGTTGTGGTTCATCAAGTCTACTGATTCCATGGCGTTCAACAGCTGTCAAGAAAGATCAGAAATACTCACTTCCAGACCCAATCCCATTTTCAAATGCAACTGTGAAAGAGCTTTGCAGACAGTAGCAATGTTTCTATCCAAAGTTAAGAATTTGATGTATGCACAAAATTGGAATATTGCAAAAAACATTAGCAAATAAAGCACTATTTCCATTCAGCGAGATGAAGAGAACAAAACGTCACTTCTTGATAAACTGGCACTAAATATCACTAAGAAATATAGGAGTACCCACTGCAGGGCCGGTTCAGGCTCTGTTGATGCCCTAGGCGAGATTTTAGACTATACACTCTAACAAGAGTCTTACCTGTCATCCCTATTTTCGTGCATACACTGGAGAACTAGATAAACTTAAATGATTGCAATTCATGAATGCTTTAGACCAGGGTTTCTCAACCTTTAGCCTATTGCGACCCACTTTTTTTTGTATGACAGTCCTACGACCCACTAAGGCTAGAAATAAATAAATAAAAATAGTAAATAATAAGTAATGAAAAATAATGAAATAATTTGTTAGACCTATACTGTGTGTGCTCATAATTAAATTCACAAAACACTTTTTCAAAAATTAGGCAGACTATGAAACGAACTGATTAATTTATTTTCACTCACGTTCACACACGTTAATGTGACATTTGAGACTGCCGCTCTGAAACGATGATATCCAGACGCGGTGGAATTGGGGAAAGGGGCACTCGTAGTGTCGCACTCAATCTAGAAGTTGTCAGTCTATTCCTGCCTTTTGTTTTCGTTGCAGTCACCGTCGAAAATCCCGACTCGCAAAGATAGGTAGTGCTAAATGGCAGAAGAAACTTCGTTGCACGATCTGAAGCTGTCGTGAGCGACACAATACTGCTTTGCTGTCTTTTAAGTACATCGGACTTTTATCATTACGCATACATATTATAAAATAAATATATCGCTGATTTTCCGGAAATTTCGAAAATAGACGCGATATATGAACATTAGAACGGCTTGCCTGGGTGGGCCTGGGCCCCCTCATTTACATGTTCGGCCCCCTCAGATTTTCAATTGTTTAAAATCGCAACTGTGAAAACGGAATTAAAAGCACATATCGCCCGTTGCACAAAACGATCGCAACGCACCCACAAAGTCAACATTGGCGCGCTGCGCGTTGCATCATAACTAGTTCTGGCAGAGTGGTTAAAGCGCTAGACTAGAAATCCATTGGGGTTTCCCAGCACAGGTTTTAATCCTGCCGACTATGTTATGCTCGCCCACCACCCCTGGCAACAATCTCGCGCAGTTTTGCCCCTCATTTTAAGCTGGGCCCCCTCAAAAAAAAAAATCTGGCTACTCCCCTGGAACACAGTAAAACTCTCGCGACCCCCTCTGTAATGTTCCGCGACCCACTAGGGGGTCGCGACCCACCGGTTGAGAAACAGTGCTTTAGACTATAGTCCTAGCCATGGTTTATTTTATAAGAAGACACTTAAATGGTCAGGTAAAGCAAGTAGCAATATTATAAAAACAACAACAGCAATTTAAACTTATTTTAAAGAACATACACTTCAGTTTACTTGGAGATTAAAACAAGAAAAACTGTAGTCAATTTTAGACGAAATCAGAATTGTAGATGAACATCAATGTCTGCCATGAAGAGTCGTTAACTTATTATAGT
The DNA here is from genome assembly GCA_037043235.1 of Rhodeus uyekii. Lineage (NCBI taxonomy): Eukaryota > Metazoa > Chordata > Actinopteri > Cypriniformes > Acheilognathidae > Rhodeus > Rhodeus uyekii. The sequence goes on along the minus strand of JAWRVZ010000156.1, from coordinate 969,128 downwards.
GGAGTTCACTTATCTCGACCTCGGTTAACTCGCCAACCCTATTATGTCGATGTTTTTGAAGTGGAACCGCCAAACTCCCTATTTGTCTTACCATTTTCTTATGGGTTATGTCGATTCTTTTATGTCGCCAAACCCTAATATCTCGAGCACAAAAGAGGGACAAATTCGTAACTTCACATGGTTATCTCGTGACTAATAATCGTACCTAGTTCACTGCGCATGCGCTGAGTTTGCGTTGCACGGTCCATATGGTCACTCTGTCAATGGCGCTTCAGTTTACAGCCGCAAAAGAACTCGCGGAAGTGGCACAAAAATCAAACCTTGCAGATGCTATCTTAGAAGAAGAGGCGCAGGCCAGGAGTTAGCATCACTGTCCAGGAATTCCCAGATTAAATTGACATTGACAAAGACGTCGTTACTGATAGAAGCTTAGAAGCATTTGTTTTCAAGCAGACCGTTAAATGCAAAAAGCAACAAAGCATTTCAGAGTTTGTAAAGAAACCATAGTAACCGCGCGTACAATACTATTCAAAACTGTGTCAGAGCGAATGTGTTTATGTGTGTTGTAACTGTTTACGCTGTGAACGAAATTGTGTTTGTAATGTTGGAGAATATAATTAAAGGTTTGTATCGAGAATCAAAGGTGTTTTTTTATTGTATACTGGTAAATCTCTGCTGTTAGTTGGTGCACATATGCCTTTTGTTGTTAGCAAACATATACAGTGTACGTACATTTTTATAGCATGCCGATCGCTTCATGAAATAAATTGGCATATTGGCTGTTGGTTATCTTTATCATCGGTTATCTCTATGCTTTTTTGCAACTCCTGAGGCCGTCGAGATAACTGGATTCCACTGTATTTCCAAAACATTTAAATGGTGAATGCTAATGGCAAAAAATAATACCTGTAACTGCACTGTCAAACAAAAAACATGCAAACTAATACGTTTTCTTTTATGTCAACTGTATCATAAACTTGTTGTAATCTTAAGTAGGCTAAAAGGGCATTAATTGGCATTAACTTGCATAATGTCCGCTCTATTTAAAATCACTAAAAAGCTGTCACTTCATCTCGAGTTCCATTATGATCAATGAAGCTGTCTACACTGCCTAATTAATCTCTTTTTCATCATGATTACACATTGTAATAATGAGAGGATTCACAAGCGTGCAGAACTCAGTGCTGAACTAAAACTTGGATTCTGAAACATTGTAAAATAGCAGCACTTTGATGCTCTCCAGAGTGCAATCACAAATACGCACTGAAGAGTTTGTAAATCAGTTTCTCCAATATGATATTATTATAGTATTAACCTGAGGGTGCTTCTGCTTTTGTTTGAGGGTGCTTAGCACCATCTAGCATCACCGAAGCACCAGACCTGCTTCTTCTGCGGCGCCTACCCTGTCATTCTGTCTATTCCACGGGCCGGACCTGAGCCACTGTATATAATCAATTTTATATATAATAAGTTACTTGTGCTCCAGAGCGTGCAGAGGAAATGCTTTAAACACAGTCATGTTAACTTGGAGGTGGATACCTGCCTTTTTTGGGAGCGTAAGACAGTTCTGGGAGGAGCCACTGTCTTTCCATCATAATTTATGCATCTTATCAGATAATCCGATATACTGAGTGCATACATTTTTCATGTGCATTGTAGAACGTAGGTGCATCATGGTGTAGCATCCAGCGTTTACATTTTTTATGCACTATGCCAAAATGCGCATACAAATAGGTGGATGGAAACATAGCTAATGTTATGTCTTGGAAACCTCAGCCTGGCCTTGAGTGTGCCAAGTCGATACTACATTTTTAATGGATGCTTGTGAGAAATGAGGTAATGAAACACATTTTTGATTCCATATATTATAGTCAGGAAGGTCTATTATATGTCTCTAGAAGGTCAAAGCAGTTTCTTATTTATGAAATATGTCAGTAAACCCCCTAGTTCTCAAAATACTGTACACATATCTCCCATCTGCTAGCGGTTCGGTTAGGAGCACTAATACAGTATGGGCTCCGCAGGACCTCCATGACTATTGATGTTCCTATTATCTCAGTCAAAAAACATTCATGCAAACCAATTTCTGCTGTTAGGAAAATAGAGTAAACAAGGTTGGTCATTATTCCCTGCATCTGGGCAAACCTCTGTACTGGCACAAACGATAAGGTATCATGTTGTGCTGTTCAGCAAGAGAGAATATATAATCTGTCCTCACTGACAACAGCTCTATCGACATTAATCAAGGCAGACAACACATATCAATTGACATGGATGAAGAAGCTGTAAGTGAGATGTACAGTCTGTTAAATACATATGCTAAAATGCCTTAAAGGATAAAATTCACATCTAAATTTCACCATGTATGTGTCTCTAATTTTTTGTAAAGATGTACTTTTAGTCATTCTCAACTAAAACTTAACCACCGACAGAATGTTAAGACATCCCTTGTAAAAAAGTAGTAGCTTTAAAAAAAAAAGTTTTTAGAATTAGATGTACACTTAACTATGGAATGTACCTGGTACTACAAACAGAGTTTAAATTATTTCAGGATTAAGCCTTAGTTTAATTAAGACATGTAAGTAGCTTTTACAATCATGCCTTAGAAAACAACATTACAGGTGTAATGTCATCTTGAGACAAAACAATTACACTGACATATTTTAAGATATGTCAGTGCAAGTTGCGTTCAGTTAAAAACAGCTCAAACATACATTTCAGATTATCTGGGACGATCTTAAGCCTTATCTGTGAAACTGGGGGATAAGTCTAAAAAACATTAACATTCAGCTAACTGCATTTAATATAGATAGATTTAATATATATTAAACTAATACATTTTCCTTTAACTGCAATTAACACTCAAGAATATTGTGTGTGTGTGTGTTTCTGTTCCCGTTTAAACTAACTATATTCTATAGTGTACTTCTTTTTCACAAGTAAATGCTTTACACATTTTAGGGCCAACATTTGTGTGTGGCTGAATCTTTTTTGAGGACACTGTGCATGTTTTCTGCACATTCAGGTGTTTTGTTGTATCTTTATCATTTTCATAGACTGGGCATATGTCACTATGCATGTCTAATATAGAAATGAAGAACATCATTGCTCTCCAGTATAGCGCTGTTTCCCTTCCTCAGCCACAACAAAACATATTCATCTTGAGATGAAAAAATGTCCTGCTCTTTTTTGTATGTTGCTTTTTATGTCTCTTTTTTCAGGTGTGTGTGTGCATGTGTGTGTGTGTGCACCCTGTGTTCCTGCTGCCAAGTTGAGTTGTGTTTCTCGCTGCATGCACAGGGGAGTGAGGACAGTAAGTGACCCCAGGCTGCAGAGCTTCCCGCTGTCACATGAGGAGGCAGACACTGCCAAAATGCAGTATATCTGAAGCGAACAGTGCCCTTAATGGCTTACATAAGGCTTTGTGCCCCTCTCCAAACTAACTCTCTACCAGTGCTGGGAAGTAACTGAATGCTACACTCTTAACTATATGACAGAAGAAAAAGTAGTGACATATCTATTGCATGTGAAATTTTACAGCCAAGTAACTAATCAAACAAGCTTTCAAAATGTTTGCACTTTTTCTTTCAAATGAAGCAGTCAGATATGGAAGCTTGTTGCCACCGCAGAATAAAAAATACAAAAGGTGATTGTGACATTATCTCACAGTCTTTTTCTGTGAACTCAAAATTCTGAGAAATAAAGCTACAATTGCAAGAAAAAAGTCAGATTCGAGATATAAACAAGCAAATATAGAAAACGTCCAAACGACCAACAATTCCATGTTTATATCAAATAATTCTGACTTTATAACTCGCAATTGTGAGTTTATATCTTACAATGAAATGTGAAGTAAAAACTAGTTTTGCAAAAACTAGTTTTTACTAGCAAAAACTAGTTTTTACTAGCAAAAACTAGTTTTTACTTAGTGGCAGAAACAAGTTTCTGTAGTGAGAAGTCCGTTATATGAATTTAGATCAAGTAAATGTCAAAGGCAAAATAAAAGTACAAATGGCTGGGCGACTTTTCACATCTTTTTTAATTTTTTGTAAAGCTATACTAAATAATACTGTACTGTAATCTAAAAATGTGCTAGCTGTTACTAGTAGTTACAGCTGATTCCAGGGTGTTTCTGATACAAATTATTAAGTTACTTTACAAAATATTACAGCATTCAGTGGATGCAATTTTTTATCACAAAAATGTATGCTCAGTAAATACAACAAATTATGTATAATTTACATAACTCAAAATATGGTATCCTCTTCTTTCTGTGTGTCTTTCATACACACACATGGAGTACATGCAGACTTCCAGCAATATGGCTCTAGATACCTGAAAGCTGAAAGAGGACTTGTTGCCTTTGAGAACAAACAGACTGGAAAGTCACTGGTTCCAGAAGGACTATTAAAACACTGACAGAAATTCCAGCTTCAAAGGAATTATTGGAAAAGATTTGTCTGGTTTCTGTTTAACATAACAGATTATGCTGAAATAGCCTCCGAGTCTCATGACACACACACACTCACACACACACACACATAGAGAGAGAGAGAGAGAGAGAGAGAGAGAGAGAGAGAGATGTAAAAAGCAACATACAAAAAAAGAGCAAGATCATTTTTCATCTCAAGATGAATATGTTTTGTTGTGGCTAGGGAAGGGAAACAAGGCAACACTGGAGAGCCAGGATGTTCTTCATTTCTACACTAGACATGCCCAGCCTATGAAAATGAAAAGATACAACACCTGCATGTGCAGAAAACATGCACAGAGTCCTCAAAAAAGATTCAGCCACCCACAAAGGTTGGCCCTAGACGCCATGGGAAATTTTACACAAATGTAATCAAGGTTTACTTGCGAAAAAGAAGTACACAATACAAAATAGTTATTTTAAAAAACAAAGCAAAATATCTTTTTCAACTGATTTCACAGACAAGGTCCCAGTGTATTTTTTTCTTTTTTCATTGGTGGTATTTTTTAGAAATAAATGCGGCAGAATGATGTGACTACAATTGAAATCCTCATTGTTTGCTTAATCCTTATCAAACACAATCATTGTTTGTGCCCTCAAATAACACTATTATGTAAATGGGAACTCAGATTATTAAGCATAAAGGTCAAGAAGTCTGTCCAACCTTTTCCCTGAGGCTGAGGACCTCTCCCTCTAGGTAGCGCTGCTCATCTCTGGCCTGTTCCAGCTCCAGCTCCTTCCCTTTCAGCTCTTCCTGGAGCCGAAGCAGTTGCTGTGGAGACAAACAGCATCGTGAGCAAAAGAAAGCAGATGGCTGGAACAATGAGCAGCGTGTGGGGCGGCATGGTGCCCTCATAAACAAAATCCACGTAAACATTATTGATGGGCATACAAAGACGATAATAAATAGGGGTGCGTTGGGTTAGGGAGATTGGCTGAGTCAGACCTGAGATATGCTTGTTCAGATGTTCATACGGTCAGCTTTTTGTAGCATGTGTTGAAAAGAAAAAGATAAAATGGAATTTAAAAAAAAAAGTTAATGTTTCCTTGTGGCACCAATGTGGATGGAACATGCAGTACTCACAAACCAAAATATTACATCTATTCTCATACATCTCAAGTACTATTCAGCTTCAGATTGATCAAATTAAATCTAGTTCCATGTTCAGCTTGTTCAGTCTCCTGTTTAACTGTTAACCTGTTTTTTGAACTTTTTAGTTTGGGCTTTGAAAGAAGTCTCTTATATTCACCAAGGCTGGATTTATTTGTTTTCTATATTAATTTATTTTAAAATTTAATTTATTTCTGTGATACATTTCCAACATCATTACTCTAATCGTTGGTGTCATATGGTCCTCTAATCTGCTGAATTTCTGCTCAAGAAACATTTCAAACAGCTCAATATTTTTGTGGAAAACCAGTTTTTTTTTCAGGACTCTTGAATGAACAGAAAATTAAGTTTGAAATACATTTTTATATCAGTATAAAAGCCCACACAGTCACTCTATCAATTTAATGCAGCGGTTTTCAATACAGGGGACAGAGATCGCAAGGGGAAAAATAGTAGGTGCAAATCGTTTTCAAGAAAAAAACAACCTTTAATTTCAAAGGGTTGAGAACCTCTGATTTAAGTTATCCTTAACAGATAATAATAACAAAAATCGTACGGACTCTGAACAGTAGTGTACTGTACATGCGATTACAGATGTAAAATAACTTTAAAACTAAAACTTAAAGTTAGTTTGGTGAAAAAGTTTTAAATTAAATGATAACAGTTCACTGCACTCTTTATAAATCATAATATCATCCTTCTCTTTGTACAAAAAGGACACTCATTTCTTACATTAGTATTGATTTTATACATAAAAGCCTTTAAAGCAGCTGCACAATGTAAGAGAGAGAGAGAGAGAGAGAGCTCACCACGAGGGTCTGCGTTAATGGTTGCACTATGACAGCCTGCGTCAAGAAGAACACTGTGTCCAATCATCATTTAAGCTGATCTGACAGCTAATTAATGGAGGTGTGAGTGTTTGTGTTCCAGATGGAGTCCTGACGTGCGAGCATGCTGAACACTTACGCATAACTGATGCTTTGAGTATGTTTGAATCTGTCAAATTTGTTTCACTATTAATCTCAGCTGTGATCTTTCGCCATCATCAACTGAAACTGAGTGGACTGTGTGAGATATTACATTTAAGATATTGTGATTTGACAGACGTGGGACAAATGTCTTCCCACATTTACCAATGATTTATAGGCCAGTAAAGCCTGTTGTATCATATTAGATACACAAATTTCCAAAACTTTGCTAAAAAACCTGTTTCCTCTCAATGCCTTCAGTCGTCTGACAGAACAAAAGAGCTTTGATCATAAAACAACTGCATCAAATTGCATATTTTTATTCAGTTTGGGCCTCTGGATAAAATGTATTTTTTCCCTCTGTCCTCAATTATGAGTTGAAAATTCTCACTATACCATATAAGCCATAAATGATGCCGTTTCGTTGTGTATATTATGTTTTACTTTAGGTAACACATAGTTTACTTTAATGCTTACTATTTTTTCATATGTCAGGCTTTTCAGGGTTAAGAAACAGCATACAGAAAAGAATTAGAGCAGGATAATGGCTTGCCTGTTCTTTAGTGTGATCTAATTGGTCACTCCATGATTCATGAGTCTGGCCTAATGACTGGACAATAATATCAAACATGTCAGCGGGAAGTTGAGTCGTTGAGGCTGTGAACGCACACCCGCTGAGAGACGCGTCAGCATGTATTTCTGATTCACCCACAACAATATAAATATACACTACTGTTCAAATGTTTAAGGTCATTACAATTGTGTTTGCTTGTTTTTGAAAGTAATTAGTAGTTTTAATCAGCAAGGATGTACTAAATTGAAAAGTGACACTGAAGACATTTATAATGTTACAAAAGATTTCTATTTCAAATAAATGCTGTTATTTTGAACTTTCAAGAACATATTACAGTTTCCACAAAATATTAAGCAGCACAGTTGTTTTCAATATTGATAATACAGTGGAGTTCACTTATCTCGACTCACGGTTAACTCGCCAATACTATTATGTCGACGTTTTTGAAGTGGAACCGCCAAACTCCCTATTTGTCTTAGCATTTTCTTGTGGGTTAGGTCGATTCTGTTATGTTGGCAAAATCTAATATCTCGAGCACAAAAAAACAAAAAATTCTCCACTTCACATGGTTATTTCGTGACTAATTAAGGTAATTTACCTTGCACGTGGATCGCGGTCTGCTCACGGTTCACGCTGTAGCATCCCACACGTTTTTTGTTATTTTGTGAGAAATCTTTGTGTTTGCATTGTTGGAGAATACAGTAATACCTCGAGATACGAGCGTTCCCCCTTCTCTGGCCCTGAGGACTGCCTTTTCAGTTTTTGTTTTGTTTTTTGGACTACCTTGAATTTTGCCTTTCCTTTGTATGCACTGTCTTGATTTTTGTTGATATTGTCTGTTTGCCCTCCGTTCCTGATTTTTTTTTGGTGGCGTCCCTTTAGAGGGGGGGTAGTGTCAGGGTTCTGTCACTTAAGTTGGGTTTCTAGTGTGTTGCTTGACAGAGCTGTGACACTGCCCCTTTGTTGTGTGTTGTGATTGTAAACCCCGAGTTTCCCTCGAGTGTTGTCAGCTGTTCTCAGCTCGTTACCTCTCCTCATGTGTTCCCTATTTAATCCCAGTGTGTTTGCTGTCCTGTGTCGTTGTCATTTGATGTCTGATCCTGTGTACTGTTTCCCTGTTCCTGATTCTCCCCGTTCCATCCGGTTTGTTCGTTTATATGCTCTATTCCATAGTTTATGTTTTCCCCCTCGTGGGTTCTTTTCTTTTGTGAGTTTTGATTTATGTTTGTTATAAATAAATCCTTTCCCTGCATCCCTGAGTCCTCTCTTAAGTATTCCGTGACACTAAGTTCAGTTATGCTTAGTTCCAGCTATTCAAGAAAATTACAGTTTTTACTAAACGAAAAAGGTTTGAAACGTGATCAGAAGTAAAGAATACAAATCAAAACAATAATATTAAATAGAAAAGTAAAAAAAATATGCAAGCTAAGTTATGTTAATTTAAGTTATGTAGTGTTCCTGTAATGAATGTGTCTCCGTACCAACCCCTTCCCTCCCTCCACGGCACCTGCCGCTACTGTCCTTAAAAATGTATAATTAAAACCACATTTTATTTGATGTCACACATGTATCATACTGTATACATGTACTATAATTGTGTGTGTGTGTGTCTGTACCAATAAAAAACATTCCCCCCCCCCATTGTTACGGATCTGGAAAGGATTAATCATGTTTCAATCATGATTCTAGATACGAGCAATTCGAGTTACGAGCTCCGCCCTGGAACAGATTATGCTCGTATGTAGAGGTATTACTGTATAATTAAAGGTTTGTATCAAGAGTCGAAGGTGGTTTTTATTGTGGTGGTTTTACATATGCCTTTTGTTGTTAGCAAACATATACACAGCACAGTGTATGTACATTTTTTTTAGATGAATGCCGATCGCTTCATCAAACAAATCAGGGCAACACTGTTGTTTAAAAAGACACCAAAAACATGAGCATATACATTCTCATTTAATAACTCACATCATGTACATCAATAAATGTTAATTTTGGAGCTTTGGCGCTTGCAATATCACTCAATATCATGACCTGTCAATCATGCAAGAAGGCTGTGCTGCCATGAGGGCGGGCTCTTCTCATCTCATCGACACGCTTCTTAAAGGGACGAGCTGCTGCACAGCGCAGAGAGGAGAGCGGGAGAGACTGCTTTTTGTTTTTCTTCTGATTCTGACTTGTGTTTGTTTTTTTATTGTGTGAATTTTGTGCACAATCACTGTGAACCGAGCCTGAACAGTTATGGATAATTGAAATCATGCGAGCAACATTTGAAATTCGAAATGTGATCTTACACATAAAAGTTCATCAATCTATGGGTGCGGGTTATGCCAAAGATTTTTTACACAAAACCCAGCGTGCGGATTATCTGCGTCTGCGGGTTATATGTTGGAAAATATATGTTAATATATGAAGTATATGTTATAGGGGTTATCTCAATAAAAAGGTTATCTCGATGCTTTTTGCAACCCCAGAGGCCGTCGATATAACCAAACTCCACTGTAATAAGAAACTAGAGGAAATCCTGCTGCAGTCTTCTCACAACAATAAATTTAATTTTTAAATATTTTAAATTGTAATGATATTTCATAACCATCCTGTTTTTACTGGATTTCTAATCAATAAACGCAGCCTTGTTGAATTTAGAAGATTCTTTGTAAAACATTACAAAACTGTAGCTGCAGTGTATATTACCTGCTGCATGTTATGCATAGTCTGTTGCAGGAAGTGAAGTTGTTGTTCTTGTGTGTGGTCCTCCTCGGTGCGGTATGCCTTGCCTTGCTCCTTCTTCAATAGTTCTACCTCGTTCCTGTAGGCGTCCAGCTGCCAGCGCAGACTGTCATTTTCCTCTCGCAGAGCACATGACTGCGCAGACAGCACTGCTCTCAGACAGGAAGGAAGAGAGTCAGGAGGTGAGCTTGGAAGAATTTCAATTTATGGCTTCCCTAGCCTGTTGCATAAATGGGAAGAACACCCACTTTGTGCCTGATAGATCTAGTAGACCACCTTGACTCAGCTGGTAAAACCTGATTGAGTTGGTTAACTGTGTTCAATAACCTAGCTTAAACTAATCAACTATCTTTACCACCTTAAAGTCAGCATGAAGTGGATCTTGCAGTAGTCTTTTCTTCCCTATTGTGACATGTATGCAAATGAAAAGGAAAAAAAAATGCAGGATGGGAGTTGATTTTGCCCGTGAGGAAATTATTGGATTGGATTGTGGTTCGCTATTGGCCAATCTCTTTGGTGCTCTTGCTGTTTCCTGCCTGCCCTGATCCTCTGCCTGTTATGACCAAGTTTATTGTCTCTGATATTGTTGATTGCCCATGACTGACTGTACTCTGAACTTGCCTAATAAACCACACATGGATCTCACTGAGTCCTTGTTAAAATTAAGACCTGCCTCACATGACGTGGATTTGACACGTATTCCATTTTCTCGCAACTCTTGACATTAATTTAAGACTTAATTTAACTGATTTAAGACTGTGCTTTTGAGGATACTCAACACAACTAGTATTCTGGCATAATTTTGTGTTTTTGTCCATACAAGTGATACCTTCAGAATACAGATAGGAACAGTATGATGTGTGTAAGAGCTCCTGCAGTGTTTTTCTGCCTCAAGAGTCCAATTGAAAAAACTCATTTTAAGAAAACCGCCTCAAAAGATATGTTTTGTCATTTAAATCTAAAGATGCAAATAGATAAACTTACAACAAAATAATTTTTTTATTTTGGATGTTTTCTTTCCACTAGTCTGAAACAACATGTAAAGTCAAATAGTCCCAAATCTCAAAATTGACCAGTGCATAAAAAACTAGACGGCCTTTCACTTGTAACATGGGGCAACATATGATCCATAATGGGGCAACATATGATCTGTCTGTTATAAATCTAACATGCGGCATATAAGACAGGTTCTAACATCAATCCGTCTGGTTGAATCAGCATTTCTGAGGCAGTCACAGAGGCAGGCTTTAGAGCAAGTGTTATGATTCATTGTTGAAATTGATGGTGAAGTTTGCATAACAACTTGGCCATTGCTGAGTCTGAGTCTCTACTGTGTCAACAGAGAATCCCAACTATTAGATATTCCTCCCTGCCACCAAAAATACTTCTTTTATTAAGCCAGAGCTAGTGTACTGTGGCAGGTCATGAAATATCGCTGAGCTCAGAATCCCCTGACACTTTCTGCTGCCGTTCTCTGCTGATGCTGTATCATTCATAATCAGATTTGCTGTGGGATACACGCAGGAAGGAGAGTGTAATCACTCATGTTGATATCTCAGCACAAATGCTGTTGTACTCAAGGTTATCTGAAGGATGTGATTGTTCTGTTTAAATAAACCTAATAAATATACAAGTGGTCATGGCGGAACTGATTTGATTAGAGACTAACAGGGTGATTGTGTTTGACATTAAACCAAGTTTTTTTCCCCCATTAAATCAGGGAATGATTGCAGCAAACCAGATGTTTTCATTTTTAAAGCATTAAATTGCAGTGAGAGTGCAGCAGCACTGGTGTTTTAGTACATTTTAAAACTAATGTTAACAAATAGTTTGTGCATTCTACAGTGTTATCATTTTTGTGTATAATGATGTGGTATTGTTGAAAAAATTAATTGAAATAATCTATTAGCATCAGTTACAAATTGAGCTAAAAAAAAACTATAAACACATACATTTTACGAGTTTCACTCTCTTTTTCTAGTATTGAAAGGTGGTGTTAAAATATTATTTAACTCTGAAGGTTTCCATTCATTACCATTAAAAAATGTGGTTGAAGTAAGTTTTGTTTTGTTTGTTTTTTTGTTTGAAAGATAAGATACCTACAGTCATCAAGGATGCATTAAATTGCAATCAAAAATAAAAACATTTTGTGTGAGATATCAATTTCAAATCAATGTTTTCAACTTTGCATTCTAAGAATCCTAAATAAACACTCCCTAACTTCATTAAGCAGCACACCAATTTTCAACTAATAATACTAATAATTTCTTGTGTAACAAATCAGCATATCAGAATGCTTTCTGATAAACTGTTTTTGATCAAATAAATGCAGCTTTGGTGAGCATAAAAGGGTTGTTAACAAATCTTACCGATCCCAACCTTTTGAAGGTTATGTATATATATATATATATATATATATATATATATATATATATATATATATATATATATATATATATATATATATATATTTATTTAATTTTTGGCAAGTTAAAATCAAGTAAAAAGCGAAACTATTGGCCTAGCAGAAAAAATCCACATTATTAAGCCCCAAAATAAAATGTTATTATGTGGGCACAAAAATAAACCTCTCAATGGCACTGCGTTACATACTTCTATTATTTACCAATTACCTTTATTATCAGTTTATTGATCAGTTTAATTGCACTGCATTTGCTATGTAAAACAGCTCTATCAAATATGAATCTGCAGTTGATATCCGTGTATGTGAGCTAGATGTTACGCCATCAGGTCTAGGGTTGTTTTAGGCACAGTCAGTCCTTGTCTCAGTATCTTAATGAATCCTGATTATGATAATCAGCAGCTGATCACAGGCCTACCCGTGTCCTCCATTCTGATCTTTTTGCAGGGGTTTTCTTCCAAGTCTTCATCTGACATCTCCATTTCCTCTTCTCTCCGAATTCCCATGATTTCTTCACTGTGAGCATTTCTCAGCTCCTAATGGAGCACAACAGATAAATCAAATGAACACACACACAGACACACACACACACACACAGACACACATCCCATTACTGGCTTCTGCCTGAGACCTTGAATGATTAAAGACAACATTTTGCACAAATTAATATTTTCTCTGCTTAATAATCTGAATCTTAAGAATCTAAATAATTCTACAAGGACACACTTTATAGTTTCATTTGCTGTTTAAATGTGGTAGAAACATGTGAAAATCACACATACCCTTGAAATGTTTTTCTACAATTCTACTCTAAATTAACCTGGAAAATTCTGATAGGATGAAAAGCCAAGCAATTATTTGCAAAGCACAGGCTGTGGTGATTGATTCCTTAACCATAAAATACAACCCAGTGGGAAAACCAAGGCCCTGCTGTCTCAGTGCCATGCAATAGTGAAAGTTCATTTGTCTAGGTCTGAAAATTGAGCGTAAAAATCACATTACACAAACTTCCAAGCCCACTGATCCTCTGATAGCCATTATAAGGATCAGCACAAAGGACGATTAATGCCACCACTGTGAAATCTTGCAGATCTGACTCTATAAAAGGGAGTGCTTTTGAGCTTTACTTTATCTGAGATTGAATACATTTTATTCTAGCACTGTGTCGCCTGGACTTTCATCTGTTGCTTGAAAGCAGTAATATCAGAAGAATACAAGTGGGAGTTCTGGATTGTTTCTGATATCATATTTCTCTCCAGTTTCACAATATTATTTTACAGGGTTCCCACACCTTTTGACCAATGAATTTCCAAGACTTTTCCAACAGCATTTTACAGTCATTCGGGAAAACACAATAAGGTTTTTAAAATTATTTTTATAAAGACATTTCTAGAGGCCAGACTGAGACTAGTAGTTACACTGGGATACTGTCACAAAACCTTTATCTCAGGTCAACCAAAAATGAAAATTATCCTATAATTTACTCATGCTCAAACCATCTTAGGTAGACATGACTTCTTTCAGCCAAACACAATCAGAGTTATATATAAAAAAAAATATTTAAGCTTTCAAGCTTTATAAATGGAGTGAATGGTACATTTGTTTCTGAATCCCAAAAAAACACATTCACATATAATAAAAGTAATCCTTATGGCTCTATGGGATAAATAAAGGCTTTCCGAATCGAAGCAATGGGTTTTTGTAAGACAAATATCCATATTTATAACTCTTTATAACATTTTTATAAACTATAATCTCTAGCTTCTGGTAAACATATGTGAGTCTAGTTCTGGCAGAAGAATGACCTCTGACCTGATGCAGGATGTAGGTGTAGCATATGCTTAGGTGGGAGTAGACAACTCTCGAGGTTCAAACTAATAAAGCTGGGCAACAACTCAAGCTCCTCTTCTCTTATATCAAAATCCTCAACATTTCTATTTTAAAAATCTCATTTTAGACATCAATACATCATACCTCAGGTCAAAGGTCACTCTTCAGATGGAACTAGACTAAATTATAAATATGGATATTGTTCTTACAAGAACTCATCACTTTACTTTAAAATTCCTTTTGTTCCCCCCTTGGAGCCCCTATGGATTATTTTTATCAATATGTCATACGACAGGTCAGAGGTCAATCTTCCACTGGAACTAGACTCATGTAAGGCCAGTGACTGATTATAGTTAATAAAGTATATTTATCGCTTCGCTTCAGAAGGCCTTTATTAACCCCTGGAGCCGTATCAATTACTTTTATGATGACGAATGCACTTTTTGGGCTTCAAAATCTAGGGTACCATTTACTCCCATTATAAAGCTTGGAAGAGCTAGGATACTTTTTAATATCACAATAGTCATATTCACCTAGGATGGTTTGAGCTTAAGTAAACTATAAATTAAATTTTTGGGTGACCTGTCCCCAACTTTTTTCAAGTAGAAACCTTGTCTGTCTGAACTCTTGTTCACACCAAGAGCGATAATTGTAAGAAAAATTATAATAATAATTAGCTTCAACACTAGACAATGTCGCTTGAGCTCTTTAAAGCAGGGTGGATTCTGATTGGCTGTTTTACCATTCAGCAGTTGGATAAAATCCTTGTGAAAGTGATTAAAACTACATCATTATTATCATGAACTTGTGATGTAGACTGAAATTCTTTTATACTTAGAATGATTTTTAAGAATAGTTTAGATTGTTATCGCTTCCTTTGCGTGAACGGGCCTTAACTCTGCAAGAAGTGGTAAATTATTTTTTATAAAAATCAACAACAGAACTCTTCACAGGGGTGGCATCTCAACTGGCTTTCACCTCTCACAGCACCAAAGACTCTGCCGCGTCACTGATGTCTTACCTCTTGGCGACTGTGAACTGAAATGGAATCCTTTCATAGACTTGACTCAAAGCAATTAATCAATACAGTCAGTGAGTGTATTTCTAGGATTAGGTTTCGGTCCTCACATCACTGCTCATGATATACAGTCACGGAAAAAGTCAGATGGCTGGAGGAAAGACTGCAGCTGGAGTCTATCACCAGTGAGGGATTTTATGTTTCAAGGTTCATTGAGTATTCTGTTTGCACTAACATTAATTTTGCATACTGGTGATATTCAATATTATGAATATGGAAATTCCATATTGTGTATTCCAGAGAATTCACGGGTGTATATGGATAGACTCATACAGGCACATTGTAGGTTAACATGCACCTCCCTTTTCCTTTCTCAAGGAATTCAAATTGGATGAGTTATTAACAATTAATTCAGGCTAATCACTGATGAGCATCATTATAATCCTGCCAGTATCTGTTGCCATGGCAGCAATGGAGGTTCTTTCTAGGTGGCAATTTCAAGGAGAGCTCTGCTGCACGAAAGAGCAGAGGCTAGAAAACTGGAATGTTTGCTGTCTGAAGGCCTACAAGTCTGTACAATGAAAAGCCACAAGATACACTGCCATATAAACAGCTGCCGTGTCAGTGTACCATGTAGAGCAGGGGTCTCAAACTACTACTAGCCAGATGGTGTTCTCCTTCGGGGGAAGTTGAACATTCACAACAAAAATTGTATTTTTACAACCATGAATTTTATGAAATATTAGGGCAATACTTTGACGATAAAAAATGACAGCCAAATGAGAAATCTTGATGAGAAATCTTGGCTCAGAGTTTGAGACCCCCAATGTAGTCAGCATGACAAAAGGGGAGAAGAAATACCAACCTCGCACTGCTTTCGCCAAATGTCTATGTTCTTGCGCTGCGCTTTTGAGAAATGGTCCCATGCCTTTTGCCTGGTGGCAGCGGTGAACACAGCCGTAATCTGCTCAACTTTGGTGGGTAAGGAAGTCAGACAAGACAAGCCATTTATGTAGAGCTCAGCATCTGCGCCAGCTAGAGTCAGACACATCAGGACCCTCACAACACTTCTCTGAGAGGCCCCTGATAGTGTCTGTTGTACTTACATCTCATTAGCTGCTGTTTCAATTCCTTAGGACTCAGGAAGGCAACAGTCTACAATTTTCTGGAGAATTTTCTGGAGATGTATTAAATAATGTACTGACTGTTTGATGTCAAACACTGATTAAGGATTTAGTTCAAAATGTGTACATGTGCATTTACTTTTGCATTAGATTGTTGAATTTGCATTTGGATTGTAGGATTGAGATTTGTACCAATTGTAAACTGTTGCCTGCTATTTATTAATTTGACCAAAGTCTATTCTTTTGTAAACAGTTATATGATTATTTTCTTCACTTCAACTGGCATAACTCTAAAATACATTTTCTCTTAGTTTTTCATGCACATATTGTGGCAAAAATGTCTAAACTGTGTCAAGCTCCCAGTTGCAAATCTCCATCACACATATTCATTCAAGAAAATTACTTTTCTTGACTCTTTGAGGATGTTGGGATATTGTCCTCTCACCTGTCCAGGCTGCAAAAGAGATGAGTGAATCTGATGTTGGCCTACCTTCAAGTTAAGTTGAACATCTCCACATCTGCTATATGGTCAGAGTGCTTCCACTGAGACTGTACTTACCCAGGGCCCTTCTATGGGCTTTGGCTACAGTCACACTGACATTGGCAGCTAGGTCTCAATGCTGTTTGAGCATATATCATATCTCCTAGTGTGCATTTGTATATTGTATATCTGGAGTGAAGGGTTGTGAACTGTGTAAAGGAAAGACTTTGGCTCTGTTCCACAACTTGCTTTCTGTAGCTACATACTATAGGCAACTGCTATCTAAAGAGCATCTGAACCTCATGCCGTAAGTGAGTTTAGATTCTGATTGGTCAACTGCTGGATTCAGTGGTCAAATATTTCCTAATTTTCCTAGTTCTGTCATGACAACTCTCATACTCTCTTATGTTTGGTCTTGGCCGAATAGATCTGCTAAGCTGCTGTTGTTGTTTTTCTTGCTACTTGCTACTGCCAATGCATGCACGACATGCTGCTGTGAGCAAGTACAACATGCTGCTGCAGTACAATATGGCGTAAATGAGTTACCCGCAGCAGATCTATACAGGTGGAGCTGGGGAGGGTGAAGGCTTTCTGAAAGAGCTGCTAAGGTAAATGCTAACCAAATATTTGAAGGTTGAGTATGTGAGCTCTTTGGCCACTGATAGAGAATTTGCCCTATAGAGAATGATGTGATTGCAACCAGATTCAAGTTAAAGGCTTATCAGCCTGCGGCACCTAGAGTTTCATGACAGAACTTTGCATTTTTTACATGGCAATGCTGTATATCTGACCGGAATTGCTGGTACTTTCATATCACTCCCAGATTCACTCTCTTGTTCCATACCAATGTAACTGCCGTCATCTAGCATCTTATCAAAGATGAAATAATAGTGAAATAGTGAAATAACTTCAGTTACAGTACTGCAATATTGTTACCATGTTAATCTTGTTGTTACTGTGGTTGTTTTGTACATTGAACTACTGTTTTCATAACAGAAGCTTTAAATAATATACAGGTAAAATTATAAAATAATTTCTAGGCAAGTAGTTATTTATTTGGTGTTTAGCAAAGTAACACCTATGATAATGTACAAAACCCCTCAACTCAATGTTGTGTCCTGATCACAATGTTGCCATTTAATTCTGTATTAATAATCAGCTGATTAGTACAGAGCATCGAAAGGGACATGATGATTGTAAAAATAAGATAATCATTTTTCAGTACTTTTTCTTGCAAAACCTTTGTGATGGAAGTTTATGATACATGTGAAAGGAAAATGCAAATCTTTTGAGAGTGAACACTTACGGCATTATTTTGCAAGAGAATGGAATTTTTCATCTATTCTCATTTTTTTCATCAGCATGTTGCTTTAGTGAATCTTTAAACTAACACACACAAATGCACAATTTTAAATTAGACAAAACTAATGACAGTAATCAATATTTCATTATGCACTGCCAGGTTAAACATTTT
The DNA here is from genome assembly GCA_037043235.1 of Rhodeus uyekii. Classification (NCBI taxonomy): domain Eukaryota; kingdom Metazoa; phylum Chordata; class Actinopteri; order Cypriniformes; family Acheilognathidae; genus Rhodeus; species Rhodeus uyekii. Next base: position 950,925 of record JAWRVZ010000156.1, on the reverse strand, counting down.
TTTTTGTTTGGATTAAAAAACAAATGTATGCAAGTCTTGATGTTATAATTATAACTTTATAAATTGTAATCACTTGCTTCCGGCAAGAACTGACACGGAAAAGTCGAGAGTCGAGAGGCTTAAAGAAGAAAGTCATATATACCAAGGATGGCTTGAAGGTGAGTAAAATATGGGATCATTTTTTGTTTTAGGTGAACTATCCCTTTAAGATGGATTTTTTTGCAATGTTTCATGGGACTTCATTATCCGTGAAGGATACATGAGGTGGCATTTATGGTGCCTACAGTTTGGAACAGGTCTGTGTAGGAAGCTCACCTATGAAGCTCTTTAGGTTTTGGAACAGAGCCCGTGTCTGCCTGTTAAAGTTAGGTGCAGTGTAGTGTATGTTGTGGTTCTGGACACATACAAATACACTCTTATGGCAGTACAGTCATATCAATATGAGCGAGAAATGTCCAACAATCAGATCAGAGACTGAGCCCACTTAAGGACAGCTATATCATCTTGCTCGGTACAAAGGATGTGCCGTTGTCATGGAAACACTAGATAAAAAATTCAGTAACCAGTTGGGATAGAAACAGTGAAGGCAGGAGGTATCTTACATTGTGTGAGGATGGCAAGCAGGGAATTCTTAAAGTGTTCTTTGGCCAGCTCCATCTCCTCCTCGTGCTGAGCTTTCTCGTTCATTAGGCGCCGCACGTGGCTGTTCGCTGACTGGATCATGGAGTAGAAATGATTTGCTGTGCGTCGGTTGACCTCGCCTCTGTCGACCCACGTGAACAGCACTGCTGATGCCTCACTGAACTTGTTGTCATCTGGAGGAATGAATGAGGAAAACCGTCAGGGGGGAAAACTGTCATTTTTACTTCAACTACTTATGGCTTGACAATGCTAGCATACCGCATAACTACATAATAACCTTCACACTTCAAAATCTCTCTTCCCAAGGTTTCACATTATACGAGTCCCACAATAACCTTCAAACTTTGAAAGTATTTGGAAAAACAATACATATAACTTCAAGACTTAATTTAAGATTTTACTACAGTTTCAGACAAGACTTGTTTTAGTTATGAAATGTAATTTTTACTTGTATTAACTCTTTCCTCGCCAATGTTTATTTTTCTAAAAGTTGCCAGCCACGGCCAACATGTTTGATAATTTTCACAAAATTTTATATTTTTTGTGTGAATATCTGAACATGCAATATATTAAAAAGAAAGAACAAACCCTCTGTTTTTAAACAAAGAAAGAAAAAACCTGTCTTTATTCTATGCAATCTTTTTTATGAATGTTTCAATAAAAAAGCAACATTTTGAGCAAAAAGCTGAGAAAATCACGTTTTTGTCAAAAACATCATCCAGATCGGATTCAGTACACAGATGGAGTAGATCGAGTCCATCAACACCCCTAAATCTTCACAGTCCTCATTGTAACTTATAGTAATATTAGGCAATTTTAATGTAAATGCTGTTTAATGTTGATGATTGCTTGTTTCTGTTTTCTGTCTTTTTCTTTTTCTTGTGTTTTGATCAGGAAATTCTGTACTCTTTCAGAAGATGTTTCATAGCGCCCCCCTACTGTATAATAGTGAAAGTGCAGAAAACGTTGTCTCATAAATTACGAAAATTTCCGTCAATGGCTGGGAAAGAGTTAATAGGTGCCGTATAGAGAAGAAAAGAAAGAATAGGGTGAACGGGACTGGAACTCTTGTCTACATGCAGCAAACACTAACATTAGAGCCCCATTTAAAGACTCTTTCCCAGCATTGTCTTTTCTTATTGGACAAGAACATCAGCTCATCAGTGTGTTCAGTCACGGCTCGTGAATCAGTAACTAACCCTGCATTTTTCCTGTCTAAACATGAAGTGTAATTCCAGCCTGAGCAGCTGAGACATGAGGCGTTCAGTGTGGCCTTTCCCAAGCTTCAGTAATCTGCTCCCTGTGGACCTGTGTGAAATACATTACTGAAATTGGAAGAATAATTGAATTTTGCCTCAAAGTCAGTGCAGTAGGTCTGGCAGTAAATTCGATCCCTCCCTTAATGAGATCCTGTACAATGCAACAACATCATTCCCTGCATCTGCATGCTTTTCACCAAACTGTTATTGCTTCATCTCACCACAGAATAACTGATTTCAAAGTAACGAGGAGACTGACATCACACGAGATGTATCAATTATACCGAACCTCTATTGCAGGTCCTTAAAATATGTCTTCGACTTGTTTAATTTGAAATTCATATGTGATGTCTGTTTTAGTCCTTTTTTCAATTAAATAAATGTAATTCCCATGTGCAGTTGGTAAGAGACCCAAGGGACTCTGGGCGTTTGAGATCAAGAGCAGGTATGTTATTAAGGTGGCACTCAAACTTCCCAGCTAATTAAAGGAAATTGAATTTTCCCAACCCTCGGGCAAAAATGCCATCTGACGAGAATTAAAATAATTTCCACAGTCAAATGAGCCTGCTCTGCCAATCTCACTCCTAATGAGAGCCTCCACAAGAAATGCAAATGTGAAATCTCCACACTCTCCTTCAAAATTCGCAGCATTCAGTCATCCGACCTCTCCGTAACTCAGACACTATGTAAGCTGCTACCTTACTGCCAATTCAGTCAGTTTCAGTTATGGTCGGGAAATTAGCTTTGTTTTAAACATCGCTCATATTAATTTTTCCATGAAAGCATAATGTGGCAATGAGCATTTACTTGCCAGAAAGCATTAACCAGGGGCTGTTTGAATGAATAGCATTAAAGTGTTTTCAAATGCATAAGACAGAAAGCAGCAATGGATAGAACAAGAGTCGATATTTTAAAAAAGAGCTGAAGAACAGCCAGATTTGAGGATGAGCAAAAACGTGTTTAAATTACATTTTTAACATTTGTGGAATAAAATGCAGAAGATAAAGGTAATTTCACAGCTAGCTACTGCATGTGTGTTTTATGTATCCTAAATACACACAATGAATGAATGTTTCCACACCATTTATATAATTTGATTGGATTTTGTTTTAATTCATGCTATTCAACTACACTAACCTTTCACTTTATTTATAATGTTTAATAACAAATGTTTGGAAAGCTACAATTGAGGGACATAATGTGTGTAAAACGAATATAAATCAATTTATGTTGATACTTAAAAAGGCTGGAGTCAAACATATTTGTGTAGAACTAATTATCGGAATGGCGTTAGTCTAAACCAGTGGTTCTCAAATAGTGGGGCGCGCCCCCCTAGGGGGCGCGGAGCGATGCCAGGGGGGGCGCGCGTGACCGTGGGGAACATGCTTTTTTTGTCAGGGAGTAGGTTTTCTTGCACTGAACAAGAGGAGCAGATATGAAGTTCAGATAACAAACCCTTCACCCGTTGATGTGTACGATCACGCTGATGTTCATGTCACGTGATCAATCGCTAAATTCACACGTGTTTTCACGCGCTATCTGGCACTGATCCAAAAGAGAACTTGATCATTATAAAGGTTTTTAAGCGACAAACATTCACTTCCACATATCTGAGAATCTGAATATCAGGTAGTTGATAACAGAGCCAACAAGTTAGTGACTATTTTGAATAAAAAAGAAAAAACTAAATAAATGTGAAACATCTATCAAACAGCGCTTTTTTTTACTGCGGTCTGTCACGTGACAAGCATGACGCGTTGCCATGGAAACAATAAAGCGAAAGTTCCAAAATAGGGGGAGGGGGGCGCGCGAAATGTTTACTTCTTCCTAGGGGGGGCGCGACATAAAATAATTGAGAAGCACTGGTCTAAACAAAGGTTTTATTGGGGAGGCAATTAGATGTCAGGCATGAGCAAAACTGTGCCAGACACCAGAATATCGAAGCCCAGTCTGAGCTGTTTTGTTTGTTGCCTCCTGGGCTCAATAAACATACAGACAGAGCTCGGGATGCACCACACAGGGAGAATGGGAAGTGCTTGACATGGGAAGTGCTGTGATTGCTGATGAGGTGGAGGCTGCAGTCAAGTCCCCATCATTGAAATGAAAGCAGTCTCTCCAGAGAGACAAGAGCTCCGAGAGGCATGGAAACCACTGCAGCCAGCATAACTCAACCATCACTACCTTCCTGGAGCCGCAAGCTGTAATCAAATCACAGCATGGAAAAACAGCTGTCAGCCAGGAACTGGCTCTGAAATTAAAACGTTACAAGTATGTGTAAAAGGGTGTGACGGATTGGCATAACTCTAAGGTGGAAACAAAGTATGTGGCACCTCCAAAATGATGCCTATTGAAAGTGTGACGTATGAGTGTTCAAACCTCTCTAGAGTCAGAAATAAATAAAGTGAAATATGTTAAGCCTTACACTAACAAGTCACGTCTGTTTGAAATCGCTAGGAGATCTGGAAAACATTTACAGCCAACGTTGTTGACACAACTGGCCACTTATGTCTGTGCAAATTCATAAGACAGAGCATTTTTTGGATTATATCACTTGTTTATTCTAGAGTAGACAACAATGAGATTCTAAGGAGAACAGACAAGTGCTTTAAGAATTTCCTGAGATAAATAGGTTAGAGATAACCAATAACTTTCACCTACGTCTTCTCTAGAGTTTCACAATATAGATTAAATAACCTTTGTTTAACCTTACATTTTAAGCACATTTAAGGCAATTAAAAGTATTTAGTCAACCTTGGAAACCCTTTGACTTTACAGAAGCCTGGGGCTGAGTGTTCACCATTCACGTTACCATCTATTTTTATAACATTACAGACAAACAAAACAAACATTGATATGTATAAATTAAGAACAAAAACACAACTGACAGGCAGAGGGCAAATGGTAGAGAACCAAAGCAATCAGAAGGTGTGGACTCCATTGCGGCGTTCATTGGCCAAGGACCGCACAAGAAGCATGACAAGCAACCAATCACAGTTGGTTCACAGAAAATGCAACTTCGATTTCCCTAAATAATAGATCACACACACTTTAATATTCAACAACATTACTGATTTGACTGCACTGACACTATTGGACAAGAAGCAAACTGAGACGACATCACTTGTTTTGCAGAACTGCTATAGAGATGAAAATAACTCATTAAATAATTGATGATCGTTACAAACGGAACTGAATCAACACTGAACTGACTTCAGCTGAACAATGACACTGTTTTCTTGTAGAGCTGCTGTACAGCCGAAATGAACTCAGTTTGGGATCATTTTCCTTATGCAGAAAAGTAGAGGGCATAGAGAAATAAAACTAAACTAAACTAAACATAAAAGAGAAAAATATTACAAATAATATCTCTTTAAAATCTCATTTGGTTCTCAGTATAAACTATTTTAAACCTCAAATTAACTATCTGAACAAGAGATTCTCCAGAGAATATGTCCCAATAAATCTCACATCCCTTGTGAAATTGTATACTCAGTTCATTTTATAAAGCATATTTATATATTTTACATACTTTATGTAGTAAATATACTAATATTAGTGTACTAGTAAACATCTACTAAACTTAAACTTTGACTTAATTGGCACACTTTTTAGTGTATAAGAGTATATTTTTCTTTTTAAATTATTGTTCAAACAATGTTAGTTTATTAGACAGCACATAATCTTATGTGGAAAAATATTTAATTGCCCACTCAATCAAAAGATTAAACACAACTACCAGCCGAGAATACTTACTTATACTTTTAAGTATATCTCAATTAAGAGTCTAGACCAAATATACTTTGGCTTTTCTGTCAGTATAAGTATGTTTCTGAGAAGTACATAAAATATGTACTTTTATGTAAGCACATAAAACGTAGACTGAAAGTACACTTTCTTATTTTTGGTTTAAAAGAAGGAAACTAATAGGACAATTGAATAAACTTTTCTTTCTTAAGAGCTTATGTTGAGTTTCAGTTCAGTTGAGTTTAATCTACTGAGTTGCATCCTAATTGCATCCTAGTTAGCTATCTGTCATTTAGTTTCCCTGTGTATTTATACTCCCTGTCTCATTGTCAGTGCTTGTCTGTATCTGACTAGATAATGTTATGTTGCTCTATGCCTTCGGCTGTGTATTCTCTTCGTGCTCAAAACAAGTTAGTACTTGATTGTCATTGTCATGATTCTGTTAACTACCACATCAGGTTATGACAGTCCTCACATATTTTCACAAGAAATATTGAATGATCTGATCTGCTCTCCACAGCAATTTCAGTCCAAAGTTGATACTAAAATATGACTAGTGAAACTCCACTAGGTCTCCAGTGCTATGACAAACGCTATGATAATACACAGTATGATAAACTCTTGCACAGGGTCCTATTTCAAGATTAGAATAAACCAAATATCAAATAAGTAAGCACCCTAAAAGAATGAAAAATTAAAGCTATTTAGTCAACCTTGGAAACCCTGCGGTGTTCACAATGTCCCCTTCATTGGCAATCATTGGTCTCATCGAAGCTGATGAATGGAACTAGCTGATCACATAAACAGACCAGTCGCACAGAATAAACAACAGCTGGCGCTGTTTGGCTGGCAGCTGCAGATGAGAATGAGGACTTTAAGCATAAGAGCCTCAAAACTATGTAGCCACTCATTAATGTCTGTCACATCATCAGAAAGCAGTCGTGGACAGCTGGAAATGTGAAGGAAAGCAGACCTGGCTCTGTTGGTCGTCTTACCACATTTTGCCTTTATTAGAAGCATAAAAGTTCTGCCTTGAAGCTTTTCTAAAGAACCCAAATTTCTCTCTGCACTACATTAACGATGACAAATCTGTGCTTTAAAGGCTAGATGAGATCATGGCACCACAGTCTGCGTGAAAGCTTACCTTTCAGTTTTTCAGCCAAAAGAGCTGCCTCGTGCTCAGAGTAGTGCATTATGGGAGGAGGTGATGGAGGTCTCAGGCGTTCCTCCTGGATTTTCCGTCGGTGCCGCTCCTCTCGTGCCAGCAATCTTTGTTTGCACTCCCACTCATACAAGTCATCTCTCGCCTGAGCAAAATCTACATGCATGCGGCCTGAATCCTTTTTATCAGTGCTGGAGCCAATGCGCATCCGATAGCCTAGAACAACAAACATTGTTCAGCAAGCACAGCTATCATACAAGTTACTATAATATATCAAATATTAGTGCATGTGCACCTGAAAGTGCGAGGTGCCAACAGCCAATCACAAGTGACACGGATCGCATGTAAATGCAGCACTTAATATTTATCGTCAATTCATATGATAATTATACTTTTTAAATTATACTTATAATCCATATTGGAGATGAAATAATACTAAATTTCAATTAAAATTCAATTACAACAGAGCATCTAATTCAGAATTATATCTGCTGATGCCACAAATGTTATTTTTTTAAGGAAAAAGAAATCTCTCCCAAACAATTCTGCAAACTACACAGGAAATACTCTCATTTGGTACACTATACTATTGCAGCTTACAATTAACAACAGAAGTATTATATTCAACAGATATTTATTTTCAGAAATACTTACGTGCAAATAAAAACTGAAATGTAACTTAGTTGCACATAAGATAGTTTTCATAAGCACTTGTGGAAGAAAAGTGGAAGAAAAGCAGAGCAAGCATTTTTAGTTGATTCTATGGAATTCTATGATTCTCGTGCGTGAGCATGAAGCTCATGCTCTTCTTTCATGTGAATGAACTGAAAACGCTTGCTCTGCTCCACCCCAGTGCACACGCACCATGAGGCACATTTGAGAGCTAAGTCAAAACACCATTTATTATTAAAATTTCAAGATAAAATGTACAGAATTTGAAAGACAAGACTTTGTTTTGTAACAAAGCACAACAATTTCTTTGAGGTTATTGGATGGGAGACGCACAACAAAGAATGTTTGGTGCAGGGAAAAATCACGGACCTGGCAATCCTGGCTTGAAATTAATAGTTTTTAATCAGCCAATAATGATTATTGGCAGATATATGGCATCTTTGATCCATAAAACATACTCCACTTCAAATTTCACAGCCTCAGTGCATTGCAGATTTTTCAAAAATATTAATCGAAAAATAAAAATTCAAAAATATCGCCATGTCGGCAGCCGATTGCAGAATAGCCAATTGTATTGCAGAAAGCAGCGCTGTGAGAGAAACGGTTTCCCAGTATGCCACAAAAAGAGAGAGACTCTCTCAGAGGCTTTGTACACACCCATGAGCACTCAGACAAGACATGCGATTGTTTCCCGCCGCGAGATCAACGAATGAGAGCACGAGTGGAGTGGGAGCCTCTTTGCCTCTCTCAGAAGCAAATGTTGATGATCCAGCGCCAATATCTGACGATGAGGAGCTTCACAAACGGATTAAAAGGCCTCATTATACCAGTGCAGTAACACCATCATCATCATCATCATTCATTGAACCACACAGGTCTGTCATCGTCGTCATTACTGGAGTCAAGTCTCAAGATACTACTGTCACTGATGAGTGTAGAACACCATAATACGTATCGTATGAGAGAGAGTGTAAATGTATAATATTAAGGTTTTATAATTATATAGATTTAATTTAAATATATTTAAAGTATAAATATCCATATTTTAAACATTCTGGTGCCTACACACATATATATGCGGAAATTCCTGGGGGGGGGGGACTCTACTTCGCAGATTTTCACCTATCACGTAGAGTTTCGGTCCCCATTTACTGTGATAAACGAGGGATCACTGTAAATATAATAACTATATATATATATATATGCAAGTATAATAATTAGCAGCAAAACAGATAATTTGTCTCTAGATTTTTAATACTGTAAATTACTTTAATTTGGAGCAAGAGATATCGGAGATGTGGCTTTATTGCATCAGATTGTCATGTCACTTGTATATGTCACTTTCCTCATATTACTGATTGGTACAGTTTTGGTCTGCGATCTCAAACCCAGAATAAAACCTGGCAGTGAAAGTTACCATGGAGATGAACACAATCCACCTTTTTGAGCTCGAAAAAAGCTCAAACTAATCTCAAACATAGAGGTTTGAACTGTTGCAACTGAAACCAGCTTCATGCAACAAGGCTCAGACAAGTAAAAAAAAAAAACATTTACATCAATAAATATAAAAAAACTAAATAAAAAAATAAAAAAACAGACACACCAGGAATAAAATTAAGCATTTAAATTAGGCAAAAAAAAGAAAGAAAACAAAGACACACCAGAGAGGTAGAGGGCTTTGTCCACCATGAACTCCTCACAAAAACGAATGTGGCAGAAGTTTTTCTTGCTCTTCCGGATGGCGACAATCTCACCGCACTGGTCAAACACTTCTTTGATGATCTCCTCAGTCGCATTTTCTGGAAGCCCACCAACAAACACCGTCTTGCACCCTGGAGGTCTCTCTCTCGTAGAAGGAGGAGGAAGATCTGCAGAATCCACAAAAGTGTCTTACTGCACTCTGATTGGTTGACTAAAAAAGTTGTTTTTACATTAACTAACTATTTTTAATAGAAAATGGTTTCTAGTTTACATATAACAGTGTTCAGAAGTCTGAAGCCATGGAATGGAATTTAAACCTGGAAATAAACTGATTTTAGGGCTTTGAAAACTGAAATATGCCTCTTCCCAAATACAGAAACACATGGGCATGGAATATTTTGTTAAACTGCATCTGCAAATTACCAAACATGGTGATGTTCAATTATGGTGTGGTATAGCATGTTAGATATTATCATTATTTATTCAAATTACTTAATGAATCATCATTAGAATTCTTCCATAAAAAAGAAGTTTTATAAAGAATAAGAATTTAACTGGAGTAATTGGAGTCTGTGTAGGTAACGTTAATTATGCTTTAGGGTTAATTTATATTTAATGTATTTAGGACACAAGCTCTACAGATTTAACATTTCGTCTTTCTCTGATTTTCCACTTTGGAGGACTAAATGAACACTATGCAGTGGTTGCTGTGATTTCAATAACCGTAAAACGTTTGGCATAAAGTTACAGGTCTTTCAGTGGAACATTTTACCCCACAGTTACAGGTCATTCAAAATGGCACAGACGGTACTTTATGTATTTACCATGACATCAGTAGAAGTAAATAAGGCTTGGCTGTGTTCATCTGTGCGCCTGTTCATGGTGAAACCTCTAATAATTGTGCTGTGGTAGGCTGCTGTAAAACACAGAGGCTCTTACTAGGGTTCTGCGGGAACAGTGTGCAGCTCTTGCAGTGGATGATTTCCTTAATAACAGGAAGTTCTGCTGCCACAGGATGGGGCGGGACCAGACTGATGCCAGCCATCATGGGGTTGATTGGGGTGATGATTCCTAGGTTGGGGTCAAACCCCTGTATACAGATTGAGTCTGGAGAGGGAAATAGAAAAAGTTCTAAATGCAGTCATTGATTTGGACCTATGCACTATCACAAAAAAGAAGAAGAAAGAAATAAGAGCAAAGCTCTTCACAGAAAGACTTCGCAAAGATGAGAAGAGACCAGGTCACTGCTTTCTCTCTCACTCTCTCTCTCTCTCTCTCTCTCTCTCTCTCTCGAAACAGAAAATCTACTAAAGATTAGTTTCTTCTTCAATGAGCTTTCATCACACTAAGCTGCACAGGATCTGAGACCGGAACGCATTGGATTTATGCAGTAAACTGTGTGCAGTGTAAGCCATGACGGAGGTTCTTTACCTGCTTGCACACTTTATATATATATATATTTTTTACATTCTATTATTCCTATTTTACATTTCAATTCTGAATAATACAATTACACGTATTGTGAGAGAAAGGTTAGGCGCACTGGAAAAAAATGCTTGATTGAATGTTTAAAAGTTTCCACATTTAATTGTATTTACATATTCCAAGGTAACCTGACTGATGAAGCAGAAAGGGTTTTCCCATTAAAGTAACTTTTGATGAGCTGATGATTTTGCAAAGCGTCTGTTTTATAACAATTTACTCCTTGTACTGTTTCTAGGACACTCCTGAAGCTAATTATAAACCTCTAAAACTATTAAAGTTGAAATTTAACAGCAGGAGTTGATTGATCACTCACTCTGGTTAAGGGCATCAATTATTGAAATAAAATCCATTAATTAAAACAACTGCTTCAGATCAAAGACTTGGTTTTGATTGATGGATGCTGTTGGGTAAAGTGATTTGATTGGCTTGCTAGCTCTATATGGGTGCAATACACAAATATATATTATAGATAGATATTTCATACAAGTTTTTGTAAGTACAATTGTACAAAAGTACAATTTTTGCCTGAAAAATGTCTTAAATGTAAAAGTATTTAGCTTTAGTAGTTTTTCAGTAGAGTTTTCCTATAGCTCAAACAGTAGAGTGTGGTGCTTGCAACGCTAAGGTCATGGGTTTGATTCCCAGGGAAAACAAGAACTGATTAGAATGTCAATACATACCTTGAATACAATATAAGTCACTTTGGATAAAAGCATCTTACAAATGCAAGTACAAATGAACAAAGATAGTGTGATTAAAAAAAACCTCAAGTACCATATATTGTCATACATGACAAATAGCTGAAAACGATAATAATAATAATAAAACAAACTGTCTAAAGAAAAGCGGAAAAAAGATTAGAAACATACACAGCAGCACCACACTCTATTTAGCATAACACCTCCCGCAATAGGCTATTGGAGGAACTAGAATGTCGTAACGTATTCCTAGTACAGATTCCACATATTCCACTTAGCCACATATCTCTGTAAATTCCTTTAGATATATACTCGAGAAAGTGTCTTAAATAAGTCTAAAGTTATATAACGTCATAAGTCTGGTTGCTATTTTGATCGACGAGATACGAAATTAATCCGTTCTGAGGCGGACTTCGTATAATGAGTTTTTCGTATCTTGGAACACATTTTACATGTAAAATGGCTAATCCGTTCCAAGCCCTCCAAAATCAGGCAATTAAATTGCACAAATGTTGTTGTCGGCAGGATTCGAACCTGCGCGGAGAAACTGTAGTTCGTCGCCGGTTGTGTCCAATATATTCCCTTATATATATATATATATATATATATATATATATATATATATATATATATATATATATATATATATATATAAAAATTTTTTTTTTTTTATGTATCCTTTATTTTTATAATATTTAAATTATTTGTGTTTCTCAAACACACTTGCACTTTCATTTACAATATTTTACAATACTTTTTAGTACTTGCAAACTTATTTAAATCTGATTAAATATTTTTACACATGTATTACATGTTGAGTTTGTTACAGGTAATAAAAATGTATACACTTAAATATTGAAATTGTATTTTTTGTGCTCTCTTCTCGCTGTTTTTACACCAGTGGGCTCAATTTTTTTATCTCGCCTAGGGCCCCACAACCCTTCGGGGCGGCACTGCCCCCATTGTCAGCTTACTCTTATTAAAGGTACAGTTAATTTACTGACCCTCAAGCTGTTATAAACCTGTATGGATTTCTTTTTTCTGCTGAACACAAACATTTTGAAGAATATGGGCCAAACACTTGATGGGCCCCATTGACTTCCATAGTATGGGGGAAAGAATTGTATGAAAATCAATGGGGCCTATTAACTGTTTAGTAGCCCGAGTTAAAATGGAACAAAGTTGCAATGTTGTATCTTCTATGTATCTAGAAGATTTGAATGCTCCAGACAATATATTTTTGTACTTTCAACTGTAAAAACAAAAAGATTGAATTCTGTTTTGTCAGTGATTATGTAATTTTGGCCTAATAAGGTCAATAGCTGATAAATTACTAATAAGGTCATATTCAGTCATTATAATTTCTCTGCTGAGTCAACCACTTAAACAAGCACTCAGTAAATTATTCTCGTTAAAACAGTTTGACATGCAGATAAATAAATAGTACTTGTCTTTACAATATGTTACAAAAATATTCATTCACATGAAAGACTGCGGTTTATTAATTGCCTAACACATTGAATCTAATGAAGATGCACAAGAGGAAAGCTCTTTTCAGATTCACTCTTCAGCAAAGCCCCAGAGTTCTAAGCTGAGATTGGTGGTCTATGCACTTTAATGATAAAAGGTAAATCGTATTTCAAATAACGTTGCATATACCCTAAATTTAACAAAAGAAAATGGGATAATGGGAGTCAACAAAAGGAAAGGGAAATGAAAACATATTTGCTGAATCAACCACACCATTTTAGTTTCCTTCTTTGTCTTTGAGATTTTTTTTCGAGACTCTCATTTCATGAGATTCATACCAGTCTGCTCCAGATTGCAAGTGCAGTGCTGTACCAGGTGAGCTACTGAGCAACTTTTCTATATTAGAAAGACATACATATGGAGAAGATTGTCAAAATGTGTTAGTTTCCAAATAGTAAAAGTGTTTTGAGGTCATAATATAGTACAGTAATACCTCGGTTTACGAGTTTAATTCGTTCCCAGAGCGAGCTCGTAAACCAAAATGCTCGTACACCAAATCAAGTTTCCCCATAAGAATGCACTAAAAATCTAATAATTCGTTCCACACGACCATAAATGCCCATTTAAAAAAAAAAATGTTTTTACCCTATTAATTACAGTTAAAATTATAACCATTAAGATCTCATATAAATACAAATTAATAATTGACTATTAAACTATAAAAATATTTGACAATTTACTGTAATGCACTTGTAATGGAGGAGACGAGAGGAGGGGGGAGCGGGCAAGCAAGGATTCAAGTGCAAATGAGTGAATTTATTATAATAGTGCAGAAAACAAATCCAGAGTTGTATCACACATGGGAGCCGCGAACGAACACGCGCTGGAGCCACAAATGAACGCGCGCTGGAGCCGCGGCTGCGAATGAACACGCGCTGGAGCCGCGGCTGCGAATGAACACGCGCTGGAGCCGCGGCTGCAAATGAACACGCGCTGGAGCCACAAATGAACGCGCGCTGGAGCCGCGGCTGCGAATGAACACGCGCTGGAGCCGCGGCTGCAAATGAACACGCGCTGGAGCCGCGAATGAACACGCGCTGGAGCCGCGAATGAACGCGCGCTGGAGCCACGGCTGCGAATGAACACGCGCTGGAGCTGCGAATGAACGCGCGCTGGAGCCGCGGCTGCGAATGAACACGCGCTGGAGCCGCGAACGAAGGACTGGACAAGACAACAGTGGAGAGAAGTGAACTAAATAGGCAGATGACATGAGAATCGGGTGTGTCTCTCTCTCTCACTCACACACACACAGGCAGAACTAGACAATGAATTCATGAACTGTGACAGTTACTGCTTAGAGGTACTGTACGTGTATATTTCACTACGTGAACAACAGCGATCACAATTAATTAATGTTACAACAGTAAATCACTTTATGCACTGTGGTGAATGATGCAGCCAATGAATGAGTTAAGGGGTGATAAAGGGTTTGGAACGCCTGACTGTGTTATGAGAGGCTGTCATTACGATATTTCCTGTAAAAATGCGCATGACCATGCTGAGCTTTCACACAAAACATGCGTGTGGGTGTGGGTAAAACATTTCTCGTACACCGATACAATGCTCATACACCGATTTGACCCTCCATGCTCGTACACCGATTTGCTCGTATACCAAGTCGCTCGTAAACCGAGGGATCACTGTATTTAGTATTGTGCGACAAAGTAAAAGTCTTTAAAAATCTCCCCCCTTGAATATAATTTGGGTGAAAAAGAATAAAAGTTGTTGGTGTATTACTGCTACTAGTGCTCATTTGAGCTGGAAACTGGAGTGATTTGTATGTATCAGTACATTTAGGATGTTTTGCAGAAATATAGGCAGAGGCATGTTTCTTCTATGAGGTTGCAAAAAAAGAAAACATTTTATTGACTTGCTCAAGATTTATTGCTTGTTTTATATTTATATCTATGCATTTGGCAGATGCTTTTATCCAAAGTGACTTACATTGAATTCAAGATACACATTAACATTCTAATCAGTTCTTGCTTTCCCTCTAGTGCCACACTCTACTGTTTGAGCTAAAGGAAAGCCTTACATTTAAATTATGACTCGTTTGTATACATTTAAACGCTGATCAATCTGGACAATCCTGCTTGCTTTGTCCTGTAGTGACACAAAACAATGGAGAACACTAAATCTCACATGAGAGATACTTCAAGTAGAAGAAAATCTTAAATCCCTTGCTGGGGAAAGAGATGATGAAAATTATGATCCATAAATCTCATAAAGGCTGCAGTCATGTGAAACACATCAGGAGATCCATGCAAAACTCAAATCAAAATGTAAATAGGTAAATTACACACACGCCTTCACATTTATCGTTTCTTAATGTTGTTTTTCTTCAGTCAGAATGATTCAAGAGCTGCTCAATCCTTTGGCTCACAGCTCTTGTTTCTTTTCCAAAAACCTGCTTCAGGTTTTATTTGTCGTTATTATCTGCTTTCCATAAAAATTGGATTCACTACGAAGTCAGCAGCTTCCAAAACACTGAGTTTCTACAGGACACAGCTGCTCATCATTTCAGAGGTGAGACAGCATTAATCAGAGCCCATCACAAACACCATTACTAAATGCAAAGCGGCAACCCCTGAAGCCCCAGGCCCTGCAGTCCAAATACATAATCCACAAGGAAATTTGTCTCAGCTGTTTTTTACAGTCTCGCTTTATTTTTTGGGCTTGAAAGATTTCCAGTAATTGCTCACCACAGCTAATACACATAATTATCAAGAGCAGCCAAAATAACTAGCATTACTGAGTCACACAAAAAACCTTAATTTAAAATTTGCTGCTTAGGTTCTGTTGAAATTAAAGTTATGTGTGTACAATATTGCTGCGTGATTCAGTGGCGTAGCCACGGGGGGGCCTGAGTGGGCCTGGGCCCCCTCATTTACATGTGCGGCCCCCTCAGATTTTCAATTGTTTAAATTGTAATTAAAATCGCGACTGTGAAAACTAAAGTGAAAACACATATCGCCCGCCGCACAAGACGATCGCAACACACCCCCAAAGTCGACAACAGCATCATAACCAGCCTCGGCAGAGAGGTTAAGGCGATGTACTTGAAATCCATTGGGGTTTCCATGCGCAGGTTCGAATCCTGCCGATTATGTTATGCTCAGGCCCCCTCATTTTAAGCTGGGCCCCCTCAAAAAAAAAAATCTGGCTACGCCCCTGGCGTGATTGTGAATGTGTGTGGGGGGAGGGGTACATTTTTGATAAAAATTGAGGTTATGTTAAAAAAGCTTAAAAGTTCCAGTTCTAATGTGTAGTGCTGCACAATTTAGCGACAACTGTTGTCATTATATACCAGTATGATAATATAATACACTAATAATAATAATAATAACAAAAATAAAGTTTTCACCGAGCTCAACAACCTAATTCACATTTAAGAAGGGGATCAAGTGGGCACTACGAATACCTTGTTATGCAGTTCGTGCTGTCCAATAGACCATCTGGGTTCCAATCCTTCATTAATAATCTATTCAGTGACATGTTCAACCAGTGTCTAATTTTTCTGTTTTAATGATATCTTGATTTATTCAGACACCCTGGAGGAACACCCTGGAGGAACAGTTTCGGACCGTCTTGAGCATTTATGGACCACCAAAGCAGAAACATTTGAATTCCGTCCAACTTCCATATCCTTCCTCGGTTACATCATCCGTCCAGAAGGTGGTTATGGATGAAACTAAGGTATGGGACATTCTAATCCTCCACACTAGATGATAACAATTCTTAGGATTTGCTAACTTTTAGATTCATCAAGATTCATTTAGATTCATCAGGAATTTCCAACGCACCCTTCATGGTAGAAATAGACACCTCAAACAACAACATCCTCTCTCAGCAGCAAGATAACCCTTCTAAACTATTACCATGTGCTTATTACTCATGTAAAAGAGATGAAGAGAATGATGATGTGGGCAGTCGTGAACTGCTAGTCATGAAATTAGCAAGAGGGGGCCAGACATTCATTTTTGGTACTAACAGATCATCGTAACAGAGTACTTGCGATCAGACAAAAGACTAAACTCCAGACAAGCCAGTTGGGTTACAAACCAGTTCACTTATCGTTCAGGATCAAGGAACATCTAAGCTGACTCACCATACCTTCAGAACCCATTTCCAGAACTCATCACCTCACATCATGTCCGAAATCAACCCACCTCTTCTGGAATGCCCTCCCAACCAAACATTTGTCCCCACCGAGTTTACAAGAAATGGCAATCCACTGGATGCACTCCTCCACAAGCTGTGACTTATAATATAGGAGAAATAGGCTATTTTTGACCCTGTCTTTTGAAAACATTGATTGTGTAACAGTTTTGCATATTTAAATAAATGTCAAATCCCCACCATTACACATGCAGAATTGTTTTTTTCCAATCTCGAATCAGAAGAAAACTAACCTACACCTCATATTCTGAGGACACATTAGTATTTCAAAGATTAATCATCTTCTCATCATTTTATTACATTATATTAACTTCAGAACGAAGATGCTAGAAAAAAGTTGCCAACTGTGTAACATTTATGTGTATTACATATGCTTTATAGCCTTGTCTTGTTTAAAAAGTCAAATTTACATTTAGTGATTTGTATGTATAAGTAAATGTAGGGTGTTTTGCAGAAATATAGGCAGATAAATGTCTTTTTTTTTTACTTGCTCAAAACTTGTTGCTTAAATGCAGTATTTATGCATTTATCCAAAGCAACTTACATTGCAAAAGAAGCATTGACATTCTAATCAGTTCTTCCTTTCCCTGGGAATCAAGCCCATGACCTTAGTGTTGCAAGCACCACACTCTACTGTTTGAGCTACAAGAAAGCTCAGACAGTAGCACAAATGAGAAAAAAAGGGAACAGTGTCTTTCTACAGAGGTGGTCTTTTGTTGCACATTTACATCATACCGAGATAAAATTCGAAACAGATAAAATATTTAAATAAAAAGCTTTTTTGGACTAACATGGAACATTTCAAAGCTATAATGTCTTTCTATAATAGAAAATCTTGTATAATATATCTTTCAAGCAATATGGTAACAAAATGACTAAACATAAAAAAGTCATGTTATTTTTGGAAGCACAAACTGTTAGTTTAATAAGTCTTTCTCTTTATAATGTAATTGTATAAAGCATCAAATAAACGATATAGTTCTTGATTAAAATATTTGTAAACAAAAATAATTTAATTATTACAAATAGTAAAAAAGTAATTATTACTTTTTATTTGCATCCATTTCCATGGTGATTCGTCGATTCTTGGCTCTGTTGAGAATATCTTGTGTGTGAACCGTGAACATACTCTGGATTGGTTGAATGTACTCCTGGTAAGCAGGGTTTTGGTTAATAACTAAGAGTTAAGTATATGTTAGTATAATAAAATAATGTAATATAACCTTGCTTTCTAGAATACCCCCCTGATTACTAAGAAAGTTAAACCCAGTGAAAATAAGCCATAGTGATTCTGGTTTTATTTTATTTAACCATGCAGCCCAAGTGTACATATTCTTATAGTTAGTGATAAACACTCCCTTAATATCCCCTCCATACTGCTTTCAGAAATTGTAGTGATTTTTAAATTAATATTGATAAATAATTATTAATAATATCATATAGCATTTTCGGACAAATCTATAAACATTACTGAATAACGTAGTTTTTTTCTGAGATTTGAACAGAAGCTCTGCCCTTGTTGTCTATCTTCACATACAACTTTCTAGGTCCTATAGTGCTTCCATAAACAGTACTCAAGAAGATGTTTCTTTGTCAGTACAGTGCAGTAGTTAAATAGGTCATCGTGAATGCACGCAACTGTTTCTGGTGCAGCCTGATTTGGGTTTTATTCCTCCTTTCTTTCTTCTTCTTCTAAGCCACTTAAAGCAGCCTTGGTGAATCATGTGTAAATCTATGTATTCATTCATTCATGGCTTACACCAAATCTCCCAGCATGCTCAGTGTAAAGCTCTCACAATGAAGCCACAACAAAAGCAACTCCTAACTGCGGGAAAATCGTCTATATTTAGACTCATATTCATTGTTGTGCCTCACCAATCCAGCGGGATAAAAACGTTGGAAAAAAAATTTGTACAAAGCGTGTCTTCTAATGAGCTGGTGCAAATAAACATTTATAATCAATAGAAAATGTGCTGAAATGCTGAGAATGAAACTGCCTGCGAAAATTGTGCAAGTGGACATCTGCTCTGCGAGCAGCAAATTTATGAGCAGATATGAGACAAAATAGAAGCTGTGTGTGTGTGTGTGTGTGTGTGTGTGTGTCATGAGCAATATGTGTGATGCTGAAGTGTGCATGGAAACATGCTGAGACTCAAAGGCTTTTTCAGCATCATCTGTTATTATTAAAACAGAAACCAGAGAAATCTTTTCCAATCATTTCTTTAAAGCTGGAATTTTTGTCAGGGTCTTAATAGTCCTTCTGGAGCCAGTGACTTTCCAACCTGTTTGTTCTCAAAGGCAAAAAATCTTCTTTCAGGTATCTAGAGGCATATTGCTGGAAGTCTGCATGTACTACATATGTGTGTGTGAAAGACACACAGAAAGAAGAGGATACTGTATATAAAATCCTCATGTAAATTGCTGGAAGTGTTTCTTTCAGCTGTGGCGTATTACCAAAGGCTTTAGCTTGGAAGCTGAGGATAATAGTTTTAATATTCAGTCTTAGGTGATTTCTGAAAAAACTATATGCAAATTCAGATGACTTCCGAAATTCTCATAAATAATCATGATCTGAAATATCAGCTCATGCATTTTAATCTGAGCCTAATTTGCCTCAATCCACGGCTTCCCTAGCGTGCTAGTAATTATAATAGGATCCAAACCAAGGAGAGAATATATTTGTCTCAAAAACAAATCTGTTGGGTGTTGGGTGACAGCTGAATGTTTTGGGTGACAGCGCTGATGAATAGTTAAAGTAGGAATGCTACTAAATTTTTGTTTTGTTATATTTGAATTAAAATTTAGTTTTAGTCACATTTAAACCAAGGGCAATTAATTAAAAGTGACTTTTATAATGTTACAAATGGTTTCTATGTAAAATAAATGCTATTGAACCGTCTATCAATCAAACAAATCCTGAGAAAATGAAGCAGCACAACTGTTTACAACAATAATCAGAAATGTTTCTTGAGCTTCGAATCAGCTGATTAGAATGATTTCTGAAGGATCATGTGACACTGAAGACTGGAGTAATGATGTTAAAATCACAGGAAATTAAATTATATTTTAAAATATATTAAACTAGAAAACATTCATTTAATTGTAATATTTAACAATACTACTGAATTTCTGATTACATACTACAAATGCCGTCTTGGTGCTGTCATGAAGCAAGCCTCTGTGGTTCCTCCAGCTCACCACAAGAGTGCTCTTTCACCCGAATACTAACCATATGGTTCTCACTCACTCATGCTCTGCGAAGTCTTGGTTTGCTCTGCTGACATGTTTTGAGCAGTTTCTCTAGTTGTTTGTTAACTTTCGTGTAACTCAAATGGTAGAGCAAGTGTTCACAGCAGCAAGATAATTGGCTTCATCCCCAGGGGAAGCAAGAACTGATTAGAATGTCAATGTGTACCTTAATTTTTTGCTGCCTGTCTTGACCCTGTGCCTCAACCACGTTTCAGGATTACCTTGGATGTGTCTCTTGCTGTTGCATTTGACCCTGGCCTGTTTGTATTACTCTAATTATTTTCATAAAGAAATACACATGAATCCCAGCTCCGCTGACTCTTTAGTACAGTAGACTTTGCAAACACAAATCCAGCGACAATCTTCCAGCTATCCACAGAAGTCTCTAATGGTAAATCAAAAACAATTTAACCATCTAACATCTCTGACTGTGAAATTAGTATAGACACTTCAACACCTTTGTTTACCCTCTCAACACCAGAGAACAATGGCAACTTCCTCAACCATCCTGGACTCCATTAGTCCACATTTAGTCCCCTTTATCCCATGAAATGTAAGGTAATTTTGCTTCAATGTTCATTGTTTGATCAACAATCCATGTTGTATCCCTCAGATAATAGTCACATCAACTTTGGTTGTTCTTCATTAACTGGCAAAGCATTGGAATGGACCACAGCGGAGTGGAATGATGGCAGGTCTTCATTCCCTCCATTTAACGGCTTCTTGCTAAGTTTTCCTGAAGTTTTTGACCATCATGAAGCAGGCCAACATGCTGGTGATCAACTACTAACTCGCCATTAAGGATGGAGAACTATAGCTGAATTCGCCCTCACTTTTTGGACACTAGCATTCCAAACAGAATGGATCCATGATACTTTAAAGTTGTTGTTCCTTTTTCTGGTACTCCATTCTAAACTCACTTGCTGCGATGAGGTAAAAACTCAATTTTTTGTTCCAACTCTCCACCAGGTGACTACAGTAACCCCATGCCACTCAGCACAAATGAACCTAAACCCATGCAAATTGGTCTATAAACAACATTACAAAAGAGGAGAGAGATCGGTGCATTAGCCATAATTTTTGCCTGTACTATGGGCAGCCGGAACAAAAGCCTCCTGTCCTACTAGACCATCACTCACAAAACCCTATTGGTGAGTCCCCAAAAATATTTAGCACAATCCTCATCCTGTTTTGAGTTGTCCACAGCTTTAATGTTTTCTGGGAAGACTGTAAGAACTACAGCCATGATTGAGTTGGCTGCAGGAAACTTCATTGACAGTGAGTTTGCCAAGTCCCATCACCTCCTGCTAATACCCTGTGACTCTTTGTTGGTAGTGGCAGCGCTAGACAGAAGACCCCTGGCTTCCATTCATGTTCACAACACCACTGGAGACACTGCAGACAGGAGACTTGCACTCACAGCTTATTAAACTGTTCCTCATTCAATCAACTAACAATACCATGATACTAGGACTTCCCTGGCTACAGCAGCACAATCTGCAAATCTCCTGAATAGAGAACCAAATCACACAATGGTCTCACAAGTGTCTTCTTTCTTGTGTACAACCTTTCAATCCTAAAACCATTCAATCTGTCACCATTTGTATGGAACCCACTGGTGTCCACATCCTTCTTTGTGAGCAAGAAAGACAGAGTTCTACATCCATGCATTGACTACGAGGTTTAAATGAATGTTTCATTACCCTTCATATTTCCATCAATGACATTCTGATCCACTCCTCAACCTACCACAATGGAGATGCAACATTTCATAAGTTTTCCCAATTTCTATAGATGCTTTATCAGAAACTTCATCACAGTGGCAGCACCCCAAATCATCCTGGTCTCCAGTAGCCCACAAATCTTTCTAAGAGCTAAAGAACCGGTTCACCACTGCACCCACCCTGACCCCAAATGCGAGTTTGTTGAAGTGGACACTGGCATCGGAGCCATCCTCTTCTCAATGGCACTGCACTCCTTCCAAACTCTTCCCTTGTACTTATCCTATAAACTCAGCACAACTGAACAAAACTATGATGTCGGAAATCATGAGCTCCTAGCCATGAAAGCAGCTTTAGAGGAGTGGCAGTACTGGTTGGAGGGGGCTAAACATTACTTCCCTTGCCTCAACGTTTCCACACGTTTCCATAGACGTTGTCAGCCATCGCCCTAACTCCATGGGTCACACTACCATACACACTGTCGTAAACCACTTCTCTAAGGCCTGTCGCTTCATTCCATTTACCAAACTGCCCACTGCCTTGGAGATCGCCGAACACTTGAATTTTGGTACATTTGAATTGCACATGACTCCTAGCTCCACTGACTTGTCATTACAGTGAACACAAGACATTAAATAATGTTGAGGATCACAATTTTTAAATGGTGGTGTACATGTTTCTGAGAGATATTATTAATATACATTTTTTGTACTGTTTTTAATTTCACATTTGTATTGTGAGCAAATGAGGAGAGGAGTAATTAAAAGCATGTTGAGCAGTCAGTCAGTTCATTCTAACTGTGAAATGAGCCGTTTAAAAAAAATTTAAAGGCACATATTTGAGTACCTGGGTCAAATAAATGTATTCCTTACATTATGGAGACCAAATGTCCCTACAAGGATACAAGGATAATCCCAGTAATTGACCTTGTGGAGACATTTGTTTGGCTCCCATTACAAAAGAAGTGTATACATCAGATAAATGTATCTTTAAAAAAAATCTAAAATAGCAGAACATTTTCTGTGATAGGTAGGGAGGTGTAGGGGGATAGAATATACAGTTTGTACAGTATAAAAACCTTTACGTCTATGGAATGTCCCAAATGTTAAAATGGAAACCCTACATGTGTGTGTGCACAACTGACATATGCAAAAGCAGCAGTCCTGTTATGACAACTAATTGCAGATGGCTCATCGGCAATGAAGAGGACAATCTCCACAAAGCTTCAGTGGAGACCAGAGCTCAAGGCTTAAGGCAAGAAAAGCGGTAGGTACCACCGTCACGCCAGGCTGCGAGTTTTTCAGAACCACAACAATCCAGTATCCCAGTTGAAGAATAAAGCTCAACAAACTGTAACATGCTTCAATGTAAAATCCAATGTGTAGTTTTACTTCTAAAGGTCACATATTTGGCAGGGTTGGCTGGTGCCTGTGCAGCTTGCCAGAGGAGGAATATGGGAACCTCGGTTTAATATCTGCCTTTTATTCCCCCTGCTGTGAAAAGGAAGAGCAGAGAGAGCTGTGGATGAAACACAAGGATTAGCACACTGGAGGGAGGGTGAAAGGCTTTACCTGATACCAGCTGCTGCCCGGTTAAGCCCATCGGCACAATGCCCAGGTTGTTCATGGCAGTGGCCCAGGCACTGGGATCAGCCACGGGAATGTTGATGTGGCTCTGCTCAGTTCCCAAACTGCTGATGCCGTCTGCTGCTGCAAAAGAGAATACAGTCTATTAGGCTACATTCACACCATCAGTTTTTCGGATTGACAACCTCATTTAATTACAATGATGAGTCTCAAAATGTCCCATTTACACAGCAACTTAGAGTAGAGCTTCAAATACTGTCTGTATGAACGTGCAATGAGTGTGAAGCCTCTTCTCTTACCAGTATTATATATCGATAGTGACCTCAAAAAAGTCTTATCAAAGTCTTATCACTTTTGATATGACAAGAGTCAAATCGAACAAGTTAATTTGTCAAATCTTCATAAGCAGCAGCTTTTATATCTGGGAGAAGAACGGAGCATTTGAGTCGTACATAGAACTCAAAACTGAAAGGAGCAGCACTGGTGGACAATAGTGACCGGCTCTGAAACCTTCAGATGACACACAGCTGTAAGTTACCACACTTGAAAACCCACAACACATGTGACAGACATCTAGTTATCCAGTCCATTCTTGCTCAGTGTGGTTTTTCCACAGAATGTAAATGAGTTTGGTTTTAGAACACGGTTGTCACTCCCGTAAATAACCGAACTGTGTGTGAATATAACTGTATTTGGCACTCAAATAACAGTATGTCATATTCTGCTGCTGTGTGAATATGGCTTTAGACTCTCATGCAAAATGACAAATATCTTCAATTCACACACTGGTTAAACAGCTGCATGTACTGTATGTGTTCACCTGAGCAGAACCTGTCTGCTATCTTGACATCAGGGCCCGCTTGCACTAGATGAACACACAGAACACTAGAACACAGTTCAGAGGTGTTCAATTAAAGAAATGCCCAGTCTAAACATTACCTACCTATCCAAGCAATCACAATTTTTTGTTTCAGCATAATACTATATATATTTTAATTTCCATCAAAACATTCATTGGTATGAAAATGTGCTTAATGAAAAACCACTATATATAATATTAATATTGCCACAACATTGTATTGCCTAGGAATATTTAGACAGAAACAAAATATTATGTAATTAATTAGTCCACAATGTCCAAGCTGGCTTTAAAAATGTAATTTAAATGAGCAACAAATAAAAATATAGTATTCGATGTAATTTAATGTCATAATTTAGTGAATAGAGAGAGACTCACATATGGGAGACTCATAAATTTCAATAGAGATTGGTGTTCACTAATAGCACATTACTTTGAATATGCTGGCATGTACATTGTTTTAATTATATTGAACTACTTTTGTGGCAGTACTGAATTTCTGATCATTAATGTTTAAAAGAATTGTGCTTAATATTTGTTATTCATTTTCTTTTCAGGATTCTTAAGTGAACAGAAAGTTTAAAAGAATTACATCTACAGAACAAATCTTTTTTAACAATTTAATGCATCCTTGCTTAACAAAAGTATTAATTCCTTTAAAAAAATGTCTCACTGAGCTCAAAACAGTTCATTTTGGTATTGCATTTTCCACAATGTGAAGCTGCCCTAGGATTTGCTATAATGAGATATCTCAAAAGACAACATAATCATACTGCCTACATTTGGAACAGTTTTCACATGATTAGCGTGCTTAAAAGGCTGCCCACGTAGGCAGCTCAAGCTTTGAAACCATGTGTGGTTTGACTGGTCTGCTAAACAGTGCAAGTACTGGATATAATTAGAGGAGGTTAGTTACCGCTCGCCATGGCTGGTAGTCAGTGTTTGTTTCTCTGGGTGCCACTGCTGTCACCTGAGCCCTTGCTCTTCCAAGACAGCTGGCCGGGGAGAACGGAGCACTCAGGAACTCATAACAGCATCCAGAGGAACCTGCAGCACACAAACGACACAACCATGTGAGAGCTGAGAGGCCATTCTGTAACGCTGGGAATTGTTAAAAAAAACTAATAGATTCTGAGGTGTTGGGAGTCAGGAATTGATTCCATCAAATAGAATCGACACCTCTTTAATCGCTTTTTTAGTTTAATAGAGCTAATCATTAGGTTGCCTCACAGTCGCTTGCTAATAGTGATTCAAAATCGTATTTTCTTTGCAAGCAGTGAAAATAGTAGTAAGATACTATTCATACTTATACTATTTATACTTATAAATAGTGGCAGAAACTATTTGCGTCTCAGTGTTGTTGTACATGACATGGTATTACAATAATAAAATAGAGCGTAAAATATATATTTTTATTAATATTTAAATTTATTAAATGGATGCTAGCTTATTGGGACAATAAAGCTCTTCCTATCCCTAAACACTATTATTAAATGCACGTTACACACTTTATTTCCACTTTTCTAATATTTTAATTCACCATCTAGTGTCTTCTGCAATTTTGTATGGCCCATTAGTTACACAAGTAAGTGAAAATAGCCTCTGCCAACACTTGTCATTTACATGTCATTTACGTTTATGCATTTGGCAGATGCTTTTATCCAAAGTGATTTACATTGCATTTAAGGTACACATTGACATTTTAATCAGTTCTTACTTTCCCTGGGGATTGAACCCATGAACTTGGCATTGAAAGCTCCAATGCTCTACTGGTTGAGCTACAGGAAAGATGTATCTCATGTAAAGCATGTCAATGCATGTTAATGCACATGTGTGAACACATTGCTGATTTACCTTTCATCACTTAAATTAATGAGGTTTATCCCTCTTTTTCATTCTGTGAATTTCATCCTGCCTGACGAATAGCATATGGCTAACATATGACATTTAATGATTAGCCTATCCTATCATATTTATTTTTTAGTTTTGTCTCTAAAAAGCACAATGCACACATACATGGACAAACGCAGATATTTTTTCAAGATGTAAAATCCTATCTATCCTCGATAATTCAGTTTGTTCTGTTCATGTCTGTTGTGAAAAGATAACAGATGCTGATAATGGGACATAGGACTTTGAATCACATCATGTAGACTCAAGCAAGATAGAGCGAACATGTTCCATCAATCTTTTAAAGAACAAAGAACTGAAAAGGAATAAGGGAATAAAAGAATAAGAGTTGATTCTAGGCTATTTAATGTGGCTGAGGAAGGCCGATGGGTTCCCAATACTCCAGCTAAACACACCGCTACAAATGCCTCCTAAGATAGAGCAAAGCTGTAAATAGTAATGATAATCACTAGAGGAGTAACTCTCATTATCGGATCCTAATGTGCAAACTCTTACATCACACCGGGTCAAACAGTTTCTACAGCTGTGGTAACAAGACTGCAGGAAATGCCTTCAAGGACGTGTAGCTCCTTAAAGCCACTTTGAGACATTCTGTCAGTGCATCTGCTCGGAATGACTTACAGCTGACCCATCAGTCTTCCATCAAAATGACACATGTCATCAGCTGATGGGTCACAGCGTGTGTGTGAGATCCGACCCTCTCCCTCCTGACAGATCACATCCCCTCCTCCAGCTCTCTCTATCCTCACGCATTATATCATCCTGGAAATCAAAGTCTGGGAGATGGGGCCATTAAGCTGTTTAATACGGGTTGGAATAATGGATCCCATATGCGGTGAAAGCACAGTGCTCTATCCCCACAGGGGCTGTGAGAGTAAAGTATCATCAGTATACCAAACACGTTCCTCTCTGCCACTCTAAACCACAGCACATTATTCAAATATGACACACGGATATCAACTTAGGAGCGCAATGCAATTCCCTTTAATTGAGAAACAATCATATCACAACTTTGATTAGGCACAGTGTTAATGTGTTTGTGCTTTATTTGCAGGAAATGGATATCTGGTGAAAATTTTTTGTGGATTTTAACTATTTTTTAAATAATGGCTAGCATCTCCGGCTGAAAAATATGGAACATGAGAAACGTGGCAGGTGCTCCACAATGTGCAATAGCACTCAACACACTTAACCCTAAATCCTGCTATCACATTTGATATGCAAATTTCTAAAGCCTCTAAATTTTCAAAACGATCAAAATAAAACACAAAAAAACCTGTTGTGCACAATTTACTACGTCTTCTGTCATCTGTTGATAGTTTATACTTTTTTTTAGCAAATATAAGGCCTTTTAATATAATTTTAAAGATGTCAGGTTATGGCAAACGTTTTTTTCTGTTAAATCTTTACTGATTTTTAAATGGAAAAGGACTTTTGAATTATTATTAATATTTATAGATGAACACTTACTTGACTAAAACATATTAGGTTTGCTGGAATATCCATTTATAATTTGTTTATCTTTCATTTGAAAGCCACATTTCTAGCATCTGTAAAACCGCATACTCCCATCTTAAAAATATATCTAAATTGCAGCATATGCTCTCAATGACAAATGCAGAAAAGTTAGTTCATGCGTTCATGAGCTCAAGGCTAGATTATTGTAATACTCTACTGGGTGGTTGCCCTGCATGCTTAATAAACAAATTCCAGCTGGTCTAAAATGCAGCAGCTCGAGTTCTTACTATGAGGAAGTATGAGCATATTAGCTCGGTTCTGTCAACACTGCATTGGCTCCCTAATAAACGGCTAGACACATGCATTTTAAATATCTTGCTAATTACTTACAAAGCACTAACTGTCAACTGCTGGCGGTTGATCCTTTTCCTATTTAGCACCTAAACTCTGGAACAGTCTTCCAAATATAGTTCAGGAAGCAGACACACTCTGTCAGTTTAAATCTAGGATAAAAACACATCTCTTCAACCGGGCATACAAATAACACATAATATACAGTAATACCTTGAGAGACAAGCATCCCGACATATGAGTATTCCAAGATACAAGCAAGCCTTGGAGCTAATTTTTGCTTTGAAATACAAGTACAGATTTTATATACAAGCAGCTTACAGACAGCAACCCTAGGTGGTCAAGCACTTGGAGAAGCCCAAGCTACCTCACACTTTCACTTCATGTTCATTGACTTCCGTAAGCATATCCTGTGAGTCTTCCTGTGAGTGTATGTTTTATACATTTATGGGGTAATTGCATATGGACTCCACTAGAGGGCCACATTGGTTTTACAGCAGGGGCAATGAGTGAATCATGACTTTACATTTATGCGTTTGGCAGACGCTTTTATCCAAAGCGACTTACAATGCATTCAAGGAATCAGTTCTTGCCAATGTTGTAAGCCAATTAAGACCAGAGCCAATTAATGCCTGCCTTGTGCTTTGAATATTTTTTTGTTATTACAGAATTCATATTTTCTTGTTTTATTTGTCTTATCTTATTAGTTCTATGTATAGAATGAGTAAGATATGGCTAATTAATTTTTAATTACTGTATTTAATTTTGTATTACTGTAGCTTTATTACATTCTCCCGCGATTTGCGAATCTCAAAGTATCGCGGTACGTGTGTGGACGCTCTTCTCGTTCTGTTTTACGCACTGAATAAACAAAATGGACATTCGTCGTTTTTTTTTTATAAATCCACTACTAAAAGTGTCAAATCTATCAGAAGAGAAGACAGTGGACATCTACGCATCTCGGAAAAAGAGGCGGCTTCTTCTGCATTAGGTAAGATATTATAATGTCTGAAGTAGTTCTATGACAGGTCAAGGGAGGCTCTGTTTATGAACTTTAATCGGAACGAACAAGAACACACTGTAACAAGCGCACCCGTCTATTAAACACACTCGCTTTTTTCGCCGCACTTCTGAACTCCCCGTGTTAACCCTATCACTGCCGATGCAGCAACAGCAACTATAAAGAGTATGTTCTATTCGCTATTCTTTGTATAAAGTAGTGGTTCTCAAATAGTGGGGCGCGCCCGCGTTACCCTGGGGTACATGCTTTTTTTTGCCAGGGAGTAGGTTTTCTTGCACTGAACAAGAGCAGCAGATATGAAGTTCAGAATCAGATAACCATCCCCTCATCCTTTGACGTGTAGGATCACACCTGTGTTCATATGTGTCACGTGATCAACCACTAAATTCACACGTGTATCTGGCACTGATCCAAAAAAAAGATGCGATCAGAGCTTGTCATTTATCACAACAATTCAGTGTTTTCAACCACATAAAATTTATTTTAGGTTTCAACAAGTTGAGCCAACAAGTTGGTGACTATTTTGATTTGAATTATCTATTATACAGCGCTTTTTGTGACTGCGGTATGTCAGGTGACAAGCATGACGCGTTGCCATGGAAACAATAAGGCGAAAGTTCCAAAAAAAAAGGGGGGGGGGGAATAATTGAGAAGCACTGGTATAAAGTCATTGTTCATTGTAAATGTATTTTATATGTAGAATGAATGATATATAAATATGATATATAAAAAAATCTGAGCTCGTGGTCTGCTGGCCTGGTAGGTGCCCCCCCAAGCACAAAAGTGAAACTCCGCCTATGCATCTAGGCTGATATTAGTCTCTGTTTATCTCGAGGTTACCATGGTCTGCAGGATCCGAGCCGTATCCAGATCAGATGAAGCACCTGCTCCCCAACATGACCACAACACAGCCCTGAAGTGTCTGAAAAGACCGTATCTCTACTAGACCTTCCCTTGTGAAGATCATGAACCCATCTCCAATCAGACAGAACTGGATATAATATTTTTGACCTGAAATGTTGTCAATATAATAATCATGCACAGTTTGTCTCTTCGCCAGAGGAGAACTGGTCCCCTGACTGAGCCTGGTTTCTGGTGTTTTGCACACCACAATAAAAACTACAGAGGTTTTATAATAAAACTAATCATTTAAATAAAAATAAAAAATCATGCTATTTCATTTATCGGGCTTTACAGGGTTAAAGTCAGCATGGCATCAAAATTGACCTTGTGTACTTTTTTAAATGCATTTTCCTGGTCTTACTGTGCATGATTTATGGGTGCATGGTATTTTGTGTGACATTGCATGCACATCTTCATAATATTTTATCAATTTTTAAAAACTTTCTTTGTCTGTGAAATGGTTTTCCTATTCTGGTAATGCTACTTTACGTGATCCAATCATAAGCAAAGGGGGATTCAATCAATTCCCGAAGCATAAAATCAAGTCCTGCCCTACATTTTGTCAATTTGAATATCCTGTTTCACTCTGAAATGTGCCACATTATGCATAAATGCATGAGACAAATATTGTTTGACGTGAACATATGTATTACTCAGAAGTCACATTTTCAAAGCTCACAAAGAATGCAATTGTGCATTATGCATTCTTCAGTGTGAACATGGGCTATACGAGTACCTTATGCTTATAACCCTAGTGGTTATGTTTTACATCTTTTGCTGTCTAATGCATGATAAGGCATTCGAAAAATGTTGTGCTCAAGTTAAAAGTACTTCAACATTTAAAAAAAACAAGTGTCTCTAGACCTTCTCATCGTTAAACCAAAAAACACAATGTGAATGGTCACGAAGAATTCTCAGGGTTCTCATTAAGGCATAAGTTTCAAATTTGTCTAAGATGTCTCTCCTAAAAGTCTTGACAATTGTTGAATTACAGCAAAATACTTTGATTCTAAAATGTTCCTAATTTGGTCTTGATTTGAAGATTTGATTACATTTTTGGCCATGTTTGCAAATCTTAGCACATTTTGATATATTGATATTTTCTGAAAATCAAGTGGTTCTCAATCCTTGTTCTTTATGTCTTTACAAATGACCTAATGATCTAAATATCAAGGAACAGAGAACATGTGAGACAACTTGGTTATTTTTCACTGGAAACCGAATCTGATTAGGAGACATAAGCAAATGTTTCTATTTGCTGTCCAAATAAACTCAATAAAGTCTAGGAAAAGGGTGTCCAGTCTTGCTCCTGCAAGTCCACCATCTTGCAGAGTCTAGCTCCTGTCTTGAAGTTTCTAGTGATCCTGATGACCTTGATTAGTTGGTACAGGTGTGTTTACAGTAATGAGCACTGTAGCTAAACTCTGCTGAAATGTGGCACTCTAAGAGTAGGATTGGACACCTCTGGTTTGTGAGAAACAACTGAAAGATTAACAAGGGCTGCGCCCGAAAGCTTTGCAGGTAACATTTGCGCATTTAGCTACCTCCCAAAATTGGATCTCTGACAGACTTTCGAAGTAGCATAACAGTCTAATGATCATGATCTAAAGGCTGGGACACTGCAGGTGTCGGTCAGCTTAGTTTTATCAGTGTGTTGTGTACGGTGGGCTCTAGTCAGGCAGCGATGGGTTTTTTTTGGTGTCTGGCTGTTGGTGTGAGAGAAAGAGAGAGAGAGATAACTCTGATTGGCTGTTCAGCTTAGATAACAACTCAGTGCATGAGAATATAAGGGGAAATGATGATGAAGGCTATTGATACCTTTTGATATAGACAGATATTTACTTGCACGCAGAATGGAATGCATTTTATTTATTGTCGGACATATAATGGTAATTAATATAATTAGCATTTTGCTTGACTAATTTATCAAACAGCTAATAATGTGGTGCTAATGTTACACAAACCCTGTTCTCCATCTCAGTCAGACAGCAGCCTTCTAACAATCAGTGGAGAAAGGCATATGATTCATGATAACATCATAATATACATCATATACATAAATTAACATACTACAGTGGAATTAATTTATCTCAAGTCACGGTTAACTCGTCAATACTATTATGTCAACGTTTTTGAAGTGGAACCGCCAAACTCCCTATTTGTCTTATTATTTTCTTGTAGAGAAAATAATCTGAACTCTGAACTCCCCTATTCAGAGAAAAGTCATATAAACAACATTATAAACCTGATTTTCACCATAGGGAGTCTATATAGAGGTGATAACGTCTCAGGTTACGTACGTAACCATAGTTCCCTAAGAGGGAACGAGACACTGCGTCGAGACGCGATTGGGAACCTTTCAGTTTATATGTCTCTTGAAGCACAATCAAACTCAGGTGCGGGAGTGTACGTCGCCGTGATGACGTCATCACGTCATGACCCGGGAGTATAAAGGCACGTCACGACCCGGAAGCGGGTTAGCTTGAACAGTGTCTGAACAGGTCGGCATGCCTAGGAGCTGAGGCTGCAAGACGCAGTGTCTCGTTCCCTCTTAGTGAACTATGGTTACGTACGTAACCTGAGACGTTCCCTGTCAAGGGAACTCGCACTGCGTCGAGACGCGATTGGGAACGAGGAATACCCACGCCGCCTCAGCGTACGGGGTATGCCAAGCGAAATGTAGCTCACTACGATAACGCCAATGATCCCAAGGCGGGGTTTAGGTCTAACTGGTAGAACCTAATAAAGGTATGCGGTGAGGACCAGCCAGCCGCATCACAAATGTCCGCGAGGGAAGCCCCTGCGAAAAAGGTTTTCGAGGCAGCCATGCTCCGAGTAGAATGAGCTCGGACAGACAGTGGACACTGCTGTCCTGCCAGCTCATAGGCTAGAGAAATAGACTCTGAAATCCATCTGCTCATAGTAGGTTTAGAAGCAGGGGAGCCTCTGGGGGCCCCAAAACAGACAAAGATTTGGTCTGACCTACGCCACGTAGCAGTTCTGTGGACGTAGGCGTCCAGTGCTCGCACTGGACAAACCCTGTTCTTTAACTCCTGGTCATGATCAGTGAATGGAGGAGGACAGAGAGCCTGTAGCACTATATGGCGCATAGGACTAGACAGCACTTTAGGTACATAACCCGGCTTGGGATAGAGGAAAGCTTTAGCCAAGCCGGGCGCAAACTCTAAACATGAAGGGGCCACGGAGAGGGCCTGCATGTCACCAATCCTCTTGAGGGAAGAAATGGCGAGAAGAAAGAGAGTTTTAAGAGTAAGGTGCTTGTCTGAAATCTCATCCAGCGGTTCGAAGGGAGCCTGGGACAAGGCCTGGAGCACCAGGGACAGGTCCCAAGGAGGCACCCTTGAACGTACTACAGGCCTCAGCCTCTGAGTGCCACGTAGGAAACGAACTATGAGGGGGTCCCTGCCCAAAGCGGCACCACTCAAAGGTACGTGGTAAGCAGCTATGGCAGCCACGTAAACCTTTAGTGTGGAGGGGGACAGCCCTGCTGCGAACCTTTCTTGCAGGAACTCCAGCACGGTGCCAACCTGGCAGGTAACTGGGTTCAGCTGCTTTTCGCAACACCAAGAAGTGAAAATCTTCCACTTCTGAGCGTACAGTTTCCTCGTGGACGGGGCTCTGGAGTGGAGAATGGTCTCTACAACCTCGGCTGAGAGACCAGACTCTATGAGCTGGGCCCCCTCAGGGGCCAGACCCACAGTTTCCACAGTTCTGGGTGAGGATGGAAAATCCTCCCCTGAGCCTGGGACAGGAGGTCCCTCCTGACCGGAATCTCCCACGGAGTGCCGTCTAGGAGGGACACCAGGTCCGAAAACCACACCCTGCCCGGCCAGCGCGGGGCAACTAGAGTGAGACGGACCTTCTCCCGGCGAACCTTCTCCAGAACCCCTGGGAGCAGAGCTACGGGGGGAAAGGCATACAGGGGTAGATTTGGCCACCCTTGCCTCATGGCGTCCAGGCCGAGAGGCGCTGGAAGATAAAGGGAGAACCAGAGTGGGCAGTGAGTCGTCTCTCGAGACGCAAACAGATCCACTTGAGCCTGGCCGAATCTCTCCCAAATCTGCTCCACCACCTGAGAGTGGAGTCGCCATTCCCCGGGCCTCGGCCCCTGCCTCGACAGGAAGTCTGCCCCCAGGTTCTGGGCCCCCGGGATATATACCGCTCGAAGAGAGAGCAGTTCCCTCTGGGCCCAGAGGAGGATCCTGATCGCCAACTTGGAAAGTCGACGAGACCGGAGACCTCCCTGGTGATTTATGTAGGAGACCACCGACGTATTGTCGGTCCGTACTACTACATGACGGCCTCTGAGGTCGGGGAGAAACGCCCGTAGCGCCATCCGGACAGCCATCATCTCCAAGGCGTTGATATGCCAGGAGAGGTGGTGCCCGTCCCATAGACCCCTGGCCGAGCGGTCCCTCAGGACCGCCCCCCAGCCCGCGCGGGACGCATCTGTCGACAGCATGACGCGGTGACAGATAGCTCCCAGTGCGAGCTTCTGGGACAAAAACCAGTTCTGCTTCCACGGATGCAAGGCTCGAAGGCAGCGCCTTGACACCTTGATCAGACGGAAGGGGTTGCCCCTCGGGGAAAACCCTCTGGTCTTCAGCCACCACTGCAGGGGTCTCATGTGGAGCAGGCCGAGTGGGATAACACTGGACGCTGCCGCCATGAGCCCCAGCACTCTCTGGAAGTGCTTGACAGTGAGCAGCTGGCCTAGCTTGATATCCTGGACTAAGGACAGAACGGCGGCAATGCGCACGGGGGATAGCCGTGCAGACATTGACGCCGAGTCCCAAACAACGCCTAGGAAGGTTGTCCTCTGCACAGGAGAGAGGATACTCTTCTTGGCATTGAGTCTCAGCCCCAGCTCCTTCATATGCGCGAGTACGACATCTCGATGCCGGACCGCTAATTCTTGTGTCTGAGCCAAAATCAACCAATCGTCGATGTAGTTCAGTACACGGATACCAGTGGACCGCAGCGGGGCGAGCGCTGCGTCCATGCATTTGGTGAAGGTGCGAGGGGATAGCGCTAGGCCGAATGGAAGTACTCGGTATTGGTAAGCCTTGCCCCCAAAGGCGAACCTGAGAAACTTCCGATGTTGAGGAAGGATGGAGATATGGAAATATGCGTCTTTGAGATCTATCGTCACAAACCAATCCTCGGACTTGATTTGGGATACGATCTGTTTCAAAGTCAACATTCTGAACTTCAGGCGCCTGACAGTCTTGTTCAACAGGCGAAGGTCTAGAATAGGACGCATACCTCCATCCTTCTTCGGAACTATGAAGTAGCGGCTGTAAAAGCCCGAATCTGTGGCTGAGAGAGGTACATACTCTATGGCCTCTTTCCTCAGCAATGATTCGACTTCTTGTTCCAAAACCCGAGCCTGCCCAGGGTCTACCTCTGTCCGAAGAACCCCCGCGAACTTGGGAGGGTTCGACCGAAACTGGATAGTGTAACCCACATGAATAGTGCGCAGGACCCACTGAGAAATGCCTGGCAGACGTGTCCACGCCGCCAGGAACTCTACTAGGGGTACCAGTCTCTCGAGACCAGTCTCTGTTCGGGTTTCCACTCCAGGCCGCTGGACCTGGAGTGGATGCTCTAGGACCCTCCTTAGAGGGGGCAATCTGCCCAGTGCACCCTGCCGGGGTGACAACTGGGGTAGACCACCTGGTCCCTGATCGGACTGGCTCTCTCGAGAAACCAGATCCACAGGGGCCACCGCAGGGCGTTGGCAGGCTGGTGGACCAACGGGGGGCTCCCTGCGAGGCCTGACACCATGAATGTCAGGGCCTCTTACTTTTAGCCTTCTTGCCCTGCAGAACGACCCTCAGGTCGGTCTGCCGGCCAGAAGGCTGAGGCTGAGGTTGCTGACCCGAAGCCCTCCCCTTCTTTTTCGGGGGGGGCTGACGAGTCGCAACACTCAGCTTCTGCCCAGCGCGGTATGAGGAGGTACTGGGCTGAGGATGGAACGCTCTTGCTTGCGAACCTTGAGGGCGGCGTGGAAGGATCTTTTTGAACGCCGCCTCCTGCTTAGCAGCCTCCTGAAACCTCTCGACGGCTAGCTTAACCGCATCGCCGAAGAGGCCAGGAGGCGTCAGAGGGGCGTCCAGGAGGATGTTCTTATCCTTTTGGCTGAGGGTAGTCAGATTCAGCCACAAATGTCTCTCCGTAGCTACTAGGGCTGCCATAGATCGGCCAATAGAGGCGGCCGTCTCCCTAGCAGCCCGGAGAGAAAGATCCGTCGCCCTCCGCAGTTCTGCGACTGCTTCTGGCCCAATACCTCCCTCCTCGTCAAGATCTGCGAGGAGTTCCGCCTGGTAGGCCTGCAGCATGGAAGAGGTGTGGAGGCATGCTGCAGCCTGACCAGCCGATGAGTAAGCTCGCCCCACCAACGATGACGTAACCCTGAGAGGTTTGGTGGGGAGCACCGGTGCCTTTAGGGGCTGCGGTGAGTGAGGAGCCAAATGATTAGCCAAGGACTCCTCTACTCTAGGCATTGCCCCGTATCCGCGATCTTTAGCTCCCACTAGGGAGGCATAAACAGCGGTCTCGCTGTTATGCACCCTGTGGGAGGCGGGCCTATTCCAGGACCTCGACACCTCAGTGTGGAGGTCGGGGAAGAAAGGCAGACACCGGCGCTGAGGTGGTGCTCTGGACGGCAAAAAGCGCTCGTCCAGCCTGCTCTTTGGACGAGCATGCGTCCGCTCAGCCGGCCACTCGAGGCCCAGCCTAGCGGTGGCGCGAGTCACCACCTCCAGCAACTCATCTGACGCTGGTGAGGGGGCTGGCGGAACCTCCTCATCAGCGTCGATACTAACAACATCCAGTTCCTCGGAACTGGATAGCTGCAGTATCGCCTCGTCAGGGTCGGAAGAAACCGCCACAGGGCGTGCTTCCGGCTCCCTAACGGGGCTAGATCTGCCAGGTAAAGGCGGAGAAAAGGCAAAGCCCGTCTCCGACCCCTCTGATAGATCCATCTGCGACCCCCATGATCGCAGCCGCCGCTGGGCCTCAGCCGCAGCGGGACCGGAACCACGAGGGCCGCTAGCCCGGGCAGTTTCCTCGAAAACTGCCAGGCGGGATCGGAGTGTTCGCAAACTCATTTGCAAACAGTCTGCACAATCAGTGCCCTCGAGCGCTGATCGTGCATGCTCCTCTCCCATGCAAGCTACACATAAGGCATGTGTATCCCTTCCCGAAAGAAACCGGGGACAAGGGGTAACACAGCGCCGAAAAACTTGCTCCGCCATTTTTTTTTACAAACACTCCAACAGACACACGGTGAAATCCCTTTTCTTTTAAACTAGACTTGGGCTGAATCACACACAGGTCTGCAATACACACACACGTTGAGCTTAGAGCGCTGTGAAGACACTGAAAGCTAACCCGCTTCCGGGTCGTGACGTGCCTTTATACTCCCGGGTCATGACGTGATGACGTCATCACGGCGACGTACACTCCCGCACCTGAGTTTGATTGTGCTTCAAGAGACATATAAACTGAAAGGTTCCCAATCGCGTCTCGACGCAGTGCGAGTTCCCTTGACAGGGAACTAAGGTTTAATTACTAAAATATACAGTATGTCTCACTAGAAAAGTTTCACGTCAAAAGTGATTTTTTTTGTTGCAACTTTCAAATGCCAATCAAACACAAAGGATTCTGGGAAATAAGTGAAGAACAGTCGATACTGCATTCAAAAATCAATCAGTTGAGGGTATCTCAGTAGACAGGATGTGACACAATAACTGGAGTCGGACGTGCCTTGTTGCCTTCCTACCTCCGTATGCTGCCTGCGGAGGCAGCATGTTTTCTCATTTAAAGATCTCAGCCAAGATCTCATTTGTGATTTTTTTTTACTGTGGGTGAAAAATCCAAATCATGCATACTAAACAAGAGTATCCCTCCCTCATCTTGATCTCACTGTGGGTAATGTGTCCTTAGTGTGAAGGCAATGTAGCATCACAAGCACGACTCAATATAACATCATCTCCTCCCTCATCGAGAGGTCCAAAAGAAAGCATGGCCAGCTGAAACACACCAGAACTGCCACATCTCTCCTCCTATCTGTCTGAACTTCTCTCACACTGGTCGTCATTATCAACAAACCCCATGGAGCATCGGGCTCACTTTCACACACCATGAAATATTTACACCACAACCCATGTTGCTTTTATAAGGGCTCTCTTGACATTTCTAAATCATTTAAGCGGCATCAGCTCCCAAACAATTGGACCATTTCAAAATTAGAGTCTATTATGATGAAAATGTTTAAAAAATGAAAAAAGGAAAGGGATCATAAATGTGTTATGAATGTGATGGTTTCCAAATGCTCCTTAGGAAATAAGATTGATAAATCAATTTGATTTGAATTGTTTGCTTTACTTTTAGTTTTCCAGAAGATTCCACCTCAAGATCTAAATAGTTGTTGTTTTGCTTTCAGCAAGATGTCTAGATTGAACTAATTAGCTGGATTTTGTTATGTGATGTGTTCTTTGGTAAATTAAAAAATCTGTTCTCAGTGCCATGGTAAACATCAAGGATAGGGTCAGCACTCTCAGTTTATTTATTTATTTTTGCGTCTCCTCTTTTCTCGTTCTTTTGCACTTATAAATCAGCAGTTTTATGTGTTCCATTGTTTTAATTTAATAAAAAATTGTAATGTTTTAAGAAACATTACACAAGGTTGTATCTTTGTCTTTTTGCTTAATTTTTTTATTATTTTAACTCAAAGCAAAAGCACTTTGTTTGTGTGAACTCAAAATGGGGAATAATTGAGAGAATACTTCCAGAACCAAGATAGCTTAAAAAAGTGGACAACCTCTGTTTTGTAACACGTTTCAATCTTATCTGTTGTTGTGTTCTTCTATTACAAGCACCTGATGTATCCAAAATGTTGGACATTCCACCTCTCAAAACATCATGCGCTTTCAGCCATCCAGCATAAGGGTGATCAATTTATTCGAGCCCATGGAACAGATGATACACATCCCACATGCTTCTCATGCTAAGACCGAATGTATTCTATCCACACACCAGTTTAAAAAGCTTAGCACAGCATGCTGTACATCAGCAAATAGGCTCACCTACGCAGAACTTGTGAAAGATTGTGACTATGTTGATGCTTCATAATAACCCAACCCATGGTGTATCTAATTTTTTGGTGCAAACACACCATAGGCTCAACCTGCAAACAGCATCAGATTTATGGCACAATCTAATGTACAAGCTAAATGACACCTGCAGACTTTCCAAGCATAAACCCCAATGGAGGAATTCACTAAGCACTGTTCTATGGAAGCTTGTTTCTACCACAGACAATTGCAATTCTATATTTCGCAATTCTGACTTTATTTCTCGAGTTGTGAGTTTGCATCCCACAATTTTGTGTAATTACAGTTGTTTGCAGTCTAATTTTTCTTGATGTACTATTGCTTTTTTTGCTGTTTTGCTGTTTATTTTGGAGAAGCACGTACAGTGAATCTTTTTAGGTGATGTGTATTGTATGCTTTTTTTGTACTTCTGCATTTTTAATCAACAGTTTTATTTTATTTTTCTATTGTTTTAAATTCAATAAAATCATTTGTAACTATAGTCCATTCACTCATTATTAAATGTCAAGTATACAGTTTAGTACTCTTGTCATTTTACTTCATTTTATTTTAATTCATTCATTCATTATTACTATTATTGTTTTATAATTATTTTTGCCTGAAATCAAAGTTCAACATGGCAGACAAATAAGGACAATATTCATAAATAAAAATACAAATAAAACTAAAACGATAAATTAAAAAGCAGACAGGATCTGTTTTTCGAAGCATTTTTAAAATATCTCTGACTTCATTCCTGACAATGCAACATTATATATCTTGCACAGCAAATACATATATAAAAAAGGCATGTATTTTTAACTAAAAAAGTACATCAAGTTAAAAGTATGCAACATAAACTTACAACTTTGAGAAAACAAATCTGAATTGTTTGAAGCAAAATTGTAAGATATAAACACAGAAATTTCATAATTGTGAAACAAATTTTTTTTTTTTGTGCTGGAATTATGTTTGTATTGTCTTATGCATATTTAAAAGGATTGTCAGTTTATGTATGGATCTGCTAATAAAACTTTCATTCAACATTATATTTGGATTCTCTTTAAAACTTGAATAATTTCTGCACTGATCAGAACAGGACTGAAAAATTATGATCTCAAATCATTTTCCCAGACTGTTTGCCATTGATCGGTCAGAACTGATATTCCGGCCTCGATACTCACATCATTGGTTGGGTCAGTGCTGTTGTGTTGGAGTGATTAGAATGCATAAAAAAACAGAGCAATGTTCTGACAGAACCATATAGCCACAGTATTTATGTTTTTGGGTGAATCAACCTACAAAAATGTCGTTGTCTCTGTATATTAAGCCTGGAAGATATTTTAACATCGAAAAAATTACACACATCATCTTTAAGTTAAGCCTCCGCTTGAGTTCTCTTCTTTGACGTTTTGCAGTGTCCTGTTTTTTTTCTTCCTGTTTTACTGGTGGACTAACATTAGGCATAAATATCGCAGAACTCTGATCTATACGAGTAGAACAGAGCTATGAAAAGACTGGCTCTAACACCAGCACTTCACTTTGATGGAAAAGAGGTCACAATATCATTCATAGCTTAGTGCAAATTGTTCCTAATAATACCATTAGCAAGGCACCATTAAACCCAGGTCCGTTCATGGAGAAAAAAACATGTTTAAGAAGAGGAAAATCGTGGAACTGATTTAAGCCTGTGACTTTCAACATCACACTGATGGGTTCAAAAAGAAAAATCCAGATGCAGTTACTCAAAAAACCAAACAATCATTCTTAAAAAACAAAGGCAACTACGTACAAGATTTTACAACAATTTTACTTCCAGAAATTAATGCATATAATACAATGCTTTGCCCTCAAGTCAAGCACATTTAGCTCAAAATCAGCATTCGTATCTGCAGCTCTGGGTGAATACACAATTGAGAGTATTCACTGAATGAAATGCTGAATGTCACAATGCATCCGAACAAAGGGAGGCAATTCTCCATCTGCTCGTCCTGAATGGTGGAATAGGAAAGGAGCTCTTAAGACCCCTCCAACAGAACGCAAAGTGCTTGTATGCTTAAGCACTGGCAACACATGGAGGAAAGACGCTGTCAAGAGGTACCACTGTCAAGGTACACATCCAAGAGGAAGCATGTGTACTAGCAAGAACAGGAGCGTGTGAGGAACGACACAGGTGTTTATGCTGGAGAGAGGTTCCTTTGATTGAGGTTTCTAAAGCCTGTCTCTCCCTCCCACACTGTTCCTCGGAAGCATGCACACCTTTGCATTATCCTAATCCCATTAGCAAGATGAAAAAGCTGGAGAATCCCTTGGTATGTATTACAGAAATGTAATTCCTGCTGGAGCGTTGGTTAAGATCCAGTGAAGTCCAGCTCTGATGGGTCTCTCTAATCTTTTTTAGTGCTTTTGGGGATGAGTGGTCATTGAGATGGGAATGAGGGCCGGGGAGAAACCAGTTCGTATTACATTTATAGGACATATGAGCTTGCTAATAGTACTGACAATAAATTCCTTCCTGAAAGGTGTAAATACGTTGGAGCATCATACTATAAACACTTTTGAGTATAAAAAAATCTTATTTCTTTTTCGTCAAGGGAAACTGGGTGATGCTAACTTATGGGTTGGTCTACCAACTATGTTGGCTGCATCCCTCATATATAGTAGGCAAAGAACATTATGTGACAAAATAACTATGTTAGAATTCACAGTACGAGAGTAAAATAGTTGGTAAAAGTACTCTGATTACCTACTACTTTCGACGAGAAGTGTGCATTCTATGGACCCTTTACATTCCCATGAGACCACGGGAGAGGATGTGTAATAGTGGTTACATGACGCAACTGACAATGGTAGGTCACATGATAAGGGCAACGTGAACATACATCTCGATTACATGTATTATACACATATTCATACTAAATGGAACATCATTTTTATCTATCGTGAAGCAATTACTCATTAAATATAAGTACTTACTCAAGAGATAATATGATTTCAGATACATTTATTTTAAGCTGTTAAGCTGAACAAGTGCGGTTGTGGAAAAATCTCTTAACTGCATGTAAATGAACAGATAATGTAGCCACAAAAGTCAAAATATAAATAATAAAAACAGCCAAAATCCATCATCTGAAGCTTAAACTTAAAAGACAAAAAACAATTGTCCTGCAAGATGTTTCTCTCACTTTGTTCAGCACATTTGTAGCTAAACAGGCTAGAAAAATGAGCGGTTGTCACCAGTGAGGACAAATGGGGTAGTACTGAAATTCGCAGTAGAGATATCGTAGCTTTTATTTTCCTTGGTGTAAAAATGAAAAAGCGTACCATGACTGGCAGTTGATGCCAGAACAGAAGCCAAGAGCTAT
This sequence comes from Rhodeus uyekii, assembly GCA_037043235.1. Lineage (NCBI taxonomy): Eukaryota > Metazoa > Chordata > Actinopteri > Cypriniformes > Acheilognathidae > Rhodeus > Rhodeus uyekii. The sequence goes on along the minus strand of JAWRVZ010000156.1, from coordinate 908,310 downwards.
GTCTGATCCTCCCTGACTGGCCATTTCATCTCCCTGCCCTACAACTTCCACCTAATTGGCATTCACTATGAAGCATATCCATGTCTTTCAGCTGCCCTCTATCCACTCTGTCGCTGTGTGTCAAAGCAGAACAGACATTCATCTGTGGATTATTTCTCTTTGTTCTTTCCCTGAGCAGCCATGTCACTGCAGTATATGACAAACAGGAAACCAGACCTGTGCGTTTCTGTCGTAAGACCCTTACATGAGGACAAAGTCATTAGTAGGCCATTACAGTGCTAAAGTTAATTAGTGTGTCTATACGGGCCTGTGGAAGCGTCCGAGTGGATCCGGAGCGCCTGTAGGCAGACGGCCTGCAACTGTCAGACCAGAACGCTCCTCAACTGTTAATGAAGACAAATGTGAGCGATTGTGTTTGCAGACACCCAACACAAAGGAGCATGCAGCGGAAGTCCATTCCTCACATCTGCCCGCTTCCTTTCCTCCAACCTTTCAGCCACGATCCCTCAATTCCTGCAGCCATCCTTTCTGTTGCACACTCGTTTTCTTTCTCTGACCACTCACGCTGCCTTTTTTCTTATCCCAAGCACACTTTTTCTTTGTGACAAACAAGTACACTTTAGCATACTTTTAAAAATAAGAGTACTTAGACTATTGCAGAGACAATATAAAGTACAAAATGAATGTAATGTTTTCGGAAAGTTAATTTTACATAATTGATAACTTATTAATTTGTGGCCATGTATTGATGTGTTTCTGAGGTTTAGTTAAGCCTTGTTAACACCAGTGGCCGTTAAGTGAATTAAAGTCAGCAATTGTTTCTCATGCTCGTACATGTGCAGACATAACGTACAAGACAGAACATGATTCAATGCTCCAATTTACTTACGGGTATAAGTTATTTTCCATTGTTTGCTTAAAAGTAAAAAAACAACAACATTTGAAATACTTTTGCAGCAATTTCCAGCTAACAAACATCCTGACCCTCCATCCACATCCGCCAACGCTGCTGAGGGTGATTTTAAATGAATATATAAATATGTGTTGCATACCTTCCTCGCTAATTGAGTGTGAACTGAGTGTAATGGTTTTGAACACTTAATTGCATGTTAATTGCAATTAAATAAAAATGTGTTACAGTGTAAAACATTTTTTTAAATGTGATTAGCTGAACTTTAGAGTGTTTTTTTTTTTACTTTATGTAATTTTATAATTACTTCTTTTGTCTTTGACAACATCTACTACCAAATGTACTTTTGTAATGTACAAATGTACATTTATGGTAAACTAAAATACACTTTAATGTAATTTCTATTGAAACTTGTGTGGCATGTATTTAAAAAATATTAAATAGCTTTCCTGTAGCTCAAACAGTAGCGCTTGCAATGCCAAGGTCATGAAAGTGTGTCAAACAGGAAACTGTCATGAAAGTGTGCTCTATTTAAGCACACTTAAGTGTCCCTTTTTCAGATTATTCGACTGTACAGTTTATTAAGGAAATATATATATATACACTCCCCAGTCTGTGAATAGTTAAGGAGAAAAGTCCATAACTAATTTGCAGCATGTGACGTCACTGACACTCTTCTTGTGAGTCACGCTCCAATTAATTGCTGACTGTATAATACATTTCAAACTTGTATAACATTTGGCTGACCAATCCTGACTAATGAGACTGTGGTAATGAGCAATGGCCAAAGAAACTGAGAGAGAGTCTGCAGGGGGACAGAAAAGCAGTGGGAAGTAGACATAAAAAACCATCAAACTGCTGCCCACATCCCTCCAACTCTCTGAACTATGTTTTTCACTCTTTTTCACTCTGTTTTTCACATTCTGTGCAAAATTGAGCACAAGGCCTGTTGACATTGTGTCAAGAATGAACTTGACACAATGAGTTTATGAGAGAACTATTGGGACCCACGTTGCAATATGTGATATGTAGTAGTATAGAAATGTCACAGGCAGTCGAAAGGAGCAGGGTTGCCATCACTCTCACTTGAAATGAGGGTCAAGCAGGTGAAAAAAAAAACATTGCTCAAATGTTGTAATTTACCACAAAATTTGTCCAAATCATGTGTCCAAATTCAAACTAATGAATTAAAAGGGAGCCAATTCTTACATATTTTTCCTAACCTGGAACCAAAAAATGTCATCCTGCACATGAAAAATAGATATTGTGAATTTAGTTCCCACAATTTATTAATTTGGCACATTGACGGGATTGGTTATAAGGTAGTTTGTGACGAAAGAAACACCTGCGATTTCAAACCGTGTTTTTGAGACGCGTCTTTGGTTCACAACAGTTTTATGGCGAAAATTGTGATGACTTGTGAATTTGCACTTGGTTTGTCTTAAAGCATATTAAAACACCATATAGACATATAAACAACCCTAACAACTTTATACAAGCTGTTCACACATGATAAAATATCAATTAACTCTTAAATTCTTACATATGGCTCCTTTAAATCATGGCCATGTTGTACCAATTCGTAGTGTTGTTTTAATATTTATTTAACATTTATGCATTTGGCAGACACAGTAATCCAAAGTGACTTACATTGCATTCAAGGAACACATTTAACCAATTCTTGCTTTCCCTGGGATCAAACCCATGACCTTGGCATTGTAAATAAAAATGCTCTACTGATTGAACCACATGTAAAACTTCATGCTTCTGTTCTTCCTAGTCTCCCATGTTCTCCTCTGTTATCATTGTATCCACATGTCGCGTCATTAATCACCTTGTTGGTCTTGACAGCTGTGTCTCGTTTCCGTGATAATCCTTGTATATATATTCTCTGTGTGCTCCCTCAGTCTTGGTTTGTCTTGTGTATGTAACATTATTGTGTTGATGTCAGTGTGTACTGTTACTCAAGTTTCTGATTGTCTGTGTTTATTTCCAGTTTAGAAAGTAACCCTAACCATGTTCTAGCGGGTATTTCAGAAAGCAGGTTATGTGACATACCCAGGTATTTTTAAGGGTAAGCGGATAACTCAACTTTCGGTTCCAAATACAGAGGTAATATTCAGGTTACATAAACGGCTTACTCTTTGAACATAACCTGATCCAGAGCAGCTACTCTTTGAGGGTTAGTTTAGTTCAGAGGTGCATGCACACCCTTTTGATAAGGCTCCAGTTTCATGAGAGACAGATACATGTGAAAACAAAATTACTAAACATAAAAAAGGAATAAACAGTATAGTTCTTATTCACAGTGATTAAAATGTATGTTTTTAAAGCCTGAAATATTGTTACTAAAGCACCAAATAGGTGGCAACAAACATTAGACATTAGGCGGCATTAAACAGAAGAAGAATGCAGTATGGCGCCATTTTTTCTTGGCTAACTGTCTTTTGTGAATCAGGAACATACTTAAACCGTTAAGCATATATGTAATATATCCTTGCTTTCTGCAATACCCCCCTGAGTTCTTCCTGTTATTCTGAGTTTGTTTATAAAAAATACTATTTTTCGTTATCTCCATCCTCGATCTTCTCTAGCAAGGCAACAAATTAAGTTCTTAATTCATGGCCACGATACTTTTTTTTTTCTTCCATCATGTCGTGTGGGATTCTGTAGAAGAGGGTGAGATTTCAATAAAATGTTGGTAGGTATGACATACCTTTTTGTAATCTATTCAATTGTTTAAACTCAATACTGGATTGCTCCCTCAGTGTTTTCTTGAGGTCTTATTTAACGTGACAAAGTAAAGACCTCAACTTTATTTGAGGCACGTTGCACTGCAGGCCATCAACTCTACAGCTCCTAAAAATGATGACATGTCTTCCACTTTTCTCCTCCCCCTTTCACAACTCTTCTCATCTTTCTGTTTGCTCCATCTGTTGCCCCTGTCCGTTGACACCCTGCCGAGAGGGTAAACTCTTGGCTCAAGGTAGAGCAAACTATCACATGACAGATCTTTGCAGGCCCAGCACCTGTGCACTCACACACACACATGAGGAGAAAAAACCTCCAGTCACACATTGGGATTTGGCTTGCATGCATAAGCTTTAATAGTCTGAGTTTGAGAGCATGTTAATCTATGTGCACATAAATTTAATGCGTGATAAATCCACAATTATGGGTCAATTATGGGTCATTACAGACTCAGCATCCATTAATACACTGCAGATTAGATGATTTCTATTTTGAAAAAGATTATCACCACTAATTTTTCCCTTTCCCTTTTTAATATTATTTTCACATTCTCTTTTATGAGATGTCAATATGTTGCATATTGCTGACTTTTCACCCCTTTGAAAAAGACAGTGTACAAAAAAACTAGATATTTACATTTTCTGAGGAAAATCTCAGATTTACCTTCACACACACAGCCCTGTCAACGTTGACAAACGTTGACCTTTTAAAAATGTTGGGGGGGGGGTTAGAACGATGCCTATGCTAGCAAAACAGCAAGACAGTTTACAAGGTTTGAATATGTATTTGTACTTCAAATCTTAAAACAGTTTTTTTTAAACAGTATTTTCAGATAATATAATGAAACAAATGACCTCTTAAGTGTATTAATGAATTTCGCTTTTTAAAAGTGATATTGTCAATTTTAAAAGTTTAGAAGTATTAATTATTGCTTTAATAATTTTACTGTGCTGTCAAAAAAGTACACATATTTTGATGCGTTGGTGAACATACTAAAGCTCATGTTAAGTAATAGTTTTAAATGTACATAATGGCAGCTTAATGTGTAATTACCAATATACAGTAATACTTCAGTTTACCAGTTTAATTTGTTCCAGGAGCGAGCTCGTAACCCAAAATGCTCGTACACCAAAAAAAATGTCCCCATAAGAATGCACTAAAAATCAATTTATTCGTTCCACACGACCATAAATGCCCATTTAAAATATTTTTTTTGGTTTTACCCTATTAATTACAGTTAAAATTATAACCACTAAGATCTGATATAAATACTAATTAATAATTGACAATTAAACTCTAAAAATACTTGACAATTTACTGAAACGCGCACTTCAGCTTTGAGTAACCTCGCTGCTGGTGTGAAGGAGACGAGAGGAGGGAGGAGGGGGAGTGGAGTGTTACTGTCAGGAAAGGAAAACACAAAACCCGGATTCAAGTGCAAATGAGTGAATTTATCATAATAGTGCAGAAAACAAACAAAGTGACAATCCAGAGTGAAGGTCGTGAAACATGGAACATGGGAGACGGGAACATGGGCGATCCAAAGACAAAGACAGCGCGGGCATAAGAGACAGCGACTCGACAACACAGAAGTGGAGAGAAGTGAACTAAATAGGCAGATGAGATGAATCGGATGTGTGAGATCAGGAAGTGATCAGTGACCATGCCCCCACTCACACACACAGGCAGAACTATAAAACATTTCTCGAACTCCGATACATTGCTCGTACACCGATTTGACTTTCCATGCTCGTACACTGATTTGCTCATATACTGAGTCACTCGTAAACCGAGGTATTACTGTATTTAAATACATGGCATACAAGTTTTAATACACACACTGTTACGCACACGGTTGAAGGCAAGACGAGACAAGATCTACGTCCAGTGTTCTTTATTGTGACCCAAGATTTCAAATAAGTACTCAAAAACTAGGAAACATGCAAGCAAACAGAACAACTGTGGTAAACACAACATCGACAAATGCCGAGACAGGGCTAAACACAAGGCTTAAATACACATCAAACTCAGGGACTAACAAGACTAATTGACGACACACCTGAACCAAATGAACTAAATTAGTAACCATAGAAACAGAAAAGCACATGGGGAAACAGAACAAACACAACGCAGACAGTGACCAAACCCAAAGGTAACATACACAGTATATTTTAGTTTGCCATGAATGCCCATCAGCACACTGCAGACCTCTTCCCCTTTTTATAGATGGAGATTGCATACAAAGAATCGTCTTAAAGACATCTTAACGATATTTTCTAGATGACTAACATCTATGATGATTTAATGTCTGACAGGAGATGTAGCAAACACTCACACAGTGTCACATATCAACATGTTAGAGAGACGTGTGCTCTAAAACATGCTCAAAAAATGTGCCTTGTCACCCATCATCTTCGCCTTCTGTTTCTTCTTGTCGTCTCTTTATTTTTTCGAAGAAGCCAAATGGATGGACAAAGACTTGCATCTAAATCAAACTAATCTCCGAACAAACTAATCACCTCCTCTCACCCTGTGCGTCCCTCCATCATGGCAGTCTGAGCACCAGTCACCAATTTTATCCATCAATGGACGCACAAGCTATTTTTGGTGTTGTAATCACATCTCTGTGACTAGAAGCATGAGTGTATTATATAAAGCGTAAAGAGAAAATTGACGTTAGTATATGGTTGAGACAGTGCCTGTTTTTAAGCTCTTTTCCAAAAAATGGTAAGCATCTAAGACTCTGCTGTCATCATTGCATGCTTCCTTGTAAAAAAACTCAGAATATGCATTGCAAAAGCTCAGTGAAAATAATTCGAACCAGACACATTTCTGGAATAAATAGAATTCATTATAATACAGATTAATTATCAGTACAGATAAAAATAGTTTTTTGTTTAATTAAATATGTATCCAATATAACATAGCAATATGCTCTATTAAAATAATGTGTGAGAAGCACTATTTATGTGATCACAAAATCTGCAGTCTATGAAATAGATGTGAAAAGATGCGTGATTATGTTTTGATGCGTTGACTAACTTACTAAAGCACATTTAAGGGATTGTTTTAAATGTATAAAATAGCAACTTCATCATTACAAATGTGCAATTATTTGCATGAATGCTTGTCAGTACATTTGGCAGTACACTCTTTCAAAGACAATGTTAATCTCTAATTCAGTCTAATAAATTTTCATTTAATTGCAAATTTAGTGTCTGTAAACTGCATTCAGTTTTCACTTAAGTATATTGTTTTTTAGTAATTTGTTCAACAATAAGTACCTTTTTAAAAAGTATGCTGAAATGTACTTCTTTTTCACAAGGATGTGTATGTGTATGTTTTTGTGTCTGTATGGAATATACGGTTTGTACAGTACAATGTACTCATAATGATAGGTGCACCAACGTAAGTGCGTGCGTGTGTGTGTGTGTGATGTGACAGCTAGAAACGTGTGGTGAGGTGATGGTTCTAAGTCACAGTGAAAGTGACCAGATGGCGAAAGCAAACTGAAGCATTCCTCTAGCCGTGACTGCTCTGCATTTTAAACAGCCTGCCTCACCATGATCCCACATCACACACACACACCCAAACACGCAGGCAGGCAGAGCCAATTAGCATCGTGCTGCATTTCACACATTGCCTATAAACCTGAGCCATGAATATTTAGAGACAGTGGTCCACAGAGACAGGGTGAAATAGCACAGGATGTTATTACTGCTTCAAAAGAGCCTCCATGGCTATTGTGTTCATCTAACCACCTGCAAAGTACAATGTGCTCAGAAGTAGTGTTGTGAAAGGTGAAATGTGCCATTTCCAGTGTTTAATACATGATTGATCCTATAACAGTTAAATGTGCAGAGTCACCGATATTGTATAATTAGGTTGACTGATTTCCCTGAAAAGTGTAAAACTGTTGTTCTGTCATCATTGCTGACCGCCCATCCCAGCAACCAAAGAATAATGTTTAGGACACCCAATTAAAGACAGTCTCCTTGATTAAAAAAGCTACTTTCTTACAATATAGTATGCAAAATGCAGTACAGTAGTGTCCAAAAGTAATGTAGAGAAGGGATATTTGCTTTAATGACCCTACAAGATCATTGAAAACATCAATATATGAAGAAAATATTTTATATATATTTTTTAAATATATGGGAATAACAATACATAAAATTTGGTTACGGTATTTATCTGACAAAATTACTTGGAAAAACTACAGCTACATGTTTTATTTTACTATGGAAAAAAAACTAAAAACAAACGATATTTTGAAAAAAAAATCTTATAAGACATAAGCATACATTCACTAAAATATAATAAGTTAATATTTCCTTGGTTTTCTCTTGTTTTTGCATGTGTTCACAATTTTTTGCATGACAGCCTGACCAAGAAATGTCCACATAATTTGGCACTTGACATTATCACAAGCACATGCACAACTATGTGCTTTTAAAATCTTTATCTTTAGCTTTTAAAAGACAATTTTTATTTTATTTTTATTATTTTCATTTGAATAAAGGGTGAAGATGTCAGTTTTCTGATGTCAGTTTTTGGTCACTACTATGTGTCGAAGTTATGCCCAAATATGTAATATTCAAAAAAATTAATTTATATAACAGTGACATGAATGACACATGGATGACAGCATAAATAACATGACAATGACAACACAATAGATGAACAGTATGTCCAGATACACACTTGCATACTTTTAGAATATACTTTTAAATGGTTAAGAAGTTATTAATCAAATGCAGTGCATACTCTGACATAAGGCTCTATGATTTGGGGGGAAACATTATGTGCCATTTTTATTGATAAAAATTGTGATTGCACTTTAAAATGGAACTAAATAAGGTTTTTAGGACTGCACAATTTAGCAAAAAATTGTGTCCTTAATTTTGAAACAACTACAACAACAACAACAACAATAATAATTTTATACTATTTCAATTATAATAATTATTCATTTTCTTCATAATTTGAGTTGCGGTAACGTGACTGTGTAGCTGTTTCTTGAACTTGTCTCTTGGAATTTACATTAAAAGACTATTTCCCGGATTTTCAGCGACCATGTGGCAGATTCCCGGAACAAGACAAGAAATCCACTCCAGAGAACGCAAGCCCTGAATCCACGCTAGAGAGTGCAGAAAGAAAGAGAAATTCTCAAGCCCACTCCAGAGAGAGAAATTCCCTAGTCTGCTCCGGTGAGTGAATGAGGTCTAGTCTGTTCGAATGAGGGAGATCCCAGACCCCGACACAGACAGTATTGCATTGACATTACGGCCTTTTGTCTCCATGGGGGTGGCACACAAGAAGGCTCCAACACATGAAGAGGTATCATGTAAAGGCTCCAGCCCCTGACCAGTCCACTGAAGCCTCTATCCTCTGACCAGAGTCCAGAGAAGGCTCCAGCCCCTGACCAGTCCACTGAAGCCTCTATCCCCTGACCAGAGTCCAGTGAAGGCTCCAGCCCCTAACCAGTCCACTGAAGCCTCTATCCCCTGACCAGAGTCCAGTGAAGGCTCCATCCTCTGACCAGTCCACTGAAGCCTCTATCCCCTGACCAGAGTCCAGTGAAGGCTCCAGCCCCTGACCAGTCCACTGAAGCCTCTATCCCCTGAAGAGAGTCCAGTGTAGGCTCCAGCCCCTAACCAGAGTCCAGTGAAGGTTCCAGCCCATGAGCCCTCTCCAGAGTTTTCTCCAGTCCATGAGTCTACTCTATCCTACAACCCCATAGCTACTCCCAGAAAATGTTGACAAGAACATGGAGGCCGATCTTGCCTGGGCAACTGAACTCCAGGCCCGTCTTGGGCCCCTGATCCCCTTTGCTTTTTGAAACCTATTTCAAGGTTTGTTTTCTCAGGCCTCTAAAACACTGCTGTTGTGCAAGTGAAGGACCAGAGCTTCTGTGTTCTTCAGGTTTCTGTGTCGTGTGTTAATAATGACACTATATTATATTATAATAATTATATTAACAACGGAAATGAATTATACGTTTGGAAAGATTGGACTGCTCAAACTCAGAGCAGATGTTTGTGCAGTTTGTGTGGACCAGTATTTAATGCAAACAAAGGCGTTCCAAATGCAACACAGTGTAAATTAACACAGTGCTGTGCTTCACTCTGAAACACAAAGGACATATATTTATTTAATTAAATTGCATCATGTGTGATTTGACAATTGTTTTAAGCCATATTGCAAATTAAGTTTTATTGTTTATTAATCATGTACCCTATTCTGACAGAAAACAAATTTAGATGCAGATTTTTATTATTTTTACAGTTTTATTTGGTGCTACTAATGGTGCAGAAATTAAACATCTCACCTTTAACTGGGCCATCACATAAAGTGTTATGACTTTCTTTGCACTATGTTATTACAGATTAAATGTCATCAATGTGCTAAACCATGACCAAAAAGATTCAAAAATCGCAATCTAATCCCATATTATACACAAGGGAGGTCGAAGACTCGTAAATGACATGATATAATCCCCATAAAATGGAGCACCAAACTCTTGGATGCGTAACATATTTGAGTGGAATCTTCCCCAGACCTGCTAATGAATCTTACAGCTGTGCTGACTTAACACTCACACAGGCCAACGAGAAGATAAAGTATGTCTCTCCTCACTATGCAGTAAGAAAATATGTGCCCACGTCAAACGCAACACAACCCCCATACTGGCTTACATCCACAATGTCCTGCCAGACACTGTTTGTTATAAAGAGATGAACTCAATTCCCAGAGGCGTTGGGGTACTGCAGTACCCTACTGTCCCATGCACAGATGCTCCACAGTGGGCCATTCCTCAGAGACAGAAAAATAGTACACAGACGCAAATGCTTTGCCAACATATTGTCATATTACATTATAAAGTTTGGTCCTGATGTAAGTACATAGGATACAATCATGTTTCATGTGGAAAAAAATTCAACAGTACCAAAAAAAAAAAAGTTGTTACATTTTATTATTCCTTCTAAATCTAAATCTTGCAACAAACATAAAAAACATTTGACATGTTTGAACAATCAGAGACGAAACTTTAAAATTAAAGCATAATAGGTGTCACACCCTAACACTTCACGTGCTATCTTGACTCACGTGTTATTCTGTTTATACTTTTCCTTTTTAACTCTTTATCTTCTGCAGCAGGAAACAGAACAACTGACCAAAAATAAGCGGCTCAGATAAGCATCTTGCCATCACTCGCTCATACAACGATGAGACCCATAAATCATTGTTCTGGATCAGGGCGAACTATCACATACAATAGACCTCCCAGACACCTCCGGACTAGACTGGAGGGAGGTGATCATCAGGTATCTGGAGAACATCTATCTCTAATTCAGGATGAAGCCAGACCCAAAGCCCAACCCACCAAATTCGACCGCAGAGATTTCGCTAGAGCCCCTTGCAGATAGAGAGCTACCACCTGCCATACAATATCAGCCAGAGCCCAAGGAGACGAGGGCAGCGTTGACCCTTGCCACGTAATAGGACCCTGATTGTGAGTCTTACCAGGGATGTGAGCCAGCAACACCGGTGGCTGAGGGAATCCTGGTGGAAGTAGAGACTGAGGACTGGATGATGGACTGGTATCCATGCAGAGGTACTGACTCCCACCAAGTAACATCTGTTAATTCTGAATTCATTAATTTATTATGTTTAAAATTTGTATTTCTGTAACCAGTTCAGAAGTAGAATTCCTATCACTGATCTTATCAAGCTTACTTCCTTTACTAACTCGATTCCCTATGCTCCACCTCATCCTGTCGACCTATTGGCTCCACCTTGGCCCTTCCCACCCTCTGCTCCACTGGGTTCCCTAGTCCCACCGGCTCCCCCTTGTTGTCAGTTGTTACCTTGCTGCAATCTAATCCTCCACCCCTAAGACTGGAGCGGGCTCCCCGTTCCAATCGCCTCTGTCCTTAGTCTCACTGGCTCCATCTCAGCCCTCGTGTACTCTGACTACACCTTTAGCACTTGTCTCTGCATCTTTGCCTTGATCACCTGAACCAACAGTGTCACTCAGGCCTATAACTCAGGCCTTTTCGTCTGCACCTGGGATCCTCTGATATCATCTCCATTGGTCATCCCCCAGTTGGTTTGAAAAAAAACCACTATTAAATATAGTGCCGGCGGTGGCTCTGACGGTGACGGCGGTGGCCCAGGTGGGACCGGCTGGAGTGCCAACGGTGGCTCAGGTGGGACCGGCTGGGGGGCCGGCGGTGGCCCAGGTGGGACCGGCTGGGGTGCCGGCGGTGGCCCAGGTGGGACCGGCTGGAGTGCCGGCGGTGGCCCAGGTGGGACCGGCTGGAGTGCCGGCGGTGGCTCTGACGGTGACGGCGGTGGCCCAGGTGGGACCGGTTGGAGTGCCGGCGGTGGCTCTGACGGTGACGGCGGTGGCCCAGGTGGGACCGGTTGGAGTGCCGGCGGTGGCTCTGACGGTGACGGCGGTGGCCCAGGTGGGACCGGCTGGAGTGCCGGCGGTGGCTCTGACGGTGCCGGCGGTGGCCCAGGTGGGACCGGCTGGAGTGCCGGCGGTGGCCCAGGTGGGACCCAGGTGTCCGGAGGCGGGTCAGGGTGGTCCCGGAACTCAGGAGGCGGCTCGGGCAGGTCCCGGAACTCAAGCGGTGGCTCGGGCAGGTCCCGGAACTCAAGCGGCGGCTCCGGCGGCTCTGGTCACGGCTGCTCCGGCGGGTCTGGCCACGGCTGCTCCGGCGGGTCGGGCCACAGCTGGTCGGGCCACGGCTGCTCTGGCGGGTCGGGCCACGGCTGCTCCGGCGGGTCGGGCCACGACAGTTCAGGCGGCTCAGACGCTCGGGGAAGCAGTTCAGGCGGCTCGGCCGCTCGGGGGAAACACAGTTCATGTTCGGCCGCTTGGGAGAAACACAGGTCATGTTCGGCCGCTCGGGAGACACACAGGTCATTTTCGGCCGCTCAGGAGAAACACAGTTCATTTTCGGTCGCTCGGGAGAAACACAATTCATGCTCGGCCGCTCGGGGAAAACTCAGTTCAAGCTCGGCCGCTCGGGATAAACTCAGTTCATGCTCAGCCGCTCGGGGAAAACTCAGTTCATGCTCGGCCGCTCGGGGAAAACTCAGTTCATGCTCGGCCGCTCGGGGAAAACTCAGTTCATCGGCCACTCGGGGAAAACACTGCTCATCGGCCGCTCGGGGAAAACACTGCTCATTGGTCGCTCGGGGAAAACACTGCTCACCGGCCGTTCGGGGAAAACAATGTTCATCGGCCGTTCGGGGAAAACATTGTTCATCGGCCGCTCGGGGAAAACAATGTTCATCGGCCGCTCGGGGAAAACATTGTTCATCGGCCGCTCGGGGAAAACACTGCTCATCGGCCGCTCTGGGAAACAGATCACTAGGTTCTGCCGCTGGACTCGGTTCACACGTCGTGGGACTCGGCGACGCCCGCCCGGACGCTGACTGCCGGGACTGTTGGGATCGGAGCGTGTAGATCTTTAAGCACTTCGTCGCGGCTTCCATCCAGTGAAGACCAGAGAAGTCCGGAATATCCTGCGAGAAGTGCGGTAGCGCTCCAATCCAGAACAGCGTTTTAAGGCGTTCGCTGTTCACAGGAGCTCGGGCGGCAACGAGCGCAAAGTCCAATACGAACGTGGGGAAGTCCCGGTGGCCTTGGGCGAGTGTCAGCAGGTCCCGTTCAATCTCCATATTCCGTCCTTAATGGCGACGAACCAGGTCGGTGATTCTGTTAGCACTGAAGGTGCGTGTGATGCGGAGAGAGGCTCGGAACGCGGAGTCAGAAACAAAAACACTTTATTCCAAAATTGAAAACAAAAAGGCACTCGACGGTGCAAACTCTCGGACGGGGAACAAGGGAGCGACATCCACATGCATACAACTTCCATCTAACACTGACAATCACCGACACAGACACGGGGAACATGAAGGGGATTTATACACGAGGAAAATGGGAAACAGCTGTCATGATTAACCGGGTAATGACTAACAAGACAGGAGAGGGAAGGATCTGGAAAACACTGAGGAACCCACAAGTGGCAAATGTTATTTTTTAATTATTTATATTATAGATATATTATATCTAATGCCTAACCTGGAAAGAAAACAAAAAGTAATTAACTCTAAATATCATAGAAATGGAATATTAGGCTAAGGAGGTTTTCAGCACAACTTTAAAACAGTAAAGAAAGCACCAGTAATAAGTAAAAAAAAGTAAAGCACGACATAGTGGACAGAAAAATCTGAAAACTACGCAAACCTCCAATAATTAAATAAAACAAATATTTGTATGCATTTAATCTCACTTTATTGACCAACGTCCTTCCTGCTAACCTTTGATGATTCAATTAAACCATAAACAAAATACAAAAATTAAGTATTAAACTTTCTTCTTCTGCAATCCAGAATGGCAGCACAGCTGAATGGAATGTTTGAGCTGTGCTCTCTACTGCACACGCGTGAATGTGCATTTCCTTTAATATTAATGAGAGGATATACAGTTTGTCCATAAAAATTTGAAAACACAACACAAGTGTTTGTGTGTTAATTTGTGTTTACTTTATTTGTAAACATTTTAAGCAACACTGAATATGAATTATATTTTCCTATTTTACGTGACCTAATATAAAGTGAAAAATATTTACTCATAACAACAAATGAACAATTCTTTTACTACGAGCTAATTAAACAATAATATTGTGTTAATTACAGTGGCAATAAATGAAGAACTCACTATTTTTTTATAACCTATTAATATATTTACAATATAGAGATTACAATTTGTTTACCATGACTTAACTATAAGTTATTTTTAAGATCTTATTTTTAAGAACTTTATTACTATATACTTTTTACGATGTGTTACCAACATGTTTACAATATCTACCTTTTTCAGATCCACCCTTCTCTTACATATTTGTATAGAGTAAGTATCCAGAATAAGATTGCATTTTCATGCACCAGGTTTCTCCATCCACACCCATCTTGTCCAAATCCACTCAACCATCAGGCTTTATTACAGGCCATTATGTCAGGATGTGAGGAAAGCTAAGGCTGACTGAAATTAATTCCCTTTCTTGTCAGTCAATCAGTCCTTCCCTAAACATTATAAATGGATGCTGAATGTTCACTTTTGTAAGGCAGTGGAACAGAGCGAGAGCAAGCTTTTATTTCACTTTCAAGTTTAAGACCTCTTACAGGAACCCCACTGTATTGGTAGAACGGCTCTGTATCGTTGACCTTGGATTCATATGGCTGTTTACTGTTGATGGAGTATGAAGCTCCCAACCCTAAAGCAGCGGTGCTGTTCCTGGAGCAGGGCCAATGGCCTTACACCATGCAGAAAGGCACAGTTGAAGCTCAACAAAACAGAAGGAGGGGGAGGAATCCAATATGTGGAGGTGAGAAACACTGTCTGGTCCGAAAGTAAACATATCCAAATAAATCGTCTCTGTTATCTTAATGAACCAATAAAACAGGATACTATTGCATTCCTACTGCATGGTACGTGACAAACATGCTCTGAACTCCCTGCTATTTTGCATGCAGCAATGCACTATGGGCCCATACCCCTGTGATGGAAAATCTTCATGCCAAGTGTCATGAGGAGCAGTGAAATATTACTACAACATTTGTTGCTGTATATCAGGTCCTCTACAAGAACATTATACCCAAGACCATGAGAGAGATAAATTAGCTGACAAACATCAGCAGAAAGCATGGCAGCCACTACAGAGGACAGTTCACTGTAGGGCTGCAGAATATTGGAAAATATTGACATTGTGATACTTTGTTTTCTGCAATAGATATTGCGATATGAAAAAATAAATTACTTTTTACTCTTAAGACATCTTTTTTTTAGTGTGATCCATCCTTTAATGTCTTAACGATTTGGGAAAACATGAAAAATGTGGGTGTTCAAAGTTGGGTTTACTTTTTACAAGAACAAACTGTATTTCCACTTGAGTTCCCTTTCAAGGGAACTCACGCTGCGTCGAAACACTAGGGGGAACGCCTTAGCATGATTGTCTCGTGAAGCACAATCTAATCAATCACAAGATGACGTCATGAACCAAGAGGATAAAGGTGGGGCGGAACCTGGAAGCGGTAGCTTTAGCTTTAGTCTTCTGTAAGTCCTGTGAAATGGTCAAAGTGAAAGCAGTGTTGGCAGTGTGTGTGTTTAAAAGATCCACAGCTAGTTTAAAAACAACAAGCCATCCCAGACCATACTAAAAAAAACTATTAAGGCGAGTGAACAGCAGTTTATATTGTTTGTTCTCCCTGCCCTCGCTACAACCACGAGCAGGGACACACAGTCTTTGTGTTGTGGGAGTAGAGGTTTCAGCGTTTGAGGGCGCTGGCTGTGTTTAAAAAATATGCTCCGCTCTAGTGTTATAAATACTGATGGCATACTAACCATGCACCAGGTTCATGATCCTAAGATTCAGGTTCCACTCTTACCGAGTGAAAATGGAGGAAGCGCTTGATAGCTATCTTTCTCCACAATCCTTCCACAAATTTCATCTTAAGCAGTGAATAGATGAGAAAAAAGAGAGAATAAATATACCAAGTATGGGTTTTCTCTTTATGAGTTTTTTGGTGCGCTGGCTCCTCTCTGAGCCAAGCGGTTCAGTGTTTCAGGCGGTCCCGGTCGCGTCCTCGCAGTGTGGTAGCGCCTGGTCACCCCTCTTATTCTTATTCTTTCCACAGGCCATTTCCCTCTTGAACAGTTGAATTAATAAGAGACAAAATGCTGGGCAGAGCGCAGGGAAAGAAAAACAATGCAGACGGATGTTATGGCTGACAATCTATCCCCTCTCCCACTCCAACACTTGTGTTGTATATGTGCATTGGAAGCTTCAATACCAAGACAAATTCCTTGTGTGTGCAAGCACACTTGGCAATAAAGCTCTTTCTGATTCTGATTCTGATTCTCTTAGGAGGGTCCTAGAGCATTCTTTTCCTGTATTCAAATTGTACAGTGAAAACAGAATCTATAGTCGTCGGTAGATGGCTGTTTGTACCATCTCCGGATGGTAGTAAATCTTTGGCTAGCGAAAACCTTTTTCTGCGCCTCGAGATCTTTCTTTCAACTTTCAATGTGCGGCTTATGCCAGTGGCTGCGCGGCATGGGCAGCCGGGTACCTTGCCAAAGCGACACTGCTCTTTCCCAAGAGGCTGTTCTTCAGCCGCGGCTCAAGCTTTAGCCCCGCGGCGTTGACAGACGAGGATTTTTTCATCAGGGAGTAGTAGCAAGTATGTTGTTTGGTGGGTGTATCCGGCCCCTGTCAGGTTGGGTGCATTATTCCTTTGGAGTCAACCCCTGTGAGGGAAGGAATAGAAAATATGTATAAAAGGAGACAGCACTGCGTGCGCCTCATTCTCGTACTCCTTCAAGAGGGATAACTGCCCGTTAACTATGGTCGGCGGGCTCCCTCAGGGCGTTGTTAGCGGGTTCTACACCCCCTGCGCTTCGCCCCTCCCCCCCACCCTGTGGATGAGTAGGAATTTAGTACAGGAGTCGTTGATGTATCGCGACATCTCTTTAAAAAAAAAAAAAAGCTGGGGTGCGTTTTTTCCCCTTTTTGGGTAACCCCGCTATGTGTCTCGCGGTTCAGGCCCTCGACTGAGGTCGTTGCGGCTCTGTCTCCACTATGCATTTCTTGGTGCAGGCTCTCGTCTGAGGTCGTTGCGGCTCTGTCTCCACGGGGTAGGGCGGACTCCCGCAGTACCAGGACCTCACTGGGCTTCGGCCCTGAGGGGCCTGCCTGGCAGGTCTTTTTTCCTTCTGGGTTTTTTGTGCCAATGTCCTGGCTAGCTGGTACTGCAGAGTCTCCCCTCCCCCTCGGTGGGCCAGGAGGGTCTGCGACTTAATGCAAGGTATAGGCGGCATGCGGCTGAGGCCCCCTCGCCTCATGCATGCCATTATGTTCTGGTCGGGTCTAGTTGAGGCTTTTCCTGGTAGGGCTGGCCTTCCGCGGTCAGTTCCCTGGAACACGTTCGAGCAGCATACTTCGTCCGCTGAGGTGGCGTTGGCATATCGTTCCCACAGAGCTTTGCAACGCAGCTCAAGTTCCCTAGAAAGGGAACGTCTCAGGTTACGTATGTAACCATAGTTCCCTGAGAGGGAACGAGACGCTGCGTCGCTTAGCCTCAGCTCTGGCGCATGTCGGGCTTGTTCAGACACTGGGCAAGCTGCCGTTTCCGGTTTTTAGCATGCCTTTATACTCCTGGCTCATCACGTCCTCCACGTGCATTCACTTTGTTCAATTTGTGCTTCAGTGACAATTACGCTAGGGCGTTCCCAAAGTGCTTTGCGATGCAGCGTCTCATTCCCTCTCAGGGAACTATGGTTACATACGTAACCTGAGACGATTTCATAAAAATTATTTATTTTATAGTGCAACTATAAAATGACAAAACTAATATTTATATCTTAATTTTCAAAGGTTAAAGTATCATCTTCCTTTTATTTTATAGTTGCCAGCAAAAAATTCTACATGTGCTTCTAGTTTTGTCACTGTGTTGTTAATTTACACACATGCAGGTCATGGTTTACAGCAGCTCAGAGAAGTATAAACATTACATGCTGCATGCATGTAAATGAATAAGGTGTCTCGCTTCACTATGAAACTACTTCACTATGAGTAGTTGACAAAATTGTCAAAATTTGACAATTTTGATATACTGTACAGCCATTATACATTCTAACGTAACAATAACTACTCTGTAGCGAAGAAAAAAAATCTGTCCTTAAGCTAAAGTTTTTTTTCTAAACAGGAAGTCAACCTGTTCTACACATTCATTCCTGTTTGTCACAAGCTTACATATCTGCACTAAACAGCATGATTGACGGAGTCACTGGGCTATAGCAACACCGTATGTTCCCTTCCCTTCCAATTAATTTCAGACTTAAGCATTAATTGGTGAGCCTCAGAGGTGTGCACACTAGAGTAAACAACACATGTTTACCATCAAATCTATGAATAATATTCTGATACAGACCCACCCTTGGCTAATGACAGGCAAGTTCGACTCCAAGGCAGACCTGATTTAGAAGCAGTCGGGACCCAGTGCGATCCAGGCGTGTCTGCTGGGTTTCAGTTTCACTGGGTTAATGAGAGACCCAGATGTTTTGGCTCTTTCTTCAGGGCATCCCGGGCTGAGCTGCCTGCAGGTCTACTTTCTTCAAGTCTGAAGAGTGAAAGCAGCATATTAAATGCAGATTGTCCATTATTATTCTCTGCAAAACTTCAGTTAAGTTTTCCATAGCCTAGCAACGACCCTGGCAGCATACCTAATAGAAATTGACACATGTAAAGTCTTTATCTCGCAGTGAAGACACCATTTAAGCTAAATGTGTTTTATATGAATCACAAAATAAAATTATTGTTACTTTTATTAATGTTTTTTTCTCAATCTACATAGTCAATAATCTGGGCCAAGATCTCCTTCAGTTCACCATCAAAGCAAGCCATTGTCATTCTTGGTTAAATATGTCTGGTTTAATTCCATTGTCATACATATCTTGAATATGTTTTTCTATGATTTTTCCTCACATCTATATTCTCTCTACCTCAACTCATCAAAATCTAAACTAAGACATCTAACACTTTTTATAGACAAATTATTTTTTCAAAATATGTAAAACAGAATTATTATGAAATATTACGCCTTAAAATATATTAAATATATTAAAATATATTGTAATTTAAAATAGATTTTAATATGTTTTAAAATGTAATTTATTCCTTTTCAAAGCTGTATTTTCAGCATCATTACTCCAGTCTCCAGTGTCACATGATCCATCGGAAATCATTCTGATATAATGATTTGATACTCAAGAAACATTTATTATTATGAATGAAATAATTGTTTTACATTGAAACCATAATACATTTTCTCCCAGTGATACATTACTTTATTAAATAGAAAGTTAAAAGAACAGTATTTTTTTGAACAACTATAAATGTATTTTTGTCATATGATTCTGATCATTTGATCAATTCAATGCGATCAAGTTTAATAGTAAAACTATTAATGACCCAACACTTTAGAATGGTAGTGTTCACTATATGTACTTTTATTAATATGTTGTGAACATGTTGTGTTGAGACTTGTGGTCTTGTGAACAATAATTCTTCCATATAAAATACATTAATACCTCGGTTTACGAGTGACTTGCTATACGAGCAAATCGGTGTGCGAGGATGGAGGGTCAAATCGGTGTACGAGCATTGTATAGGAGTGCGAGAAATTTTTTCCCTCACCCACACACATTTTTGTGTGTAAAAGTCCTAACGCTCAGCATCATCACGCGCATTTTTACTGGAAATATCCTAAACACAGCCTCTCATAAAACGGTCACGCGGTTCCAACCCCTTTATCACCCCTTAACTCGTTCATTCACCACAGTGCATAATTTTATTTTTTTAAGTGATTTACAGCAGTTTTACCCCGTGTTGTTAACATGAATTAATTGTGATTGCTATTGTTCACGTAGTGAAATATACACAAACAGTACCTCTCAGCAGTAACTGTCATGAACGCCGACGGTTCATGAATTCATTGTCTCCTAGTTCTGCCTGTGTGTGTGTGTGTGTGTGTGTGTGTGTGTGTGTGTGTGTGTGCACTGACACACCTGATTCTCATATCATCTGCCTATTTAATTCACTTCTCTCCTTTGTGTGTTCATTTGAAGCTCCCCGTCTGCCATGTTCCATGACCTCCACTCTGGATTATCACTTTGTTTATTTTCTGCACTATTATAATAAATTCACTCATTTGCACTTGAATCCGGGTTTTCTGTTTCTCCTTGCTTTCCCTGCTCCCCCCTCCTCCCTTCTCTCGTCCCCTCCACGCGTCCCCTCCACGCATGCTGCTCAAAGCTGAAGTGCATTACAGTAAATTGTCAAGTATTTTTAGAGTTTAATTGTCAATTATTAATTAGAATTTATGTGAGATCTTAATGGTTATAATTTTAACTGTAATAGATAGGGTAAAACCCTGTATATTTTTCTTTTTATAAGAAAACTCTGTACTGTTAGCAATGTAGCATGTGAATTATGTATATGATTTATATTATGATGTTGTCATGAAATATATGCTTTTCTCCACTGACTTTCTATGATTTTCAAAGCGTTTCTAAGGATGCTGATTGTTAGAAGGCAGCTCTGACTCTGAGATGAAGAACAGGGACATGGTTTATATAACATTAGCACTATATTATTATCTGTTTGATAATGTAGTAAAAAAAAGGCTAGTCATATTAATTACCATTATACGTTTAACGTTGTAAAGAGCAAAACCACTGTGCAGTGTTTACCTCTTTTTACTGTGTAGTGAATACCTGATACACTGATTTGTCACTGGATCAGATAGTCGGAGCTGCTGTGAGTGAGTGGAGGTGGAGCAAATTTGCATATTCATGAGACATTAATAGAATATCATTCTGTATTTAAATTTTAATCACAAGCAATGCTCATGGCATGAGACTGCATGAAACAATGCATTCGCATAAAAATAAGCAACATTTAAAATTAACATTTAAACATACTTTTGTATTGCATCAGAACATCCTACTACAACAAAGACTACTTACTTGTTTAAGAGATGATATTAGGTGGAAGTAACTAGGCTTGAACTAGAGCTCTTTCGATGATGATTTGAACTGAAATCCATGGGTCATGCATTCTTTTGTATCTAATGAGTAGCATCAAATAAATCAGCTCACAGTAAAATTGTGGCTCTGTCTTGCGGAGAAGGACTCAATTTCATAAAAGTCAAGTTCATTCAATAAATAGGCTTATTATGAGGCATTTCATAAAGTTTACTCAGTTCCTATGAATAAATGTTTGATATACCAGTAAGAAAACATTCTTCTCAACAGCTGACATACAGCAGCACTTTTCTCCCTTTAGAGAGATTCACTCTGTGCAGGCTTTAATAGAACTGCTGTTGCATGAAGATTATGCATAGAATCAGGAGAAAAAACATCTGATATGTGGCCAATTAAAAATAGAGAAAACCAGCAAAGGAGAGAAGAGACTTCATTTTTCCCTCCAGAGAGGCAGACACTACAGACATGGTCTTATTCACCCCACGGGTTGAAAATGCAGATGCATGCTAGATCAGTTCAGGTGCCATCCAGCTTTTTTGTCAAGAATTCATTTGGCATTATTCATCAGCAATCCAGCATAAAATCTTGAACAATGTGTTCTGTTAAGTAAGATAATTGCTTCAACACACGCGACAAACAATGATTTCACAACATAATCAGTTACATGCTACAAGGCTGATGATTAATCGAAATGTATTTTGTCCTATTTTCTCTGTTCACGTTCATTTGACCAAAGCAAACCCCTCTAAGACATCTTGTCAGAGATGCCTGGATGAACAAATAAGCAAATTATCAACTAAAAACAAGCAAATCATAGCATGAGACAATGAATTCATCAATTTACTAATGTGCTCTCTTGCATGGAGTGCACTGGATCCTTGGGGCCGTTAACAAACAGGATCAAAATAGCAACATAAGCTCTGAGCCTTAGATATTTTAGCCCATAGTGTGATTTTTGAGCCTTGAGTTGTGTTCTGCAGCTGCAGCTGTGAAGATAACAACATGCAATTGAAATTCTCAAATTCTGAGTTTTGAATATGGAAATCTTTTATGCTTTGAAATCTCTAAAGATGGCTGATGAGCGAGACAAAGGGAGAAAATAATAAAAGGAACAAATGCATAGCTGAAGGGTACAGAATAATGTGCTGAATTAAAAAAAAGCCTGTTTTCCGAGAGGGAATATTTGCCTTAAATATAGGTGGCGGCCCAGCACATTTAACACAGTGAAAAAAGAAACACTTGAATATGACATGCCCTTCTTTTCTTTGCTGGTGTTAGGAGGCATTAGCGTTGCCCTGGCCACAAGATCTGACAGCGGTTCAAAATGTATGGTGCAAAAATTGAGCTTCAAAATGCCTCCTGCTTAAATCTCATTCGATTAAGTATGTAATACCACCAGCGGGAGGTCACAGGAAAGCTTTGAGTATCTCCATAATCCACCTGCACTAAACAACCTGTGATGTACATGCCGGTGTTTTTCTCTGCGGCTGTCTTGTGCTTCTGTCAGACTACTTCAGGTTGACTCATCAAACCCTCAAAACTCTAAGCACATGAGATTATCCTGCCCTGAACCAAGTCTCCTTTCTGACTGACCTTTCTGACATGGTTATTTTAATGTGTAGGAGAAGAAATGTTTAACTCAAGCTATGCACCGAATTATCATTCTAACCCACATTTTTCCATCTGAAAATGTTTTAAATGACAGTGACGAAGTGACCATTTAGCTGATATTAAGATATAAATCAGACATTTAACTGGTATTCAAAAGAATACATATGTTTTGGATGGATTGTTGTTTACTGCATTAATATTTATATAAATAACAAAGAATTTGAGGTATTTTTGCCTAACATGGTTTAACGAGATCCCATGGCTAAAATATCTAAACACTAAGCTTTTAATGGTCTTCACCAAAATTATTGGTCAGAAAATGTGCTACATTTAAGTAAATGCAGTACTTAAAAATCCATTTCTGATTTAGAAAAATCATCAAAGACAGAATTAAGTTTTTTGGCAGAAACTCCGAGTTGCATGGCTGTTGGCCATGAAAAAATCCTTTCTGAGAGTTGACAGACAAACTGAGTGTTTGCTGGATAAACAGATTAATTTATTGTAATATTATGTTAATGCAGTTACATCAAGTTAATTCGATTAACTGATCCAAATATTTATAATAAATGATGACAGGTTATAATGAATAATCCATATTTCCTGTTTGCTACAACAAAACTAAAATGTTACATTTTAAGATACAAATAACATACAAATAATACATTTCTCAAAACTTGAATCAAACACGATTTTTTAAATATCCTTTTCTTTGCTTAGATATCATTGACCTGCATAGCCGCAAACAAACTTTAATTAGATTAAAGGCCCCATTTAATTCACAAAAATCAATGAGTAGGCTTTACCACTCTTAAGACCCAGGACAACTAACCATCAACTCATGAGGACTCTGACTACATATATAAATACAATTTTGTTCTGGTAAATAATTTTGGTTTTGGAAAGCGAAAGATAATAGATCATGCTTTCAACAAAGAAATTACTGTATTGGACATACAGTATCTGGGACAAAAAGCATATTCATCAATGGTTGTTTGTGGTTTTTGTCCATGAAACAAATCCAAACCAAGATGATCTATATATCCACATCAGCAGAAGGTCATGTGAGGCCCCAAAGGAGCCTTTATGTTCCTAGTTTCCCATTAGTTCTTTATCATTTGTCACATATGTTTTCTTCTGTCAAGTAAGGAAAGAAAGGAATTTATATTGTTGTGTCTTATAAAGAAGGGAGGGAAACTGAATGCTGCACTCCAGTAGAGTCTGTCATAATCATATATGTGACAATGTTCGTGAGATGGATGTTGTGTCTTTTAAGCGCAGAGAGTTTTAATTAAAAGGGAAAGATGATTCATTGCCACCACAAATCTTGTCTCATAGCTGGAGTTCAGCTCAGGCGTGAGCTTCGGTTTGCGAGCAAAATAAATTAAAGGTGAAGAGTGTAATTTTGGTGCCACCAGAATTGCAATCAGTTTGTTGTTGTTGTTGCTGCTTTTGTCGCTGGCCTAACTGGCCTTATCATCAGCTTAGCTTTGGCTGAACTAAACAATGGCTGCTGATTCTGTCTCTACTGGTGCAGAAATGACTCACTTCACTATTAAAAAGTGACATTACAGATGACAGGGTCCTAAGATACATGCCTTAGATTTAATGTGCACTTATAGTTGGTCTTTGTCATGGGTATAAATTGTCAACATCATCGAAAAGGGAAGAAGACTTTGACATTCAACACTCTCACTGTCTGATGACATCATGCAGGTCTCTAGAGTTCAGATATACACATATTTTGCTGAAGTCAGGGATTTCATTCACATGGAAAACTAATCAGAATTTGACTTGTAGGTGACCTCTGACTTCACGCATTATTCAGCTCATAGTTCATCTATTTTGACAGGGGGCAAAAAAACATAGGCCTGTCTGCCTTTGAAATCAAAATATGGTTGTGGATAACAAAATTGAAATTGTGAGGAAAAACATTGACATTCATATTACCATGAATCTTCATCTTGTTAATAAAATTACAGATAAAAATGTCAATGATGACAAAGACGAGGTGAAAAATTGAAAATTGCAAAGTGAAAATATTACTGCAAGATATGAAAAATGAACCAAGATTTTTTGTGTTTCTGAAATAAATCACTTACGCTCACCATGGCTGCATTCATATGATCAAATATACAGTTGTGACATGAAACTGAAAAACAATGTAAATGTGTTTAAAAGTTGAATTTTCAATAAGACTCATGTGATCCTTCAGAAATCGTTCTAAGATTGTCACGGCCCTGTCTTGTCATTGTTCCCTTCCAGGTGCCTTTATGTATCTTCCAGGTCCTTCACGCTCCCGTCTGTCTAATTACTTACCTAAAGTCTTATCATTTGTTTCCTATTTGCCTCATGTGTATTTATACCCTCCTGTGTTCCCTTGTCTTTGTCAGTCGTTAACATTGCTTATGTGATGTTTAGCTGTGTGTGGATGCTTGCCTTTGATCCTTCCATGTTCGCACTATATGAGTGCTTTTTTCAGTTCTAGTTCAAGTCTTCTGTTTTTCGGTTGTAATTAAAGCTGAGTATCTGCAGTTTCATTCCTCCGAGTTCTCCTTTTCTGCATCGCACACCAGCACCCAGCATCACCGGTGACAAATATGATGCTCAAGAACCCTTTTTTAAATATTAAATTATGTTGAAAAAAGTTGCTAAATATTTTAGTGGAAACCGCAAAGACGATTTTTCAGGATACTTAGAATGAACAGTATTTATATGAAATGGAAATCTTTTGTAATATAATAAATACCTTTAATGTATTTTTGACTCATTTAATGCATCCTAGCTAAATAAATAGAATCAACTATGAAATCCATGTTAATTACCTAATAATATTATGTCCCAGTGTGTACGGTGATTGTTTTCTAGGATGAAAGAGTAAAAAAAAAAACGATTACATCCCAATCCATAGGCATATTCTACAGACATGAGTTAACGTGTAAACTGCTTAAAATGAGCACCTTTTAAATGAAGACAGGAGTGTTATTTTTTCCTTTGACTCCAAGCTGAAATGAATACCATTGAAGGAAGTTGAGTCAAAAGTGCTGGCAGCTGGACTAGACGTGAGATCATGAGACACCAGTTTAATACTGAAACCTAAAATAGATCCCAGAGGCCTGAGATTTTGACATCGTCCAGGACTCATGAACTCTTGCTATTACACCCACTGACTGAAACAAATGATTAGGATGGGACTATCCAAACATACAGAACTCCGATAATATGCTCTTTCCATGGAATGCTGGAAGCTCATTCATATTAAAATACTTTCTCCTTTCCAGGCTTAATGTGACAACCATAAGTGAGCCATTCATAAGTAACCGTACCCCAGTGGTGCAAGTAAGTCCGACTAACTACACATTTTCAGGAAACCAGTTTGAAAACAGCAATGTTTTCTTGTGGTTATGCAAGCAAAACAATTACGCACTGCCGCTTTAAGAAACATAAACAGTTTCTGTTAACTGTCTCAGGGAGACATGCAACTTTTTGAACTTATGTGACAAACTGCAATCCACAACAAAAATCCTTTGTTGTGTCATGCACACATACACACTTACACAAACACAGTAAGACAGGGAACAGAGTGTTCATCCAAATATCCTATCTCACTAACACAGACACATAGAACAGCCTTGGGCTTTGTCTTGTTATATGAAATCCTCTCAAAACATCTCTCACTTTTTCCCCTGCTTCACCCTCTATCACTCACTTTGCTTATCCTGGTTTGGATGTGGTCACTGTTGTGTGCGGTCCTGCAGGGCTTCATGGCACTCATAGGTCTTGTCGGGACAGCTGAATCATGGAAATCATATTCATGCCCAGGCCTTTATGCCAGCTAAATGAGATTCAGCACCCTGGCAAAGACGCATGAGCCTCACGGTCCATCGCTCAAGATCCTCACCATCTCCTGTGAGATACGATCCAAGCAGTGCCAACCTCAACAACAGCAGCCCTTAGCTTGGGCACAAGGTATCCTTACCTCTGTGTTCATGGTCCTTCCTCATCGTCTGCCACCATATGTTTTCACAAGTCTCAGTTTTTCTACTTTTGGTGTCCCTATCTCTTGCTCTCCTCCTATATATCAACAAGATGAAGTGGCCTTATAGTGACCATCTCAGCCTTTAATAGCCTCCGTAAATCACCACAGGTTTAGCGCAGCACAATAGCAGCAGTGACCCATTCATCACCTCCACTCTGTAAGAGTCCCGTGACACATCAAGTTAATTCCAACACCATTACTATACCATTTTAATTAAAAAGTTATGTTTTTGATTAAAATGAACATTCAGAGCCTACAACTTTTATAAAATCTTAATTCTAAAAATCTTTAAAATCTTAAATCTTAATAAAATAGATTATAATTATTATATATACTTGAAATATCTAGACAATCTAGATTTGTGTGATTTTTTTTCTTGCAATACACTTTAATCATCAAATTAGAATAATATTTTTGAAAACATAAAAGTAATAGTAAAATTACAGATAAAAATGCCAATGATGACAAAGACGAGATGAAAAATATAAAATTGCAAAGTGACAATAATACTGCAAGATATGAACCTTGAACTAAGATTTTTTGTGTTTCTGAAATAAATATCTTATGCTCACCATGGCTGCATTCATTTAATCAAATACAGTAATACCTCCGTTTACGAGTTTAATTCGTTCCAGGAGCGAGCTCGTAAACCAAAATACTCGTACACCAAAATAAGTTTCCCCATAAGAATGCACTAAAAATAAATTAATTCGTTCCACACGACCATAAATGCCCATTTTAAATATTTTTTTGGTTTTACCCTATTGATTACAGTTAAAATTATAACCATTAAGATCTCACATAAATTCTAATTAATAATTGACAATTAAACTATAAAAATACTTGACAATTTACTGTAATGCACTTCAGCTTTCAGCAGTGGAGGAGACGAGAGGAGGGATGAGGGGGAGCGGGGAAACCAAGGATTCAAGTGCAAATGAGTGAATTTATTATAATATTGCAGAAAACAAACGTGCGTGGGTGAGGGAAAATTTTTCTCGTACACCGATACAATGCTCGTACACCGATTCGAACCTCCATGCTCGTACACTGATTTGCTTGTATACCAAGTCGCTCGTAAACCGAGGTATTACTGTATATAGTTGTGAAATGGAATTGAAAAATGGTTTACACAATTTAGCTATAAATTAGATATCGCCAAATTTGCAACCCTGGAAGGCTAGTTCTGATGGCAGCAGGATCCAACGTTGTCCCTTTTGGCCTGCTGTACATGAGGCACCTGCAATGGTGGTTTTCCCTGGAGGGAAAGCCTTTTGGCATAATTTAAGTCAGGGGTCTCAAACTCAAATGAGCTGGGGGCCGCAGGAGGCAGAGTTTGGGTGAGGCAGGGCCGCATCAAGTATTCCACAAAAAAAATATTTTCTCAAACGTCATTATTGACAGTTCTTTAACTTCAATGGGTTCTTCTTCTATGTACTTGGACTTACTGAAGTTCAAGGTTGAGGAAAACGTTACTAATTTTTTCGAGATACTAAGTCCTTATTATGATAAACTCTCATTATTTTGAGAAGTCAATATCATGAAACTTTCTCATTTTTTCCAGATATTAAGTCATTATTATGAGAAATTCTCATTATTTTAAGATACTAAGTCATTACTATGATAATCTCTCTCATTATTTCGAGATACTAAGTCATTATTATGAGAAACTTTCTCATTCTTTTGAGATAATAAGTCATTATTATAAGAAATTTTCTCATTATTTTGAGATATTAAGTCATTATTATGAAACTTCTAATTCTGTCCAGATTACTAAGTCATTATTATTAGAAACTCTCTCATTATTATGACTTAAATAATCCTTTTTTTTCTCAACTGTGGCGGAAACGGGCTTCCATACTTTCCTGATGACATGAACATCGTAATATTTTATATGGTAGAAAATACAGATATAGGCGACTGCTACCGGCTGTTAATTATTAGCTGGGACTGTGGGACACCATTAATAAATGTATTATATACAAACAATGTGATGCAGCCACGGATGCGATATTTACTGGATTTTATTTTCTATATTATAACACTGATGTCCCGCAAATCAGCCCATTTCAAATGATGGAAAAACAAATACAATCCGCATGACGCTAAATCCAACGCCGATAACATTAACATTCGCTTCGTCCAGCTCAAAGTAGAACATGCTCAATTTCAATCACAATAAGAAGTAATAATTCTATGACGGCTTTGACAAATGTGATGTTACACGGGCAGCTCCACAGTTGTTTCTCTGTCTGCATCAAGCCCGGCCGATGCCCCGCCCCCGGGAGTCATTTACTTCACTGTGATTGGCCCCCGGGAGTCATGTACTCCACTGTGATTGGCCCTTGGGAGTCATATACTCCGCTGTGATTGGTTGGATTGTACATCTCCAGCTCCACCTCGCACGAAAAAGGAATCTTCCGCACACAACGCGGTAAAGCGTTATTCATTCAGTACTCGCGGGCCGCACTTACATTAAACTTTCAAATGGTCCCGCGGGCCACAAAATATCGTTTCGCGGGCCGCAACTGGCCAGCGGGCCGCATGTTTGAGACCCCTGATTTAAGTCATGCGGCAATGCTTACGTGCTTTGGCAATGTGGAAGAAATCCTGGTTCCTATCCCAAGGGCCTGTGCTGGAAGCTCCTTGTCATCACAAGATGCTGGAAAGCGGTTCTAGATGGACGCACATCAACACTCTAGAGATGATGTTTGCCTTCATGGCTCTCAGAGCCTTTCTCCCAGACCTCAGAGGCCACCATGTGCTTGTCCAGTCAGACACCTTTTCCACTTAGCTGGAATTCTCCTTTGCTGGAATTATCCAAATTCTCCTTTGGTCCCAAGGGAAGCTGCTCTCACTGAGGGCAGCTTATATCCCGGGAGCCCAAAATCATGGAGCAGAAATCCTGCTGAGGCAGGGGCTAAGGCCCAGGGAATAGAAGAATAGAAGCTCCATCCAGATGTGGAGGAGCACATTTGTTCAGCAAGGCCTAACTGGACTTGTTTGTGTCTCGAGAGATGTCTCACTGTCCACTCTAGTTTTCCCTCATGCATCCAGCTTCTCTCAGACTGGATGCTATGCTTCAGATGTGGCCGATGCTAAGTCTAAATGCCTTTTCCCCCGATTGCTCTGCTCCCATTGGTTTTGGAGAGAGTTCGCCGGGACAGGGTCCAACTCACCTTGATCGCCCCACACTAACTAGGCAGAGTGATGTTTTCAGACATTGTGTTTCTCCTTGACGACTCTCCATGAGAGACTCCGATCAGGAGGGGCCTGTTGTTCCAGGCAGGGGGTTTAATACTTCCCCTTCATTTCTGCCAGCATGGAAATTTCTCCTGAATAAATCTCAGTGGGTCCAACATTCAATCGAAAAGGGTTACAGTTCGGGGATCATCTGTTCAACCCAGAGTGGTGGCATGCTCTTGTTATGGAACAGGAGGTAAAAGCTTTGAGCCAATTGAAGAGGTTCCAGTCAAGTATTTGACTCTTAAAGTGATGTTCCTCCTTGCGATTCCATTTCTTAAAAGAATTGGAAATTTGCTTGAAATTTGCTGGAAAGTTTCATCAGTTGGCCCTTCATGCTTGGAGTTGGCTTTTCTCCACCCTAGGCAAGGCTATATCTCTAAAGTCCCCACCAATATGTTCTCACCTATTGTACTACTGGCCTTCTGTCCTCCCCCTTTCAGGATTGCAAGTCGACAGTTGAGGCTATATCACTAAGTTATGAGATGACTGGGTTGCCTACCTCTTTGGCAATCAGAGTCCACTCAACAAGAAGTGTGGCTGCTTTGAAAGCCCTCATTTCAGGGGTCTCCCTTCAAGGCCTATTTGATGCAGCAGGGTGGTCTCTGCACACATTTGTGCTCTTGTTGCTATGTTCCCGCAGCATTTTTGACGCAACACGAGTTCCGTTGAAAGGCAATGTCTCGGCTACGTATGTAACCTTGGTTCCCTGAAAAGGGAACGAAACACTGCATCACGGTGCGTCAGTGACTATTTCAGCCACATAGAAGCTGCCACTGCTTTGTTTGGCATGCCTTTTATGGTTTCCTGGTTTATGACATCCCTCACACAGGACATCTCTTCACACCATTGTTTCGATTTCACTTGTACTTCATGAATCACAAAGAGTGTTCCCTCAGCGTCTTCAACACAGAGTGTTGAATCACCCGAGTTCCCTCTTCAGGGAATCAAGGTTATATGTAACCAAGGTGTTTTACTGCAATAAATTGAATATAAATTCAAGAGATTGTCAAAATTGTTCTATGATTATAATGGTTGAAAACAGTCAAACAGGTTTAAACCTCAGAGGTTATAGTGAATATATTTCATATTCATATCACATATTTCACGTGTCTAGGTTCTTTTAATCCTATTTGATTGTTTGATAATAATGTAATGCCATTAACACGTAAAGTCTACCCTGTTCACAGA
This sequence comes from Rhodeus uyekii, assembly GCA_037043235.1. Taxonomy (NCBI): domain Eukaryota; kingdom Metazoa; phylum Chordata; class Actinopteri; order Cypriniformes; family Acheilognathidae; genus Rhodeus; species Rhodeus uyekii. Next base: position 876,942 of record JAWRVZ010000156.1, on the reverse strand, counting down.
AAATAGCATGATTGTGTGTTCTCCCTACAGGAATGTATTTAAGTGTGCAGAGAGGGTGAAAATGCAGAGTGAAGTGACAATCAACTAATCCAGCACTAATCCACTTTTATTGCTTTTTCTCTCTGTTGGCCATCAGAAGTTGAGGATGTCACATACCTGATGCTCTCTCTCTCTCTCTCTCTCTCTCTCTCTCTCTCTAAATGTCTCCCTGTGCTTCATCAATATCTCCATGATCAACTGACTCAGCTAGACATTCATATCAGTCTTAGACTCTAATGGGGATTGCACAAAAACTCGCAAGCACTATATGAAATTTAACAGTTCTAATCTGATTGGCTGGCTTCTATATGCAGTTTCTTGCAGTTAGAGTGCACAAGTCTGCCTGGAAGCACCAACTGATACAATGACATAATTCACACTCACGTGCCAATAATAAGATTTGGGAAATACTGCAATTAGTAATATTGCAATCTTCATGTAAACACGATATTTCGAACAAATTGATGTGATTAAGTTTGTAATTGGATAAGATGCAGTAAAATCTGTGGCGTATTCCAATTTGAATCTCAACAAACAAGCATGTAAAAATGTTTAACACTATCTATTTCTCCCTGACCAAAGTGTGCATGTGCTTGTGATATTGTTATGAATATGAGCTCTGCGCTCCCCTCCCTGGCCACCAGAGGGAACTCACACTTATACTGACACTACACTACACACTACATTACCCAGATACCCTCACACTGGACTGATTACACACACCAGCTGAAAACCATTATGACTGTTTGTTCACTCCAGCTGTTTTCCATCATATGAACTATAAAAAACTCCTTCACCCATACACACTCTGCGAAGTCTTGATTAGCCCTGGGTATCAATTCTGAGCGTTACAATTCCTGCCTGTTTAGTCTGCCTGTTTGCCTGTGTTTTGATCCTGTTCTGCCTGCCCTGACCTGTGCCTGGAATACGTTTATGATTGATAACTGCCTGTCTCGACTATCGCCTGTACCACGATCCTGATTCCGTCTGCCTGCCTTTGTGATCCCTGCCTGTTTTACCATCCATGTATGATCTCTGTTTGCCCTGACCTTCCGACTGCACGACTACTCTTAATAAAGACAAAGCACGTGGATCCCTGCCTGTGAGTCACGTTTGTTACAGATATACATGAATGACATTGTCATGTGCATGTTTTATAAAACATTGTCATGTTTTATATAGTCCATCATTGTTCCTGAAAATATTGATACATATATATATATATGGAACATTAGGTTAACTCCAGCCATGCTGATAAGCATGAGGGAGTAGATTTCAAACAGAAATGATCAATATTTCCCCAGCTTCCTCAAATGATATTGATCTATGTAAAGGAAAAGATCCTGGTGCTCAGCAAGCCGTAATGCTGCAGGGACAGGTGGCTGTAGTTTGGTCATGTCTGGCCTGTGTTTTCACAGATGTGTTCTGCTATCTGGGTCAGCTGTAAGTAGTGCACACCCATTCTGACAAAAAACAGGCCTACAAAACCCACAGAAGGTTTTGGGTGCAGTCAAATAATTTGTCATAGCAGGGTGGGATCCAGACATCATTGCATGACATCAGATTTACATCCTCCATGGCCCACAGAAAGCAAGGATTGACAGACTTTTCAATCGAGACAGAACTGTAAAAACGTAAAAGATTTTGTCAATTAGATGATGATATTGTGATTTAACATGAGTTGCAGAGCATATTATTCCTTTGTTGGCATGTATTGAACTAACATAGCAAATGAGAAATGTCCTTCAGCAGTCCAAATTAGAGGTTTAGAGTTGATGTGAATGTGAAATGTGAAATTAGTATTTTATTACAAAAATAAAATGGATTACCACTGGCTAAACAAGTATTCTGAAAATGTCACCAAAAATAGCCTTCCCCTTTTTGTGTCAAGTTCCTTTTCTGCATGATTTATTTTCGCTTATTTTTGTGTGCATATGACCAGAATGTAGTCTGTCATATTCAATTTACTGAGCTTTCTCTTCGGTCTATTTCTGTCTGCTGTATGGAAATCAACTGTTATTGTATTAGTTGTTTCGCTGTTATCAGGTCCCAGACTAAAATGCATGTTCAAGCTATTTTAACCGAAAGCAACTTGCAGTGACATATCTTAAAATATGTAAGTGCCATTGTTTTGTCTCAAGAGGCACACCAGTAATATTGTTGTTGTTGTTTCTAAGCCATGTTTATAAAAGCTACTTAAATGTCCTAATTGAGCTAAGGACTGATCCTGGCTTGATCTAAGCCATGTCTGTGAAACCAGGCCAATGTATTGTAATCGAAACCTGTAGATCTGTAGTTGAACATTTGCTTATGTCTCATATGTCAAAACAATGTCAACAGTTTAATATCAAGTTATGATTACTTAATTCTTATTCTATCCAGAATATCCCTTGTGAAAAGAAGTACATTTTAGCTTAATTTTATAAAGAGTACTATAAACTGAGTGAAAAGTGTATGCAATTTTACATTTAATGTAATGTTAATTAAAAGTTCAAATTTATATGAAATGACATTAACTGAACTTGATTGTTTTCACATTCAACACAATATGCACTTATTTTTCACAAGGGATGTTAACTTAAAAGTAACCTTTGCATCAATATGTTAGATACAGCTTTAGAACAGCATACATTATTTTATACATTTTAAACTTTAAGCCGATTTATTTTTAACAGAATTGCACTTTTATACAATATAACTTATATATTTATAATTTAATATTAGCCAGTTAAGTTCAGTTTATGCAGGCCAAAAACATCCCACCTGGTAACTGCACCCCTGGTAAGCAAGAATATAGCAAAAAAATAAATAAAAAATAGCACGTCTTGGCTAAATTTGCAAGTGCAGCACAGGGAAGAACTGAAACAAATGTGATGAGTGGCAAAATGTAGGACAGACAAGTTCTGCATTTCATGGAAAGAAAATCAGAAAATACTGCTGTTAAAGCAGAAACAAGTGTTGGGGATATGTTTGCCAAAATGCACATATGGTAGAGCGGTCATGTTCAGATAACCCACTGCTAGATGAGCGAAAACTGCGTAGCGTGGCTGTACATATGGTGCAGAGCAATGGGTGATCTCTGACTCTGAAGGGAACGGCTCAATAGCTAGAGGACTTTTGGGTGAGAGGTGCATTCTTTAGTCGTGACTGCATGGAAATTTAGAAACACTAATGAATGCGAGTTAAAAGTCATTGAAATAAACAATGCTTCATAGCAAAAATCATTCAAATAACAGTTTAGGCATAAATCTAGCAACATTAAAGGGATAGTTCACCCAAAAATGAAAATTCTGTCATCATTCTTCAAAATATATGATTTTTAGTTCAACAGAAGAAATAAACTCATACAGGTTTAGAACAGCATGAGGGTGAGTAAACGATGACAGAATTTTCCTTTTTTGGCTGAACTATCCCTTTAAGTGAAGTTTATGACTAAAATAAAGGGGTAAGACAGAAAACAGCTATTTTTTTCCACATAATGTTACATTTATTTTACTGAACAACAATACTGATTATAAATTGGTAAATCCCTTTAGCAGTGTGATGATCAATAACCTGGGTATTTTTCAAATAGCAGTGCAGACAAGCTGATTCACTGAGTTCAGTATGTGAATAGAATAGACTTGTGAAATAGCAGAAGAGCCTTGTGATGTCAGGCTCAGGGCAGAGGAAGTGTTCACAGATAAACAGCCGTCAGCCTGAGGTGCTGTGTCCTCCATTCATCATGATGTCCATGAACAGAGACACCTCCTCTAATGAGCACCTCTTGTGGCAGGGCTGACTCTCACAGGCTGCTGGATGGAGTGCATCTTAGAGATGTGATGTAGGGATGAAGCTATTGTCATGATCAATCACCCTCAGCTAACAGGAACCTGCAGCTCAATACCTTTACTCTGGTTAACATAATTTGCCAATAAGACTCTACCAATTTCTAAACCAATACAAAAACTAGTGCTGGTCACTGCATAATTTTTTTCCCCAATGTTAAATTACTAGCTTAATAGGCAGAGATGACAATAAGCTATTTGGTTAATTCCCTTGAAAAGTGTAAAACCTGTGGTGCTGTCAAAACAATGTTCTAATTTCTTCCCAAAAGCATCTGTGTTTGCAGGTCCCATCATTACCAACATAATTAAATGATTACACGTTTCCCGAAACCGTGTTTCCAAAGAACATTTGCAAACAGTTGTGCGGTTAGAAGGTTGTCTGTGGTTAGAAGCATCGTTTCTTGTTACATGACATGTGGACTGAAATAAATCATGGTCTTAAACATAATAATCATGATAAAACATAATTGAAAAAAGGTGCCTCTACCTATACATGTTTGCTAAACTTAAAAAAAAAACATACCTACATATACAATTCACTGCAAATTCCAGCCTCAAATGAACACTAGAGGCAGTGAAAGGCCAACCACTTTTATTCTTTAATTACGATTACATGTTCCTTGCAGATCACTTATTTGAAAACAAATTCATTTTGACATTTGCAGTATATAATTTGCTCCATATGACTTTTCTGATGTAAACTTGCTCGGTAGCTCACATAGTACAGCAATTCACATGAGATGCAGAGTATTTGGTAATATATTTTTAAACATGATAGACCATTAACTTTTTAGCACCATTTATCAGACATTTCAATTCTGAAGTGCCACATCCAACTTGCCAGATTCATCTGTTTCAGATAAATCTGAATATGCATTTAGAACCACTCACTTGACATTTCAGTTTGAATGTATCACGAAAAGTGCAAGAAGAAGCATAAAATAACAGGTACTTTTCTCCAATGATGCATCATTCTGTAGTTAAGCAGCAAGTTACATCATTGTATTGGAAACACACCCTAGTCCGACAACAGCAACCCTGACTTAACCAATGGGATGAGTTTGGGATGTGTGATCTGTTTGCCAGACCAACTGCAAATGGGAGGAGAGTTTAGGAAACCTGTTTTGAAACAGGCAGTACAATTAAAGGTATACTATTTATCTTTGATGAATCGTGGATGAAATGATAGCGGACCGGTCCGTGAGCGCTGTGGCGCTGTGGCGCTGTAGCTTTGGCGGTGAGGAGATGTGTTTCAACAATCGCGCGCAATGAATGACCATTTAAAAGCAAAATGTACTTATGTTTACAGATTTAGTAAGCATAAACTTGAAACAGGCACATCAACATTTTATAATGACAATGTTTATTGCTATCCAGCCTAAGGGTGTGTTTACTCGACAACGATATACTAAAAACAGATGACAACACTGTCAAAACGATCTCCATTCACACGAATCTGCGAAAATGACTTAGAAAATTTGCATTTTCAGGCCCCCAAAACACCATTGTCGTGTAATTAAATGGATTAAAGACATTAAATGTTTTCAGCTTTCAATTGAAAACGGTGTTGCATAAACGACCCCTAAGAAACAAAAGAAGCTAACACTGTTTATACTGCCAGCTGTGATAATTTTGGTATAACTTTATACTTTCTCATATTCACATAAGCTGTTTTGAAAGCCTTTGTGTTGTTCTACCTACAAAAAAACCTTCTGTTTTACAAACACTGAAAATAGCATTAGCCTGATCCGATTTAAAGGGGTAAAAACGCCAGATGGGCACACAAGGCACACAGCAAAATGTTGGCTTGAATATTTGGTATCATAGATCGCCTCAGATATCAGCCAAATGGAAGGAACATCAGCCAATTGCTGATAACATATTTAGCATAGAAATGGGCTGCTTCCAATCTATAGGCTAGCTAATCAATCTGTCTACCCCATCCAATCCCTTAGCCAGTTAACAACTGTACTTCTGCCAAGACACACAGCAACTATATACATTTTCTCGTTGTGTTTATAGACATGCTGTAATCATTTTCAGGACAAGCAGTCATACTTGAATTCTTTTTGAAACGTTCACAGACATTGTAGTTAAGTGACCTCAGCATAGATGCAACCCAGATTCAAACAGTTAAAAGTATCAAAAGCTTTATTTTTTGTGTTTTTTGATCAATATACAGAATCCATGTCATTCAAGTGACCTGGTCTGATCGATGGAGGTTAACATAAAACCCTTTCCTACTTTGTCACAGTATGTTTAGACCAAACTGCCAAAACCTTCACCTGTCCTTACTTGAGTGAGCTCAGAGATCTGGAATGCCTGCCAAATACAGCGTTTGTTCCAGCGTTGCATAAACATCCAAAAGTAAGGTAAGCACAGAGAAATTTACTGCATTATTTGAGAGTTCCAGCTTTTCTATGCACCATTAATTTCAAAACAAAAAACAGGTGAAGTGGTTTTGTGTGCTTGTCAAAGTTCATGCAGCATATCCAAAGAGAGAATACAAATTATACTTTGTTTACTGTAAACACGAGATAGGTTGAAACATTAATGCAACTGCACAAGCCTATTCTACAAATGTCTTCAATCCAGGAAGTCTGGTCTAATTTCTCCCACAGGCTCTAGAGGTGCTATTGATTTGTGTATCTCCAGAGTCCTAAACCCAGTCTAAGTAGAGCAGAATACATCAAAGTGCATTACATTTCACAAAGACAGTGTTGAAGATGCACTTGGTTGCGTCTTTGTTTTCTCCTCATGCCAAGTAGTTCCTTTTTGAAGCACCACTTTTATGCATGATGAACAGATGGACCTTGTGTCATTAGAGATTTACAAAATACTTCTGACCTATATGTCCTTAACATATTTATATCTCAGATCACCACTGCATTTTGAAATGTCACTGTAGAGGTCAATCTAACCTGGTTTCCTAAGTGGAAATGCTGTTTGTGAATATTTAAGACCTTCTGTTCTACACATTTTGTTACTGTGAAATCAGATACTGTACATTGAGAGTGATTTCTTATTCAGAATTACTCCCTGAATTGATTGTAATAAACATATTTCTATGATAAATGAGATAAAAACTATGGATACACCAAACAAAGAAATTCCACAGACAACCCCCATCACCATCCCGAGCACACAGCAGCATTATCATGGAAGTGGACGTCCCGTGAGAATACAATGAGACACCACCCAATAAAGAGGATTATAGATTCCAGTCTGTGCACCCAACTGTTTCCAATGAAATAACCACATCCTGCAAAAGTCATTAAAATTTAAACCATCCTTTCTTAGGGATATCACCATACAGCACATATTACTTGACGAATGAGTGGAAAACAATCTCTACTTTAACGTGCATTAGGCTCACACTGTAGTGAAAAGTGTGCCATATACTGGAAGATTGTGTGTATGTGGTCGGTAGCATAAGAGTGTGAATGTGTGTTTGCTGTGGAGAGAGGGAGAGAGAGATTTCTGGGTACACATTTCAAATGGTGACTGTAAGCTGCCGTGAGAGGGAGTGGGATAATGTTACATATATTTTTATAGGCTCTATTTTTGGCTGATATTCAATGGTTGATGAAACATTCATGGGGAAACACCATTGGCCAGTGAGAAAAATCTTTGTCTAAGCTCTTTGAACCATTATATATGATGCCAGTCTTGTATAAATGGAGAACTACTGTTTTCAAAATCACAGTTGTTGCACTGGGAACGTATACCATTCCTTTTTCAAAGTTATATTAAAAATTCTGAAACTAAATTATATTCATGACATTTTGTTCTTGACTATTTTCCTAGAGCTACACAATTGTTCAAGAATTTGGGCTCAGTAGATAAAAATATATATATTTTAAAGATTGCTTTTATTCAGCAAGGATGCATTAAAGTGATCAAAAGTGACAGTAAAGACATTTATATTGTTACAAAAGATTTCTATTTAAAATAAATGCTTTTCTTCTGAACTTTCTATGTTTTTCTACTTTTCTTTTCTATTAATCATAAAGTCCTGAAAAAAATGCATCACAATTTCCACGAAAATGTTTTGCAATGTTTTTGACCTGTCCATAAAAACAAAAATCAGGATTTTAAACACTAACGTGAAATCTGTTCTGGTTTATGGTGCTGAAACGTGGAGGACCACAGTTACCACCACCAAGAACATTCAGACGTTTATCAACACATGTCTGAGGTGCATTCTTCAGATTCGGTGGCCTGACACCATCAGCAACGATGAGCTCTTGCAACGCACTAATCAACAGGCAGCCGACCAAGAGATCATCCAAAGACACTGGAGATGGCTGGGGCACACACTCCGCAATCCAACACCATCAGACAGTCCCTCTCATGGAATCCACAAGTGACGAGAAAGAGAGGTCGGCCTCGAAACAGCTGCCGCCGAGACCTGGATGCCGACGTGAAGAGAACAGGCTACTCGTGGGGACAGTTGGAGAGGATTGCTCAGGACCGAGATGCCTGGAGATCCCTTGTTGGTGGCCTATGCCCAATAGGCTCAAGTCATTAATAACATGTATGCAGCCTGTACAATAATGACACCTATTGAATCATTGGCTGCGCTACAAGTATAAAATAACAAAACATCAGCATGTGCTAGTGGTAAACAAATAGAGCAAGATGAATCTCACTTTTGCAATTGTGGTTTTTCACAATTGGTCATCTTACATTGGGACAGCCCAACATCGTACAATGTGTACCAAGCATTATTGGATTTAACTTCATGGCAAATGTGACAGTAACACAATACAAAATAGTTTGTCGGTGTAGAAATATACAATAGTTAACATACACTAAACAAAAACAGCATTAAGTGTTTGTTTAACAATTTATTTTAAAATAATTGGTTGATATGAGAAATTTAGGGTGTGTTCAGACTTGTAGTTCAGTTCGCTTGGTTAATTTGGTCCAGACCCCCCCAAAAAAAAAAGTATTCCTGGTCCGCTAAAGCGTTCAGGTTGGCATTTTAACACCGAACCTAAAGATACTGTACCGAAAGGCATAGAGGATATGTTCACAGCCTGATTGATTGGTATATATTTCACGATGGAACTTCCCAAAAAGCCAAAACAATGCTGTGTGTGAGAACTCATCAAGAGCTTCTAAAATGTATAAAGCCCACACATGCAAGTCACACAAAAGAGATAACATTCTGACGCCTGTAACTATAACTGTGATGGGCAACAACTCAACTACTATGAGAAAAAATAGGTATGCAAGAGCGTTCTGTCCTTTTTAGGGTCGAATCTTCTGACATCATGTGTTATTTTTGGCTCGTTTAGATGTCTTTGGTCCAGGTTGCATTTCTATTTGTTACATTGTTACTTGCAGAGACGAATGAAGATGTTTCATTACCGTTAATGAAACCAAATGTCATAAAAATCATTTGGTTCCAGTATTTCTTTTATTCCCAAACTGAGCACATTTTAATAAAAACTAGATATAGCTCCCATTTGAATGGGATGTATAATGTGGAAAAAGTGAGTGGCACTTTGACAATGAGTTTTCATTCTGCATGAGGCATGCTTCAGGAGTGAAATTACAAAGGCAGTGAGGTCTGCACCTCAAGCCTAAACCCTCTGAATGCCTGAGATCTTCATTGCATTGGAATCACTCTGTAGTCCTCAGGTGCTGCAGCTGCTTCTCTTTCATGCTTGAGGGAAAACTGAGTGAGTGTGTCCACACAAATAGTTTGAGGTAGATTGGACAGCGAGGGAGGTTTGCTCATGTTTAATTTATGAAGCTGAAACATGTTTTTCTTTGTTGGTGTTCCTACCTGTGACCTTGTCATCAAAAATAAAAGATAAATAAATAAGGACTGGCCAGTCAGACCAATTAAGATTCAAGCCTTCCAAGGAGGCTTGCGCTTGTTGCTTAGCAACCTCTTAAATTCCCAGTTGAGAAGGTGTCAGATCTATGGCAGGTACATGTGTACATCAGCCTTTACGTTCTGATCTCTTCCATTCATTGATGCTCTCCTCACACTGATCTGACAAAATCAAAGGTGATTTCATTCATCCATCATGCAAATACAACACATGAAAGCACTATGTGACGGTAAAGTCAATGCGAATTGGTATTCTCAATCCATTTTACTGCATTTTTTAAGGGAAATTGAAAATGGTTCATTTTAAAACATTTAACATTTAATTTAAATTAATTTAAGTGAAAATGTATGGGAAATAATTGAATGGTGAAAAGTCTTACAATCCAGAACCGAGTCAGACCATATGTGAATTGTGTTCTGAACACCACACTATATACTATACACTTATACTATGTGCTCTACCGTCTAGTTTATGAATTTTGTATGGTTATTTTGTCATCCAGCATTGGACTCTAAGGAACGCTGTGACAGTTGAGTGCATTAAGTGTCATCTGGGTATTTGAAGTGCACTTTTTCTTTTGAGACTTTTCAATGGCACTTTTATACAAAATCACAAATGTACATAGAATAGAGCATAAGTAGGTGAATTGGGATGCAACTAATGACATTTATAGATTTGTATATATATTAAATGTTTTCCAGATAACTTCAGTGTGTCTTTACTTCTATTATTTGTGTTAACAGGGAGAACTGATTTATAAGGAATTATATAATATAACTACATTTTTAAATTCGATCAATCAATTGGCTTACTGAAGATTTTGCTCAACCATTTGTCCAAAAGAGAATTAAATTCATAATCTGAAATCAAAAGACACTATAGGGATGGTTTGTTTTGTTTTAATTAATTTGATGTCTAAATTTGATATCTGTTTTATAATGTTAGTATTAATAATACTTGACATAAAGGAGTCATTCGACGTCCCTGACTAGTGCACATGTGTTCAGATTGACTGAAATGGTCCAGTGTTAAAATGGCAAGTAATAAAGCTTATTCCTGATGCAACATTCAGTGTGTGTGCCAAACCTCTGTGCCCGAACAACTGTCCATCTCAGAGATAGAGAAAGAAACACTAGAGCTTCAATTTACAGATGACTCACTTTGTTCCCTCTTTTAGGTATTCGTCTGGCCCTTTCAGGTTAGATCTATCCCTGAAGCAATCTAGGTAAGAGAAATGGAACTGAGATGAGATTTTGACTGTGAGGTGTACCCTGCTCCAACACTATCAGTGCTGACGTTGTTTCATTAGAGAGTTCAATGCAAAAGGCTGTATGTGTTTACTGAGGCCATAGCCAGAGACTCTCCTCTGATCAGTCAGCAATTCAGCTGGATGGGAAAGCGCGGCCTGTACAGCCTTTCTGCTTACTGGCCATTAATGTCTAGAGAAATCCCATCACCCAACATGGAGCTCAGTGCTGTGGAGCTGTGAGATATTCACAGACCCGTCTTCATCATTTCCCAGCACCTGCTGCAGAGTGGAGGATGGTGTGAGGGGTTAAATCAGGAAGCGCCCTGAAATCTAGTTATCTGGCTGATATATGACAGAACCAGCAACCCAGCCTATACAGTGTCAAAGGAAGTCTAGCACTTATAATGATGAATTTTAAATTCAAAAGTTTGGGGTCGGTAAGATGTTTTTATGTGTTTGAAAGTCTCATATGCTTCGGCTTTACAATTTAAAATAACAGTTTTCTATTTTAATATTTTTTAACCCTTAAATGTATGAATCTTTATAATCTATCTGACACGAATGGGTCTTTAACTGGCACAATAGTATAAACCTCTTCTTAAAGCATAGATAAAGCGTGTTTTGACACCTGGCTTATTTTTGTGATCTCAACCTTATTCTCAACTAAATTAAATTAGCAAAGAATGTCTGTTTTCTAATTAATGTATATAAATGGGTAAATTGGTATAGGGTCACTAGTGACCCGAAGTGTGTAATAGTGCAGCAAGTAAATTTTTTCTGTGCAAAAATAATTGTGGAAATCGTGATACATTCTTTTCAGATTTTGCGATCAAGAAAAAGTTCAAAAGAACAGCATTTATAAAACATATCTTTACTGTCACTTTTGATTAAGTTAATGCATCCTTGAGTTGAATGCTGAATAAAGGTATTATTTTCTTTCAAAAAACAATCTTACTGAGCCCAACATTTGAACTGCAGTATACTTGCTAAATGGAGAAAAATGTGTGAAATGGGAAAAAAAATGCAACTTGCTTAACTAGAAGCATTTGCATTCATGTATGTGTATGATACCACCCGACGCTGTGCACGTGTCAGTGGTCCAGTGCTTCTTTTATCTCAATTGTCTCCCTTCCCCCACCTTTACAAGCCTTTGTCCTTGAAGAGGACAGAGACAGAGGAGATGAAAGAGCTTGAGCTTGATCCTTCATACATTGAAAAAATTCTAAATCAGTTCATGAAGTGAGAGATTTACAGCCATCATTTCAGCGTCTTATTACTCTGTAAAAATCTAAGGCTAAGAAAAGAAAAAGTTAAAAAGGTTTTAAAAAAAAGTTAACATTTTTTAAGTGTATTTCAGGATAAACCAAACCTGTTCTTCTGTTCATTTAAAGAACAAAAACACTCAAAATATGGAGAGCAATATTTGTCTCAATTACAAAGAGACACTTTGGGCCAGGTCTTTTGGACTGAAAAGCTGTTTGTGGCTCCATCTAGTATTGAAATTGTTCACAACTGAGTGTGTTTCCCACACCATACAGCATCGCCAAATGGAGATTTCCTAATAAATAGCATATTAATAGCATATTGTTGCTTAATTGTGCCATAATTTTCTATATTAAAGCAAATATATTGTAAATATAAGCAGATCAACCTGCACTATGTCCTGTGAACTGAGAATGAACTCACTTTTTTCACTTTGTGTTGATCAGCTCAAACCAGATTACTTGCATTGTGTTTCAAGTTCTAAAACCTGGAGTGAAACCAAGACCTAATGTAAAACAAGGCAATAGCACAATCTGATACTCTCTGCCTGGAGAGATACTATCTTATTCAATTTATGCATGTCCAATGATGCAGTGCAAGGTCAGGACAATGGCTGCCACTTCAAATGAAGCTAGAGATAAGGAACACAAACTGTATACACATTAAAACCATTTTAGTGTGAATTCTGTCCAAACCTACCCAAAAGAAGATATTATGAATGTCCTTTCCTGTATGAAAGAGCTTTCCTGTAGCTCAAACAGTAGAGCATTGGTGCTTGCAACGCCAAGGTCATGGGTTTGATTCCCAGGAAAAGCAAGAACTGAATAGAATGTCAATGTGTTCCTTGAAAGCAATATGTCGCTTTGGATAAAAGCATCTGCCAAATGCATAAATGTAAATGACTGTACAATGAAATCCAAAACAGCTTTGATTATATGGACACATTTTGGGTTTTAAAATGTCTTTGTGCGTGTGGTCGAGGTAAAAGAAAAGCATATGGACAAAGTACCTACACAAAAATGGCAATATCTGAAATCCTTGTCATTGTGGGGAATGTTTTTTGGCCTCCATGAGGAAAACAGCTTATAAATCTGACTGAGTGATGTTTTTTTCTGTGGTGGCTAGGTTTAGGGTTAGGGTATATACAGTTTATTCAGTAAAAAAATCATTATGTCTTTGGAAAGTCCCCATAAAGCCTGAAAACACAACATATGTGTGTGTCCCACATAAGATGGAAAATCATACAGTTATTTTTCCTTTCCCTTGGAGTTTGATTTGAAAGTCTTTGTGTTCAACTGTGCACATATAATAGCGCACGCTTAAAAAAAGAAGTTTACTTTAAGCTTAAGAGTAATTAAGCTGAGCTTAGTTTCTCCATAACACAGAGTAAACAAATATGCTACCTAACAAAAAGAAAAGAAAACATAATTTTGAAAATCTAAAGCTTTCCAAAAACAGTCCAATTAAAGTCCACAGTGAAAATAATGATGTTAAAAAAGTCTAAAAATGATTTACCCAGCAGTAAAGCATGCAGAATGTAAAGATTGAATATCAAAATGAAAAAGATGCACAGCTAAAGCCATTAACCCCCATTCCTGAAGGCTTCTGCATCCCTGCCTGCTCCACTATTTTCAGGCACGGGTTTGTGTGTGTACGAATGATAATCTCTCTCTACCACAGGCTGGTAATGGGGAGACAGACGGTCTGTTCTTTTTCCACAGCACCCCTGTCAGTGAGAGACTAAGCAAATGCACTTCTCAAGGCAAAGTAACATAGCTGAAGTCACGCAGCACTCTCTCCTGAAATAATAATAATAAAAAAAACGATTCCAGTGCAGTTGCCAAAATCTTGACTTTCTAACTGACACGAAAACCCAAGAGAGAATGAAGAAAGAATCGTCCATTTTAACAGCCAGACCCTGCCGTTCAGCAATCAACAAGAATGAAATAACACTGTAAAAGCCACCCATGGACAATTAACTTTAGTACTTAAAATGTGTAATTACAACAAAAGCTAGTTGAATAGAAGGCAAATACAGTCATCAACAGTTAATTATTGTAAATAGCTCTCTTTAAAAAAGAAAAACATTTTCTCATTTCTTGTTGGCATTTAATTAGTATAGCTGTTTTTTGGGGGTTTTTTTACTGGATTTAATTCCGAAATAAGATTTTGCAAGGATGTCAAGTGGCAACAACCAAACATTGTAACTGTTTTTTGTTTTTTTTTGTCCTCAAAATCCCATATGATATATGATATATATATATATATATATATATATAGGTCACCGTGACATCAAGTGAACTTAGCTGAAATAATGAGTGGACTAAACATGCTCTTTCAATCAGCCAGAGAGGAATGACTTGGACGGAACATTCTTGGCAAGGAGGATTGTATGTATCACACTCAGGTACAAAGGAGAAGGCTGTTTATTGACTTGTTAACAGCAATTTGTGGTGTAATATGTCCCAAACAGGTCCAGTCGGGTCGGGTCCAACTTTCAAATAATAGACAATTCGTTCCAGGTAGTACATTTATTGAATTTCTCGGTTCTGCACAGGTCCAGGTCCAATTTTTGTGTCGGTAGCACATTTAAGGGTTTCTTCAGGTTCGGCTACAGATTTTTGGACCCGTGAAGACTAGTGCTGTGAACTAACATGAAGAAATAATGAACAATTATATTCTTACTAACATTGACAAAGATAATAATAAAACATAATAAATAAAATAATTTATATAATATTGCTCATTGTTAGTTAATGTTTAAAAACGAGAACTTATTTGCTTAGACCTTATCCAGTTTGCAACCAGTAAACAACTAGTCTGCAATCCATTTTTGGTTTACGACCCACCAGTTTGACACTCGCTGAAGCGGTTCCTCATGTCCTGCACTAACCCCGCCATGTTTATTCAGAGATCTGAAAGGCAGCAAATTGCATTTCCTGCTCGCTTTATTCCATGGATCTCCATGTAAATTAAATTATAACTTGATTTATTGCCAAGCTCTAGTTCGGGAGTCACAGCCCCCCCCCCCCCCCCTCTCCAAAGGATAACGCAGCTTATTGTGGCAGAAAAGCCGTCCCAGAAAAACATCCTAACATCAAAGGAGGCTTTCATAACTGCTGCTTTGAGATGCAGTGAGATACTGTGGCTTCAGACGGCAAGTGTGACCAAAGCCATTCGGACACGGCAAATTGGGGCAATTATTGTCTCGTCAACAGCGGTCATAATCATGTGTTAAAGTACAGGGGGTCTAGTTGAGATGAATCTAATAACACCCAGTGCTGCTAAACTGAGGAGACAGCTGGTATAGGTGCCAGCTGAGAAAAAGCATGCCATAAAGAATAGCATCAACGTCAACATGTTCTAAATCTGTGACATAAATTGTGGTCTAAAATATGAGAGGAGAAATATTTAGCAGTTATACTTTAAACACACAATAAAACTGATTGCGTGTCTGCGAAATGATGGGAATGCTTACTATCATTAGTTAAGTTCAAAGCTGTGCAATCATTCCACAAACAGTTCATGTCCATCTCTGTATACAGTACCTCTGAAAGAAAAGCAGCTGTAAAAATGTTGTGGCTATCATCAGTGGCTATTATGAAGAGGGTTACCTAAAACAGCCTACTGCATAATCCTTATGGGACACTTAAGGATCCCACTTAAGGATCCTCATCTAGAGATGTGTTTTCTTCACTGCATGTTTATCTTTATAGCTATTATCAAATTCAGACATGGATTTTAGGTTGGGGTAAGACTGAAAGCAACAGATTTATCAGTCTTTACATTATATTCACTGTGCTGTCCATAGTGAATACTTCAAAAAAGGAGATGACAAAAACAGATTTGAGCCCAGATTCAAATCTCTTGTGCTTGTTGCACCCCTAACAATATTGCTCATGTATCATAATAAATAGCTGGCCAAGTAATCTGAATTAAATAAAGTCTGAATTAAATGTCATTATTTATTTTGTCTTCACAGCTCTTTGCTGTAGGTCCAACTGCCAGCTCTGATTAAAGTGTGGTTTTGGTTATTTTGTATTGATTTTGCTTGGCCATCCAGAGAGAACTCATTTGCTATCATTTCAAGAGCAGTTCTTGTTGAGGTACTTCTCTGACCCAGAATGGAAAATGATGTTATAACAAACACACCTCCAAGTTATCCACTTCCTCATAACACTGACAGTCCCTACAGATTTCTAGAGCACTTCTAGCACTGTAATTAATAAGTCAACAGAGGTCTGCAGGTTGAACAATGGACTTTGACTTTTGTTTACAATCTAATCTGAATGAAATCAAAGCATTTCTAATCCTCCATTTCAACAGAAGACTGGCTTCTTTGTGATATATTAAATGATGTGGAAGTACAATTGGATTAATTTTTCAGAGGAAACAATTACACTCAAATGTATTTGCACAATTGCAAGTCTGATTTGCTTTCACACAAAAGTTCATGCATTTTGCAATTACATGCAAGTAATTAGAATCAAGTCATTTACAATTTGGACAGAAATTGTCCAGCTGGTTTGTATATCTGTGAACAGAAATGCTTCCAAAAGTACCCAAACCATCAAGCTTTGCATGTGACTAGCAGCGAGTGGACAGAACTCCGGAGTGGAACAGCATAAATGAGTGGAGTGGAGTGACAGATATTTGGCCTCCCCAGCTGAAAGTACTCTGTAATCACTTGGCTCAAACTCAACTCCTGATTTTCACTCAGCACACAATAGTGAGTGAAACACAATGCAAGTGATCGAGTTGGGATATGAATGATTTAAAGGACATGCATGCATACTGTAATAAACACACATAGAATGATACTTGCTGATGTAAACACAAGAGAATCCACATACAATAGGACTTTTAAAATGCCTACCCCACATGACAAAGGGTGGAGAAATTTCCCTCCATGGCTTCATCTAAGCTCCAACTAAACATTCACAATGAATGAGTCACAAGCTGTGTCTACTCAGTCACTTCTTAAAGCATTATTTTTTTAAAGTGCTGTATTTTAAAAAGTGTTTCACACACAATTCACATCTGGTCAAACCTAAATTAATGAGAATCTCTTCTCCAATTATGGCGTGAGAAGAGAGAAGAGAAGAGAAGAGAAGAGAAGAGAAGAGAAGAGAAGAGAAGAGAAGAGAAGAGAAGAGAAGAGAAGAGAAGAAGAACAGATGAAGAGAAAAGAAGAGAAGAACAGATGAAGAGAAGAGAACAGAAGAGAACAGAACAGATGAAGAGAAGAGATGAGAAGAGAAGAGAACAGAACAGAACAGAAGAGAAGAGAGAAAAAAGAAAAGAAAAGAAAAGAAGAGAAGAGAACAGATGAAGAGAACAGAACAGAAGAGAAGAGAGCAGATGAAGAGAAGAAAAGAGAAGAGAGAAAAAAGAAAAGAAAAGAAGAGACAAGAAGAGAAGAGAAGAACAGATGAAGAGAACAGAACAGAAGAGAACAGAACAGATGAAGAGAAGAGAAGAGAACAGAAGAGAAGAGAGCAGATGAAGAGAAGAAAAGAGAAGAGAGAAAAAAGAAAAGAAAAGAAAAGAAGAGACGAGAAGAGAAGAGAAGAGACGAGAAGAGAAGATAACAGAAGAGAAGAGAGCAGATGAAGAGAAGAAAAGCGAAGAGAGAAAAAAGAAAAGAAGAGAAGAGAAGAGAAGAGAGAAAGAAGAAAATAGATAAGTCATTGAAAGAGGGAGGGAAGTTATTTCATTAAGGATTGGTAGAGCACAAGAAACAAGAATAGAAACAAAAAATGACGACATGCACTGATAAATCATTATTAATAAATACTGGAATAGTCCATTAAAAAAACACATGGAATAACATGGAACTTTAAATAAATGTAAACAAATGTTTCATTTCTCTGTACAAGATGTGTCATATCAAACGTACTAATAAACAAAGAACAGTGTTCTTTGTTTAACAGTGTTCACAGCAAACACAATCCAGAAGTTGATAGTTGCTAGAAGTGGAGCTGAAGCGTCGAGGCAGTGAACTCTCTCCATGGTGCTGAAGCGGTTGCCCAGGTGACATGATATCAAGGGCATCGGCGCTTCTACAGAGCCGCTCATCAATGCATGAACCACACTGAACACTTGCCAACACTATTCAACCAACGCGCCTCGTCTTCTTCCAAAACATCTCAAAGAAAACAAACTTATTGCTTGTGACCGTCTTTCAGTCTTCTTTTTTATCACGTTATACACGAAATTATGTCCTTCACCGAGTCTGTTTCTCTTTCTTTCCAGTCAACTCTGCATCCACAACAAAATATTTGCGCGTTGAACTTTCAAACCCGATATAATATTCAACCAACCACTTATAATAACCATTCTGTCTCAACAAGTATTTCAACAAGTATAATTCGAATTCAGTTTCAAGTGAAACGCGCGCAATTTAGAGAATAGCCTACGTGGAGAATATAAATGCTGGTAAAGGTTATTGCAGCTTCGAAAGCGGGAAACATTGTGATGGAGCTCAGCTCAGTCTGATGAAATGAGAGGAATGGAAACGAGCAGACGCTATCAGGACTGGGACGCGGATGCGGACAACAGCAACACCGAAGAATGAAGAGCGACTCTTACCGGTCTCGATCGAGCCTGTCCCGAGTCTCGGTGCGATTCGGAGTAACAATCCTCCCAAATAAACGCGAATGAGGTTGAACGGGGAGATGGTGCCTGTCGCTGCTCTTCAGAGCTGCTGCATCTGACGGCACAGCTGCGAGAGACTGAGGCGCGCGACACGGATCAGCGTGCACGAGTCCACAGCGGACGAGGACAGATCATGTGCATTTCACTACAACACATGCATTGCTATTGCACGTCTGAAAACCGGCAGTTGCCTGACCTGTCTGTGGTCAGGAAAAATAAAGTTCGTCCCATATTTATTTTTTCTTTTAATATATATTTTGTATGGGCTGCAACACTAGTATTATAGTTTGACTCATATATTCACATTTACAATAATTACAAATTACACATTTACTTTCACTGATAATATTCATGACATGGCCACTGTGTTTTGTATGGATGTATGTTGTGAGTGCTTGATTAAAAGATCCAAATGTTTGGTAAATTGCATTTAGAAACTTTTCAAGATTTATTCTTGTGACTTCAAATGTATATAGGCTTACTTTAATTTCTGTGATCTGTTTAGAGCTTCTGTATTGATAGTAAATGCAATTAACATCGCTCAAGATTACAGAGTGATTTTCAATATAGAGGTTATTGCATATATTTCAAATCAGAGTCAGTGCACCGTGGCTGATCGGGGTAAAGGCAAAATCATCTGGTTATTGTACTCCCTCTGTTGGCCACTGGACACAAATATTTTAGTTAGCAAATGATCCACTCATCATTCACTGTGACGCGTCATAAAATTACGAGGAAGTGATTAAATCATAATGTCAGGTAAAGCGAAAGGAATGTGTTTCCTGACTGATTGGCCTTTCAATATGCAGGAGAAAATCAAATGCAACGAATATTAATTGTCATTCTGAAAATGTGTATGTTTGTATGACATCAGCATGGTGGATTTGATCAAACGTCTTAGTGATCCAAGAAAATACATCGAAAAATCACTAATGAACGTCACCCTTCTTAATCCTCTGTAGAAAATATAACTCAACAACATTAAACCTTTTAGCCAAATTACCTTATTACCTTATTAACCAAAATGATATTGTCCTGTCTCACTTTAGATTGACATGTTACAGTAAATAGTTTCAGGTACCCTGAAGTAGAACATTTAAAAACTGTTTACATTAATTATCATTAATTACATTTTTATGAATTAACATGAATCATGTTGTGCAACTGTCTGGACTGCCTATTTAAAAAAAAAAAAAAAAAGAATGAATGAGACATTTATGTAGCGCTTTGCTATGTACTGCTGTACACCCAAAATGCTTTACAATCATATCAGGATTCTCTCTCAACCACCACCACCAGTGAGCACAAAAAACTATTGATCAAGCTCAGACATGTGACTCTACTCATGGTTTCTAGCGGGAACATAATGCTCATTTATGGATCAGATGGTCAGCCAGCTGGTGAGGCAAAACATTTTTACTGTTATGGCCAAGAAAATTGTTTTTAGTTTATTTATGAGGAATGTTACACGGTGAAAATTTGCTGTTTATTATTGAAAGGCCTACTGATTTGAGAATAATACCTTTTGGGAAAATGTGAAATTTACTATATAATAATAAAAGGCCATTTTCTCCAACACATCTGGAAAATGTTAGGCCTGTTATAGGATACTTAATTTCTGCAATTTTTTAATAAAACACGTATTAACAGTGTGTTTTTTATTTAAAGTTATTATACCTGAAACAGGCCTGAATGTATTTGATTGTGGTTATATTTTTTCACTTGACCTAACAGCTACAGAAATATAATGATATTGTCATTTTCGTTTGGAGGATAGAAATCACACAAGCAGTTTTAACACTAGTGCTTGTAATCAACATTCACTGCCTGAGAAAGCATGTATTTGTGCCACTGTGACAACCAGCATTGTTCTCCATAAATGACATTCTATTCAAATGGTGAAATGATGCAGGAATTTCTGTGAAATATAGGAGTAATACAACAACTTCTCTAGTTATTTCCTGGGGTTTTCTCTTGGGTTCATTGCAGTACAGTGCAACTCCAAACAATAATAATCACATAATTACTCATCTCTGACAGACTACAGCAGACTTTGGAAATCTTTGTCATACTGATTTCTATAATCAAACAATGGAATGTATACTAAGAAAATCTAATAGTACAAAACATTACAGAATTTAATGTTTGTGCTGGTGTTTTTCAACCAAAAAAGATATAATTTTCTGAAAGGTAATGTTGGAATCTGCAGCTATTTGCAACAAAACATTGGGTCAAGAAAATCTTCAATTGTAAGGATATTATTGATAGCTTCCTTATCTTTTTGCAACTGCTGGGGTTGTTGGATAAAGGGACACTGAGCCTGGTTTATACCTAGTTTTTTCTCCATTTTATCAATATTCATCAATATATTGGAATACCAATATTCATCAATATATTATTGATTTGACTGCACTATTGAATGAGAACTGAACTGAGCCGGACAATGACATTCAAACCAGTGAAAAGCTATTTTCCCAATTTTCCCACATTGTAATTTATATATATATATATATATATAGTGCTGAGTAGTAACTGATCTGGATTACATAGTCAGATTCCAAAAAACAGCTTGTAACTAGATTATATTACATTCAATAAATACTCATAATCAGACTAAAGTTACTTTTTTATTGATTACATAATTATGTACCGTAATCTCACAATGGCAATCAAATATTCATAAATCATATATTCTGCCTACTACTTTATCTTTTAAAAGTTCCTTTCTAAAAAAGCCTATTGCTTGTATACATTCAGAACGTCTTCCAAGTTTGTGAAATCGTACACACTAACATGAGCCGATCACTGAAATCTGAACAAATCACAGCAATTGGTCACTGGATTTACAGAAATCATTTCACTTTTAACAAGAGTTTTCAAAACATTCCAACATTGCCTATCTAATCAACTTGAATTGTTTGAATTATTACTCCATTTCAGTGAATTATTTATGAATGTATTACTATCTTTGGAAGGCTTTTGTCTTTTGAACACATTAAAAAGTATGAATTCACATCACTTTATATTTATATGCAATGCAGGGATTCTGCAATTTTTTGTCAGCTGAAAATTGACTAAAAATTACTTGAAGTTAATATTAGTAAAAAAATAAAAACTTTTTATAATAAAAAAAATAAATGACCGTTGGTCATGATATGAAGATTGTAACAAGCTGGGATGAGTGCGATGTGGAATGAGGAGACCGAGGAGCAGCAGGTTCCAAACTAAACTCACTTTTATTAAACAAAACCAAAAGCACACCTGTGCAAAAAACACAAACCGATCCAGTGTTGACGGGTTTCAAACCAGGCGGCTGTATTTCTTATAAAAGTGAAACCAAACCGTGGGTTGTAGTAGACAGTGTTTGTATTTACGTTATTGTTGAGGAGAGTGGATTGAGTTTATTTCAGTGTTCTATATTCAAAGCAATATATCCTCATTTATATCAGCTGTTTGTGTACTCTTGTTTCATCTGTTCCATTTGAAAAGATTATCTCTAAAGCTGGCGAAATAGTAAAAAAAAAGAAAAAAAAGAAAGCACCTTTTACCAAAGACTGGAGAAAATACTTTTTCTGAATAAATACCATACCATTTCATGAACACTTTGTCTAAGCCTTCTGCATGTACCCAAAGCACACCCTCTGCCAAATTTGCATCAATGACAAAAACTTCAAAACCCTCTGCTACATTATACAAGTACATAAAAATATCAGTCCCACCAGTTAACAAGTTATAGAGTTCTGCTTCCCGCAGCAAAGCAAAGTAAAAAAAAAGATAAAGTTTTCACACATGATACTGCCCTGCAAAAAAAAAAAAAAATTATATATATATATATATATATATATATATATATATATATATATAGTCATGTATATAGTGTGTAAAAGGCAGACACGGAGACGAGAGATCCAATAACTGAAGGTTTTTATTAGAACACGGAGCACGGAAGGAGATAACCCACAGTATAGACGAGAACGAACACAGACTAAGACTAACACAAGGTTTAAATACATAGAGGATAATTAGGAAGGCGGGGATAGCAGACGAGATTAGGGAATTGATGAGGACACAGGTGAGACAGATGACAAGAGGAGTGCACAATCAGGGAGTTAACAGGAACAGGGAAGACAGGACCATGACAGTACACCCCCTCCGACAAGGCGTGACCTCACGGCATAAGAGGAACACCTTGCGGAGAGAGGGGCAGGGAACGGGAGGACTAGACAAACACGAAAGACCAGAAAATGGCGGGAGGGTGGGGACCCTGAAGACTGAGGTGTCCATAGTCAGGGAGTTTCCAGGGTGGTGCTGGAGGGTCAGGGACCCACGGCGGCGCAGCCCTCCAGGGTGGCTCTGGCGGGGTCGGCTGGACCGGCTGGAGTGCCGGCGGTGGCTCTGGCGGGGCCGGCTGGAGTGCCGGCGGTTGCTCTGGCGGGGCCGGCTGGAGTGCCGGCGGTGGCTCTGGCGGGGCCGGCTGGAGTGCCGGCGGTGGCTCTGGCGGGGCCGGCTGGAGCTCTGGTTGGATCGGCTGTGGCTGCACCGGCTCTGGCTCTGGCGGGTCGGGCCACTGCTGCTCTGGCAGGTCAGGCCACGGCTCCTCTGGCTCTGGCGGGTCGGGCAACGGCTCCTCTGGCTCTGGCGGGTTGAGTCTCGGCCACTCGGGGGATCGGTTCTTGAGTCTCGGCCACTCGGGGGATCGGTTCTTGAGTCTCGGCCGCTCGGGGGATCGGTTCTTGAGTCTCGGCCGCTCGGGGGATCGGTTCTTGAGTCTCGGCCGCTCGGGGGATCGGTTCTTGAGTCTCGGCCGCTCGGGGAATCGGTTCTTGAGTCTCGGCCGCTCGGGGAATCGGTTCTTGAGTCTCGGCCGCTCGGGGAAACAGTTCAGGTTCGGCCGCTCGGGGAAACAGCTCAGGTTCGGCCGCTCGGGGAAACAGCTCAGGTTCGGCCGCTCGGGGAAACAGCTCAGGTTCGGCCGCTCGGGGAAACAGCTCAGGTTCGGCCGCTCGGGGAAACAGCTCAGGTTCGGCCGCTCGGGGAAACAGCTCACCGGCCGCTGGATGCCGTTCTCCGGCCGCGGGATGCAGCACACTCGGTTCACTCGGCTGGCTGGGACTCACTGTAGGATGTGCCGGCAGCTCTTGCTGTTCAGATCGGGGGTAAGCTCTGTCCATACATTTCCTCACGGCTTCCGGCCAGCTTAGACCTGAAATGTCTGGAAGATTTCCTGATAGGCATTGGATTGCCCCGATCTGAAACAGTGACTTGATGGTACTCTCGTGCAACGGAGCGCGGCAGGCGGTGTAAATGAATTCCAGTGCGAACTGTGCGAAATCCTTGAGGCTTTGAGCGATAAACAGGAGCTGTTGTTCCCACTCCATTTTAAAGTCTTCAAAGGTAGTGATGTGCTTCTCGGTTCGAATCCCTGAAGCGTGTGCCGAGTAATCTAGATGAGTGGTTCATGAACCGCGGGTCGATGCGTGTGTTGCTGACGTAAGTGCTGACGTTTAAAGCCCTGCGTAGCGGGTGTACCACGTGACTGCTTCAGGAAAGGATTCGCTAGGTTTGAGTGCAGCTCGAAATAAAAGCGGCAGTGAAACACTATGTATTGTCCCTCGCTTTTTGTGTTTTTGGGTCCCTTTATTGCTCTGTTTTTGGCATTCGATTCGAGCTTCTTTTTTTGCGATGGAACCAGCAAGAAAGAGTAGATTTTCCCCTGTTTGGGAGCACTTTGAGTTGTTCTCACCTAACAATGTAAGGCACCTGCAATTACTGTGTAATAGATTCCATTAATGAATAAAATAAAATGTGACAACTTTTCTGAATACTTGTAGCTGAAGCAGCTGATGTGTTCCAAGGAGCTAAGTTATAATAATAACACCTCAACTATGCTAAGGCACTTTAGAGTCTTGCATGGCAACGAGGAAACCAACCAGGTTGAACCTGGCTCAGTTCCATTTATATTCATAGCCCCACACTACGGCTACTACTACTGTATAGTTGTTTTTTTAACTCTTACATATGTAATTCAATTTAGCTGAGAAGGTTGACTTGGCTGAGCACTTTATTATCACATTTCAATACAATAAATTATATTTTTTTAGACTTTGAAAGCAATAGTGGAAAAAAATTGTTTTTAAATAAAAATGAATAAACTTTATTTTACCTCCTTATTTAACATTTTCACTTGTTACATAAGCAAAAACAAACAAAAAAAGTAACAAAACAATTCATGTTAAAACTCTTCAAATAATATTTTTGTATTCAGAGCATGATTCACATCCCACCATTTTATTGCAAACACCAAGCATGTTATACATTTTTCTGCCCACATGATGGGGTAGTCGAGCAAATGAATCATCTTGAAGCCCCTATGTGTGTGTGAAGCATTTCCCTGCAGGGCTTCACTGCTTCATGGGGCTTCATTTTGCCATCACTATTCAAAGGCAACTAACCTGGTTCGTTCTTCTGTCACCGGTGTGTGTAAAAGGCAGACACAGAGACGAGAGATCCAATAACTGAAGGTTTTTATTAGAACACGGCGCACGGAAGGAGATAACCCACAGTATAGACGAGAACGAACACAGACTAAGACTAACACAAGGTTTAAATACATAGAGGATAATTAGGAAGGCGGGGATAGCAGACGAGACTGATTAGGGAATTGATGAGGACACAGGTGAGACAGATAACAAGAGGAGCGCACAATCAGGGAGTTAACAGGAACAGGGAAGACAGGACCATGACATATATAGAAACCATTACATAATTTCTATTGGATTTAATGATTTTCATTGGAATTGTATTGGTTGTAATGGGAATTATAGTGGTTTCTATTGATGTGTGTTGGGTTCTATTGGTGGGGGCATTAAATCCAAATGGAATATGTCCCAAACACATTACAAAAACATTATTCTGTAGCGGTTTAAATGGTAAAAGCCAGTGGTTCCCGTTGGTATTTTAATAGAAACCATTAGAATTTCTGTGATGGTTTCCAACTTTTTTTAAGTTGGTCAGATCTTCTGTCATTGTCTAAAGAAATAATTACACACATACACACACACACACACGTCATGCTTAATGTTTTATTTTCAAGGTGAACACATGAAATTCATCATTATCTGTAAAATTCACCTGAATAAATGAGTTTCACAGCACTAACACTGTTTCAGCTTTGATTTCAGCCTCGGTAAACACGTAATAAACGGGGTTAACATTTAAGCCTACTTCCATTTTATGGTCGTCAGCTTTGCTACATTACATTTACTTCACCAGGAGATGGTACTGTAATGTCTATCTGAATGAAGCTTCGAGTAATGAACCATTTTGGACACAATTGTATCAGAAAGCAATAATGCTTCATTTGGCCATCACTACTTTAAATATAAACAAAAGAAGCACACCTGTGGAAAAACAGAACTAAACATAACTCAGACCAATAATAACAGCAGGAGACCAGGGGTCTCATTTATAAAGTGTGCGTACGTACAAAACGGGGCTGGAAACGTACGTACGCCAGTTTCCACGCAAAGGTTGTGATCAATAAAAAACAAACTTGATGGGAGAATGTGCAGACCTTAAAGCAAACTTTGAGCTGTGCATTCACACATTCTGGAGACAGAGGGAATTGGCAACACAGATGGTTAATTTTAGTTTATTTTTTGGTGTATGCCATTTTTGACTTTTAAGCGTACGTAAACTTTTAGTAGGGATCCTACGCACAGTTTATAAATGAGACCCCAGGAGACAGCCACACACTTGAACATTTTTACATTAACAACTGACAAACCAAATGGTTCACAAAAGGGTTCATTTCTCGAAGCCTCATTTGCTCACAAAACCATCTAGTGGCCAAAGAGTAAAAAACAATCAGAGACATTACAGATGTGCCTGATGTGGTGTGTGATACACTGTGTATTTAAAATGTGTTTGTTCTTGTGGTATACAATGATTGTGTTAACATAACTTTGTAATAAATGTATTGGCTTGAAATTTATGGGACTATCAACTATATCCAATTATTTTTGGATTGTCTGTTTTTTTAAAATAATAAAGAAGAGGGAACGAGACGCTGCGTCGAACGCTTGGGGAATCCTTGGATGATGTCCGCGCGAAGCACAATATGTAAACTTCCGGCGCGCGTGCGTGAGTGACAGGCGCAGATCGGTGACGTCACGAACCAGTTGATAAAAGAGCGCCGGAACCCGGAAGCGGCAGCTTAGAGTTTGTCTGAAGCAAGCCCGGAAGGCGCGAGGAGCTGAGGCCAAAGACACAGCGTCTCGTTCCCTCTTCAGGGAACTATGGTTACATACGTAACCTGAGACGTTCCCTTTCAAGGGAACTCGCGCTGCGTCGAACGCTTGGGGAACGATATACCAACGCCACCTCAGTGACGAAGGCCGACGAGTGTCTCGTAGCTCACTACGAGAGGACCCGTGTTCCCGGAGCGGAGTTGAGGTCAAGCTGGTAAAACCTCAGAAAAGTATGCGGGGAAGACCACCCTGCCGCATCAAAAACATCAGATAACGACACACCAGATATAAGGGCCTTAGAGGCAGCCACGCTCCTAGTAGAGTGGGCCCGGACCCTCAGAGGCGAGGAGGATCCGGCCGACTCGTAAGCCAGGGTGATAGCCTCAACTATCCACCTGCTTAAAGTAGATTTGGATGCAGGGGCCCCCTTGGGGGTCCCAAAGCAAACAAACAACTGGTCAGACTTACGCCAAGGGGCAGACCTATAGACATAAGTGTCCAGTGCTCGCACTGGACAGACCTTGTTTTTAAATTCCTGGTCCTGGTCACCGAAGGGGGGAGGGCAGAAGGCCTGCAGTACTATAGACCTGGCCACATGAGTGGGCACTTTGGGCACATAGCCTGGCCTGGGATGGAGGAAGGCTTTCACCATCCCAGGCGCAAACTCAAGGCAAGAGGGAGCTACAGAAAGCGCCTGTAGATCCCCAATTCTCTTTAGCGATGTTATAGCTAACAAGAATAAGGTTTTTAAAGTGAGGAACTTTAGTGGAACCTCATCCAACGGTTCAAAGGGTGCCTGGGACAACCCCTGGAGTACCAGGGATAAGTCCCAGGCAGGAACCTTGGTCTGGACTGCAGGCCTCAGCCTAATGGTACCACGGAGGAAGCGTGTGACGAGGGGGTCCCGGCCAATGGACACGCCACCCAGAGGTACGTGGTAAGCCGCAATGGCAGCCACGTAAACCTTCAGGGTGGACGGGGACAACCCTGCAGCGAATCTATCTTGCAGGAACTCTAGCACTTTGCCAATGTGACAGGTAACTGGGTTCACCTGCTTCTCGCTACACCAAGAAGTGAAAAGTCTCCACCGTGGTACAACGAGCACACCCGGGCCCTCAAGAGAGCAGCCAGAAAAATGGAGCGGAGCTGGGAAAAAACTAAGCTAGAGGTTTTTCGCATTTCATGGAAAGACAGCTCTATTGCATTCAGAAAAGCCTTAAAATCAGCTAGATCTGCTTACTTTTCCACCCTCTTAGAAGAAAACAAATACAACCCTAGGTATTTATTTGAGACAGTGACTAAATTAACAAGAAATAAAGCCTCAACCCCAGATGCTTTAAAACAGCACAGCAGTAATGACTTCATGGACTTCTTTACTTGCAAAATTCATAATATTAGAGAGAAAATTATAACCATGCAACCGTCTACTACAATATCACAAAATACAGAAAATTTTAGTGTCCCCGAAGAAAAATTCCACTCCTTCATTGCTATTGGGGAGGAAGAATTGTCTAAACTCGTTAAATCATCAAAATCAACAACATGTATGCTAGACCCAATACCAACTAAGCTACTGAAAGAGTTGCTTCCAGAGATCATAGATCCTCTCCTTAATATTATTAATTCATCTTTGTCATTAGGATACGTACCAAAAACCTTTAAGCTGGCCGTAATTAAACCGCTTATTAAAAAACCACAACTTGATCCTACAGAATTAGTTAATTACAGGCCGATATCGAATCTACCTTTTTTGTCAAAGATTCTAGAAAAGGCAATATCTTCACAACTATGTTCCTTTCTAGAAAGAAACAGCATCTACGAGGATTTCCAGTCAGGATTTAGACCATATCATAGTACTGAGACTGCTCTTATTAGAGTTACTAATGATTTGCTCTTATCATCCGATCGTGGTTGTATCTCTCTGTTAGTGTTACTGGACCTTAGTGCTGCATTTGATACAATTGACCACAAAATCCTTCTGAATAGACTTGAAAATTATGTTGGCATTAGTGGAGTTGCATTAGCCTGGTTCAAATCATACTTATCTGACCGTTATCAGTTTGTAGCAGTAAATGAGGAGATGTCATATCGGTCACAAGTTCAGTATGGAGTTCCTCAAGGTTCAGTGTTAGGACCATTGCTTTTCACCCTGTACATGCTTCCTTTGGGTGCAGTTATTAGGAAGCATGGCATTAGCTTTCATTGTTACGCTGATGATACTCAGCTCTATATTTCTTCTCATCCGGATGAAACAAACAAATTCACTAAATTAACAGAATGCATAACCGATATAAAAAATTGGATGACTAATAACTTTCTACTGCTTAATTCTGAAAAAACAGAGATTCTAATTATTAGACCAAAAAGTTCAGCGCGTAATAATCTAGACTACCGCCTAACACTCAATGGCTGTTCTGTCAAGTCTTCGTCGTCAGTTAGAAACCTGGGTGTGCTCTTTGATACCAATCTTTCATTTGAAAGCCATGTTTCTAGCATCTGTAAAACGGCATTCTTCCATCTTAAAAATATATCTAAATTACGACATATGCTCTCTAAGACAAATGCGGAAAAGTTAGTTCATGCGTTCATGAGTTCAAGGCTAGATTATTGTAATGCTCTACTAGGTGGTTGCCCTGCACGCTTAATAAACAAATTCCAGCTGGTCCAAAATGCAGCAGCTCGAGTTCTTACTAGAACCAGGAAATATGAGCATATTAGCCCAGTTCTGTCAAACCTGCACTGGCTTCCTATTAATCACCGAATACATTTTAAAATCTTGCTAATTACTTACAAAGCATTAAATGGTTTAGCTCCCCAGTACTTGAGCGATCTCCTAACACATTATAGTCCTTCACGTCTATTGCGATCCCAAAATACTGACCAGCTTATAATACCTAGAATATCAAAGTCAACTGCTGGCGGTCGATCCTTTTCCTATTTAGCTCCTAAACTCTGGAACAGTCTTCCTAATACAGTTCGGGAAGCAGACACACTCTGTCAGTTTAAATCTAGACTAAAAACACATCTTTTCAACCTGGCATACACATAACACATTATACATACATTTTAATCCAAATCATGTAAAATGATTGTTAGGCTGCCTAATTTAGATAAGCCGGAACCGAGAACATTCCCATAACACCTGATGTACTCGATACATCAGAAGAAGAATGGCATCTACGCTGATATTGTTCTCTGTTTATTCCGAGGTTACCGTGGTCAGCCGGATCCGGGCCGTATCCAGATCAGATGAAGGACCTGGACACGAGCACAGCACTACCCTGAAGTGTCTGCGGAGACCGTGACTCTACTAGACCTTCCCCTGTGACGATCATGAACCCATCTCCAACCGGACCAAATTGGACTTCATATTGGACTTGAATTGTTGTCAATATAATAATCATGTACTGTTTGGCTTTGGCCAGAGGAGAACTGGTCCCCCGACTGAGCCTGGTTTCTCCCAAGGTTTTCTCCATTCTATTCTTCATTCGTTACGTCACCTGCTGGAGTTTTTTCCTTGCCGCTGTCGCCTATGGCTTGCTCAGTTGGGGAAACTTAACACTTAAAATTCATCAATTGTATTGATTCGCCTGCTCTTTTGGGGCTTCTGTTCAGCCAAACAAACTTTGTTTATATTGTTTTTCCTGTAAAGCTGCTTTGAAACAATCTACATTGTAAAAAGCGCTATATAAATAAAGGTGACTTGACTTGACTTCAGGGCGTACAGCTTCCTCGTGGAGGGAGCTCTGGAGTGGAGGATGGTCTCAACAACCTCGGTCGAGAGACCAGAATCTATGAGCTGGGCCCCCTCAGAGGCCAAGCCCACAGTTTCCAAAGTTCTGGGCAGGGGTGAAGAATCGAGCCCGCTGCCTGAGACAGGAGGTCCACTCGAACTGGGATCTCCCAGGGGACCCCGTCCAGCAGGGAAACAAGATCCGCAAACCACACTCTGCCCGGCCAACGCGGAGCAACCAGTGTGAGACGGACCTTGTCCCGGCGAACTCTCTCCAGAACTCCCGGGAGCAGAGCAATCGGGGGAAATGCGTACAGACATAGCCTCGGCCATGTCTGGACCATGGCATCCAGCCCGAGTGGGGCTGGATGCAGGAGTGAATACCACAGAGGGCAATGCGTTGATTCTTCGGACGCGAACAGATCTACTTGTGCCCGGCCGAATCTGAACCAAATCTGCTCCACCACCTCTGGGTGGAGCCTCCATTCCCCGGGCCTCGGCCCCTGTCTCGACAGGACGTCTGCTCCCACATTCTGGGTCCCAGGGATGTGAACTGCCCGTAGATGGAGCAGTCTCCCTTGGGACCAGAGGAGGATCTGCCGCGCCAGTTTGTATAGTGGTCGCGAACGTAGACCCCCCTGACGATTTATATAGGAGACCACAGTGGTGCTGTCGGTCTGAACAACCACATAATGGCCCCTGAGGTCTGGGAGGAACGCTTGAAGCGCCCTCCAAACAGCCATCATCTCCAGCAGGTTTATGTGCCAGGACAACTGGTGTTTGTGCCACAGACCCTGGGCAGAGCGATCCCTCAGGACCGCTCCCCAACCTGTGAGGGAAGCATCCGTCGATAGCATGACGCGTCGACAAGGAGCTCCCAACGCAGGTCCTTGAGACAGAAACCAGGGTTTCTTCCACATATCCAAGGCACGTAGGCATCGCCGCGTGACCTTGATAGTGCGGAAAGGGTTGCCCCTCGGGGAAAACCCTCTGGTTCTGAGCCACCACTGTAATGGCCTCATGTGTAGCAGCCCGAACGGGATGACGCTGGAAGCTGCTGCCATGAGGCCCAGCACTCGCTGAAAGTGTTTTACAGTGATGGACTGGCCTATTTTGACTTTCTTCACGGTTGACAGAATCGAATCGATGCGGGCGGGGGATAGCCGCGCCCTCATCGAAACCGAGTCCCATATCACGCCTAGGAAGGTGGTTCTCTGAAGAGGAGAAAGCACACTCTTCTTTGCGTTCAACCTCAACCCCAGCACTCTCATGTGTGCGAGAACAACATCTCGATGCTGAACCGCTAACTGCGGCGACTGGGCAAGAATCAGCCAGTCGTCGATGTAATTCAAAACTCTTATGCCTTGGAGGCGCAACGGGGTTAGCGCTGCGTCCATGCATTTCGTGAAAGTGCGGGGTGATAAAGCCAGGCCGAATGGAAGTACTTGATATTGGTACGCCTTCCCCCCAAAGGCGAACCTGAGGTACTTCCTGTGCTGTGGAAGGATGGAAATATGAAAATATGCGTCCTTCAGATCGATAGTGACGAACCAGTCCTCGGACCTGATCTGTGCCACTATTTGTTTCAAAGTCAGCATCTTGAATTTTAGCTTCATGACCGAGCGATTCAGAAGGCGCAAATCCAGGATGGGCCGCAGTCCTCCATCCTTCTTTGGAACGAGGAAGTAGCGGCTGTAAAAGCCTGACTCCCTGTTTGAGAGGGGTACATGTTCTATGGCCCCTTTCCTCAGTAGAGAATCTACCTCCTGCTCCATTACCAGAGCCTGCTCGGGGTCCACCACCGTGGGTAGAACCCCATTGAACCTGGGCGGGCGAGACCCAAACTGGATCGAATACCCTTTCTTTATAATTCGCAGGACCCACTGAGAAACCTCTGGAAGACATGTCCATGCCGGCAGAAATTCTACTAGGGGAACCAGCCTCTCGAGGCTGGCCTCTGGTGTCTGTGTAGCACACCCGCCAGGGCCCGGTTTTCTGGGGAACACCTGGAGTGAATGCTCTAGGACCCTCCTTGGAGGGGGCGACCTCCTCAGTGCAACCGGTGTAACGGGCGGCAACTGAGGAGGGTCGCCTCCAAGAGGCCCGGCGCGTCTGGCATCAGGACCTCTTCGAGGTAGCCTTCTTGGCGAGGATGACGGTCCTCAGATCCGTCCTCCTGCCCGAAGGCTGAGGCTGGGAGCGCCTGCCCGACCCCCCGGTTTTCTGGGGAGGTTGGCGGGTTGAGACGCTCTGCCTTTGAGCGGCCCGCTGCACATATGAGGAGGCCTGGGGCTGTGGCTGGCTCACAGCCCCAGGCTGAGGGCGGCGAGGCAGGAGTACATTGAACGCCACCTGCTGCTTTGCCGCCTCCTGGAACTTCTCGACGACCGTTTTCACCGAATCGCCGAAAAGCCCAAAAGGCGACAGAGGGGCGTCCAACATAAAATTTTTCTCCTTGTCCTTTAGAGACGTCAAATTTAACCACAGGTGCCTCTCCGTGGCCACACAGGCTGCCATGGAACGACCAATAGAGGCAGCCGTCTCCCTGGTGGCCCATAGGGACAGATCTGTGGCTTTACGTAGCTCAGCCACAGCCTGTGGACCAATGCCTCCGCCCTCATCGAGGTCCCCCAACAATTCTGCTTGGTAAGCCTGAAGCAGGGCGGTGGTGTGAAGACACGCCGCTGCCTGGCTAGCTGCAGAATATGCTCTGCCCACATGAGCTGATGTAACCCGCATAGGTTTAGTGGGCAGCACCGGGACTTTAAGCGATGACACCGAGGGCGGAGAGAGGTGGCTCGCAAGCGCCTCCTCCACCTTCGGCATCGCGCCATAACCATACTCTCGCGCACCAACCAGAGTGGCATACATATTATTTTGTGGCGTAAACACTCTGGAGGTGGCTGGCCTCTTCCAGGATCTAGACACCTCAGTGTGCAGATCCGGGAAAAAAGGCAGGTCCCGGCGAGGGGGAGGGACCCGCACTGGCAGAAATCGTTCATCCAACTTGCTTCTCTTTGGACGAACGACAGTGCTTTCCGCTGGCCACTCAATACTTAACGTGGCCACAGCGCGAGTCACCACCTCGAGCAATTCCTCATAAGCTGGGGAGGAGGTTGGCGAATCCTCACTCTCCGCGTCGACACTAGCAACGTCTAACTCCTCGGAGCTAGACAATTGCAGTGCCGGTGCTTCAGCTTGGTCGGAAGTAACCGCCCTCGAGCGTGCTTCCGAAACCATGCATGAAGCACTGGATCCACCGGGTAAGGGCTGAGATAGGGGAGCGCCCGTCTCAGACCCCGCCGTCAGGTCCATTTGCGAACCCCATGACCTAGATCGCCGCAGAGCCTCAGCTGCTGCGGGACCCGAGCCCTGGGGAACGCGAGCCTGGCCGGCCTCAGAATCAAAAACCGCCAGGCGTGAGCGGAGCACCCGCAGCGGTAGTTGGCTGCAGTGATCACAGTCAGCACTCACGAGCGCTGACCTAGCATGCTCCGCTCCCAGACACATTACACATAACAAGTGCTCATCTCCCCCCGAGAGGAAACGAGGGCAAGGAGATGCGCACTGTTTAAATGCCTGGTTCGCCATAAACATAGATATTGTATATAAATATATATGGGAGATCCCTGATTTTTAAACTAGATCTGGGTTTTTCTCTCAAAATAACCAGCACACTCAACACACTCTCACACTGTGCTTGCGAAGACAAACAAAGCTGCCGCTTCCGGGTTCCGGCGCTCTTTTATCAACTGGTTCGTGACGTCACCGATCTGCGCCTGTCACTCACGCACGCGCGCGCGCGCGCGCCGGAAGTTTACATATTGTGCTTCGCGCGGACATCATCCAAGGATTCCCCAAGCGTTCGACGCAGCGCGAGTTCCCTTGAAAGGGAATTATAATTATAATAAGTGTCTGGGTTTAACTGGGCAGAGGGCAGTGAATGTGCTTGTGTATCTTGGACTGTGATTCTTGGAAACAAGAAAAATAATGAAGAGGATATACTTTAGGAGTTTTTATCCAAAAAATAAAAATGTTCAACTGTTTTAGGGCTAAGGCGATTTCTTTTCTTTTTTTGACAACTTCTCCTGCCTTTAAAAACACCATTTCACAAGGCACCGATGATGCTGGACAACATAAGAACGTTTGCACTAGACCAACTTTCTAAGCTTTCCCTAATACAGTCTAGTCTTATAATAATAATAATAGCAATATTATATATAATAATAACACTACTACTAATATAGGCTTTACATATTATATATGTGTATGTGTGTGTGTGTATAATTACATACTATACTTTATTGTAACGTTCGTTTTAATGTAAAAAAAAATAATAAGATAACATTTCTAGTCAAAAAATAAAAAACCCGCCAGTTGCATCAAAAACCAGCCCTAATTTTTATTAACCAGCCCAATATATTTCCCCGGTCGGACGTGACCAAAAGGAGCCCAATCTGGCAACACAGCACAAGAGGCGCGAGGTTTTCAACCACCTTTATGCGGAAGCGATACTCAGAATGAAGCAATGACGTCATCAACAGAAAACGAGGCCTCGTTTGTCATCGTCACGTGATTTTCGCGGAAACGATACACGCTTCGAATTGGGGCTTCATCTGGAACGCCCCTTTTTGCTCGACACCAGCTCCGGAGCCTCGCTTCATATGTCCCATCACTACTTAATAGCTTTTCATTTAACTCACAAATCCCTGCAGTTCCTTCACAAACTTAATATTCTTCAATTTTATTGATTTGCCTGCTCTTTTAGAGTTGCTGTTCAGCCAAAACAAACTTTGTTTATATTGTTTTTTCCTGTGATCACTGTAAAGCTGCTTTGAAACACTGTGTTGTAAACAGCGCTGTATAAATAAAGGTGACTTGACTTGACAAAACCCCAGTCTTGGGGTAATGTAATATCTTAAGAAATAATTTTATACAGTAATGTAAACATGGACTATGAAACATTAACGGCAGTGAATTATAAGCAGTAAAGAGCGTAATTCTTATTTTATAAAGACATTTTAAAAAGAAATCACTGTATAATGCAAATTGATTTTAATGTTTTTAGGTCTGTGTTTAATGATTGACAA
The DNA here is from genome assembly GCA_037043235.1 of Rhodeus uyekii. NCBI lineage: Eukaryota > Metazoa > Chordata > Actinopteri > Cypriniformes > Acheilognathidae > Rhodeus > Rhodeus uyekii. The sequence goes on along the minus strand of JAWRVZ010000156.1, from coordinate 840,986 downwards.
AGTGAGTTTGTTGGTTTAACCTTTGCTAGTGTTCTGGGAGAATTTAGTGTTTTTGGTAGTTTTAGTGCATTTTGAATATGAAATGAACTGCTGTGCCAAGATGAAAGTTGGTTAGGAAAACAGTGTGAGGAGTTTTGAAAAAAAAATGACCAAAATATTGAGAAATTTGTCATAGCGATTGTAAAAAAACAAGAAAACTGTAATGCACTTAATGTTGTTGAAAGCAAAAAAATTATATATTTTCTTTCTCTTTGTATTTTTATATCAGTGTAGATTATTCAACTCAAGTTACATGTATGTATATAAATATGTGTGTATTCGTATTATATCTAGCACACATTTATATTTACAAAATGTAATGTTAGATGCAACACACACATATATTTATATACATTTGTGATAGATAGATAGATAGATAGATAGATAGATAGATAGATAGATAGATAGATGTATTTACAAACTTTTACATTAGATGCAACACACACACACACACACACACACAAATATAAATATATATGTATGTGTTGCATCTGACAATACAGTTTGTAAATATAAATGTGTGTTGTATCTCACATAAATGTTTGAGTGTGTGTGTGTGTGTGTGTGTGTGTGTGTGTGTGTGTGTGTGTGTGTGTGTGTGTGTGTGTGTGTGTGTGTGTGTGTGTGTGTGTGTGTGTGTGTGTGTGTGTGTGTGTGTGTGTGTGTGTGTGTGTGTGTGTGTGTGTTATACTATATTATACTCAATGGAAACTCCTCACCAGACCGGCGCATGCACAAACACGCACACAAACGTGAGTGTGATTGAGTGTGTGTGTGTGTATGTCGTTTGGGCACAATGCAAGGTTCATTGACTATTCAGTCCGGAAGTTTATGAAGAAAGTCTGAAAAATAGCCAACGGGTAAAATAGCAACGGACAGGAAATTCTGTGTCTGAGAAATGTCACATGAGAGATAAATCAAAGAGTGTGTGCGTGCGTGTGTTTTTGTGTGCACAGGTCTGGTGAGGAGTTTCCACTGAGGGCGGCGCTACACTCTTTTCAGGAAGTGCTGGGTCGAAGGAAATTTTATTCTCGTGGTAAATAAAAAAAGTTCCTCGTCTGTAACTCTTATAACCAGGTGTGGTATGTTTGCACGTCCACATGACTTCTGTCCCAGAGTGTGTGATCCGATAGCGAGCAGAGATGTCTGCTGTTACTCTGGTGGATCTCACACACGTCATCTGCTCTCACTCCGACATCTGTGTGAAAGAGCGCATCCGCGGCTTATGTGCGCTGGCCGGGACCGGCTCTCAGGGGCCGCTCTTCCTCATAGCGGATCCAGAGAGCACCTTGGGGACGGGAGGATTTCCAAGAAGCTCTGTTCTAGAGATGTTTATCGGTCTCAGCAATTCCCCACAGGTCCTGTGCAAAAGCTCTCTTGCAGCCTCGTTATACTCATTCAAACAGGCTATAGACAAAGAGGACATTAGTAATGTGAAGATCGTGACCTCGAGCCACGGGAGAGGACTGCTTCAGGTCTACCAGGATCTCCTCTTCACGTCTGCGTATAGTTTTGAGTACAGTATCGTGTTTGACAGTGTGTGCTGTGACTCCTGTACCCTGGGGCCCCGCGCACACACTGACGCTGAGCGCGAGCTGCACGCGTTTCTACAGCGCCTCCCAGCGGTCACGGGAGACATTACACTTCTGAGATCTTCGCTCGTTTCGGGTTGGTGCTGAGTTCATCTTTGAGGTTATACTTAAGTACATGCAAAACATTTGAAGTATTTTCACAGTATAGTATACGTTCCATTAAACTGAATTGAATAATCTTTACTTATTGTTTATGTAATGAATTAAGATTTTTAAATGAGTATTTAAAAAAGAGCTTAATTGCACATTTTGAAAATCTTAAAGGAACAAGGGAATGGATCATTTAGTTGATGTCATTCCAGTTCATAAATTTAATTTAAAAACATGAAAATGTTTCAATTTAAGTTCAATCTCATTTAAAGTTCCTAATTCATAATATGAATATTATATAATATGTAAGGTTCATTCAATAAAACTTTATGGAATTTACTATTAATTGAAAAAAATCTTGTCTTGAGTGCCTGTACTAGTCATTATATTGTTTTTTTATTGAACTAGTAATATAGTGAAAATGTGAAAATTATCTTCACTGGCTATAAAACAAGAACTATATGAATTTGAGGGCTGGCATAATTTAATATGGAATAATAAATATAATACAGTACGGAAAATTTATGATTTTTATGATCTTTCAACTTTTGTTGTAATTTCTTATGTTTAAATGTCTGAAATTACTTTAGTGCTCAATTATAAATTGTGTACATACAAATTAGTTTTTTTTTATTTACAAAACTTTCAATAAATTAAATTATGTAAATTATTAAATAATTAATACAATTATGATCATTAAAATATTTTAATTATGAAAAAATATTATTATTATTAATCCATCTATAAATCATGACATATGAAATAATAGTAAGAATATGTTTTTTTAATTGAAAAAAAAGATTTTAAAAATATGTTTTAATACAGACCCAGACTGAGCAGCAACAAAAAATGCTTCAGTCCAGGAAGTGTTTATTCTGAAATATTCAAACAATCTAAAAATGTTTACGGATAAGATTTCACATCAAAAAGACCACAACCTGAATGGGGACATTTTTAAAATGACACTAAAAGCCTTTTTTTCTTCCTGAGAAAGTGTTTCATACAACAGGTTTTCCAGCAAAGGTTTGATATTGTTGTTCATTCAGATACCTTAAAAATGTATATATTAAATTTGTTCCATTAGGGTTTGGATTAATGGATAATTGGAACAGATAGTGAAATCCAGCCAGCAAGCCACGGTGGTGTGAATGTCCAGAGTAATCAGAGAGAAAGAAACAGCTATTATATCTACCTCTGTTCTTCTCATTCAAAGACTGCTTTGGTCATGGCTTCAGCACTCGTACTGGAGGAATATCCTACATCAGCACCCTGAGCTCATTGAACCTCTTCTGCAACCCTCGGCGCAAAGACTCCAAAGCTGTGGTGGCCGAGAACCTCCGCCGGCTCGGCCTGCAGGCTGGATTTCAGCCTCATCAGTTCAACATGATAAAGGTCCTTTACCACAAAGAGAATATGAGGAAGTTATTCTAAGAGCAAGTAGCATTTCATAACTTTAAACACAGGCCACTGAATTTCTAACACTTCCTGTTGCATTCTGCCAAAGCTGTTCTTTGAGTACTGGATCACTCTATATATTGATTGCATGTGTCTTTGTTATTGACTTCAGTGCAATCATGCAAGTGATGTGTGGGTGATGGGAAAACCTGCCCCCGACAGTTACGACGGAATGGTGACCAATCAGGTAGGAGTTGTCATAGCAGCACCAGGGGCCGATTGCATGCCCCTGCTCTTCACTGACCCCGTGGAAAAGGTCATCGGAGTGGCACATGCAGGTCAGTCAAATCACGATGAAAAAACAACTTAATGCTCCTACAAATAGACTTGATTTCTTCTTTCGTTCTTTTGATTTTAGCAATAAATATACCATATTCTTGACAGGTTTCACTCAACCAAATTCACTTAATCATAATGCAATTGATAAAGTATATTATGGTTAGCTCTGCATAGCGTTATAGTGATTCGCAGTGAGTTCTGTGGGAAATATGTGGTCATTTAATGTGAAATGAAAGGGAATTCAAAAAGTGTGTTCCATTCGATCATATGCACTAGTTTGGCTCTGCGAACGGCATACAAGAAATAAGAAAACATCACTTCATAGAAAGAAGAGAAGGAAATTTACACATTCTTTGCGCATCACTTCGGTACTAAAGTATCTCATTGATATAAATTACAATGTACATTACATCTTACTTTTTGACCATATGGAGCTCATATTGAGGAGAAAAGAACAAATCCTTTTTATTTAGAGACAATAATTGAGCCAAAAATATGCAGTTTGGTAGAGATGTTTTTTACATCACCAAACTGCATATTTTTTGCTCAATTATTGTCTCTAAATAAAAAGGATTTGTTATTTTCTCATCAATATGAGCTCCATATGCAATTCAGAATGTTTTCTCACAATTGTGAGATAAAAACTCTCAATTTCTAGTTCTAAAGTCGGAATTACTAGATTTAAAGTGAAAACTGCAAGATATAAATTCTGACTTTTTTCATATCTCTTTTTCCACTTTGTTTACATCTTCCAATTTTGAGGAAAAAATGAACAATTGTCTGAGTAAAGTCAGAATTGCCTTTATTTCTCAGAATTGCAACTTTAATTCAGAATTGTGAGTTTATATCTCACAATTCTGACTGTATAACTTGCAATTGAAAGCTAAAAAAGTCAGAATTGTGAGATATAGTTTTTTTGTTCCGTGGCAGAAACAAGCTTCCATAGTTTTGCATGCGGTTGTTTAAAGGGTATAAAGTACATAAGAGGTGACAATTACAGTGCAATTGTTATAATTATGGATAACTAAGATAAAAATTTTATCAAACCAAATTGCATTATTTTCATATTAGACATTTCATATTAGACCATTTATCAATCAGTTTACTGGTTTCATAAATCAAATTTACATGACAATGAATATTTTTTTATTTATATAAACACACGCGTTATACACAGTAAGCACATATGTTATATCATTGTACCTCAAACTATAGTACGCACGACTCAAGTTTGTCTGTGCGATGACACTGCAGGCTGTTCAAAACGAGTGCATTTCAGAACTCAGCACATTCATGACTAACAAGCATATCAATCAAATGTATTTTATCTGAAATTCAGTTGGAATTGGAGTATTGTGTGACGGGTAAATGTCATTGGGATATTCTGAGTGCTGTTGCGCTTGCTGAGCTTGTTCATGTTATTTCAGAGATGCATATACAGCATGATCATTTTCTGTGTTAAAGAAAATCTATGCCAGTAACATCTACGCACAATAAAATCTATGCCAGAAATTATGTGACTAGCTATAATGTAACAAGTGTTTAACCCTTATTTCTTGTCTCTCTCTCTCTCTGTGTGTGTGTGTTTGTGTGTATCCCAGGCTGGAAGGGGACCCTAATGGGAGTTGCCATGGCAACAGTGAAAGCCATGGTGTTGGAGTTTGGCAGCAGCCCTACAGACATTGTGTGTGTGATCGGGCCTTCTGTTGGTCCATGCTGCTTTACTCTGGAGAAAGATTCGGCCAGAGAGTTTCATGCCATTCACCCAGACTGTGTTAGAAACGTGGACTCATCGACACCTTATGTCGACATCAGACTCGCAACCAGGTAAAAATAAAAGGTCAAGCAACAGAGACCTGTTTTATAGATCCCTCAGTCCTCTGTGTCACTCACTTAGGTCATGGTAATGAACACCTCCGAAATGAAGGTGGTTTATGTAAAGGGTAAAAAAAAGACTGTTCATTTCCCAAGGGAAAGTGGACACACATGTATGCAGACTAAAGGCAGGATCACACTACAGGCGTTTTTAAGTCTTAACCGATTGTGAAATCTGGTTGCATATTATTCTTTTTTCTTTATTTATTAAACTGTAAGATGCCAAGCGATCAATCATGCATTGTCTTTTAGAATTCTGCTGGAGAGAGGTGGGATTAAACCTGAACACATCGAGGACATCAGGATCCCACAGCAGTCTGATTCCTCACTCTGCACCTCCTGCCATCCTGAATTATTCTTCTCCCATGTCAGAGACGGACTCAACTTTGGGACACAAATTGGCTTTGTGTGGATCAAATAACCCTACATTCACCAAGCCCGGATTGCATCTACATGTGTTCATGAAAGAAATACGTCTAAAAGCCAGTACATGCATTCACTAATATAAAAAGAATAATTTATATGGGATTAACACCACTTGTGTCAAACTCCGATATGACACAGCTATCAACACTTTCACTTGATTCGTTCAAGATCAAAAATATCATTTTTTAATACGAGAAAGTGTTCATTTAAATGCTGGTCTCCATGTTTTTCCACCATTTTTAGTCAACTTTTTTATTTTATGTTTATTAATGCTCTCTTGCAATAATTTGGATGTGTCACAACACAGGACTGAAGAAGTAGCATCACATAAACGTTATGCATCTTATAAAGAGCTGGAGGTTGTTGACTAGATTTTGTCACTCTTCAGGACTCAATAATTGGTGACAGTTATATAAAATCAAATCAGTAATGATCAGAAAGTTTATGATCCCATTATTTACAAATATATATATATATATATATATATATATATATACACACACACACACACACACACACACACATATATACATATATATATATATAAATTCTAACAAATATTTAGGGGGTGAAATTAAAAGAAAATGGCCTTTTTCAATGAGTACAGTAAATTACATGTCATGTCAACAGCCAGCTATTGAAGCTATTGAAAGAAACCTCATTAAAATAGGAAATTCAGGAATTATACGTTGATATCCGTCTGTATGAGAGTGATTCATGTTTTGTAAAGTAGATGTTTTTAATTCCACAATCTATTTTGAATGAACCTTTATTTTTGAGTCTGTGAATGTAGACTAGAGGAAGATAATTGTTTGATTTCTTTCATCTCAATGGACCCATTATATGTTATGAATGATCAGTAAAACTAATTGTTTAGTCATAAATGTTTTGATATAATATTGCACTAACCAAATCATATCACAGTGAAAACAGTTATTATGCCAAACCTAAGGAAGTTAAAGCTTGAAACTCTACTGGTGGGATCACTTTGCATATTTTTGTATTGTATTACAGGTATTTGTAACAATATTACTAAAGTAATCTGTTTAACGTCACATCTGTTCTGTGTTTGTTCGAAGAGGCGACACTAGAGGGCGCTCGCTTGTTTCTTGTTTTTGAAAGACTCCTGGTTGTTGTTGGCTGGTGTCTTAGAGTCCTTCAGCATCGTCATCACACAAACACACATACACAGAGGCAGGCTTTGGTCTCCAACAGCAATGTCACAAAAATATCTCAGCGTTTTCTTATCACGTGCTGTTGAAATGACATTAAGTCATTAAAGGAGGACAATGTCCAAGTGGTGTTTTGACCAGCACTGAAGAAAAGTCCCTGTCAGTCCCATTGTCAACACAAGCAGCTTGTGCAAGTGAACAGGGAATGACTGTGGTAAAGCAAACTATTTGGTTTGCAACACCTCAACGCCTCTGCAGACACACTGTCAACTCAAGCACCTTAATCAATCACCTGACACGTGGTTCTAATTTAGTATTCACATTTTATGTGAAACTGTACCAGAATTATTTAACATACAAAAAAAAAACGGCCCACCAATATTGAGAAAAAAATACAATTCAGATTTCTTTTTGATAAAAACAAAAAAATAACATAATGAAGCAATCATAATAAAACAATCTTCTAACCCACATCTTTCCATATATATATATATATATATATATATATATATATATATATATATATATATCCTTATATATATATCCTTATAAATATATAATAAAGTTTATATATAAATAAAACTATTTCACGTCAAGTGCTCGTCACGTCATATCTGTAGAGAAAGTACTTCCGGCTGTGGTTACCACGAAAACATCAACCACAGATCATTAAAACGTCAAACCTTCATGAATCACCGGTTGCAAAAACAAAGAAGCCGTTATTTATTTGTACTTATCCACTCCGATAAGATATCCCGTACTATGTGTATATTGTACCTCGAAGCCCATATGCCTGCGCGGACCAGCTAACGAAACACAACCAAAACAATTAGTCTCCAACACTCATGCAGTTTTCTATTTCTTTTCTTGTTTTCTTTTTTCACCGATGGACGGTCTAAAGCTACACAGTGTAGCTTTAAATGCACAAACCACCATGGGATTATGACTTCAAAGCCATGAAGCAAACACTGGGACAAATATCAGCCCTTTTAGTACAAAAGACATGTGTTTTGGTTAATATTATAGGCTAGTGTTTGATTGAACGCAAATCCTTTCAAGTCAGTAACAACGGATACAGAAAAGGTTTTCTGATTTTAAAAGTTTATGTTTCTTTAGCTATGCACATTTGGGTACTGTTATTATCTCCATTGTCCCTGCCCTTCATGGCACTATTAGAACAAATCGATATGAGTGCTTTTCTCACACTTACTCTCAACCTTCTTTGTGCCTTCAACCGGCATTAGAGATTAACAGAGCATGTGAACCATGAACTAGCAGCATATTTTAATAACTGGGTCTCATATATAAATATGGATTTACATGCAATACAAAGACTTTCCTGCATGTGAGGTCAACCCTCTGATTAATAAAGTGCTTTTATGTGGGTCACTGGGGGGAAAGTATGGTCATTTCCGTGGGGATTTTATGGATGGTGTTGTGATGAGGCCGTAATGTCCTCTAAATAACTTTTTTCTTCATTTCAGATCATATGGATAAAAACATATTGGTTTTTTTGAGGACATATTGTCAGTGTACTAAAGCCAGAGCCCCATTATCATTACACATATGTTCACAGAAACACTTCTGACACTGATATTGTGGTTTTATTGCACTTTAGACCAGGATGTTTGCAGAACCACAGTTCAAGTTTCTGACTGACTGACACAGTTTTCCTGATTTATGACTTCCGATCACGCCTCAGCTTTCCTGTAACTTATTAAAGTGCTCGACTCACGGATTCTTTGTAACACTGTAACTGAAAGAAATTGTGTATGCAGAGTTGTAAACAAATAAAAGCAAGTTAAATCGTATTTAGGAAATGGGATAAAAACATATTAGATAGTTGCCAAGTCCAATGGTATTGCAGAATTCATCTGGGAACCAGATGCAAATGTCTTGGCCTGGGCAACTCCTGTGCAATAGTTTGTTATATTAACCTGAATTCCACCTTAATCTACATTTACAATGAGCAAACACTAGCCAGTCTTACTGGAAATCACGTGATGTGACCACAAAGGTGTAGATGTACGGATATATTTGATCGGTAAATAGCTGTGCTTGCGGTAATGATTATAACTATAACGATTCATTTTCTTTCTTTAAAAATAGATTTTTAAAGCGAACTTATAAACCTTTAATGACTGCCCTACTGTAAGTTATGAGGTTGTTAATCAATGGTATATGCTTTTGTTGAAGACATCAACTTGCATTTTCTTTCAAAATTATATCATCTAACAGTAAATTTCCTGACGAAAAATTGCATTACACGTGATTCTGCAAATAAATATAATTTAGATTACACAGACCTCATCAATCAGAAAATTGTGACAAGCAAATTGCACCAAAAGAACCGCCCACTCCCAAACGTTTCTCCTCACTCACAAAATACATACACTCACTGGCCACTTTGCTGGGACTATGTTGGACCCCCTTTTGCCTTTAGAACGGCCCGAATTCTTCAATGGCCAAGATTCAACAAGGTGCTGGAAACATTCCTTTGAGACCAGTCCATGCTGATATGATAACATCAGATTTTTTGACTGCACATCTGTAATGTGAATCTCCCGTTCCACCACATCTTGAAAACTGTTCTATTGGATTAGGATCTGGTGACCGTTTGAGTTGTGAGGTTATTGAGTTAATGTTATTGAGGACATGAGTTATCCTGCTGGAAGTAGATCAGATGATGATTCACTGTGATCAAAAAGGGATAAACATGGTCAGCAGTAATACTTAGGTAGGCTGTGGCATTGAAACCATGCTCAGTTGGTACTAAAGGGCCTACAGTGTACCAAGAAAATACCCCCACACCATTACACCACCAACAGCCTGAACCATTGAAACAAGTCAGGATGGATCCCTGTTTTCAGGTTGTTAATCCCAAATTCTGACCCCACCATCTGTATGTTGCAGCAAGAAATTGAGACTCATCAGCGTTTTTCCAATCTTCTAATCTTCTAACTTCGTCCCAATTTTTGTGAGCTTGTGTAAATTGCAGCCAGTTTCCTTATCTTATTTGACAGGAGTGGCACCTCTGTTGTCTTCTGAAAGTGTCTTCTGCTGCTGCAGAGCTTTATTTGCTCTTCTGTAGACCTCGGTTGTAATGAGTGGTTATTTGAGTTACTGTTGCCTTTCTATCAGCTCAAACCAGTCTGGTCATTCTCCTCTGTCCTCTGGCATCAACAAGGCATTTTCGCCCACAGAACTGCTGCTCACTGGACAGTTTCTCTTTTTCTGAGCTTTCTCTGTAAACTCTAGAGCTGGTTGTGTGTGAAAACCCCAGTAGATCAGCAGTTTCTGATCAGTACAGCCAAAGTCACCATGTTCAAAGTCACTTAAATCCCCTTTCTTCCCCATTCTGATGCTCAGTTTAAACTTCAGTAGATCATCTGGACCTACATGCCTAAATGCATTGAGTTGCTGCCATGTGATTGGGTGATTAGATATTTACGTTAACAAGCAGTTGATCGAGTGTACCTGAATGTGTGTGTGTGTGTGTGTGCAAAGTATAATTAATATAATGAGATAATGTTATCAGTCATCCATGGTGTGAATGCTAATATAGCTATTTGTTTTATATCATTTTATATCATGTTTATCATTCTTGTTGTGAAAGGTACTTTATTCACTATTCCTTGAGATTCAGTATGATCAAACAGTTTTTGAACTAATCCAAAGCTTTAAATGCGTGTGTCGGTTATGACCGTGTGTACTCTGGCCGGTTGATTTGCTTCAATGATGGTGCATGGCTTCAAGAGCTTCAAAATACAGGTATGCAAAACCTTTTGTTATGGAAAAATAAAGTGTCCTCACAACCAGCCTCCATGTCTGCACGTAGCCCTGTCATAGTGATTACTGGAAACAGGCTTCCTGGCCTTTCCGTGTCAGGATGCACATGAGATATCAAAACATTCTGCAGTCAATGTAAAATATTATTTATTTTAGAATGTATTTAATATAAAACTTTTTTTAAATTAATAGATGCTGTATATAAGGTAGCCTTACATATACAGCAGGGTCCAAATATATATATACCGACACACACACACACACACACACACACACACACACACACACACACACACACACACATATATATATATATATATATATATATATATATATATATATATATATATATATATATATATATATATATATGTGATGCCATTTACCATGACAGATTAAAAAAAATATCATAAAGCTTTTGTCTTTTGGACGCCACTGATCAGAGTTGAGATTATGTCTTTCCTAAGTTAGATTTCGAGCTGAGTCTGCTTATGTAACTGTGCCGATGACCCTTTCCACCCCCATTATCCACTTGGCATTCTGTATAAACATTAGTATTTATATCAGATGTCCGCTGAAGCAGGACCCACTTTATAAAAACATATCCTGTCTATGTATACAGATAAGAAAAAGAACATTTAACTTTAAACATACTAAAAACATTACAGATCCCTTTCAGATAAGTTTACAATGAGCCTGAATCCCAAATCTACTGAAATATTGTCTTATTGAAGACAAACTAATTTCTAAATATTAGCTGTGGCTTGAGACGAGAGCTTTATCATGCTTTATGTGCCATGCACCCCCACCCACTCCCTTCTCATCTTTGATGTGGGCGGCTTGGTTTGCTTTGTCACGATTACTCTGTGGATATGAAAACAAGGGCTTAGTTTTGGGTGTGGATGGTCTCTGACTGTCCTTTTCTGATTTTTTTAATCTTTTTTTGTCATGTTTGTAAACATTATCTTGAGTAACATCCTAAATGGAAAGGGATAACTAGCAAAAATATTGTCAGAACCAAATCAAGAGGCAAAATCCAGTTCCATCCGGATCTAGAGTTCAGACGGCCCTTCTGTTGTGTTTTATGTGGTTTGCGTCTCCCTCCTACTGCTTAGGGCATGATAATACATTTTACTGATGCAATATGTTGTTTTTTCTCTATGTGAGATAAGTATAGTTTTCTGAAAACTATCTTCATATTGAGCTCTCCTTGTTTGAGCTTATGGCTACTATCAGCAATGTAATTTTATGTCGAATCATGAAGATCATGAAGTGGTGCTTTTCCATGCAGAACTTACTGGCACAATGCTACACTGTGAATGGTTACCAGGATGTTACTCTTCAGTTGCTATGGGGTTCTGGGTGGTTGTTAGTAAAATAATATGTAGTTGTTCAGAGTGCTTTGGTTGCTAGGGTATGCTATGAAATTCCTAGTGTTCTGAGTGATTGTTAACACATTAATATGCAGTTTTTTGGGGGGTTTCTGGGTGGTTGCCATATTTCTATGTAGTTGCTATGGCGTTCAGAGTGCTTATTAAGGTGTTGATATTTGCTTGCTAGGGTGTGTGGGTGTTGCCAGGGCATGCTATTGCTACAGTATTCTGCGTGGTTGTCAGGGTGATGATACACAGTTGTCATGGGGTGTTCTGGGTGGTTATTAGCCCATTAGTATGTTGCCAGTTGTATTAGTATGCAGTTTATATGGTGTTCAGAGTGCTTGTTACGATGTTGATATGTGGTTGCTAGTGTGTGTGCGGGTGGTTTTCAGGGTGTTGCTATACAATTCCTACAGTATTCTGAGTGGCTGTTGGAACATTAATATGCAGTTTTTATGATGAGGTGGTTGTCAGAGTACGGTATTTATATTTATTTCCTTCACCCAGGTGAATATAACAAGTGATTGTATTCAGTTGCTAGGGGGTTCTGTGTGGTTGTTCGTGTGTTGCTATGCAGGTGTTCTGATGTAATTAGTAGAGTGTTGCTATGTGGACCCGATGGTGTTTGAAGTTGTCGTTATGACGTTGATCGCTGGTTGTTTGGGTGTGTGGAATGTTGCCAGGGTGTTACTATGCTCTTGTTCTAGGTTGTTTGCTATTTGGTTACACAAAACCTCAATCTTAAACATACCATATTTTTTAAAGTATTTATTATTATTTATTATTCATATTCCTTAGAAAGAGGCTTTTTGGTTGGTGTGTAATTCACTGCACCCTGGATTCAACAAAGTGTAACAGTTTTAAAAGCATATACAATTACTTTTTAGCACTGTAAAAGCATTAGAAAATGCCAAATACTCGTCCTTGTGGTAAAACTATTTTCATTACTCGTCCTCTGTCTGCTGTAGCTGAGTCAGAGGAGGATCCGAGCCCAAGGGTGATCCTGGAGGGAAGATTCAGAGCTAGTGCAGGTCTGCAGTGCAGAACAGTGTTGGCTGAAGTGCAGTATGGATTGCACACGTTTATGCTGACACAGCAGCTTTCTCTCACCTACAGATGCAGGCCTGCTGATAGAAGAGTTTACAGAGAGACAGACACATTCCTGGCCCCGTCCAACACTGCTGTCAGCACAGGGCCACCAGAAATGAGTCTATGAGGCCTGGAATATACTCTATGAACGTACACTACTGTTCAAAAGTCTGGGGTCAGTACCAATATTTTCATTAAAAAAATGTTTTTAATGAAATTAATACTTTTCTTCAGCAAGGGCATGGTAATGGATATGCCCCTTTCACACATACAGTCTTTACTGGTAAATTATGGGTAGGAGATCATGTATGAACAGGACATTTTAAAAAATACATGTAAATTGCATTATGTTTGACAATCCCATAATGCCTGTCACTCATATGTCAAAAAAGTTGTCAAATTGAACCGACAGTGAGACTCAAGCACTTCTCATTCTAGCGAATGAAGACAATGGTGCAGCGTCTAAACATAATTTCCGGTGACTGGCATCAGAATTTATAGGTATATTGGTGATGATGTGTGAATTGTCTCTTAATGGTAAAAAGCCAGAAATCTGTTGCTTGTGTGTACAGCATATTTGTATGTTTACCAGAAAAAGTCATTATGGTAATTTTGAGTAATTTACCGGGATTTCTGTGTGAAAGGGGCTAATGATGATATGTTTGACTAGGTGGAATAGATCTGCTACATTGCTGCTGCTGCTGTTATTGTTGCTGCTGCAGCAGAGCAAGTACTGAACTTGCATACACCAATACATACCAATACATACACTCGCCGAAAGGATTATTAGGAACACCTGTTCAATCATGCAATTATCCAATGAACCAATCACATGGCAGTTGCTTCAGTGCATTTAGGTGTTGGTCCTGGTCAAGACAATCTCCTGAACTCCAAACTGAATGTCAAAATGGGAAAGAAAGGTGATTTAAGCAATTCTGAGCGTGGCATAGTTGTTGGTGCCAGACGGGCTGGTCCGAGCATTTCCCAATCATGCTCAGTTACTGAGATTTTCACGTACAACCATTTCTAGGGTTTTGTGAAAAGGGAAAAACATCTAGTATGCGGCAGTCCTGTGGGAGAAAATGCCTTGTTGATGCTAGAAGAGAATGGGCAGACTGATTCAAGCTGATAGAAGAACAACTTTGACTGAAATAACCACTCGTTACAACTGAGGAATGCAGCAAAGCATTTGTGAAGCCACAACACGCACAACCTTGAGGCGGATGGGCTAAAACAGTAGAAGACCACAACCGGTACCACTCATATCCACTACAAACAGGAAAAAGAGGCTACAATTTGTACGAGCTCACCAAAATTGGACAGTTGAAGACTGGAAAAATGTTGCCTGGTCTGATGAGTCTCGATTTCTGTTGAGACATTCAGATGGTAGAGTCAGAATTTGGCGTAAACAGAATGAGAACATCATGCCTTGTTACCACTGGGCAGGCTGGTGGTGGTGGTGTAATGGAGTGTGAAATGTTTTTTTGGCACACTTTAGGCCCCTTAGTGCCGACTGGGCATAGTTTAAATGCCATGGCCTACCATGTCCATCCCTTCATGACCACCATGTACCCATCCTCTGATGGCTATTTCCAGCAGAATAATGCACCAGGTCACAAAACAAAATTCAATCAAATCAATTCAAATCAATTCAAATCAAATTGGTTTCTTGAACATGACTATGAGTTCACTGTACTAAAATGGCCCCCACAGTCACCAGATCTCAACCCAATAGAGCATCTTTGGGATGTGGTGAAACGGGAACTTCATGCCCTGGATGTGCATCCCACAAATCTCCATCAACTGCTAGACGTTATCCTATCAATATGGGCCAACATTTCTAATGAATGCTTTCAGCACCTTGTTGAATCAATGCCACGTAGAATTAAGGCAGTTCTGAAGGTGAAAGGGGTCAAACACAGTATTAGTATGGTGTTTCTAATAATCCTTCTGGTGAGTGAACACGACACCCTGCTGTGAGCAAGTAAGACATGCTACTGCTATACAATATAGCATACATGAATTACCCACAGCAGATTTATACAGGTGGAGCTGGGGAGGGTGGAGGATTTCTGAAAGCGCGCTGCAACTGCTACAGAAAATGCTGGCTGGGTATTTGAAGCTTGAGCAGCAAGTTCATTGGCTAGTGAACCAATAAGCTGTCCAATAAACCAATAAACCAATAGGTCTCCCCGGTATTTGTCGGTAATTGTCAGTGTTTCATGGATGTTTCATGTGTGGATGTTTCTTCCCGTGTCTCCGCAAGTTAAGAGTTTTTCACCCTCGTGTGCCCTTTATGTTTATAGTTAAAGTGTTTTGGTTGTCCTCGTTTTCTGTTAATAAAGTGTTTGTGCTGCATTCCCGGATCTCCGTGCCTCGCTCCGCATCGCACACGCACATCTAATCTAGCAAAAGGCCTATAATACATAGTAAATAAAGGCTTTAAGTAAAGTGTTAACAAAAATAATAATGATTCCAAAATGTAATATTTTTTTAAAGTTTGCAAACTTTACTGCAAAAGTTTTGTTTTATTATTAATATTTTTCCCCCCGTAAAAACATAATACATTTATTTCAGAAAAATAGAATAAGAGATCAAGACTTATTTATTTTTCTTTGTCCACTGGCAAACATTTGAAAACAAATGCAATCTTGTTTTAGGCATTTATCTGAAAAGATTTTGTGAGATTTATTCTTTAAACAAAAATTAAATAAAATGGGAGGTGAAAAACGAACATGAAAAAGAAAATCAATATAAACAAGTTTTGCTCCAAGTATTTTTCACAGTACTGTATTGCATAAAGTGTGTTGTTTTGGCCCGAAGCGGCTCATCTGCATCGCTGGACGCTGCGGAGAAGCACGATTGCTTTCATCATGTTTAGAAGGATTACTGACCGTAGATTGACCTCCACCCTCTCTGTTCTTGAAACAGATTCCCTCTCTTCTCTAATCCCTCCATTCTGGCCTGTGAGATTCTGCCCTGATTACCACGAGCTCAGGACAGTTTAGAGCATCTTGCCTCTTATCATGGTATGATTGAAAGTAGCACAGAACTGTGATCTTTTTTATTTAAACAGACTGTTGTTACAGTTTCCTCTTGTGACTGCTTAACTTCAACTAGGAGTGAATAAAAGCTTCATTTGGCTCTTTTCTCTTTCTGGCCACAATCCTGGGATGATGCTGACTGTCCCCTTCATCTTGGGTGGCAGAGGGAACTCAGCAGATTTTGTCTGGCCACCCTAAAACACATGGGAGGGAGATACAATTAATAAGAGCCTCACATTTCTCACTGCCAAGAGATCCGCCGCAATGCCCTTTTGCCAGCTGACCCACTGTTCCACATCCTTTCACGTTTTTGAGCAGACTCGAGTGATAAATACAGCGTTAATGTGATTGAGTTTCTCTCCCAGAAGGGTAAAAGTGCTTCAGTGTCTAGAGACATCTTTAATGAGCCCCAGTCATTTTAATGGCATTGCTAATAGACTGCAGGCTTTGCTAAATTCAGTCAGTGCCATAATGCTAAATGACAAGTCAAAAAAGTTTGACAAACATTGATAAATAGCTAGCGTAAAATGTTCCTACTACCCTTAAAATGACATGTTGGAGTAATCAAAGGTATTCAGGTTGATTCAGTCATACTATATTTAAATAACACACAAAAACATCTGACTGATAAAGACGTTACTACATTAAGTACATTTTAGGCTATTTATATCTAATCCAGTTCATCTCTATAGTTGAATCCGCTGTGTGACTGTAATGACTGTGAGAAAGCTCTTTTCCCTCTTTGGCTTGGCTATTTTGGATCTCTGTATTCTTCAGCTTGTTCATCTGATTGGCATTCTAATTATGAGCTGCTTTAGAAAATAGCTGTTCTGCTTTCGGTTCTTTAACTTAGTCCAAAAATACAACAGTGAGAAATCGTTTGTAAATTTATTGTTAGAGAATGTCTGAGAAGAGGATACAAAACTGAGAAAATGTTCATGATGATAGTGTTGGTGAAACAGGGAAATAAACAGACCAATGTTTTGAGGCCAAGTTTTTAATAATAATGTGCAAATAAAAGCAGTTCCATAAAATCCTAAAATATTAAAGAATGTAATTTGTATTTTTACGAGTAACTATATAATTATTGTTATTACAATTATATATTAATAAAAATAAATTCTATAATTATTATACTATTTTGTGTTCTGCATTGTTCTACACATTGATTGGATAACATGACTGATTTGGTGGACAATATTTTTACAAATAATTAATGAACTTTTATTCCACTCCACTTTATATACTTTATATATAGAAATATATAATACAATTGTATATTATAATATATGTATAAAGACTACGCAGACTATGTAGTTAATACATTTATTTTATTTTAAGATGTCTTTGTATTTCCCCTCAAAAAAAATTAACACAAGAACATAACAGAATATATATACCTTACAAGAAAGTTAGGTATTTTAGGGAGTGAACAGAAAAATCAGTTCTCGACAGCAACCCCTACCAAAAGACGTAAATAATTCTGAAACTGTTCATTATCTCAGATGAAAACGATTTTCGAAAGACTTCTTTGGAATCTGTCAGAGAAATCGGTGTGATCTAGTTTGCTGTGTCTTGACAGGAAGTGAGTCGGGTAGAGCCAGCCAGCTGTTTTGGAGGGAGTATTTTTTTTCCTGGCAAGGCTGAAGGAAGTGCCAGTTGTACTCAGGTGATCTCAGTAGATGAGCTGAATAGGTTGTCTGTTATTCACATCTGTGCTCTGGCTCAGTTGCAGCTCTGAATCAATAAAGAGTGCAAACAAGCCGGGGGATGTTTTTATTCGCTCACATTCAGCAGATTTGGTAGCCCTGAGGAAGACTAGTGAGGCTCTCTCAACCGGGCACAGCTGACCCATATACCCATATACTTGAATCCGGCTGGGTCTCCACCCTCTGAAGGGCCTCTCTACTTTACAGCTGCCAACCATTTAGCTAAATATTTTCCTTACATGTGGAGTGTGTACATGTGTACATATGGACTGTGGGAAAAAAGTGGGGCCCGCAGAGGGAAAGGGAAAGAGGTGTGTTTAAGAGACAGGGATAGTGTGTTGTCGCCTGTTTAAACATTAAACACTAAATTCACATTTGTTTTCACGCAATATCTGGCACTGATCCAGAAATAGATGTGCTCAGAGCTTGTCATTTATCACAACAATTCAGTGTTTTCAACCACATAAGGTTTCTTTTAGGTTTCAAACATTTAAATGTTCATAAGTACTGGTAAAACAATACATTTATACACACGGATGTCTATAAAAGAGGAAAAAGCAATCCATTAAGTTATAAACTGACAAGGTGTTTTATTCATATATACACATTGTATTAGTAACTATAAACTTCACTCTATTCTTCTCCCACTTCAATGGCCACTTACTATCACGTATTTCAGAAGAAGTGACTGAAAAACGTGCTGTAAATCAGACAGATAAGATGCTCTGAGTCTGAACTGTGGCGCAAACTAACACGGCGGCGCCCGTCGCGCGTCACAGATCAACAAACACGATCATTATAAACATAAAGCCACAAAACGCATTCACTTCCAAATATCTGAGAATCTGAATATCAGGTAGTTGATAACAGAGCCAACAAGTTGAATGACTATTTTGAATAAAAAATAACAAATAAATGTGATACATCTTTCATACAGGGCTTTTTGTGACTGAGGTGTGTCACGTGACAAGCATGACACGTCGCCATGGAAACAATAAGGCGAAAGTTCCAAAATGAGGGGAGGGGGGGTGCGCAAAATGTTTACCTCTTCCTAGGGGGGTCGCGACAGAAAATAATTGAGAAGCACTGGTTTAGGGTGAAAACGTTTTGACACAAATGGTACATTTTGCTTAATTTGTCTTCCAGGAAACATGTAAGTATCTGCTGTTGCTTTCGAAGAGCTGTACTAAATGAAAACAACTGATATTTAAACAAAATAAGAAAAAAAGATCATCTGGGTATTAAGTATAAAGTATCTATCTCGATATTGATGAAGTGGATTCTTAGAATGTTTTTTAAGGTCAAAAAGTGTTCAGTCTGATGCACAATGTATCTTCACAAGCGATCGCTGTTGTGACCTCACAGGAAGTGGGCAGGGAAATTTCATGTACCCATCAGTTATTGTGACCCACATAAAAGCGAGAGAAAGCATTTCCACATTTAAACATTAAATGGATAATTCACTGAAAAATGAATACATTTTCATAATTTACTCACTCTCATGTTATTCCAAACCGAGTTTCTTTCTTCTGTTGACCACAAAATAAGTTATTTTGAAGCATATTTGTAACCAGACAGTTGAAGGCACCCATTGACTTCCATAGTATTGCTTCTTCCTACTATGGAAGTCAATGGGTGCCATCATCTGGTATCAAATTCAACATTCTTCAAAACATTTACATTTATGCATTTTATCCAAAGTGACTTACAATGGATTTAAAAAAACACATTGATTCAGTTCTCTGTTTCCTTGGAATCAAACCTATGACCTTGACATTGTAAACACCAATGCTCTACTGATTGAGCTACAGGAAAGCCTGTGGGAAAGCCAAAACATTTGTGATCTATTCCTTTGAGCACATCATCACAAAAAAAAGTGTTGTCTGTGGCATCCCGAATGAAGCTCATGTTTCTCTGGCCACAGATGACGCAGTTCGTCCAGGCCAGGCTCAGGTTGTGAATGTTTGAAAAGGTTCTCGGAAATGATTTACTTAGAAACCACAGGTCACACAGATCTCAGATTAATTACTCCAGTATTGTGAATAATTACCATGGACACCTTGAAACCTGTCGAGCGTGTAACCCACAGTACCATGAAGATTCACTCTATCTTTACTCATTAACAAAAATCCCTATATAACCTTATGTGACAGTCTTTGACTGCCACAAAACCTTGCCTTTTTCCTTTACAATGCCTGCATGTAAAATTGGCTCACTTTGAGCCTCGAGTTATGCTGCTGTTCAAAACAAATGGATCATTGTCAACAGGAATGTGGCCTGGAAGATGAAATTGTGTGGATTGAACCATCATGGCTTCCCATGCAAGACTCTTGTTACGCTCTTAGATCGGTGACAGCATCGGGTGACACATCAGAGACAGAGACGCATGGGTTTACTGGAGGCAAAACAAACACAATCCCACAAAGACCTCAGCCTGTGTGTTTGCTCTGAGCTGTGGCTGTGTCACCTATACGGCTGAATAACTCTGGCCTGACACAACACTGCCTTAGATGTGCTTGCGTGACAAGGTGCCTATTATGTGCAATACTGAAACTATCAGGTTTAGCAGAGGAGCTCTGGATGAGTGTTTAGGCTTCAGATGTCTTCATTATGTAAACTTACAACTAGATATAATGTGAGGTAGAAAAGTTTGGTTTGGGGTGCTACTTTTATTACAAATGATATAACTAGCTATAGAATAACAGTATATGAGATATTTTATATTCATTTCATATCATAATGTTTTAAAATGTTCTAAATCCTAAAACATTATGTTTATTTCTGTTACTTATTCCAAAGCACCTTTACAGTGATAAACAGGAAAATAATAATAAATGATACAAACAGAATTAAATTCTTCTGTAACAGCTCTTAAAAAATGACAAACGTGTCATTACTCAAATGAAGTCAGTTCAGTGTTCATGCAGTTCAGTTCAATAAATGTGTAAACTTATAAATTTAGTTCAACTCAGCTTGAGCAACTCTGCAGAAGACAATATGCTGATTCAGTTCAATATTGATTCAAATCAATTCCATAGCAGTCTTGATGTTGCAAACTTCAATTATGAAACAAAGTTAAATCAGATATAAAGCTTCTGCTCATCCAATACTGTCAGTGCAGTCAAATCAATAATAAAACTGAATACTATAATATTAATTATAAATGCAATGAAAATGTAATCAGAATCAGTGTTGTTGTTGTTGTTGTTGTTAAGTAAAATAACATAAAACTGTTTATTTACAAAAAAAATAGTAAGTGAAATGAAATAATAATATAAAATGATAAATATTAAAAATAAATAAATAAATTAATTAATACTTAAAAATAATAAATATGTTAGATTGAAAAACATAAACTTAACTATATATATATCGAGTGGATAATTTTATCATTCGTAGTGGTACCTCAAAGGTAAATATTACTACTCTAAGGCACTAATATGCACCTTTTAGTGGTAAATAATGATGCCCGTTTGAGTTTTCTGCCCCAGTTTTAAGTTACTGTACCTTTTGTGAAGGTCAAATTTTTGTAAATTTTTTCTGATGACGATTTATAAACTAAAATAACACTAATCAAAACTAAAAACATGAAAATCTGCTTTAAGCAGCTGTGAGCATTAATTAAATACTGAGCAGAACACATCTCTACTGTCTAACAGATTTCATTATAATAGGTGTGAGAAATCACACCTGCGACAGTTTTGGAGTCTGTAAACAGCAAAAAATAACAGTGAAATAAGCAGCCCAAAAACTGGCCAATGCTCAGAAATGCTCTTTGCCCGTCAATAATGTTGAACTGTAATTTAACATTAGATTGAAATGACCTCCTTAACAAAACAGCTGAAATCACATTTTAATTCCAGCACATTTTAACCATTTGGGTTGAATGTAAACTGCTATTGACTTTCACCTGCATTCCTCACTCGTGAGCTGCAGGCTGCAGCAGAGTCAATGGCTGTCACACGCTGCTGTGAAACCTGCCTTTCACACTGTCAAGGAGCTCTTCACTAACACTTCCATGGGGAATGCCAGCCTCAAATATTACATCATTAGTGACAGGAAAAGAATACGAGCAGCGAGATATGGATGCACCGCTCAGCTGTGTGTGTTCAGGATTTGGCAAAAAGGGACAAATTGTCAAGCTCCTGCACAGACACACAATAAAATCATTCAAACAATCCTGATCTGTCCTGTAGATCCCCAGCAATTCCCATTGACAGGGTACACTTTGGTGTCACATTACTTTATAAAAGCCCAATGTATTTTGTAAAGGTTCAGTGGGATTTTATAAAGAACCTAAAAGGTTCTATACAAGGAGAAATGTCTTAAATAATTGCACAATACTTTGATGTTTGACAAGTTATTTTAATTGTTTCTAGTGATGAAATATGTTTACGAGCTGTTTAATTCATAAAATGTAATGAAAATAAAAAACGAATTATCAAACATTATTGCATATATTTAAACTAAATTCAATAAATTGAGCCCATGAGAGAAACCTCTACAAAGTTATATATGAAGTGCCTGAACCCTTTAAGTTTCTATTTTCTAGAACCACTCACACTGTTTTATTAAATTCAAATTTAAACAAATTATTAAATTTAAACTACTGTTTAAAAATTACTGTATTACTGGAATGAAATTAACCCAAAAAGGTTGGAAATTAAACCCTGCGCTTAGGTAGAGAAAAACATAAAACATTTTTGTGTTAAAATATATAAAATATTCCTGTTATATTAATTAATAATATATTAATAAATAAATATAATATTAATAATAAGAATTATTATTATGAGAATTATTAGTAATGTGTCATGCGTGTGTGTCTGATGAAGGCCAGAAGACGAGATGAACATATTATATTTGAATTAATCATAAGCAAGCAAACGAAGGTTGACACATGACACAGTATAGACAAGAACAGTCACAGACCAAGCCAAAGACAGGGTTTAAATCCACAGAGGGTGATTAGGGGAAAGGGAACGGCAGATGAGACTAATCAGGTAATTAATGAGAAGACAGGTGATACTGATGACATTGGGGAACAATGGGGAACCAGCAGGTAAACATGACAACCCCGAAGACAGGGATAACACAACCTTGACAATATGTTGATTAATTATTATATTAAATTTATTAGCCTAGCATGAAAAGTAGCTATAGCTACTACATTCTCTTAAATAAAAAACTATAGCTATAAACATATCAAATATCTGCTGTCAGAAAAGGTACTTTTTTAACCTAGTCAACTCAAAGTTATTAAATTCAATCAGCAATGTCATTTATTTGATATAATCAAGAAGCAACTTTTTGTTTTTATTTTACTTTTTGTTGATTACCAAAAACAAATTTATATGC
This sequence comes from Rhodeus uyekii, assembly GCA_037043235.1. Lineage (NCBI taxonomy): Eukaryota > Metazoa > Chordata > Actinopteri > Cypriniformes > Acheilognathidae > Rhodeus > Rhodeus uyekii. The sequence continues at coordinate 817,693 of JAWRVZ010000156.1, read as the reverse complement.
TCATTCACATGATTATGGGCCTGCAACCCAAAAGTGGAAAATTTTGCTATAATTTAATTTGTTGATTTATAATTCATAACAAAATATATTCTGATGTACAATATATTTTGGGCCCTTTCTACAACATCGAACAATAATTATAGTAATAATAATAATAATAGCACTTAAATATTATAACAAATATATTTCCTTTATTATATCAGAAATATAATATAGCCCTTGCTGAGGGACAATTTAATTCATTTCTTTTCCACCATTTAAAAAATATTATTATTATTATTATTATTATTATTATTATTATTATTATTATTATGGTAACAATAAGGTTTCATCAGTTAATATTAGTTAACTGCTTTATTTAATGTAAACTAAGAATGATACCTCTACAGCATGTATTAATCTTTGTTAATGTTAATTTCAACATTTACATTATTAAAATCAAACAAATGATTTTAACAAATGATACCATGTTGTAAAGTGTTACCATTATTATTATTTAATCTGATAAAGTGCTTTGTATCATTTAGTTATTTCTCTACATTTTGACTAACAAAGTCACACAAATTGAAAGCCATAATGAAACAACTTAAATGATGAGTGTAACTGCTGATTTCTGAAAGTTAAGCATCTTATTTCACTGATAAATTCCTGAAAGAAAGGAAACACCTTCTCCTGAAATGCAAGTTTTACATGAAGGCAGTGCTTTTGTCACTCAACCTCCATGTTTTGGCACAGCACAATCATTCTCCAGACTGCAGTTTACATAAAGAATTAGGGGACTCCAGCACCACACCCACAGACCCAAATAACATCTAAAAGTAGACTGTGACTACCTTCACCTGGTAATGGTGTATCAACACTGTGACATCACAAAGCTGACGTGTCAGTTCCGAGAAAGATAAGATCACCATGGCGCATGTTTTCAAAACACCAGGGCTGGAGTTTCGCATGAAACTTCAGCGCACTGGGAGCAGCCGTGCATGGAGGAGACCTGTAAACCCAGACTGTTTGTTTTCATAGGCAGGGCCGTAAGAGACTAATTCCAACCTTGAGTCTCAATGACATGTTTGAGGGAGCTTGACTCAAACATCATCATTAAGAATGAGAAGCGACTGCTTTAGCTGCTCTCTCATTCAGAAAACCTTTTGGCTTGTCATGAAGTGACCCACTTTCCGCTGCCCTGAATGGTGGCACAGGTTGGCATAAATGGCTTATTCACACAGGCTGGCGTTTCAGGTCACACTTCTAATCTTTTGTGTGGCTCAGTTTTGGTTTGTTTTTTAAAGCGTGTGGAAGGAAACCCTGATTTTTCTGTTGACTTTGGCTACACGAGCCCAGCTGGGCTGCTTTGAAAATAATTAAATGACTGTGGAGCAGCTGAAAGGCAGCAGTTTTCACTTGTTTATCTAAAGTAAATCTCCTTTGATTGTGGTAAGGGTGTGAGGGGAAACCAAGGGTATAAATATTGGTATTACCGCACTGGAATTTGTCTTTTGAACTAGTTAGGTTAAGTTCTGTTGGTTAGCTTCTGTTTGGCCATCTGTCATGCCGAACTTGAATATGTGAGTTTTGTAGATATGCGAGGGTCAGTGAACAGAACAGACAGCTCAAACACATGCACACGCTTGCACCATAGGCGGAGTTTCACTTTTGTGCTTGGGGGGGCACCAGACCACGAGCTCAGTTTTTTTATATCATATTTATATATCATTAATTTTACATATAAAATACATTTACAATGAACAATGACTTTATACCAGTGCTTCTCACTTATTTTCTGTCACGCCCCCCTAGGAAGAGGTAAACATTTCGGCAAAAACTTTCGCCTTATTGTTTCCATGGTAACGCGTCATGCTTATCACCTGACATACCGCAGTCACAAGCTGTATAATAGATAATTCAAAATAGTCACCAACTTGTTGAAACCGAAAAGAAATCTTATGTGGTTGAAAACACTGAGTTGTGATAAATGACAAGCTCAGAGCCGTCTTTTTTTTTGGCTCAGTGCCAGATATTGCGTGAAAACACGTGTGAATTTAGTGGTTGATCACGTGACACATCGTACACGTCAAAGGATGAGGGGATGATTATCTGAACTTCTGCTCTTGTTCAGTGCAAGAAAACCTACTCCCTGGCAAAAAAAGCATGTACCCCAGGGTAACGTGCGCCCCACTATTTGAGAACCACTGCTTTATACAAAGAATAGCGAATAGAACAGACTCTTTGTAGTTGCTGTTTTGTTTTGCATCGGCAGTGATAGGGTTAACACGGGGAGTTCAGAAGTGCGGCAAAAAGTGTGTTAGACGGGTGCGCTTGTTACAGTGTGTTGTTCTTCGTTCCGATTAAAGTTAATAAACAGATCCTCCCTTGACCTGTCATAGAACTACTTCAGACATTACAATATCTTACCTAATGCAGAAGAAGCCGCCTCTTTTTCCGAGATGCGTAGATGTCCACTGTCTTCTCTTCTGATAGATTTGACACTTTTAGTAGTGGATTTATTAAAAAAATGACGAATATCCATTTTGTTTATTCAGCGCGTAAAACAGAACGAGAAGAGCGTCCACTCAAGTACCGCGATACTTTGAGATTCGCAAATCGCGGGAGAATGTAATAAAGCCACAGTAATACAAAATTAAATACAGTAATAAAAAATTAATTAGCCACATCTTACTCATTCTATACACAGAACTTATAAGATAAAACAAATAAAACGAGAAAATATGAATTCTGTAATAACAAAAAAACATATTCAAAGCACAAGGCAGGCATTAATTGGCACTGCCCCCCCAGCCCCCCCCAAACTCCGCCTATGGCTTGCACAGTCAACAGCTCTCTGTCGTGACTGTACAGAGACACAAAATAGCACTGCAAGGACAAACTGGAAAGCAGATGAGCCAATGTGCCATTTAATATTCACGAGGGCTAAAAATCAGAGGCCTCTGCAAAGAGAAAGATCAGACTCATTTAAATCAAAACTGACTCCAAATCCCTTCTCATCAGAAAAGCACTAGAAAATGTGACAGTATAAAATGATCGTATTTTGATGTTAATTCAGGAATAAAGAATTTTTATTAAAGTGGAGCCCACTTATCTTGAGCTCGGTTAACCCGCCAACCCTGTTATGTCGACGTTTCTGAAGTGGAACCGCCAAATTCCCTCATTGTCTAAGCATTTTCTTATCGGTTATGTCGATTCTTTTATGTCGCCGAACCCTGATATCTCGAGCACAAAAGAGGGACAAATTCGCCACTTAACATCAGTTCTCTCGATCCCCGTGACTCATGATAGTACCAAATTCACAGCGCCTGCGCTGAGTTCGTGTTGCACGTGAATCACGGTCTGTACGGTCGCTCACTCCAATAACTCTTCACTGACTCTTGTGGCGCAGTGCCGTGAAGCTGCAGAAGAACTCACGGAAAAATCAAGTCTTACAGATGCTATCTTGGAAGAGGAGACACAGGAGTTCACCTTCACTGTCCAGGAATTCCCAGATTACATTGACATCGACAAAGACGTTGTTACTTATAGAAGCTTAGAAGCATTTGTTTTCAAGCAGATCGTTAAAGGCAAAAAGCAACAAAACATTTTAGACTTTGTAAAGAAACCATAGTATGCAATACTTTTCAGAACTGTGTCAGAGCGAAATGACTGTTATGAGCGAATGTGTTTATGTGTGTTGTGACTGTTTATGCTGTGAGCAAAATTTTGTTTGCAACGTTGGAGAATATGATTAAAGGTTTGTATCGAGAATCGAAGGTGGTTTTTATCGTATACTGGCAAATCTTGCACCGGCTGTCAGAGTGGTTGACGACCTCCCAGATGTTAAATGGAAACGAAAGAAAACTCGAGGCGATTAAACTGGTCACACGAGCTTTATAGATGCGTTTCGTACCATCACACTCAGCTGCAGATGTCCAGTAACACATCATGACTTTTTAAGGCTGAGAAGGTCTCCCACTCTGTTGGCAAGTTTATTCAACCATGTAGCATTGGTGCAAATGTCCATGCCATGTGCCATTTATTCCTTCCCACATACATCACAAGGGTACTGTCCACCCCGCATGACGTGATGTTTGTTTTCATTTCCATGTACCAGCAGAATCCATATCCACACATCTTGCTGAATTCATATACAGTACCTCACTGACGGCAGTTGTCAGGGATCAGGCCGGCCCGCTTTGTGTTTCTTTTGTGGTTGACCGCTTTGTTCCTCTAAAGGGTTGATTGCTTAAATGGCGCAGGCGTGCTCAAATAGTTTTGTGTGAGGCAGCAGCATTAACAATATGACCAGTGGCAAGCTTACAGAAGCACTAGAAGTGTTTGACAAAGAAGAAAATGGCAGCACTAATCGCACGCAGGGCTGAAACAATGCAGACTGAGTAACACGGTTGAGCCCCCCGCCGATGCGGCCCTGCTTCATGTTCTCTACGCTTCATCCACTTCGGTGACGTGACAAATACATCTCTCTCAAAACAGACCCTCCTCCTCTTCATTGCAGCCACACATTCACACAAACACAGTTCATCCACAAGTACAACACCCATTTGTTTACCGGGCTTTTATGTACAATAAAAACTCAGTAATCTTAATATTTGCTAACAATTATTAAATCTATATGACATTTCCCATTATTACTACTCACTAAGCAATTCCCAAGTATGTTGTAGTTTGTGGTTACTATAGACTACACTGAAATATCTTTGTATGGTGTCTTTCAGTAACTTGATTTTATTTTTGTATTATTATTATTTATTTTTTTACTTGCTTTAGGCATACATCACATTTGATGTTTTAGTTTTTGAGTATATATATATATATATATATATATATATATGTGTGTGTGTGTGTGTGTGTGTGTGTATATTTATTATTATTATTATTAAGATTAAAATGACATGTATATATAAAAATGAAATATATATTTAACATTCATATATATTTATATATATATATATATATATATATATATATATATATATATATATATATATAATCATATATAATATATGAAAATACAAATAGTTGTCTTTAAAATATATATTAAAATATAAAAAACAAGAAAAAAACAAGACAGTTTAAGAAAAGGATCTTGCTGTGTTAGCAACGTTGACTTATACCTCATCATTAGCCCACACAATGTCCACTGCTTTTCCTCATTACATAATTAAATATTAATCAGTAACGTCTTTGTTCTGAATTTGGTTGCCCCATAATATGACTAGGATTTGACTGAAGCACCTTCTGTCTGGATTTGCTGTTAAACTCCTTTCATCCGATGCTATTGTGAGGGGCATCTGGGATGATTTCCTCTTAGACGTGCCGTATTGTGTTCCATGTAAAGGTAACCCGTCAGGTTCTGGAAAGGGTGTGGCTGAGTGTTAGCGTGAGAACTCAGTTGCATGTGTTTCTCTGCACTGCCTGATTCAGTTCAGCGAATCAATTATGAATGACCTTTGAGCAGAGTGTGGTCCTGTCACTCTCTCTCAGACAGTTTGACCCACAGAGCGTATACAGTGAGCTATAACTGTCTGTTTGTGTGTTCAGGCCAATAAACTGAAGTACACAGAGCCCAGCAGTCAACATAGAGTTTCTTAAGAATGATAAATCTCTATTTGAACAGAAATTAACTCTGTTTCTGTGTGAGACCCAAGTGTTTTGGTGTTTTCACACTGTTTCATATGGCAAACAGCAGACAGTCTGAGAGTGCTGTGTTACCTCAAAAATCCAGCCTATTTCTTTCTTCAAATGCAGAGAACACGAGTATACTAAAACACTTCTTGGTAAATTAATTCTTACATAATTAGTATTCAGATGGTCGATATGCCAGCTCTAACAATGGGAGCTTCTAGTTTAAGCTAAAAAGCAAACTCACATTAGCATGCTAAAGCTAAAGAGGCTAAATCTATTATTTTTTGTTAAATTTTATTCTTTATTTTCGTCACATTTGTTGCTTTTACTAATTTCAGTCTTTCACCATTCAAGATAAACTGACTTAAGAATAAAGATTTAAAAAGACCAACAATCTTAATCTGAATATATGCTTAATGTACTTCACTACTATGTAGTCGGTGACAAACAGTACAGCCAAGTAATCCAATATTTGCAGAATTCATAGTATTCATAAAAAAGTAGCCAAAAAGAAACAGGATGACCAACAACCAGATTTTAGAGTGTGCATTCGATGGACTCTTTACTATCACATGAGGACACAGGAGAGGATTTATGTATGGAGATTAGAGACACAACTGATGCTGTTGGTCACATAACAATGACTGTATAATACTATGTACATTCATACTATATTTACATTTATTCATTTTGCAGATGCTTTTATTTAAAGCGACTTACAAATGAGGAATACAGCATTCACAAGTGCAGAGGCAGAAGAACACAAGTGCTCACAATACAAAGTTTCAGAAATTTCTTAGAATAGAATAATCTAGAAAATTGTTGATTAATGGAAAGTGAAAGCATAGAATTTCCAGATGAAAGCAGGGAGATCGAAAATGCTCTGGAGAGTGATTTTGAGCTTCTCTGTGATGGGTGTCACAAGCCGTACCTCATTTACTGATCGTAGGTTTCTGGTAGGGGTGTAGACTCGTAGTAGCGAGTGGAAGTAGGGTAAGCAACTGTAAGCAAGTGTCAATACCTTTAATTTGAGGCGAGCAACAAGTAGAAACCAGTGCAGAGAGATAAAGAGAGGTGTGACATGGGCCATTTGGGCTTGTTGAAGACAAGACGTGCTCTATGTGAGAACGTGAGTTCTAGATCTGTTGTAAGGGTTTGATTGCACATGATGGAAGTTCAGCCATAAGAGCACTGCAATAATCAAGCTTGGAAATGATCATGGCCTGAACGAGAAATTGTGTTGCTGGCTCTGTTAGGAAAGTCTTGATGGGGTAATCGTTGATGAATTTAGCTGGATGGTGAAGTTGTGCTGTAGATTCGGATTGCCAGGGAATACGAGAAGATCCGTCTTTGCTAAGTTGAGCTGCAGGTGGTGGTTTTTCATCCATCCCAAGTTGTCCACCAGACAACTTGAGATTGATACAGCTACGGTGGATCATCTGTTTGAAATGAAAGGTAGAGCTGTTTGGTCTTATCACTACTAGGACTGTAATATAGTCTATGACTCGGGCTGTAGTCGCTTGGATTATGACCCACCTGAAGCACTCTACCAGTCTCCAGTTCCTCATCAGCCTCCAGTCTTCTTGTGTGTGAGGAGTGTGTGTGTGTCCTCTCTACAAGAGAAAAGGAATGTTATTTAGCACTTCTCAGTGACTGTTGAAAGTGTGTGTCTACTCACCAATCGTCATCCCTCGTTCACATTGCGCTGCTGCTTGCATTACCCTCCGTTACAATTATCACTTTGGTGTACATAAAGTATTTTGGATTGTTTGAAAACGTACCATTCTGTCCGGTGTGTTTTCTGACAGATGCCAGTGAAGAACCAATTTTCTCTAACTCTGATGGCAATTCAGTGATGCCAAAGCTATAATGCGGTTGGTTATCGAGGCACATTGACCGTTTCCAAGGTGATTGTTTCTCCAGTACTAGCACCAATATAAAGTGTTTACAAAGTGAGTATCTTGAGTCAAAACAGTAACAGCTTCAATGAAGCATGTTTCATTTCCTACATTCTCTCAGTTCACAGGACCTGAAAGGTTTATTAGGCTTACAAGTGGTCTCTGCTTCCATGTTAAGCTCTCTCTGGCCTTGTTTGTTTCCTGCAGCGGGACTCTCAGACTAAACATCTGGAGGCACTGAAGCATTCACTTGTCAACCACAGATAAATTCTACTGGTCTGTGACAGCTGCAAAACTAATGCATTAAGGATGAATGAAGGCAAGGCTTGAGGAAACCACACAGAACATACAAGATTTTAAGAAACCAGAACATACAAGGGTTGAAGAAACATTGTGTAACATCCACACACCCACAAGCATGTTTTTCCTTTTCTGGGAAAGAGGTTAAATTCAATATTGACTCCATTGTGCACTTTTTAGGCAGTTATTACGTTTAAGCAAAATACACTGCCGTTCAAACATTTGAGGTTAATTTTTCTTTTTTATTTGAAGTTAATTAATACTTTTTATTGTGAAAAAAATGCATTAAACTGATTAGGACAATGTTATAACAGATTTACAATTCAAATACTGTAGTATAAATGCAGTTCTTTTGGAATTTGTATTCAACAAAGAGTGCTGATGAAAAAAAGGTTTTGGCTTCCATGAAAACATTAATCAGCACAACTCTTTTCAATATGAACATGTTTCATATTGATTTCTGAAGGATCTCTGAAGGATCTCTGAAGGATTTCTGAAGGATCTCTGAAGGATCATGTGACACTAAAGACTGGAGTAATGATAGTGAAAATACAGCTTTGAATCACAGGAATAAAGTACGTTTTAAAATATTACTATAATTGCAACTTATGTATTGCATGTATTCCAGTCACAGGACAAGGATAAATAAAGAAATGCCTGCTTACCTCAGTCCTCATGACAATTCTTATGGCAACCCTCCACTAACAATTACTTTCATTTCATTTCATCTTTGTCATATATTATGTCATGGGGTTTAGTCATTGGGCTGAGGACTGAGGGATTTTTCATATAAATGGAAATAAACAGAGAAGTATAGAAAAAGAAAATAAAATATTTTATATTGCACTATTTATTGGTCACTAATCAAATAAATAATTTTGTGACATTCATCATGTTACTCCTTTGAATAGACGGAGTGAAGTACATGTTTCCATTGAAGCTTGAGATGTTCTCTGGATGTTATGATTATTTAATTTTTAATAAAATACTTTTAATTACTTTTTTGAAGAAAAAAATCTTTCACTCCTATTATAAAGCTTGGAAGAGCCAGGCTATTTTTTTACTAACTCATATGCACTTAGGATGGCTTGAGGGTGAGTAAATTATGGGATACGTTTTGGGAGATCGATCCCTTTAAGGGAGCAGAAGAAAGCATATTACTCTTTGTTCTTCTAACCTAGCCAAACAGTTCACCTTTAATCTGACTGTCTCATTGGCTCCAAAACCCCAAGACAGCACAGCCTTACACAAAAATCCATTCTTAGATATAAAGAGTCTCTAATAGGCCCCTCTTGCTCAACCTGCTCCAAGGACGCATCTACAGTGCCAGATCCACCGGTATAAAGCTGGACAGAAAACGATCTGGGATGTGACTTTTGAGGAGGTGTTGGGGTGAACAGAAGTACATTTCACCATGACCTACATATCTGCTGCAGTTCTGTCTGAGACATGCGTGCCTGTGATTCATGAGCTGCTAGAGGGGGATGGTACTTGCATTTAATCATCATCTCAGTGGTTCTCAAGTGCTTTTGCTTTAGTTGATTTTACACAAAATATTGTACAAATGGTTCAGACCTGAATCTGAATTTTGTTTGTAAATTTCTGTGTGCGCATGTGATTTTGCAGTGACAAATATGGTGTCATGACCTTTGAGGTTTCATATTAGTTAATAATAGTTTGATAGTTGTTATATGCAGGGGTGCACATAACTTTTTCAGTGAGTTACTCAGGTGAGTACCAGGAGATTGTGTTTGGTACTCACAAATGTAGCATTGTCTTAATAAGTGCAGCGCGATCGACCTGGGGGGGAGCGGAGCGATCTACCTGTCCTTCGCGAACGCGGAAGTAGCGGAGCAATCGATCTGCGGAGCAATCGATCGAAGCGTCAAAAGAGCCATATATGGCTCGCGAGCCATAGGTTTTCGACCCCTGGCGTGAGCGATGCTCTGCATGATCCGCGTGCCCCCTTCACGTGAATGATATGCACTTCAGTGCGCTCATCGTTAACTTTTCGGCTCACGTTCCAGTTGGCGTTTCTTTGAAGGTGGTGAAACGCCAAAAAAGCTGCTTAATGTCTGTTGCTTTTTGGACATCTCTTACTGTAAGGTTGTGTACGATGAGATGAGAAGATCGGTTAAGTACGCAAAGGCGCTTAGTGAGTCAAGTGGGCCTACGCATTTCTGATTTTTGTTGCGCATGCGTACCTGCGTACCAGTTATGTGCACCCCTGGTTATATGTATACAGAAATTTCCGCTGACTGGCACTAAAAGGTTAATGCTCTATTGTATTTGAAAATAATATAGCACCTATACAAAACCCTACCCTAAACAATTGTGTTAAGAAAAGCAAATGTGATATTAAAAAAAAAACATTTGCTGAAGCGATCTTAGTGTCAGGGATTGCTTTCAGCAAAGATCCCAGGATAATGCAGGATACAGAAATAGCAATACTAATAGATCTTTAATGGACTCTAAGAACACTAGCTTACACAAAACATTGTGACTTTAACAGTGACAATGAACAGAGGGGAACTAAGTACTTAAGTGGAAAATCACAGAAAAATGAAAATGTATTTAATCATTCTCATGTCGTTCCAAAGCCATAAGACTTTCGTTCATCTTAAGAACACAAATGAACACAAAATAACATACATGGCGAGATCGTCAACATGAATTTAATGGTTTAGTCCAAATTAGAAAAGAATTGATTGCTTTATATGATGAACAGAGTGACTTTTATTCACAATTCACACAGGTAAACAAACACTCAAGCATGTTCTTCCGCACTGAGCTTCTGCAAGAACCAATGAGGTTCATTCTCGTGTTACGCAGCATGTTTGTGCTTCCAAAAGAACCATTGTGGTTTGTTCTTGCGCATCAAGTAGATTGTTTTGTGCTGTTTATGTTCCCTGGTCAACATTTAAATGTGAATAAAAACCTAATTTAAATCTGTTCATAATATAAAGCAAATTTCAAGCAGAATTTTCATTTCTGGGTGAATGTCCCTTTAAATACGTGGAGGATGATGATCAATGTAAGGATGAGGATGAGGACCAATCAGGAACCATGGCAAGGACTAGCAAGGACAATGAAAACCATGACAAAGAAACTAAATGTTAATCTAAACATGACCATGAAATAACTTAGGTGGAGCCGAAGTACCAGGATGCTGCAGAACACCTGGAGGACCACGACAGAGTTGCAGATGGGCACAACCAAGGGAAAGGCTTGTGCTTTGCAGACCAGGGTGGAAACAGTGGAAGTGAGGACAATGGAGGAACTGGAGGGACGAGGGCCTGTGGGGATGATATTCCAGGAAACCGGTACTGGGAGACTTGAGGGGGAGCTGAGGTATCCAAAGGTCCATTGTGGAACAGGTGCAGCTAGATGAGACCACAGGAGGAGCTGAGGGCCTAAAGAGAGACAGGGTGGCTTAAACAACAGATGAGGAATAGGGAGGCTGGGCAGGACCATTGGTGATGGATGATGAAGACTTTGTGCTGGGCTAAACCAGTTAACACAAGAAAATTAACTAGGGGTTTAAATACATGAAGGATGATGAGCAAGGTTAGAGGTGAGGACAAGTCAGAAACTGCAAAAACGTATAAAGAACTCAGACAATGAAAATGACCATGAAAACCATAACAAAGAAACTATACAAGAAAGCAAAAACTTGCTTTTTAGCAAATATTTATTCTGGCAGACTGTTTTAAATCACTGAATTAAACTGCAAAGCGCCTTCATTTTGTCTGTATTTTGTTTGAAAGTACATTACACCCATTCGTTCTTTGATTATAAGGGTCTCTAATTTTTAGTCTGTTCACAATACAAAGTGATTGTGCATCATTTCTACTTAAGCCTGGAGTCGTATAGATTTGTTTCATACTACCTTCATTTCCTTTTTGAATTTTGAAACATTTGAAACCCATTTCATTTCATTATATGAACAAGAACAGTTGAAATGTTCTTCAAAATATATTTATTATGTTCCACAGAAAAAAGAAAGCCATACAGATTTGGAAGGATGTGAGGGTGAGTAAATGAGGGCAGAGTTTAAACTTTTCTGCAAACTAAAGGTTGTTCAGGGATATTTGCAATAATGTCAAATTTAGATAGTGTGGCAAGTCCATACAGGCACAGAATAAAGTACTGTTCAGTACCTCAATGTTGTTTATATTGACCATTCATTTTAATACCATATCCATCTGATTCTATGTAAATTATGACATGCATATGACTTAAGCAATCCATGATGATAATCTCTTCTCCTGTTTTCCATACTTTAGTATCATTCGGTGAAGACACCGTCTTCCCCATGAAGATTTAGTTAGAACATAATTGGACGAGTAATTTAAGAGTAAACAGATCTGAATCTAGGTCAGACATTTCCTCTTCCTCTTTTGGCTGAGGGAGTTAAAATGAGGCTGTATTGGCACTGAATCTCAGGACAATGGAGTTTGCTTTGAGTGTTAGAAATAAATAAATAAAGACTTTCTTCTGATGGTTAATATTTGAAAGCAAAGAGAAAGGAACAGTCTTATGGTATATTGTTCTGGCACTTGACACAGAGAGACGTTGTGCTGAGGACACGTGAGGAGGAGGGAAAAGAGGATGCCCACTGTGGTGAATACCGAGAGTGAATGTGCCAATTTGTATGTATAAATGTGTGTGAGGGAAAGCAAAGGAGAGGGAAAGAAAAGCCCTTGTGGTAGACATTTGAAGCTCAAACAGAGGAAGTTAAACCAGTCATTGAGGTAACATCTAGGTTAAAAGTTTTACTTCCTTAACCTTTTTTGCTATGGTCACATAACAGCCCTCACTGTGTCCTCTTTTCTTGGATATTAACTATTTAACTGAAAATCATATCCACAATGCATCTTCTGTCTTTGAAATCAATTGAAAATCTTATGAATTCTGCCTGCTCTGTGTGATTACATTTCTATTTACAAGCAATGTTTGTGTCATGTATCAGTTTCATTATTAGTACGCATCTCAGTTCTCCTGAGTTGTGGTATGTGCTACGGTCATATTAAAAGGTAAAGCATGAGTGGAATGCAGAAAGTCAATACAGCACTGCTGTTAAACATGGTTGTTACCCAGCATGCCCTTGAGAACAATTGTCGTATATAACATGTAACATATAAAGGGTTCATCCTTCAAAACAATCATCATCCTGATGCTGATTAATATTTTGAGTATTAAAAATTATGCATTGTTGATGCTTGGAGGGACTTGGAATTTGATTAGCATATAAAAGATATAAGGCAAATATACTGTATATGCGTCAGAACATCTCAAAAGAATGTCAGACATAATACTGCACAGCAATTTGCACAAAGTGGCATTTTTTATGGCTGGATGAGTCTTAAACTGCAGAAATGGAAAGTGCACTGTGGTCCCGCATCGCAACATGCGTTGTAATGTGAAATGTGAGCCCAGAGGACGCCTGAGCTCTTTGCTATGGCATTGAAGGTGTGCGCTGCTGTGCACAACCCCCTTGATGCAGTTGCTAAGCAACCACTTAATCGTTTTGTAGGACCTGTGCCGATGGCTGAGGCAACTTTGTATCTGATTAACTGGCACCAACTCAAAACTACTGCAAAAATAGGGCGTTATTCATCTTGACAGTTGTGGGGGAACTCAGTGGGAAAGCACTGTACTCCGTAAAGAATTAAAAAGACATGGAAAAGTTCACTGCAACTTAAAGTTACTTGGGGATAATAACGTAGGAGGTTAAGAGTTGACGGAAATCCCTTCTGGAAAATCCAGCCTAAGATGGTAGCAAGGTTTTGAAACATGGAGCTTGTCCACGCTAGATCAACAACAAACCAGCTTGACATTATGCAATATAGTATCTGGTAAAACAGCAAGCTACATGCTTAGAACAGTGAATGAACATCTTTTATCCACTAATGACAGCAGGACAAAACTATCTTGGATTATCTATGGCCTTCCTAAAAATAGCTATGACTAATTTAGACCAGCTATGGCCATCATCAAAAACAGCTATAACAATTTTAGGCCACCTAGTGACCAGCCTAGATAAGCATTGACCAACTTGGCCCAGCTAGTGCCCATCTTGGACCTGCTAATGACCATTCAGGAACAGATATGACCAGTTTGGTTCAGCTGGTGACAACTTGGGGCAGCTACTGACCAACATGGACCATAATTACAATCTTGGACCAGCTAGATCAAACTAGTGACCATCTTAGACCTGCTAATAATCATTCAGGAACAGCTATGACCAGCTTGATCCAGCTAGTGACCATCTTAAACCTGCCAAGAACCAGCTTGATCCAGCTAGAGACCATCTTAGACATGCTAATAATCATTCATGAACAACTATGACCAGCTTGATGAAACTATTGACCATCTTAGACCTGCTAATAACCATTTGTGAAACGCGACAACCAGCTTGATCCAGCTATTGACCATCTTAGACCTGCTAATAACCATTTGTGAACAGCAATAACCAGCTTGATCCAGCTATTGACCATCTTAGACCTGCTAATAACCAGCTTGATCCAGTTAGTGACCATCTTAAACCTGCTAATAACCAGCTTGATCCAGCTATTGACCATCTTAGACCTGGTAATAATAACCATTTGTGAACAGCGATAACCAGCTTGATCCAGCTACTGACCATCTTAAACCTGCTAATAACTAGCTTGATCCAGCTAGTGACCATCTTAGACATGCTAATAATGAACAGCTATGACCAGCTTGGATCAGCTAATAAACAGCTAGATGGAAATACATGTTCCAAAACAAACACCAGTTTTAGCTGGATTTCCCAACGGGGAATAACATGTTTATTTAGTTATCATAGATTTTCATGTTTATTATTAGTAGTATTATTATGTAGCCTATCATTATTGCTGTCATATTAATCTATAGAGCGTGATCAATCAAGCTTTTTAGTTTACTTGTGAGTAAAAACATCACGGAAAAATAGGAATATGGTGAGTTTAATGGAGCTGGGAGATGGAGCTGAGCTCAAGAGCGAGCGCGTCCCTCTAGACGTTATTAGGCTACATGGAGGCGCACTTCCGTCCCGCATAAATCGGTTTAGGGGAGCAGGTGCAGGGAAGGGGACAGAAGCATCACCCTAGTTAAAGCAATATATTTGATTTACTGTAGCGTTTAATTTACACATATACGCTGGGTCGGAAGATGGTAGCAAAACAAAGAATCCGTATGGCAAACGAGAAGCACAGCAAAAACATCACTCAGAGGGGGAACGTGGCGAAGACCCTGGTAAGACTGTCATATGTCGTCTGCATAAACGTACATGAATAGTGTTCGTGTCATGTATGCATGGATTTCGTTTTTACATGCATGATCTGGGGTTATATCATCATCAGTTTTCACGATGGTGTTTTATTCAAACACCATATATTAGGCGAGAGTCTAATTCTTCACCTAATTCTTTTCAGTATCGGGGATCATCTTAAATGAGGTTTAATTCGCATGCAACGTACACGTGCTATTGTTTTACATAATCACAATCTGCTCAATAAGCTTTATTGAGTCAAAAAGCTTGATGCAAACCAGATTTAGTTAACGTTGACGCCTGTGTTGTTGCCATGGCCACAGCTGTACAAACTGATGACAGATGCACATTACTAATCTGACCATTGCTGACCCTCCCTTGTAAAGGTGCAGTTTAACTGGGTCACAACATCTGTCACAGGAGTGCCCAAAATCATTTTGCAGTGTATGGCAAGCTGCTGTTGTATTTACTGTGAGAATGTGGCAAGGGTTAATGCATGATGAAGATCCATATGATGAAGAATGTTAATGAGTATTTCGGTCATTATGACAGGAATATACCCGATAGGAATTTTTAACGTCCAACATGCATGCATGTGTCCGTTCAAGCACAAAAAGACAAGAAATAGATATCTGTTCTACACACACACACACACACACACACACACACATAGGGTTTGGACAATCAAACTGAAACGCTGACCAATATGGTGTTGGAGGTTTCACACCCATATGCAATCTTCACTGATTTTATATTCCATCAGTAAGAGCAGAGTGTGAAGGTTGAGTTAGCAGAGCAATAGCACATATGTACATAAAATATTGCAATCCACTCAACATAATGGGCAACATAACAGAGTTCAAAAGAGGACAAATTGTTCGTCTCGCTGGCTCATCTGTGACCAGGACAGCACATCTTTGTGGTGTATCAAGAGCTTTGGTATCAGCAAAAACTCCATGAAGGATGAACCACATTCAACTGAAGAACCGTCGATGTAAGAGGGAGATGTCTGAAAGAGATGTTCATGTACTAACCCGGACTGTATCAAAAAATCATAAAACCACAGCTGCTCAACTCACTGTAGAATTAAATACGCACCTCAACTCTCCTGTTTCCCCCAAAACTGTTTGTCAGGAGCTCCACAGTCATTCATGGTCGGGCTGCAAGAGCCAAAGCTTTGGTAACTCATGCCTTTGGTAACTCAAATGTTGGTTTCAATGGTGCCAACATAGCAAATCTTAAGTTGAGGACAATGTGAAACAAGACTGATCTCTTATGAGTCCATCTTCGTGTTTTACGGTGTGTAGAAGATCCAAAGATGCTTAACACCTGGACTATTGCGTCCCAGAGTGAAGCATCAGTGATGATTGGGCTGCAATATCATGGCACTACCAAGGACCACCAAACCATTCTGGAGGACCATCTGCAGCTCACACATTATATCCTGGAGAGTGCCGGATCAGCATGATAAAGCACCAATACACACAGCTAGGCTTGTGATAGAATGCATTGAAAATGAAGTTGAACATCTCCCATGGCCTGGACAGTCACCAGATCTAAATATTTTTTAGCCATTTTTTTAGCCATTTTTTAGCCATTTCCGTATTTTTGGAGGAATGACTCATTTGCCTCCTTCAGCAACACATATTGACATGGACACTAATGGAGGAGGAATGGCTCAAAATCCCTCTGGCCACCGTGATAGACTTGAATCTGTCATTCCCAAAATTAATTGATGCTCTTTTGGGCCGCAAAAGGAGACCCTACACCATTCTAATAAATGATTGAGGTCTTCAGTTTCATTGTCCAACCCCTTTATATAAAGATCATTGGGTAAAATGGCTATTTGGTACTTTGTGATGCAAACAAAGTGATCCACACATTTTTTTGTGTATGGACAAACACAACTCAGGAAAAGTCTTCAGGTGTTTGTTTTCTTTTTGTTACTGTGACAATATGTAGACATTTGTATCATGTGTAAACATGTAAATCCCACACCACAGGAGTACTGCGCTTTGTTTATGAAATATATTTATTTATTTATGAAACACTTGCACTTTCACTGTTTTAGCGACCGCAGGAGGAGAAATATCCGGTGGGGCCATGGCTTTTGGCACTCTTTGTATTTGTTGTGTGTGGATCAGGTAATATTTGT
The DNA here is from genome assembly GCA_037043235.1 of Rhodeus uyekii. Lineage (NCBI taxonomy): Eukaryota > Metazoa > Chordata > Actinopteri > Cypriniformes > Acheilognathidae > Rhodeus > Rhodeus uyekii. Next base: position 800,433 of record JAWRVZ010000156.1, on the reverse strand, counting down.
ATTGATTATATTAAATGTGCTGATTGCCTTTTCTGTTTGTAATAATAAACTGATTCTTTCTCGCTTTCAGCCATTTTTCAGATCATTCAAAGTATCCGAATGGGAATGTGAGTCCCGGTGTTCTTCCCTTTCCCTGCCCTACATCTGAATGAGATTTTTGGGTGATTGGATACAATCTGAAGGAAGACTGGAAGGTCTGAATCCTCGTCTTTGTGTGTCAGAAGGTTTATGACGAGCTGGATCTAGTGTAAAAAACGACATGACATTGTCACACATGTTTACAGTGTCCCTGGATGAAGGGAACACGTGCTTTTATACAGAAACATTGTTGTTGTTGACGCATCTTATTTTTGTCATATTTAATTGTGATTGATTATTTCCATGATCTATTTCTCTATTTAACCGTGTTTGCGTGAGCCTTTTTCAAATAAACGTCAAACACATTTGCATAATGCCTCATAAACGTTTTGCTTTTTCAAAAGCAGTTCAAAACTTTGTCATTTAAATGCATTTGATCTCTTTTTATTTAAATGTCAACATTTGTGAATGTTACAGTAGATATGTACAAATGTGTAAAATTAGAGTACTTTATGAAAGGGATCATTCACCCAAAAATGTCTACTTGTTCACCCTCAAGCGGTTTCTTTCTTCTGTTGAACTAAATAGATATTTTAAAGAATGTTGAAAGGAAAATAAAACAAATACTACGGAAGTCAATGGTTGCCATGATCTTTCTGCTTACCGGTATTCTCCAAAACATGTGTTCAACAGAAGAAAAACTCACACAGGTTTGGAACAACTTGAGGCGGAGTAAACAACAAAATGTTCATTTTTGGATGAACTATCCCTTTGAAGTTTATGGGTCACCTGGATTTCAAAATGCAATTTTTTTTACTCTTAATCCTTATTCATCAGAGTTTTACCATCTAGCTTTGAAATCCATAAGAAAACATGGATCAACTGAAGAGGAGTTTAAAGGACTTTAGATGAGATAATGCTGATATAACAGACAGGAAGTATGTTATAATTTAAAATTAAATTATGTACAGTACTATGAATGCCAACAAAACACATTAAGAAACTTACTATGAAATCAGTATGAAACAAAAATGAACATTTTCTTAATGTTATTGATCTTATTGCGAATGATTATGCAATTTACCTCGTTTTGATCTTGCAATTCTTAAATCTAAATTGAACTTCACGTCAAGTGAAAACAAAATTAGATTTACACTATCTTTTACAATAATCTGTTACACTCAGAAGGAAAGAAACAATGATTTTTATCTTGACTACAGTTCGGCCAATTAACATTTGAACTGAGAAAAAAGCAGCAATAATATAAATACTCACCAATAAGTGAAATCCCGTCCCTGTACTATGATGAACCCCGGCTAGCATTTATAGTTTCTTCAGTAGTGCGGGTAAAAAAAAAAAAAAAAAGCACCTCATGTCACATAAGCTAAACCATCAAGGATTTCTCAACGCGGTTCACAAACATGACTTTATTGAGAGTTGTGAAGTGCAACTGGCAAGTGCAATTACAGCATTTTACAACTTATCTCCAGGTTTGAGAACATGCACAGAACATAAGCATACACGTTGTACACAATGCAAATCCATGTCAGCTATATGATAGTCAAGAGTAACTGTAAGTTAAATGATTGATCCAGAATACTTCACTGTCCAAACTGAAAACAGAAATCACATGGTTTGTAATACTTCAAAATCATCTCAATTGAACAAAGTAGTGTACAGCAGGTGTTAGAGGAGTAGCTTCTTCCACTTGTCGGATAAATATCATAATCCTGCTTAAACGCTTAAAAAAAAAAAAGAAAAAAAAAAGAGAACGTGGCCTCCCGGAAAGTCAACTACCTCGCTACCCTTTAAATATGTACAACCTATATAGTGTCTCTTTAACAGCGTCACATGATATCGCTATTTTACAAAATACTTACACTAATCATACAATAATATACAGCCAGTCTGCCTTGAAATTCAGCTCGCGTCTCATCCGTCATTCTCCCTGCGCAGAGAACGAAAGCAGATTTTAAGCATCATGCCTCTTCTTTTTCTTCATTCAAAAGAGTATCATGATTACAACCAATGCAACTATGGAAAGTCATCAATAGCTCTGCCTTCCCCATGCCAGCTGGGGCACAGATTGGCAGATCTTCAACGTTTCATCACATTCGCCACCATAAAAGTGCTTGCTTTATTAGAAGCTCGCAGTCTCGAGACCGCCGTCAGCATTTACACTACAAAGGTGAAGGAGACATGGAAAACAGCCTTGACTGAAAACCAACGTGACTTTAGACACAGGCACAGTGATTCTTTAGATCATGTCCTCTCCGATTGATTTCTTCCATCTGACAATCACATTCTGCGGATTTTGGCAACATCCCAACCCCAGCCAACTGGATTGTCACTGGTGCGTAAATCACCTCAGTACGACATTTGTCAAGTTTTGAAAGGTGTGCAAATTTCATCAGTCTAACATGTGAGTGAGGCATGTTTGTTCATAAGCTTCAGTCCGTTTCCTTTACGGTTCGAGCCACTCCGTCGCCCTTAACAGGATCTTTCGTTCCGCGCTACGCCGAAGGCCCGGAGTTTTGAGATGCCGGTTGCGTCGACGGGGCCGGCGGCTGCGCTGCTCCCTGCGTGGACGACGACGGCGACGAGCCGGTCTGCACTTGCGCCTGGAACTGTGCAAGCTGCTCCGGACTGGCCAGGTTCTTCAGCAGGTTGTTTTCTTGCTCCAGCTGAGAATTTCTCTCGATCAGTTCTTTAATCTGTTCTTTCAACACCTCCACCTCCTCACGAACCGCATACATCAAGTGGCTCTTCACAAGATCCTGAAAGTGGACAGCAAAGCGTTATTCTCAAATCTTTATTTGAACAAAAACATCTGATTTCATTCATACACACATACACACACCTTCATTTTATTAAATGCACCGTACAGTTGCGCAGAAACCCAAAGCTCCTCTGAGGGTTTGGAATAAAAGTCTTAAAAAGCGTCAACCTGCATCCCACTCCTTCCCACAATCCCTCCCTCCCTTTATGCCGATGCATGGCGTCATCAAACCAACAAAATGGCCGTCCCACACCGCGTCAAGCCAATCAGAAGCAGAGATATTTTTAACTAGGTGTAAAAGCTTTGGGGTTTGCCTAGCAACAGTAACGAGGCGCACAGATCGCGTGAGCACGCAGGCAAAACCCCAGGCAAGTCAGCAAACAAACACTTCACTCGTTTTCTCATCTCAAACTAAACCGAAGCAAGAGCGAAATAGCAAACTATGTTCAGAACATTAAATGATTTGATGCTGTCACGACAGAACAAGGATAACTTGTTAAATAAGGATTACATAATTCATTCCGCGGGCACTGATGCAACTCGACACAACGCTTACAGCACCTAAACAATACATTAGTTTAAGCATGCGATAATCCCGATGAGAAAGGTGAAATTACTTACCATCGCTTGTTCAATTTTGTTGTCAATGGCCACAACACTGGCACCCGAAGAGCTGAGGAAAGAGAGAGAGGGAGAGACGTTACTTAAACACACCGACAACACTAGACACTGTGGCAGCAGAACAACAACAGCATACACACAATCTCAACACACACACACACGTCTCGAGGCAACGCGACACCACACGCCTGGAAGCCTCCAGAAACACGGATGTATTCATGATTTGTGCACATGATGTTTCAGGGGCTGAGAGTGCAGACACGCGCCGAAACCAAGCCTTCATCTGGGACTCAAACGAGCCGAACCTCCGAAATGTTGCATAATACACAATCGCGTATTACACGTCTCACACTTTACCTATTGTCGAGCTTGACGGACGAAGTCTCTGTCCCCAACAGCGACGAGAGGAAAGATATGGAGAAATTTCTAAGCTGACAAACACCAAGATCCATCGCCACGGAATAGCATGGAGAATTCATGCTATTGCGTCCATGTGAAATCGGGCAGGGAAGCGAGCGCGTGTCCTTCCTACAGCCTGTCGAGCGTTACATCCTTTGTGTGGGTTTGCAGGAATATGATGGCGTGAGTCGCCAGCGGAAAAGCTCGCTTTATCAGGAGAGCGTACATCCAGTGCCGCAGCACAAAGAAACTCCAAGGTCAGCTCATCTCTGCGCTGCTGAATATCTGCAGCCGGAGGCATTTGCATAATTTATTTTACACCAGCTCAGCTCAGTACGCTATTGGCGGAGAAAGAGACTCATTTGCATAATATATGCAGCGACCTCCCCATTCGACGCTCTTCCGACTCGCTCTGCATAATTTATTCAAACGCGACTTCCTTATTAGACGATCCGGTTAGAGCGAGTTCATGTTATTTCCATCAAAGTCTCAAGGCACCAACAGCCCTTTTCTATTACTCAGCATCTATATTTGATCGCAGAAAAAATTCTCCATGATATGGAATCGACATGGTTCTTCTGACGGGGAAAGTATATTATAAATACAGATTTTTGAACAATATTTTCCAGTTTTAGTTTTATTAAAACAATATTTGAAGGGCAACGGCTGTGCTTTGATCAGCGCGTCTACATGTCGCCGCCTATCGGCGAGCAGTATAACTGCAGTGGCGTGAATCCCTAAAACAAGGGGGTTTCCACCTGCACACAAGCAATCTGAGCCCCATCAGTGCCTTGAACCATCCCAGGGATTCCCAATAACAAAAATAACAAACATTTGGTCGATAAATGTCATGAGAATCAGGAAAAACAACCCCATTACCTTATTTAAACATACATGGAAAAGCTTTCTTTTTTTGTTTTGAAAAAAATATATCTTCACATGTTATGCAATAGCATCTGCAGTGGACATCAGGACTCAGACATTTAAAAATAAAAGAGACTAAATAATATGTACTGTATAGGCAAAAAGAAAATCTGATTATTTTTTAGGTTTCAGGATGTGTTTTAACCAAAACTTGTATAAAGATGATTCTCAACTATGTTATGATAGACGGATGAACGGATTTACCCTTTTACTTTAAACATTTATGGCCGTTTACCCACATATTACACAGTCCCATTCAATACACTATATATCTATATCAATCTATACAACATCTAATTTACATATCAATGTGTTCTTGGGGCAACGTAATGTAAAAATGTGCAATAACGGGAGCAATAATTGCCATGATTTTCATATCTAATATTTCATATGAATATTGATATGCAGTTTATTTTCCTATTCACTCATGTTTTACAAAATGCCTGATAAGAGTCTTGCTGTCCACTATAGAGGAGAAGTATGAAATCAATGCACTGTTGTGTAACAGAAAATCCTATTTTGACTAGAAACCCGATAACGTTTTCCTGACATGAAAAACATCTTGAAAACTTGTCAGATTTAAATAACAAAATACAAATTCCTCAAGAGTGTGTATTTGATCAATAAATTAATATTAGTCAAATTTAAAGACCAAGGAGGAGATGATGACATGGTGAAACCTCCAGACATTTGGTATCTCTGAAAAGCCCTGAATGTACACTTTACAGGACATCCAGATGTTAAACTGACATGTACAGTTTTTCACTAAAATATAATATCCACTACACTGGGCAAAAGTCTATTCCTGGGTCCCAGTAGGATATAAAAAGTGATGCGTGTTAAAAAGGAGAGTTTAGCCAAAAAAGAAAATGATCTACTGTGTTCCACAGAATAAATGTCATACAATAATTCATAGTAAATTACTAAATTATTTGTTTTATGCAATTAATTTAACAGATTTATTACTGCACCATATTTGGCAATACAAACTACCGGTATTTGTAGACGTTTTTCCAGAGTATCTGGACCTCCAGGGTATGTCTGAAATCTGAGGTCCTAATGCAGAAAAGCATCTACAGCATGTTTAGACAAAACTCAGTCCCTTATGATTAAGTCCCAGCTAACTAAACTCATGTGAGCTTTAATTAACGTGTTTAACTACACACCAGCGTGCTTCATGTTATCTGCGTGTGCACGTGTGCTTGGTTTGCAAGGCTCGGTGTAATACGAATTCAGAAGACAGATGATCAAACTAAACCAAAGCACTAATTCAAAAGGACAGTTATACATCTCAAACTATGCTATATCTTAAAAACTTGTTTCAACTGTGCACATCATATAATGTACGTATTGTAATCATTCATTCATGTTTTATTATGCTAATTCTTCAATCAAAATATCAATAGTCAGTATTTCAGTGAAAAGACAAGACTTCTCTCCAGTGACGTATGCTGGACTTCTCCATGTAATCCTGATTTTTTTTTTTTAAACAAAATCGAACTCAAGCTCACCTTCAGCTCGGCTTCCATTCAATAAACAACTGAAGGACAGAACTAAGTCCCACCTTACAACTGTGTTTTCCGATAATCCATTTTACTTGGATGTACATCACAATATAGAAGAAAATATCTGTCGCTATTTATATTACATTTATGCATTTGGCAAATTAATCACAAGCTGTCATCTCGGCATGCAGCATCATCTGCAGCTCAACTTGTCAAAGGAGGAACTTCTCGTCTTTCCTACCAATCCGACTCTACAACACGACTTCACCGTCCAGATCGGCTCCTCAACGATCACCCCATCAAGGTCTGCTATACATCTTGGAGTAATCTTGGAGGAACAGCTGACCTTCAAAGATCACGTCGCAAAGACGGCTCGATCATGCAGGTTAGCACTTCACAACATCAGGAGGATCAGGCCGTTCCTAATGGAGCAAGCAACATAACTTCTGGTACAGGCCATGGTTATTTCTAGGCTTGATCATTGCAACGCTCTTCTGGCCGGACTTCCTTTTAGTGCAATCAAACCCCTGCAAATTATCCAGAACGCCGCAGCTCGTCTGGTCTTCAACCAACCCAAAAGGGCCACGTCACACCACTCTTCATCACTCTGCACTGGCTCCCACTTGCAGCTCGCATCAAATTCAATGCACATGCTTACAGAAGTTACTCAAGCTCAAAACCTTCATACTTCCACTCGCTACTTCAAATCTACACACCTACCAGAAACCTTTGATCGATCAATGAGCGACGACTCGTGGTTCCATCACAAAGAGGCAAAAAAAGAAAAAATTCCCTCAAGAACATCATTTCACCGTTCCTTGATGGTGGAACGATCTCCCTGCCTTTTGCATCTTTAGGATGAAGTGCTTTCTGTATTCCTCAAATTGTAAGTCGCTTTGGATAAAAGCCACTGCTAAAATGAATAAATTTAAATACTTTTATCTAAAGCGACTTGCATTGGATTCAAGATACACAGACATTCTAATTAGCTCTTGCGTTCACTGGGGAAATATATACTTCTGTTATGTTGTGACGAAGTTGTATATACAAGCATAATGGAGCAAACGAAGTAGAAAAATATGACAATCTTCAAAAATACCCACAAAAAAAAAAATCAATCTTGAGAGATTCATGATCACAAAATAAACAGACAAGATGATCAAAATAACCCAAACATAAATAAACAAATGGACATGAAATGTTGAGTTGATGCATCACAACGAGATTAAGGATTATGGTTGAGGAGATTCCATATGTAAAGTGCTTCGAGTACCAAGAAAAGCGCTAAATAAATGTACCTCGCTCCATCTATATAACAGTCAATTATATACAGCTAATAGTCAAAATATCTGACAAAAAATGTGTAATACTGTAATAAGCTTGCATACAAGATGCGGATATTTCATTATCCACAGTTACATCAGCTTTGGGGTTTCAACACACCGTCATCTTGAGCTCATCGTGGTTCGGTTGGTTAAAGGCGTGTACAATCCATAAATGGCAAACTATGATAAAGGTGGTGACACCAAACCGGTAAGCACAGAGGAATGCTTCATTATGCTCACTGGATCATTTCCTGCCAAAAAGACAAACGATATCCTCAGTCCCTCTGAAACATTGCATAAGTCCTGCCCATTAATGACACACCTTTGAAAACGTCAGTGGAGTTAAGCACAGCTCAAATGTTTATATCAAGTGTACGCTTGCGTCCCGTAAAAATAGATCACTTATCCTAATTAAGTGCACACCAAATGAAGCCCCAAACTAAGCAGCTCAGGACGCTGTTAGCTGTTCCAGGCTCTTTGACGGGAAGTAGATTTAAGCAATTACGGAGCCCAAATATACCTCTGCCGTCCATGACCTGACCTCACCCTACCATTATTTAGAGCGCTCATCCAAACGCAACCTACTTAATCATTGACATCTTTAAGTTCCTATCGCACCTTGCCATCTCACAATTGAAACGGCCACGTTAACAAAACAGGCCACGGCACACACACTCTAACTCCAGCTAAGTACCCAAAGCCATTACACAATTTACATCAACCCCTGATTGGGCCAGTAGAAGGTTCTCAGGACAGTGTGTGCTCACATAATGAACATGAAGAACATGATGTCACTGATAAAGAAGCTTCTGTCCAGAAACTTGGTACAACGTTCCACAGAACAAATCATCCATCCATCATTTCCACTTAAAGTTCGACTGAGCTCGTAAAGAAGACCACTGCACAAATACCAAAGCCATGGGTTCAATATCCAGGGAATGCATGAACTAAAACCAACGTTGAAAGCAATGCAGGTTGCTTTGGATAAAAGCATCAACCATATTCGTAAACAAATGACTTTCAGCAGATATCAGTTGACACTTGGCATAAAATAAATGTCAATTCACCAAATATCATTTTGCACCAAAACCCTTTGGTAAATCAAAATATGCTTTCTCTCGATTTATCGACTGAAGATTTCCTCATTAAAATGATCTGAATACTCATTACACACATGATGCTCAGAGGAACAAAGACCTTCTGAAATTCTCCAACAAACAGAGGACAAACGTTCCATTCGTAAGGTCAAATGCATTTGCATCTTTCGGTTTAAAATATCTAGGGAAGAATCTGAAAGCACATGATTAGAAAATGTTGTGTAAACCACTATTACATAAAGATCAGGCAGTGTAAAACACACTTTACCTTTTCAAATGCTGCTCTAATTCCCAGAACAAAAGCTTCATGGCCATTTCGTCTCGGCCGTGAACTGGGAGGACCGTTTCTCTCATTGGTGTCAATCAGCGGTCCTCCAAAAACAGAACTTGCTCCTCTATTCCTCACTCGACTCAAAAGCACACACGTGCACATGCACAAAGAGGCATGGCCACGGTTTCATCCCCTTTATCTTCTCCAGCAGTAATAAAGGCTGAACCACCAGCACCACAAGGCCTGGTTATAGCTCCGTGGATCTGTCTCGGTTTGTCTTCAGCATACTGCCTTTGTGCATCTTACAGGGAGATTCGTGAACGATTGAGTGAAAACAAGAGTAGGGCAAGCTGTGATGTCACGCCACTGGCAGGGTCACGTGACTGTTACATAAACCAGCAACAGAGATTAAAATATTCCCAATGATCATTTCTCGCACACACCCATGCGCTCGGGGAGGTTGCCGTCCTCACAACGATCAACGGCTATCCAAGCCTATCCTGTCCCAATGCCCCCCCTCTTTATTTTCCCGGTACAGAAGCGTGCATTTCTCCCCTGTGGAGAAAAGAGACGGGCCCCTGCACTTGAGCCGGGACTTATCTTGTCACTTCTCATCAGTCTCGTAGCCCGATGCAGGCTTACAGCGTGTGCGGCTAGTGAAACACACACACCTCTCTCTAGCTTAGGCTGCTTACACTAAAAACAACAAGGATCCTGACATTGGGAGGGATTTTACCTGTTCAAACAGCACTCAGAGTCTGCTTTAAATGGCATTGTGAGGCTCCTGTACTTACGTGTCTTTCTGTGGGTTACAGACAGCTGATCAGAATAAACAGCTCCAGAACTTCAACTTGACTGACTGAAGCTCGGGGGCTTAGAATCAAGCCTTCATAATACTTCAGAGTCTGAACTCAACAGGAAGTGCCCTTCTGTCCAGTGTGACTGTTTTAAAATCACTGCATGGGACGGTGAATAAAATACTAACTAAATAGGCATGTGGCTATCATTACATAATTAGCTGACCACAATAATCTGACATTAACAATCATTGTTCGCTTTAAATTTCAAATGACATTAACAACTAATACATATATACAGCACTTTATCAATGAACAAAAGGAATTTTACAAACACTAGTCTGGGTTTCAGGTGTATTAGTTCACTATGAGTACTGAAACTATACAACCTGAAAATAGATGCGTTTTAAATGGTTCATTAAGTCCCAAGCTCAGCTATGCATTATGATAATGCATTATGCGCGTGATGCCGAACAGGCTTCACATTTTCACAATTCCAACATTTTTAGTCATTACCAGTTACCATCTCTGCTGTTCATGTCAGTGCGTCTCCAAAATTTTAAATGTAAAAAGTATAAATGTTTAACATTTATCATCAATGATAATTTATTAACATTATTATTAAATGACTTTGAACAGCAACAAGCATTTAAAATGAAATGGTCCAAAAACTAATCTTACATTTCTTTACAAAGCCTTAAAAGGAAATCATACATCTTATGCTTTCAAATTCAACATAAATAGACAACTGCGAAAGTTGTGTGAAAGGTGTATGGGTTTTAAGCTTGCACTGCAAGTTGCCATTAATCGCTAGCAAATGTCATAATCATATGACGGCCCTAGTCTGAGAACTGGGCAAACCTCAATATTTACATGTAAAATAAACTAACATGATTTGAATAAGATCCTGGAGAGAAATGAGCTGAAATGGACACCATTTAAACAGCTGTGCAGAAGCTGCTGCTGCAGAAGAGAACTGCTGCTCACAGAACCGATACTCGCAAGCCTTCAAGTGCCACAACTTATAGAAAGGTGGGTTACATGTTTAAAACGGTGTATTTAGACAGGCAGGACTGTCCCTAGGCAACTGGCCACCCTCAGTGTCTGTAACTTATCAGAGAGTCAGTGTGCAGATCCCATTTTCCACACAGTCTTCAACCTGACCCTAGTTTATGATTTTGCCTAGCACCATCTAGTCCACAAACTTTTTAGACTTTTTAGACAAACACTTATAAGAACATTGAAAGTAACATGTACCCTGCATACTACTAAATAAGTCGGAAATATGAATTACTGATATAAAATAAGTTGCTATGCAAGAACACTACACATTACATGAACAGTGAACTGGTCAAGAGGCACATCTCATGAACATGGTCTAGCTGAAATATTGGTGATATCACATTGTGTGATTTCGACATGAACAAACGAAGGCCACGCTGCGTGAGAGCGAAAGTGCCATTTTGCCAATTGGGCTGACAGCAGCAGGTTGCACAACAGAGCTTCATCCTGTATTCTCCAGCTCACACTCTGACAGTGCAGCACACACAGAATAGACTGGACAACCTCAGCAAGTTTTACTCCATGAGCAAGAAAAGAAGCATGTGAGAACAGCTTCGGTGTGCACAGTGGAGTATGACTATGCTCAGTATGACTATGGTGATGTTTTTCTAAGAGAAGGTAGATGTGCACTTCTTATACAGTGGAACCCACTTATCTCAACCTCGGTTATCTCGCCAACCCTGTTATTTAGACGTTTTTGAAGTGGAACCGCCAAACTCCCTATTTTTCTTTGCATTTTCTTATCGGTTATGTCGATTCTTTTACGTTGCCGAGCCCTAATATCTCGAGCACAAAAGCTGTCAGAGTGGTTGACGACTGGAACCAGACGTTAAATAAACTGGTCACACAAGCTTTATAGATGGGTATCGTACCAGCACACTCTTCTCAAACATGTAAAGAGCGCAAGTACAAACCAGGAAAAAGAAAACACTCCGACAAACATCACAAATAAAAGGACAAAAGAAACAGTAGATTATGCTATATAACAGTCAGCGGTAGAGCGGCCATCTTTCTCCTCACTCAAAAACACTCTCCTCCTCATGTGCGCGCTCACACAACTACATACGTCGTCTTAAAGGTATATTCCCAACAAAGTAGCCGTTACAATCCCTGCTGTTAGCTGGTGCACATATGCCTTCTGTTGTTAGCAAACATATACAATGTACAATTTTATAGCATGCCGATCGCTTCAAACAAATAGCCATATTGGCATTTGGTTATCTCGATCCTCGGTTATCTTGACACTTTCTTGCATCCCCCGAGGCCGTCAAGATAACCGGGTTCCATTGTATTTAAAATATATATTTCCACAGTTCACTCTTAAAGAAATGACTTCTCAGAGCATGTAAAAAAAATCATTTTTGAAATGGAAATCGTTTGCTTCTGCTGGTTGTATCTTGTAGAAAAAGCCTCACAGGTGTGAATGGTCACCAACTTCCTCACACATTTGTAGTTATGTAACTGTTCTAGCAGTGTGCACACAGAAGAGACAGGTATAAGTAATGTGAAGTGAAACCTGGAATTAGTAGGATTAGCCCAAAAGCAAAACAACCACGGAAAAGAACAGGGACGAGTCATTGAAGTAGTTTTCATTACAAAAAGCATGAAGGCCTGCGGCTAGAACAGTAGAAGCCTTCTTGCCTTGCCGCTGTTATAGGCACCAAACCTTCACCGGTCCGCCCTCTCCCTTTGTCTGGAAGCACTGTAGCCTTTATATAAAGTGACAGATGAGGAACTGTAGAGACGCACGACTCTGGGAATTTACTCACCAGCTTTATTTTGCATTGTGTGAACCTTACAGCTCCATTGCATGCAATATATTCTAGCATTCACCACATTACAAGAGCACTTTTCTCAAGTGAACACTTCAAAAGCTGTACACTGAAGACAGCCGGAGACAAACAGCCATTGATGGTGCGGTTAAGCTCCAGTTCGTTGGGGCTGATCGAGTGAGACAATAGCTGGGATGTAGGCAAATTGAGGGGGATCTGAGAGGGGGGTTGTTTACATTGTACACGATGTTCTTGATGCAGACGGCCAGTCAAGCACGAGTATTACTTCCACTTGAGCTCCTAATGCGATTTGTGGGCTTTCGGTATGTTTGTAGACACTGTCAAGATGTAGCAATATTATATCGAACTGGGACGATAAATATAAAGTGTGCCAAAGCTGGTCTGTTATCGACATGACACTTTAAAGAATGGGATTAAAATAGCAGAATGCTGTAAAACCAGGAAATTATTTTCACAATGCAAAAAACTAAAAAATTTAATGACCATAACCAGCAACAAATTTCAGCCCTAGTGCTTATAAAATAAGTGCTTTGAAAAAAAGTACACATTAAACTTGTGCTTTACCACAAAAAATATAAATACAACAAACTCCATCTTTTAAATGGGGTGTTGGGACTTCTATGAATGTTTTTCTTTGCTTTAAAGCCACTTTTACAAATGAGACGTTTCACGGTGTGTGAAGGAAGAATTGATGCAGATGCTTGATCTCAGAGAAGGACGTCACCCCTTCATCCATCCCACTGTGATGGAGAAGGCTAAAAAGATAGAAGCATCTCCTACTACTGCAACCCTATAGGGCAGGAAGTGTGTGAACAGCACTGGACCGAAAGCACACAGTTCTCAGGTGAAGCAGGGTTCTGAGAAGTATTTACCCTGACAGAGATAACAGACCTGCCCTCAGCTCATATTTTGGTTTAAAACAAGATTCATTCCAGTTCCATGTGCAATTACATGGCAAACAACCAACACCAAAGAGTTTTTCTTATATTTTAAAATGAGTTTAAGGGTGTGTCCACACTTCACATTGGCATTTTAACACAGACCCTAAAGGCATAATCACAACCTGATTATTGAGCTTTTATTACATATATTTTGCAATGGAATTTACAAAACATCCAAAATTGTGTGTTCTGGGATAAATGCGCTTGTTGTATATCAGTAGCTACATATGATGGTATTTTGAGCAGCCGAGATCTTATAAAATGTGTGTAGTAGTCAAAACAGCAGCAGGAATTCCTCTGTCACACATACAAAAATGTGTAGAGAGGAGACGCAGTTCTGAAGCTTGTACCGAACTGTGACTGGCAACGGCATAAACAGAGAAAAAACAAGTATACAGTGATGACTTGGTATACGAGCAAATCGGTATACGAGCATGGAGTGTCAAATCGGTGTACGAGCATTGTAACAGTGTGCGAGAATTTTTTCCCTCACCCACGCGCATTTTTGGGTGGAAAAAGTCCTAATGCTCAGCATCGTCGCGCACATTTTTACTGGAAATATCCTAAACACAGCCTCTCATAACACTGTCACACGGCCCACATAACCCCTTTATCACCCCTTAACTCATTCATTCTCTCAGCGTCGCTTGGTTTGGCTGCATCATTCACCACAGTGCATAATTTTATAAGTGATTTACAGCAGTTTTACCTCCTATTGTTAACATTAATTAATTGTGATCGCTATTATGTAGTGAAATATACACGTACAGTACCTCTAAGCAGTTTAAAGGTACTTTGCTTGTTTTCTGCACTTTTATAATAAATTCACTCATTTGCCCTTGAATCCGGGTTTTGTGTTTTCCCTTGCTTTCCCTGCTCCCCCCCTCCCTCCTCTCGTCTCCTCCAAGCACGCTGCTCAAAGCTGAAGTGCATTACAGTAAATTGTCAAGTATTTTTAGAGTTCAATTGTCAATTAGTATTTATATGAGATCTTAATGGTTATAATTTTAACTGCAATTAATAGGGTAAAACCAAAAAATTATTTAAAATGGGCATTTATGGTCGTGTGGAACGAATAGATTGTTTTTAGTGCATTCTCATGGGGAAATTTGTTTTGGTGTACGAGCATTTTGGTTTACGAGCTCGCTCTGGGAACGAATTAAACTCGTAAACCGAGGTATTGCTGTAATAGAATCAATATATTGTATTCATGTTTCACTCAAAGTGCACCAGAATTCGTTTTGAAGCGGATCGAGAGCCATCTTCTCAGTGGTCTTGGTTCGCTTATTTGGAGCTCACCAGGGTTCAGATGGCGACGTTCAAATGAACCGCACTAACAGAGCAATCGCACCAGGGCTGATTTTAATTCAATCAAACATGCCAAGTGTGAACACATTCTAAAAGTATTTATTGCAATGAATAATATCCAGGAATTATGTATATCCAGGAATATTGGTAGTTTCATCAGCCATTATAAATCCCATCGTTTCAACCACTAATCCCATATATTTCCATGTTAGACACCAAGGGAAATGCTTTATGTAAATGCAAACAATACTGGGGTCACACTGCATTTCCCCAATCATTTACCACGTCTCTGTTGGCTCTCTTTCTTCCTAAACTACACTGCCTGTTTTCCCAGATTCACTGAGCTGACTCCCCCGCCTGCTCCCTCACTCCATCTGTCATGTCAGCCTGTGACGAGTTTTCCTCTCTCACTGCTCTGCCCTAATTCTGAGAAGAATATATATGCTCAGTGCCAACCGGCAAAATCCAGTTTGCTTATGGAAAAGAGCCGCGGAGTCGTCCGGGCAATGAGGTGGGAAGCATTCCAAGCCCTCCCTCCACAGCGTTTAAAAACATCAAAAGCATCTCTGCAGTCGTGTGCTAGCCTGTGTGAGCAATCACACCTGCATCAGCGCTGGAGCTGCTCTATACACTTGGCAAAAACAGACACGTGACTCACTGAATGCTGACAAGTAAGGGAGCATACGGACTACAGCCATCAAGACAATGAAGTAATTGCCTTGAGAAACGACCACACTAGTTTTCATCACAATGACATTTACATTCATGCATTTGGCAGACACTTATCCAAAGCGACTTGCATTGCATTCAAGGTATATATTGATATTCTAATCAGTTCTTGCCTTTCTTGGGATTCGAAACCATTGGCGTTGCAAGCGCCACGCTCTACTGTTTGGGCTACAGGAAAAATAATGACATTTCTAAATGATAGAAGTTACACTTCTAAGTGGAAGCTGGAGATTTTACTTTAAAAATAGTAATAGCAAAGTCCCATTTTATATTATGATAACATACAAATATACACATACAAATTATACTGCATTGCTACACACCTGCCCACAAACATCATTCATCAGACTCTAAACTCCTCACACCCTCATTTAGGGTGTGTGTTCATTCTTGGCCTGTTTGGTTGGATTAAAGTGAACCCTGGTGTGATTGTTCTGTTAGTGCAGTTTATTTGAATAAGTGTGAACGTCGCCATCTGAAACCTGGTGAGCTCCAAATAAGCCGACCAAGACCACTGAGAAGATGGTTTTTGGTCTGATAAATGCTTTAAATGCGGTAAATGCTTTAGCCTCACAATAAAAAAATAAAAAAATAAAAATAGAAATAAAAAATAGAAAAGAAATGGTCAGACATCAAAGTCGAGGCAAAAAAGCGCCTAGCGCTCCATCGCCAGAGTGCGTCTGCCACGGGTAAGGGAAAGGGGACACCGGAGCTGACCCCTCTTGATGAGAGACTTCTGTTATCAAAAATAAAACAAACTAAAGGCATATTCATGAGCCTCATGAATATTCATGAACAAATCATGAACAAATTTTACTATGAAAACAACTTTCCCCAGTGGACAGTACATCTAATTGCATCTATATCTGCTCCGCCAGACGTCTTGATATTTTGTTCTGTTTACCATATTTATGAGGATGACTTGCATAACATGCCAATATTACTGCAGAACATTTAACTTTTCTATTTGCTAACTTTTCGTGTTAATTTGCATTTCTGTTGTAATTTTCATTTGATTTTGCTTGTTTTACACTGTAAGACTTGCTTTGTGAAGTCTTCCTGTTATTTATGAGAGGCAGTATATCCATTTCTTTTACACAACGGTCTACAGTTTCACACACTTTCATGCGTTTCTTGCATCTGCCGACGGTGTCACCATTTCTAATTTACACATTAAAAGGTAACCGATTAAGTTCCAAATATAAAGAGACAATAAGACTCAGACAGTATTGCAGAGCTGTTGCACAGCATCACACCACTCAGCCCTAGTGCTCATGCAGGTGATGCAAGTTTAAGTCCACCTTGCGTCATTTCCCTCTCCTGTTCTCCGCTTTTCTCCTCTGATTCTATATATTCAATAACTCTACTAACTGCATCAGTTAAAATGTGGCTACAATCCAACTAAACGACAAAACAGCTGATGAAACCAAGTTGAATCATATCAGCTAGGAAATATCTTGTATGTAATTTAGTTCTGTGGAATTTAGCACATGCATGTAGGAGCGGAGGCCTTGTGCAGACAACAGGAATCTCCCCTCCCATAACTCGTTTTCTCCAATCAGGCAGAAGAGAAACTGAGCGAGCCTCAAGCCTAGCCTGCCCTTATTGTGCGTTACATAACCAATGCTTCATTCAGCGAGGGGACCCCCATTTGCACTAATCACTGTGCGAGAACACTGCTCCGCTCCCTCTGCCAGTACCCCTTTTGTGCCTGTTTGATTAAACAGGAAGGGGACACGGGCGCAAGGCAAACGGACACGCCGCCTCCTTCCGCAGGGCTGGCAGCTCAACAGACGTGCTGTTTGTGCCAGAGAGCAGTGCTCTCGGTGTGGAGGAAATGCACGATCAAAGACAGAAGTGCCCGCTGAATTAATTCACTGACCTAGATATCAGTTAGCAGGTCTGATTTTCTTTTCTTTTTTATGAAAGCGTGCATGTTTGAGCTTCCTTTTATCATATTTGATGTACGTAGGTGATCTTTAAGGGTACTTGCCTCCGAAACAAGCAGGAGCTATAGACGGCTGCATATCACATGGCGATATGAGTCACAGACTTCACGCAGACATTGCATGAAAAGGGGAAGCAATAAAATGTTAAATGTGACTGTACATAATATCGTTGTGTTCAAACATTATGGTGTTCTTAAATGGGGAAAGGGACTAAAGCTGAGGAACCATCATCTCTGTCAGTTTTTGGGATTGACAAATGCATTTACTTACTGATGCAAATCTCGAAATGTCCGAAACTTAGAGCAGAGTTTTGAATACTGTCTGTATGAACGTGCAATGAGGGTGAAGCCCGTATTCTCTTACCAGTCCCTTAACAGGGACCTCAAAACTGAAGTCTTATCACTTTTGACATGATAAGAGTCAAATCTTCATGAAGTAGCAGCTTTTATATCTGGGTGAAGAGCGGGGCATTTGAGTTGCACTCAAAACTGATGGGAACAGCACTGGTGGACAATAGTGACCGGATCTGAAACCTTCAGATGACACACAGCTCATATCTCTCTCTCTGCGAGTTACCGAAACAATACATGAAAACCCGCAACACACACAGAGTGGCTCTCTCTCTCACTGTATGATGTGACAGACAAGAGTCTGGTCCTGGTCTACAGTCTGGTTCTGTAAACACAGTGCAAGATTTCCAAGAACGAGGTTGTGTCCTGAAATAATGTGTTTTTAACTACCGTTATAGTCACTCCTGCAAATAACTGAGCTGTGAGTGAACATGCACTACTTATAAAGCGCCTTTTAATTTCTACATGTTGAATAAATGTTGAATTAATAGTATAAGAAAAGAATCTAAAACTGAAGAGATGAATCTAAAACTGCAGATGACTATGAAACGCAGATGAAAAACAAGCGAGAAAAAAAAAACTATACAAGTCATTAACAAAGGGCACAATATACAGACTATACCCTCGCTATCATTTAAACGTTTTGGGTCACTAAGACCTATAATTTTGAAGATACAGTAAAAACAGTAATATTTGAAATTCTACAATTTAAAATAAAAAGTTTTCTATTTGAATATAGTTTAAAATGTAATTTATTTCAGAATTTTCAGCATCATAAATGCAGTTTCATTTTACAAAAACCTTTCTAATCTTGACAAAAATCAGAAAGACTCAAGGCTCCAAATTTAGCTAATATTTTGTGATAGAAGTGACAAATGTATTTATTTGTTACAGCACAACGCATGAAAATAATTCAACGGAATATGGGTGTCACCCGGTTGCTAATTACGCCTGAACATCTCACAGGAACAACTGTGAAATCTATTTCAAATTTGGAACAGAGCAAAAAATATATTATCTATAAGATAATGTTTTAGGTGCTTTCACTTCTGCAATAATCTTTTTTTTAAAAGACCAACAAAACTTAGATCTGTATTCCAAATCATTCATGAATTACATCCATTTTTCTTGCATTTTCACATCTATGCTAAAAAAAGGGGGGGGGGGTCTACAGTTTCTTTAAATATCATACTGAACTTTTGAAGGGTATACCATGAAGATTCAAACAAACAACTGTCACGCTTATACAAATGACAGCTGGCAATGTTTAATATGTTATCAGTAAGTTCATCAGGGTTACAGTACTTAAGTTTACAGAGAGTCAAAGTTTTTCAGGCATGTAGCTTTGAGCCCAAGACAGATTTCAGACTCGTGTCACTCAGGAATCTAAAGAGTTTGCTGAAGTGGCAGATTGGCTGTCAGTCATTCTTGACATTTATGGTGCACAGAGCATGTCTGTTCTATGAAAGATGCCGTTTTCCTGTAATGACAAGCAAAACTCAGAGGAGAGGCTCGGGTAATGCTTAACAATACTACCGGGAATTGAGTTGAGTTTTCCCTCTCACGCTAATGGCGCCAAGAAGACTGTGTTTGTTAATGAAGGCGACCTTTGACCTGAACACAATGAACCGTAATCCCTTTTCAGGGGAACGTTTTAAAGTCATTGTTTGTGGTGACTTCTTAACCTCACATTACATGACTTAGTGTTCAAGCCTGGTTATATTTACCCTGTTCACTCTTCTCCTGATCTCATTAAATGTTCCCTCACAGAGTCCAATATACCAGCTACTAGTCTACGTCAAATGTAAATCCCTGACCCCAGCGTCTTGACTGTAATGAGACTTAATTGTTGGGCGCTGTCCCAGACGTATAAAAAGCCGGTGCATTGTGCGGACCAACTAAATTAAGTCATAATTTCCCTTCCGACACGATAACACTGGATATGAAGTTATGAATTCAAAAGGTACCAGATGTCTCAAGTACACCATGTACCAAAAAATGGGTTGATGGCTCAGAGAAAGAGAAGCTAGCTGGAGAGAGAAGCAGACAGCGATATGGAGGGGGAGTGGCAGAGCCCAGCCGGTTATAACCGGTCCTCTTGACTCCGAGGAGCTCACGGTCCCTATAGTACAGTTACAAAAAGGCAGCTGGGTTTTCCCTGTTCAAATCCCTCAGTTTTCTATTCATCTTTGTCATTTGCACCCAGCTCTAGCAGCTTCATTTCATGACTACAAGGTCTCAAAGGCCCAACAAAGGTCATACAAATAGCAGTGCTTAGATGATGACAGCAACACTGAAGCTAAAAACAACAAAGGAACAAAGACAATACAGAGCCGGGTGGCATGATGCTATAATACAGAGTAGAAACGCATCAACTTGTAGAGATTTTGCTACATTGTTTACAGATGGATATTTATGTGCCTTTTAATGGGCAGAACGCGTCACAAAATTTACATGTGAGGGTGATGAAAAACAGATTAAAATGCAGAACCTGACTTATCCCATAAAAAAGACAAAAGAGAACTAAAGCAACATTAATGCAAAGGTTTTGACCTTCCCAAGTAACGTTGCAACTTATGAAAACGAAAATACAGTCACATTTGTGCACATATTAATTCTATAACGTAGCTCATATTTCACCGTGGGAACAGTTTAGTAATTGTTTTTTCTTTTGTTTTAAACACGAGTGTTATATATATTAATTGTCATTCATACCATATTTAGACATTATACATTATCTTATCCTTTTGGTTTGAGCACATATCCCAAGAAATATACAAATAATAATGATAAAACAAAAATTTAAGTACCTCTGACAATTAGGGCTGGATCCATTTTTTATTATATGCTGTTTTCAGTTGTTGAATGAACAGAATATTGTATAAATAAAATCACAATAAACTTTGTTACTTTTGATATGAAGCAAAGTATCAGATTTCAAATTCTGTCCATTTTATTTTCGAAATTAAAACAATCAATGTAGCTCTTTAATGAGTTGGTACTCAAATGTACGGGAAAGCATCTCTTCTGCTTAGCTCATCAACATCAGAAGGCATGTTAAAAGACAAAATAGCCTAAAACTTACCAACTTACCATCATGTAATCACTCAAACTGGGTTTCAACTGCGGAAATACGTCAAAATAGTAATTTAATTCAGAAAAGCCATTCAGTGATCATTAATAAAGTCAACTAGAAAAAATTTACTCTAGATAGGAGCATTTTACTAAATATATATTCTTCATATTAAATATTTTTTACTGTTCAATCTTTAATGCATGTTTGAATAAATCCATTGCGTTTATGAAATCCACTATTAAAATGTTTATGTTTCAAAAAACAAATTGAGTAGAAAGTCAGTATAATAACTTTATTATTACTATAAGTGTTTCTATACAAATCAGTTAATTTTAACCTTCAATATTACAGTACCACCTGACTCCCTGTATATATTTGCTTTGTCTTTTTGCAAACTTTTTCCATGTACTATATCGGAGGAAAAATAAATATTTATTTATATATATATATATATATATATATATATATATATATATATATATATATATATATATATATATATATATATATATATATAAATATTTTTTATATCTGTAATTTTTTTTTACTACCAGGTAGTTAACATTAAAAAGATAAAACAAAATGCTATGCTTTAACTTTCCTTCAGTGCCTCCATTCTCCTGGCTTATTGTACACCAAACAATGTCTGAAACCTTGTATTGTTCTTCTGCCTCTTCACTACAACATGAGCAAGTAAATGCATAATTATAACGTTTTGGATGAACTAACCATTTACAGTGTAGGCTGTAAATAGCCATTTTAACATGCTTTCTTACAATCAGAACAGTGACTGGTTGCATTGATCATGGACCTGCCCTCCCCAAAGAGAAAGTGCAAACATCATTTAAATTACCATAATCGCATTTTTGGTAGCATGATAATTCTGTGTTTTAGATTGTTTATTCTTATAAGTACAGCGCATTAATAGCAGGAGAGAAGCTGCTATTAATTGCTATGTTGTATGTACTGCTATGTTGTATATCTGAGGATTTTGGTCTCCTCACACCCAGACCTTTGCTTTTAATCTTATCTGCTCTGACTTTAATGCATTTGCACTGTTACTATTGTTTGCACTAGTTGCCATCGTCACTTTACCTCCACAACTCACTTTATCCATATATTTTATCTTTCTTATACTGTTGTCACTGTTACATTTTTGTTGTTGTTACCTGTAGGCATCTAGGGTCTGAGAGTTATAGAATTTAAATTCTCTGTATGTATGTACTGTATGTATGGCAAAGTTGACAAAGCTGACTTTGACTTTGCTTGCTTGCTATGTGCGCCGCTTGTCTGTGTAAGAGATCCAACGAACGCCTGTATTGAAAGCACGAGTGCTGTGTACATGCAACAAACATTACACTATTACATACAGATGCAATAAACTCAAGGAAACAATTAAACACGCTTTGTAAATGTACATTGTGATGTATATAATTTAAAATATATATAAATGTAATACGTGTTTGACACAAACTCACTCCCCCCAACCCCCCCAGTCTAATGAGCGGTCTCATCACAGAAGATGCTTTCTCGGAAGTCAAAACTGGACTTGCACATGACTTCAAGGAATGGATCCACTAGTAAACCCGATGAACTAGATAAAGGCGGTTTTAAATTAGGTACAGAAGGGCAGCGTGACGTAGCTGGGGTTGTTTTGGCCATAAAAGTTGACAAAGCAGAAGTAACCTTTCTTTTTGTAATTCAAATCTCAAACTTTAACAGTATCTCTCTGCATGAGCGAAAGTTGGACGCAAAAGATCTAAAGCGGCACTGTTAAAATGAACCTTAGAGCTGTGCTGGGGCAGGCAGACGTCATTCTGTGATAATGTCAGGGATGTTTCATTTCAACGGACTTTCCAAACGGCACTGCTTCTGACGTACCTGGTGAAGCAAGCAGAATGCCGTCTCTGGTGATTAGAGATTTCATACAAAACATTTAGAAAAATAACGCACTGTTCAAACATGTAGGTCTACTTGTATGTTTTTTTTCTTCACAGGTACATGTTCTAGAAGGAACTGTACGACTTATTCACTTTTCCTCATCAGGAAATTAATGAACCCGTCATAAGTAAACAGCATTCCATCTCACAGGCTCATGAAGTTCTGCTGAGGTGCAAGTCATGACAATAAGACGGACTGAAAAGCTGAAAGAGTATTTTCCAAACAATTCATATGAAATCAAGTTAAAGAAAACTGAGAAGCATAATAGAAAGTAGCCTGATGAGACACCCAAATCTCACCTCTATTAACAGACTATGTTTTTGACAATTATAGATATCCCCATACAGAAAAATGGAAGTGTAGGAAATTCACAGTAGCCAAACAGCTTTTGTGAAACTACACACACATTCATACACGTGTACATATATACAGTGGAACCCACTTATCTCGAGCTCTGTTAACTCGCCAATGCTATTAAGTCAACGTTTTTGAATTCCCTCATTGTCTTCGCTTTTTTTTTTTTTTTTTATCAGATTTGTCGATTCTTTTATGTCACCGAACCTTAATATCTTGAGCACAAAAGAGCGACAAATTTGCCACATGTGCTGAGTTCGTGTTGCATGTGCATCACAGTCCGTACAGTTTCTCTTGCGGCACAGCGCCGTGCAGCAGAAGAACTTGTGGAAGTGGCGAGTTCTTGAAGAAAGAAAAGAAGAAAAAAATATCAAGCCTTACAGATGCTATCTTAGAAGAGGCGGCACAGGAGTTCACCATCACTGTCCATGAATTCCCAGATTACATTGACAAAGATGGAAGTACTACTGATAGAAGTATTTGTTTTCAAGCAGACCGTTAAAGGCAAAAGGCAACAAAGCATTTTAGACTTTGTAAAGAAACCATAGTAACCGCATGTGCAACACTATTCAGAACTGTGTTGAGCGAATGTGTTTATGTGTGTTGTGACTGTTTACGCTGTGAGCGAAATTGTGTTTGCAAAGTTGGAGAATACAATTAAAGTTGTGTCGAGAACCGAAGGTGGTTTTTATTGTATACTGGTAAATCTCTTTTGTTAGTCGGTGCACATATGCCTTTTGTTGTTAGCAAACATATACAGTGTATGTACATTTTTATAGGATGCTGATCGCTTCAAACAAAACACCATATTGGCTTTTGTTTCTCGATCATTGGTTAGCTCTATGCTTTTTTGCAACCCCCTAGGCCGTCGACATAACCGGATTGCACTGTGTGTGTGTGTATTAGCTTCAAAAAGGTGTTTCCTATTTATGATTTTTAGCTTCAAAAAGGTGTTTCCTATTTATGATTTTTCTGTATGGGGATATCTATAATAGTCAAAAACTCATATGGAGGTATAGTTCCCAACAAAGGCACTGCTTACATGAATCAGACATTTCAAAGACATTTAGAACACACCCACACACAAAGGAGCAACTAGAGTGTTAGTCGCTACACCAGTTTAGGTGGTCATATTTGCCCCCTAGTGTTCATTGGTGGCTAAAGCAAAAGGAAACTGAAACCATGCTACATCATAATACCTTATGACAAAACAATAGAACCATGTCACTTATATAGTCACCGGTATCATTTAAATCATCATGTGACCAGTGTTGCCAATTTTAAAACTCGTAAGCTATTTCTTGCATTTTTATAAAGTGAGGCAAAATCATTCTATCAAAACTTCAATATCACTTATCCCAAAATTGCTTTTCCAAGCAATCTGACCTACTGATTTTGCCTGGTGGATAAAAAAAAAGGGAATTAATGGTACATTAATGGGCATTTTTTGTACAAAATTAAGTATTTAAATATGTCAATAGATCAAAACTTCTTTTAGTTGATTCACTACATTTATTATAAGACACGTTGGCCAATGGACATTTAATGAAAACAAGGCCAAAACAAAATAATAATGCTTATTTACAAAAGTTGAAAAATGTACCATATACCATAATGTACCGTATGTATCCATATAAAAACATTACACCTTGACCATTCATAGCATATTAACTAATGTTAAGACAACTTTAAAAATGTAGACATTTACTGAACAATACCTTTATTAACTTTAATGAGAGGTAAATAGACTTACTGTACTGTAAAGTGTTGTTACTTCATATAAATCCAGATAACAAAATCCATTACATTAAAATTAGACATATGTATATTGTATGTACACGCTCTCGTTATTTGCTTCTATTTTAAAACACTTGATTATCTAATCAAAATAATATGCATTACAGTAATGAAAAAAGAAAAAGAACTGAACTCAAATTAGTTTGATTTCTGTCGGCTGCACCATACGCTTTCTCATGTCAATAGATTAAAATACATAATCCGTTCTGCATAAAGAATGAATTAAAGTGACCAGCTAAAACAAATACATTGTAACAATCCTGACATTAAAAACTTGGGTCGGACTTGTCTGTGTGTCATATTGTTTTAATAGCTTGAGTTTGTCTCTTCAGATTCAACTGCACTAATGCAGCATCTAGTCAAAAAAAGGAACTACTTTATACTGTAGAATACAGTATAACTGTTTAAAATCCAAGCGTCTCAGTCTCATGTCAAAAACTCAACGAGGCGTCAATGATCATTTAGTATTTAATTCTCCTCTAGAGGCCGCTATCGTTCTGCATGTCAGCAGACACTTCTCAGATACTCAGATAGCAAATGAACTGATTGCTGAAACAATCGTTCTCGCTGCCGATCGATCAGCAAAACCAGCATCGGTCAACCTCTATTATTGAACAGACAAACTCCCACATCTAACTCTCCGTTCATTGTAAAGCATTACCTATTATGACAGGGTTCGAGTCAAACAGAGCCGAAGTACAAACAAAATACTGTTCTTACACAATACAAGAAGTTTAACTACTAGTGGGACACGCATCTTTATTAGAGTTAGAGTTACACCAAGCATCTTTACCACAAATGGCAAGACCTGGAAATCATTACACCTGCTATATTACGTACACCCAGGAATCCGTACAGAAATGTCAACTTCTCATTTTAAAATGATTGGACACTAAACTATTTGGACTAGTAAACAAAGTCTGCCAACTATTTTAAATGCTTAACACTAATGGAGAAGTCCTATCTGGGAGATCATGATTTCAGATGTTTAGACAATCACCAAATGACAATTTAAGAAAACTAATATTTACAATACCTTGGGAAAATTGGAAACAGTCTTTTGAGTTTGGCAGACTAACTCTTCATACTTTCTTGGTGCTTTCTCTCTCTCACTAGGGCTTGTCACATTTGTCATTTTATGGATATCTTCATGTTTTAAACCATCACTAGATGGCACTATAACACCCTGCATGTGATTGAGATCCTTTGTTTGAGGCTTTGAGAAAATGTGGCTAACACTGCACGCATTATCCATATCCAGCTCTGAAAATGAGCAAACAATCACCAATACTTAAAAAATCATTAGTACCCAAATGTTACAGTATGAATGACGTTGTCCAGGTGTTACATTTAAAATTATTCATTGAGGAACACAGAAAGCCATTCATCTTGAAGACGCTAAAGTACATAAGAGTGCTTACAATACAAAGTTTCAAACATTGCACATACTAGTACAGAAATAAACTGCTAAACATCGGCTACAGTTGGAAGCACATTTGACAACTAATAACGGTCACGACTTCAAATATGGTGTTACATGTCAATGTGAACTCGAAAGAAAGTTCACATTGACAAAATCCATCCAGTTCACACAAAAAAACATCCATCAAACCCAAAATGATCCAATTATCACAGTGCATCTTAGCGGTTACAGTTTGGTAGGTTTGTAGGATCCTGCCCAGTTTGTGGAGGCACTGTAGGGGTTCCTCCAATTATTTTTGATCTCCAACAAAAGCTTGCTTTTCAATGTAATACAGGGCTGGTTAGTTTCACCACAAATGGCCATTAGGTGGCGATATAAGCCAGCATTGTGAAGATAACTCCTTGCTGCCACATCCACAGATTGAGACAACAATGACCTCTCCTGCCAAAACTCATTTATCAAAAGCCAAAATCATTGTGTCCACCATTTGTAATAAAAGCCTTTCAACTCTTGTTACATAAACAGAGGGAGCGGCAGCGCTCTAAGAGTTCATCTCAGGTAATGAGAAAAAAACAGCCCTAAAACAAACCGAGCTCCTTCAGTCGTTGGGTGCAGAACTGCTCCCAAAAGCAGAAGATATCCAGTCAGATATAAATGCTTTTAATACAAGTGCTTCATTTGTAATAATAGATTAAGTTCCTGCGAACGTGACCTTGGTGCCATCATTGTGTGACAACACGTTGATAAAACTTGTTTCATGACCTCAGCAATGAAAGATAATGAGTCAGTCACTGTCGTAAGAAAACTATGTTGCCTGCCAAGTAACTAGAGAGCACAACGGCATAGTTCAACCACCTCTGAAAAGATGACACTTGTCATTTATTCGCCCTCATGAGTAAAGCTTTCGGAGCTTGAAACTTTTGGACCGTATTGACTATTACTGGATTAACAAGATTCAAGATTCTTTTGAAAGAATGACAAATTGAAAGGTCATACAGGTTTGTAACAACATGAGGGTGAATAAATGACGACGGTTTATTTTTGGGCGAACTATCCTTTTTACATTTATGTTGCTGGAGCTTTCATAATATAATAAATTCATCAAATAATCATCAGTACTAAAACAGATTTAATTGTTAAAATAAAATGTATATTTAATTATAATATATAATACATATATAAAAATAAAATTTATATATTATATTTATATAAATTTATAATTATATTTTAATTTATAATTTATATATATTTATATTGACTATTACTGGATTAACAAGATTCAAGATTGTTTTGAAAGAATGACAAATTGAAAGGTCATACAGGTTTGCAACAACATGAGGGTGAATAAATGACGACGGTTTATTTTTGTGCAAACTATCCTTTTTACATTCATTATGTTGCTGGAGATTTCGTAATATGATAAACTCATCAAATAATAAAGTAGCACCAAATGACCATCAGTACTAAAACAGATTTAATTGTTCAAACTCAAACCAAGCACAGACCATAATGTGAAAGCATACACAAATCTATTCATAGTATGAGTGGCTTGACCTGGCCATCGCCGTGGCCTGAAAGAGCCTGACTATCACATCTAGTCCTCATTAACACTCTTATGCAATACTGTCTGTCCAGGAGCCACAGTCTGTGTCAGTGTGTGAGTGTGTGTGACAGTCTCAACAACCACAGGCTCTCCTCTCTGCGCTGCTGAGGCTGAAAGCACACGAGGCAGGCCAGGACACACATTTAACCCACAGACATTTTCTATTTAAAGCCTTATGCACACAGAGCATGAATTTTGGTTAAGACTTTAACTCATAATTGTGATAATTTTGTTGTAACACAGGAAGGCTACGTTCACACACAAAAAAAAGAAGAAAGGCCAAGTAAATGGTCAGTAATATAATAATAAAAACAAATTGCAACCATTAATCACAAATAAACACAATAGAGAATAAAGAGAAATGAAAAACACAAATTTAAGAGCTTTAACAGTTTTCAGGTAAGAACCACTGCAGAAATTAATCAAATTTAAAATAACACTGGTAAGTTCCCATTGTTAAAAAATTAAATACAGATTAATGCTTAATTATTAGTTATTCAGTGGAGACATTCTCTTTTGTTCTGTGATTAACATGATCGGCGGCAGCAGGTTTATTATTCTACGGTCACTTTAAGAGCTCATTACACAACATGCTTTTTCTCTCTATTATTTACATTTATGTTCTAAAACTGAATGTATTTACATGAATACTCAGCAAAACAGGCCTCTTGACTTGTGTATTTGACCACTTAAGTGCAATAAGCAATGGAAAGGTCAATTTGGCACTCGCGTTTGAAGCGGCTTTATGAAACCGCCAGTGCGAAACCTGTGACGATGCAGTCTTTTTTGCTGCTGTTTTAATAGAAAACAACGTAAATTAGAATTTCACTTAATTTTGAGAGAAGTTTCTTGCTTTAATGGTAGGACTACATGATAAATAGCCAATAATAAATCAGGAAATATGAAGTAAAATAAACCATGTATATGTGTTGACAGTCTCTTGATTTGTGATTATAGGGGAAAGTGCAATAATTCTAATGAAATATAAAAACATTATAATTGTGCAAAATTATCAGTATTATCAATTTACTCATTTTGCAGCATGACAAAAAAGTGACTTTTTATTGACTAAAATTAGACTAAAATGCTTGACTAAACAGAAAAAGGACAAGGTTAACAAAATATGACAGCTAAAAATACATTTGACAGGACTTTTTTTTTAAGCTAAAAAAAAATTAACACTAGGTTACACATTCGGGAGATTTTTTCCTGTCTTCCTTGCCCAGCCACAGCACTTCACATTCTGCATGATAGTTTTAATATGGATTAATAATTCTGTGAACATTGTAACCAATCACAAGCAATTTCCAAAACTAACTGACCAGATTTAGCCATTTTAACTATATTCTCCTTGTGAGCAGAGGAACCCCCCTCAAATTTGGCTAATATTTAAACCCTTGAAGGTGAAGCATGAACAAACATATAAAATCTGTACATTGACTACTATTATAATGCCATTCATGGGTTTCACTCCCCTAAAAGTGTAAACATTGTGCCTGGGAGGCTCAATCATAACAACAGCAGTTTCCACCGCCGGTTCAAAAGAGAGCATGCCAGTTGCATTTCCACAATCACTTCCGGGGCTTCCTCGAGGCTCACAGCCAGGAGCTTTTGGCTCGTTGAATACAGTTCCCGACACTATTGAGTGTTTTGAAATAACTACCTTGATTCTGATCCCCGTATGAAGCAGAAATATACTTGCATCCGATGCTAAAGGCGACCATTGAAATAATACATGCATTTATGGAAAATACCAGAGACTGAAGACAAATCATACACAATTATAATTGTGTACTGATTTGGTTTTATGTTTTATCAGTCTCTTCTCTCCCTATGCCTTTGTTGAAACCGGACTAATGCATCTGGCATGTAACATTCTGGTAAAGTCCTAACTAATAACTCCTGTTGTCTGCTCATCAGCTCCCTCTGCTCTGGCTGACAGAATAACCAGTATAGACGAGAGAAATCACTCAAACAGATCGCAATGATTAAAAATAGAAACATGACAAACATACAATGTTTCTGAATGTGTAATCCCTTTACTCTTAAAAGCCTTCGAGTTGTTTTGTGCACTCCTGTGATCGTAAATAAAATGGAAGCAGAGGGAACTGAATAGGTATGTGTTCTCTTTTTAAGTGAAATGGTAAATATCAGTTTGATTCATGATTGATGTACGTTAATAAGTGACTGTCACGGTAACATTTACTGTAAAACATGTCAAATACCGATGCTTGAGTTAAGTAAAGGTCAAAAGTTTGCTTCTGGCCAGCTCATTTTGTGATTTAGCTAGTTTTCAGTCTGCTGGTGAAACAGACAGCTGTGACGCTGTTCCATGTAGGTGTGTTCAGGGTGTGTTTTAGGGTAGCGCTGCGGGGTTACTGGGTTGACAGTGGAAACGCAACTTGATTTTGCACTCAAGGCTTGAGGTCTGAGGTCATTGGCCATTAGCACTGGCCCGACAGAGAAAAATTGTAAAAAAAGGCTAATGAGAGTCAATATCTTTTCAGCTCAACCTATAGCATGAGCTGGTGCAGATGCGTTGGATAGGCTTATTATAATACTGTTCTCTACACATTATAAACCCAGGGCTCGACAAATCCACTCGCCCGCTCGCATTTGCGAGTGAAAGCTCGGCTCGGGCGAGTAAAAATTTGATAAAACTCGCCCGACAGGGCGAGTAGATTCTTCAGATTCCAATACAGTTTTTCTAATCATTCAACTGTTACTACATAGAAAAAACTTCAGGCCGCATAACACTTGTAAAATTTGCCAAACAAAAGCAGAAAATCGTCGACGGGCTACTAGCGATCAGATATACGATTCAGTACTGAAGTTTGAACCACGAATGTAGTATTTACTGTAAAACATTTGCTTTATTTACGCAATAAGATAACACTAATACAAAATCCTTTTTCTGCATGTGTAACACTTCCCAGTGGGATTAAAGCATTCACACAGGGGGTTGCATATTTAATGTGTTTATTCTGTAACTTAATGTGTTTATTATGGTTACCATCACTCACGCGTATTCTCGTGCTTGAACTCTCACGAGATTCAGTAATGCATTCAACGTTACACTAGCAAACATCCAAATCTCTCATAACTCAGCATTAACCTCTTATACCAGCAACTACACTCTATTCTCCATACACATTCGTATTATCACATAAACTGGTTTTAACATACGTGCAAACTCTTTAAATAATGATAAACCTGCTTCCCGCAAAATTTAACAACTCAGGAAATACACACACACATACTCTATATACATTTACACTCTAATCGGACAGCTTTTCCACCAGTTTACCTGTAACACATGAAATAACAGAGTTAGCAGCGGTTCTCGTGGTTACCATCACTCACGCGAATTCTCGTGCTTGAACTCTCACGAGATTCAGCGGGAGTTCAGTTCCCCAACCAACACCGTGCGATTTCACCGCCCCCTACTGGTGTCCTCCGGCACTGCAACCCACTCAGTTCACACTGTATACTTTATCCTACCCATATAATCAGTCTTTTAAACCTTACATTTTACAAGACCCACAGTCATTATACTACACATGTCACTTTGAAATAATGCTAGTTTCTTATTATGCACCAGCGAAATCAAAATTTCTCATCTTAGTACATCGGAAACTTACGCATTCTATGTCAAATTATAATACCACTTGCTGAATCTACAATTCATAAATTGCGATGGCCCAGCACTTCAAGACTTCCAGCCATGTCGATGTATCCAAAAATGGTTGGACAGTGCCAAGGGCACAAGACACACATCAGGGCACAAGCTTCCAGTACCACGAGCTAAGAAACCTCAGAATGTGGACTTGTCTTCAGATTCACTATCAGATTAATTATATTGTTTCTGGGTTCTTGTTGCATTCAACCAATAAATATTTGGTTTTGCAGTATATCATGTGTGTTTTACTTTATTAACTATTTTTGTCTGTTAAAATGCAGGGCGAGTGCTTTATGTGAAGGGCGAGTAAGTTTTTAGGGTCACTAGTCCTGCAGGGCGAGTGACCCTGGAATAATTCATCGAGGCCTGAAACCCATTACTCATGATGCATAGCAACAGCTAAAACTATTCTTAATATCTACTTTTAATGAAAGTAGCCAATCTAATAAAATTACCTGTTGAGACATGCCTTCACAAGCACCCACAGCTAAATATGCCGTGTTATTGCAATCCCGCTAGGTGCTAGAAATGACATACTTCACCTTTGACGGTTTTTATCCTTCACTGAACATTTGAGCACCCCTCTCTAACAGCACGATGCATATGCATTAAAAACTGCTAAGAATAGAAACCAAAACGTAGATGAAAACTAAAACCTGCATTATTGCCAAATGCACTAAAGCATTCAATAAATGACACCTCACAGATCATGACAGATGAGGACATGGTGATTCATCAAAACAGCCACAGAGGTCGATCAGTCAGTAGGGCCAAAAGCCATCAACACAGTCATTAAAACATCCACCAGCACCTACATGCTGACTCGCAAGACTGTGGGCTTAAATCACAAGCCTGCTTCATCTGAAGAACTGATGACGAAGGAACTGATGGTTTACGTAAACGCACATTAAATGAGCTTATTTAATGGTAAAGGGAAGTATTGGTCTTATTATGGACAGTTCTGTCCATTGTGATTATGTGCTGCTTGTGTTAGACACACAAAGCGAGGAAACAAGCGAGGGAAATGTGAGAGCAGACCACGTGTGTATGCGTCCAACTCACTCTCTCTCACACACACACAAACACACTCTCACATTACTCAGCCCCACGGCTGTGTGAATGAAAGGCCTGTGTGTGGGCCCAGAGGAAAGTTCTCCATCAATACTGCATGGCTGTCACTGGATCTGTGCCTTCTGTGCGTTCATGCTCCTCTGAGAAAGCTGGACACAATCGAGTATGTACGGCTTGTAAACAAAATCAACTGGGAGGCTAGGAAACCCATTTATCCACACAAAAAAACTATATGGAAAAGCATTCACACATTCATAAACCATTAGAAGATATAGGCTTGGTTTGAAATCAAAAGCAGTGCTGGATCACAATGCGAACATGAAGTCAGAACAACATCTATTCATCTTGGATTGAACCTCATTCTATTTAACACCATTGTGAGATTCAATTTTTAACAAGATCTAAACAGAGATAGAGAGAGAAAAGAAAAAAATACATTTGACACTGCAAAGCACATCTTGAAAGGATGCCATTCACTGTCAACGTGCTTCCCATTCACTGCGATTTACGCACACCTACCCGATACGGCAGTACACATCCACTGACAGCAGCTAGAATGAGCCTGTTTCAGCACCGAGAGCTTAAAATACTCTCTGCAATTTAACCAGTAATTCAAAGCATCAGCTTCAGTAAAGCTTAGAAGATAACCACAGCCATTAAGAGCTTCGGAAGCCAATAGTCAACACAAAAAAAGCCCATGATGACAGATTCCAATATAAAGAGTAATCTCTGTATCAGCTCCGCCTGTGTGGTAACGCCGACTACAGTCCTGTATAAGAGCATCTGCACCAGAAATCAATGCAACATTCAAAATTAATCCATGCAAATGTCTATAGATTGTCATTTTTTTTTTAAAGGTGGTTATATATCTTTTTTTTTATGACAATCCATAGACATTTGCATGCATTAATTTTGAATGTTGCATTGATTTCTCATCTGATGTAGATGCTGTGTTAAACAGGACTTTGTAGTCTGTGGTGTGTGTATATATATATATATATATATATATATATATATATATATATATATATATATATATATATATATATATATATATATTGGTGGGCAATTACCCAATTTACAAGCCAGAAGGCCCTAGCAACTACCTAAAAAAAGAATCTAGTTTTCATTTAAGTATTGCTCAAGTCTAACTGACTGATCCATTGTTTGTTGTTACTCTGAGGTGATGGACAGCTTCCAGTGCAGACGGCTTCAAATCTGAGGTAGAAGTGGTGCAAGACTGAGCAAATGAATGCTATACAAGGCTCTTTCAGAAGTTTGCAATGTTTGTGTCTGGGCTAATAAAGCCTCTGTGTACAGTGTTTCAGGTTTGCAGAAAGTGAAAAGGCAGGATTATTGATGCATGTGGATGGGTTTGCCAGAGGGGACATGACTCTAATTTACAAGGACCAAACCCAGTGCAGTAAGAGAGCTTCTGGCACTGCACACTCAAACAAGCCAAGGCAGAAACCCCCGCCCTCTGCAGCCATCGGAGGATCGTAAGAGAGGAATGAGAAGATTGCAATGTCAGTGGCTGCACGAATCTTATGATCATATCCAATTTATGGTCCCGCCCATTCACACAACTGGTATCCATTATCTGCGTTTACATAAAACAACCACCAAAAACGAGTCCGTTGGTTATCGCTTTACTATGCAACACGGTTGACCCTTGGGTTTAGGAAAAAAAAAAAAAAAAATTCGCAATATTAAATTTTTATAATTCACGTTGGGTGGCCACGATTCTTTGCTAGAATGGATAAGTTAAAGCTGGTAGGGAAAAGATGTTAAACAGAATTCGACTAAACAGACCTAGATGAGAAAATAAAGGAACTTTTTGTTTGTTATTTTAAATTCGTAAGATACCATTTATTTGTCACCTCCCTTAAAAACATGATATACAGTGGAATTCGGTTATGTCGACGGTCTCGGGGGTTGCAAAAAAATCAGATATAACCGAGGATCGAGATTACCAACAGCCAATATGGGGAATATGGGGAAGTGATCAGCATGCTATAAAAATGTACATACACTGTATATGTTTGCTAACAACAAAAGGATATGTGCACCAACTAACAGCAGAGATTTACCAGTATATAATAAAAACAACTTTGATTCTCGATACAAACCTTTAATTATATTCTCCAACATTGCAAACACAATGATTGCTCACAGCATAAACAGTCACAACACACTCGCTCATAACATATTCGTGAGGTCATCACGCTGTGCTAGATTGCATACCTTTCTTGCTTTCTGCCAGCTTAATGTGCTCTCTCAACAAATTCGGCTTCATCCCGTCTTTTAATAACAGTGTTCTTCAATCATCAGAACAGAAGCTGGTGCGTTTATCTAAGCCTCATTCTCATTGGTCGATAACTGCTCAATGTCAAAACATTTGAGAAAACCAATCAAATCAGAGAAGGGGGGGGGGGGGGGGTTTATGTGCACAAAGCTGTGAGTGCTTTGGGATGGGGTGAGGCCCACGGCAGCACTTGCTGCTCGTTGAGAAACGTAAGAACGATATGTGCTTTCACTTCAGAAAGTCTCCAAAAACTCCGGATAAAGTCGTTAGATTTGCCGCTAGTCGCTTTTTTAAAAATGTGGTCTAAATACTCTCTAAATATAGCAACAAAGGCGCTAAGTTGGCAACACTGTCCAGGAATTCTTCTACGGCTGCGCGGACGCTTATTTCAAACTTCTTTTTACCTCCAATTCAACAAAAAAAAAAAAAAACGCAATTAGTACAGTGGAGTTCACTTATCTCAACCTCAGTTAACTCGGCAACCCTGTTATGTAGACGTTTTTGAAGTGGAACCGCCAAACTCCCTATTCTTTTATGTCGCCGAACCCCAATATCTCAAGCACAAAAGAGGGACAAATTCGCTACTTCACATGGTTATCTCGTGACTGATGATCGTACCTAATTCACTGCGCATGCGCTGAGTTTGCGTTGCACGTGGATCGCGGTCCATATGGCTGCTCTGTCAGTGACGCTTCACTCACAGTGCCGCGCAACCACAGAAGAACTTGCGGAAGTGGCGAAAAAAAAGAAAAAAAAAAGAAAATCATCAAGCCTTGCAAATGCTTTCTTGGAAGAAGAGGCAAAGGATTAGCGTCACTGTACAGGAATTCCCAGATTACATTGACATCGACAAAGACGTCGTTACTGATAGAAGCATTTGTTTTCAAGCAGACCGTTAAAGGCAAAAAGCAACAAAGCATTTTAGAGTTTGTAAAGAAATCAGTAACCGCGTGTGCAATACTATTCAGAACTGTGTTAAGCAAAATTACTCTGTTTTGAGCAAATGTGTTTGTGTGTTATGACTGTTTACACTGTGAGCGAAATTGTATTTGCAATGTTGGAGAATATAATTAAAGGTTTGTATCGAGAATAAAAGGTGTTTTTATTGTATACTGGTAAATCTCTGCTGTTAGTTGTTGCACAAATGACTTTTGTTGTTAGCAAACATATACAGTGTATGTACATTTTTATAGGATGCTGATCGCTTCAAATAACTCGCCATATTGGCTTTTGGTTCTCGATCATCGGTTATCTCGATGCATTTTTGCAACCCCCGAAGCAGTCGAGATAACCGGATTCCACTGTATGTCTGGGGCCTTTAGTCTACACTTTAGTATATGGCACTTTGTTACATTTACTCTTCACCCCTGGCCAGAATCCACCAGGACAGTAAAGGATTGCTCTAAGGATACTACACTAGTTCACTTACCACGTCTGATATATACCTCTCTGACATTCCCATGTATTTGCATATACGTCACAAGAAAGGCACTGGGTCAAACAGGAAAAGGTTTCTGTACCATCACTATTTATCTTGCAGTTATCATAGGATTACAAACCATTTAAAAAAGCCCAGGCTACATGACAAAAAGAACAGCTTCCCACTAGTTGTTAAAGGGACCATTACTGGAAAGTCCCTGTTTGACCCTAGTAGTACAATTACAGATGGTCACAGGAAACGTGGGTCAGTGAAGCAGGATGCCGTCTGAAAACACAAGCTCATGGTTACCTTTTCAAACAGTGGCACTGCCCACTGATTCACCCCGCATAACTAGTACTGCCCGTGACAACAAGTACTGATACTGCGGAAAATTATCAACACCCTGCTGACTCCTAAGATATTTCCACCACCAAAACAACAGAGAAAATACCAATACTACTGTTTTATCAATTTTGGTACCCAACTCGAACAACAGTTCTGCAGTTCAGGTTGTGAGACAAGCAACATAATTCACACACACTTATGTGTGAAAGTCAGTACATTATTATGTTTACCAAATTTGAGTGATCTATAAATAAAATCCATTTAAAAGCAAAGCCACTCTTTGTATGGTGGAATGTAAATATAAAACCTAGACAAGTATGAAATTTATATTTTTACAAGCATTTGAGAATACAACAGTAACAACAACACATCTCCAGCAAAACTGCTGCGCTCTAGGGAAACACTGACAATTCTTACATTGTCTTCCAAAAGCATGGCAGAGGGAATGTTACTTTTTTGTTTTTACTTAAAAAAGAAAATATAAATAAACGCAAAATGTTGACACTGATTTACAGACACTGAATTATTAAAATCAAGTGACAGTCCAAGTGCCATCTTTTTCCAAGCCACTTTGTGGTCCAAGTAACAAATTGCACTTTGTAAGGCAGACTTAAAATAAAGCCTTAAGTGTGAAAAGCATTACTTGAAAAAGCCTAACAAAATGGCACTTGCAAAAACTGCACTTCATATGAAGCACCGATATTTACGGTTTTCGTCTACATTTACTAGAAAACAAATTACAAATATAAATTAGATTGCAAATTATTGACATTGCCCAATGCTGTTAATGTGTTATCCAAATAATAAATGTAAAATTTATACTGGTATTGTACAAGGTACAAAATTCCAGTAATAATTCAGCCCGAGAACTGACATGACCCCAGATGAGAAAGCAAACCAGAAGAGATAGAGATCCGTTCTTAATTCATGCTGCCTTGGAAAACCACCATGACCAAGCATAGTAACTGCTATTCTGCCAGACTCCAAACTAAGACCAGGCATAAATTTGCATGCATTCCGCAGCAAGTCCAAAAACAACCAAGCACACAATAATTCCTAAGTCCCTTGATTCAGATTTCCAGCACAAAGCAGCGTGGTTTTAAAACGCAGTTAGGCACCCACAGCCCCTGCAGAACGAGAGCAGTTTCTCCAGAGTGATGAAGACACAATTGTCTCTGTAAGGCTTATGCTAAGGGGGCTTTAGGGCTGCCGGTTGCTATAGCAGCTCAGACGAGCGGGCAGACCAGCGCAAAGGACAGGGATGGGCAAGCGCGCGGGGGTTTGCACAGAAAGCGCGAGATGGCCGGCGGCCAGGCGACACTGGCAGTGTGGCTGAAACAATGACTCAGTGCTAATGGCTCACAGCGGCATGCTGTATGCTAAATACAGAGGCCGGCACTCATTCAGCCTCCTAGCATAAGAGGGAGGGATTACTCTGGACAAAGTGTTGGGAGAACTACGATAAACCCATCGCGGCTAAAGCAGCCGTTGCCGTTGGATGAGACTGCATCAAATAACGGCAACTCCATAAGATGTAGAACTGGAGAGATGATCGGTTCACATTCCACTCCATGCTTTTGTTCTCACATAAACTGAAAGAGCATAAACTAAAAAGACCAATTCACTGATACTTCAAACCAGCCGTAGTAAGACATCAACAATGCTCATTCACACATAGGTGGACAGCACCCAAATGATGAATGTCTGAGGTCTGAAGCAGAGATTAATGCGCACAAGTCCAAGCTGCTTGCTTTTTATCTGGTATTAGGAGTTTAGAATCGTCCAGAGGTGAGAACTTGACTGGCAGATAATCTGTGGCACACATGGTGTTTGTGGCAGGGATGGGGAGGAAGTGGAGATAAGACGCAGATGGAGCAATGCCTCAGGGAGAGAGCAAGGTGATTGGTGGGGGAAAAAAATTCCCACTGTCAAAGACGATCAATCGTTCAACTGACAGGCCATTAATACAGTCTGTAAAAGTTTATGTTAAGCACTACAGGGCAATTAAATTAACGTCAGCTGAAAAATGTTTCACATTTATCAGAGAAGAATAAATCCCGTTTAAATTCGGTCCAATTCGAGAGAGTCGAGGAACAGTGTTGTTCAGCGACTGCCATGTTTTCCACGGTGACCTCATTCCACTCGGTCCAGCCTGGTGATACAAGAAGAGGATATCTCATTGTACATGTTTAACAGAGCAAGAGTGCGGCATGGGCACATGCTCAAGGTTGCACACGAGACTTCCTGCCCAGTCTGAAACCACAGAGAGAGGCAGCTTTCCAGCTCTGCTGACTCACGTGCCGACTGCTCTTAGAAAGCCAAAATAGGAAGGGATCAAACTTTCTACAGGCTGTAGCTCAGGCATGAATAACGGCTTGGGCTGGGGAGTGGTTTAATTTAAGCAATCTGGATTTTTCTGTACCCATATTAATCAGGTAGCAAAGCACTGACCTTTCAGAAAAAAAGCATGCATCTTTATCTGTAATAAGCGCAATAAAAGCATAAGAACTTTTGTTTTACACTAATATAGTCCATTTCAACATTTTCAGATAATAGAACAAACAAAAACATGGATATAATGAAACACAAAAGGCCGAGGCTTGGTTATGCAAATACCTCATACATTTAAAAACAGATCAACTGAAGAGAAGATTGAAACAATAGCCGTCCTCAACGATCACTGAAAGCAAACTGCCAATTTCTCTCACTGCTGAAAAGACATTATTAAAAGCAGTGAAAATAAAATTAAGGAGGACACGCACTGCAATCATTTCACCCAGCAGATCAAAAGAGGACCTTAATTGTCTGCTGAAACATGACAATGCAACAGCCAGGAGGTTGTTTTGCTTGGTCTCTGTCCTGCTGTACAGAGAGCACTTAAATTGGGCTGGCTAAATGGGCCAGATGAAAATATCCACTTGGCAAATATGCTTTACAAGTAATAAAACGTGTTGCTGCGCCTTGGTACTTCCCTTTATGCTTTTTGTAGAGGCTTCAAACTAATGAAATGTTTACATGTGAATGTGTTGCATAGCAGCCGTCCAGATGAGACTTTTTGGACAACTGAGCAGAGCTGAACACGGCCAAAGAAACATTCAACTCAACAGTTCTGATGCAACTTTGTAGTTTTAATAACTAAAATGTTGACTGTGCATTTAGAAAACTTACAATAAAAATGTATTGGAGGAAAACAATGACAATCGGGAGATGTAGGAAAGCACCAAAGCATTTGAGGATCGTATGTTGTCCCGTCTGGGAAAGAATATGAAAGCCAGCAGATTTCAAACCTGAAAAGATTTGAGACAAGTGCAAACGCCTGTTGTGAATGTGAGAAACCAGTTCAGCTGAGCTCATGAGGTCTCTGCCCCTATTAGCTTTCAGTCCCTCAAGTACTTTGCTGCGCTCTCTGCTCTCGGGTTGGGAAGGACAGGTTCTAATCCAAATTACATCATCCAAAATTGTGCATACAAAGAGCATTCTCTGGTCTAAAAAAATAAAAATTAAGTACAAGATCTTGTCTTGCATTACAGCTGCAGAGTGACTCTTCTGATGTGGCTAAAACCCACATTAAAGGTTAAATTCACCGATAGTGAGTAAATTAAAACTTTTCCATGTACCCCTCAGTCATTCCAACCCATCCTGTTACCCATCCGTGAAAAAGAAATGCCAGTCAGAATGTCTGAACAATTTTCCTGCATTCAAAAAAACCCCAAAAAAAACAGATTTTTGATTTATATCACCAATCTTCAAAATAAATGAATAAAACAAAGAAACATTATAAACATGGTCCATATGATTCATTTAAACCATAAAACTCAAACATGTTGTAAAATATACAGTGAACCCCAACTGGAACATGTTGTGCCACAGCTAAGTTAACTGATTTGAAGACTTTAATGACAAAAGGAGGTTTTTCTGAGGTAAATATAACATTGTGACATTGTTTACAAGCTGTTTTATTGACGTCTTGAAGCGACTGAAACATTGACTGAGCGATTACACGATAAGTTTCAGCAAGTCATTCTACATCTTTCAACACAATCTGACGCTCATTCACATTCATTTCATTCTAAAACTAGTAATAAAGAGAAAGAGATGATCATTTCATCTGCGCTCCGCACTGCCACTTCACTTGAATGACGGCGATCCGTCACGCCACATTAAAGTGCGCAAAACTGTATTCATAGTTCGAATTTCATTAAACTGACAGAACTTAAAAGCTGAGACTTTGATCCATTTCAAAAGTATTATCGAGAAAAGCTTAGTGATGATATTTTGAATTGGAGACAAAAAAAGAAGCTTTGTTAATTTATCAACTACCTAAAATCTATTTTTAGGATTTAAGAATCAATATCGGTTATAAAAAAAATTAAAGTAAAATAAATAGAAAGATTTAGAAACCCAGCCCTAGGCCCTAATTTTACCATGTTAATTTAAGAAATAGTTCAGATGCACGTTTCAATTAATTAGACATACATTTGAAAATTATTTCACATATAAAACTGAATAAAGAAATAAATTTCATAGGGCCCTACTTTGTTCACTGATAATGTTCCCCTAGGCGTAGTTCATTCATAATGTGCAACTTTGTCTAAAGGTGTTGCGTCACTGACGGCAAATATCATATTTTCTCATGAGTATTCATTGAAATACTTGAGTTTCTCAAATATAAATTAACATATGGCTTCAGAAGAACCCACAGCACCCAAGACACATTTTTTGAGCTTGACATTTAGCATCAATGTTCTGTGGAAAAAACCAGTTGGGACATTCTGCCTAACATCTCTCAGTTCGATGGGGAGGCAGGAATCTGTAAACTGATTTTACATTTCTGGGCGTTCGATCTCTGTAATTGAGACGGGAAGACCAGTGAAAATGAATATCACTAAGGGACCAGGAGGGAACGCATCCACAAACTGCTGCTTTAAGTTCTGCCACGTTATCTGCTCTGGCCCGATCTGGCCGAGTGAAAGCATTTCCTCTCCTATCCCATTCCACAGGGTCATTAATTGGAGAGATAATCTACTTGATCTCTACACAATGAGTGATTCATTGAGACTCACATGTGTGGCTTTTATCACTGCCAAGAGCAGATTACACTGAAAAAAAGCAAATGTGAGATGATAATCTTTCTATACGAGGCTGCCGGTCAACACTGTGACCGAAGAACAGTGCAACAAAAAGTGCGCTGACTTAATCTGATATTGAGCAAGAGCAGAGAGGGAGAAAACTGAATGATCTCATATAGTGGCCTTTACACCAAAACAGCACCAGCTGATAGTCTTTCACAACAAAGAACTAAAACAATGAAACAGGTTCAAATTAAATTGTTTGCTTATTTAGAGGAAATAGCTTTTCCTGTATTTTATTTTAAATGGTTGACTCTTGGTAAGCAGTCACAACCAAACAATCACATCATGATCCACAAGCCTTGGAAGACGGACTTGAACCCAACAGATGCGTCAAATCTTCCACATCATGTCGATAAGATTAAACTGAAAGCCGTCCACATGCTAACTTACATTTAACAGCATACCTGGTCCTGGCTATCAGCAGGTCTGGGAAATATACTGAACATTTAGGACATGTGCAATGATTTTGCTGTTGACAGTAAAATTGTGAATATGACGCATTGTACAATTTCGATGGTCCACTTTAGACTAACTTTCAGTATCTCTGCAACTACACGTCAACTCTCTCTCATTTGAGTATTAGAAGACTATAGTAAACTTGTAGTAGACTGTTAGGTGAGGTGCTGTTCAGGTTTGTAGAACAAGTTGACATGCAGTTGCAAAGTTACTTAGGGTTTAAAAAAATACTTAAAATGTTCCTACCCATTAAACACTGGTCAAATAGAAAAAAGTTGTTATTTTTGTATGAAACTATGAATCTATCAGGGAACCCACCATTTAATACCATGTGAAAACAAATACATAATCTACGTAAAGAAGTCTTAAAACTAGAAGACCAATTTAGATATATTGGCTAGACAATACAGAGGACCATTGACTTACGGCTGACACTAAGTGCTGAGCAACACTTAAAGATTATGACGAAAAAGAAAGTGTCACAATTGTGTGTGTGCACTGTGACAAAACTGTCTGTTTCAATATGAAGCGTTAGATTACAGAGCACTGTCATCCTTAGGACATCTGCTAGAAAAAGCACAGGAAACTTATGAGCTCATAAACAGCACAGTTTAAACATGCATGCCTAATTCTTCTGAACAGCTTAAGACAAATGCAAACATGTGTCACACTGTCTCAGCAGTATGTTTAAAATTATGTATTGCAACCTGGATTATAATGACAAGGAGAACTTGCTTTCATATGTAGGTTAAATTTTTGACTTTGCAGTAAGACGGAAAAAAAAAAAAAAGAGACTAGACTGGGGCATCTAAAGCACAGTTACTGACTTTTAAAAAGGCTTATCTGTATGTGTGTGAGAGAGAGAGAGAGAGAGAGAGAGATGCACTTCAGTGATCTATTTTGGGTTTAACTTTTTTATAGTTTGGAGTAAATAAGTCACAAATGATAATCATTAAAAAAAGCATCAGCAGCAAGTTGATTTTTAGTCAGTGTTTAATCCTAAAAAGCATATTTACAGCTTTCAGTCCACAAACCGTTAGTTTAGATGGCACATATATACTACTGTAGCCTTTAAACACTTAAATTTCACTTGATACACATTTAAAATGTCCAATCATTTTCTTACAAAATGAACCAATCATTTTGTATAATGAGGAAGAGCCTCCCACTAATACACCTACTTATAATTATCAATATCAAGTAGAAATGAATAAAGTTTGCAGCTGTGATGTAAATGAAAGGCTATTGGCTGCCGTTTCAAAACAGTACATACGGCACTCTGAAGTGACTTACTCTGGGCAGGCTGAAATACTCTGTAGACCAAAGCATGTCTGTAACACCACAGTAACAAGCTACACTTGTGTTATAATTATAGAAATATAAAAAGCACTTCTATATGGAAGCCTAAAGCCCTGCTTCAAACCTGCCAGCTGTGATAATTAACACACATCTTGTTTACATCACTGCATTAAGCCATACCCCGCTGATCATCACCCACTGCCTGCATCTGTAATTTTTTAATAAAACTATTCCAGATGTAATTACAAAATGAAAACGAATTGGAATCAGAGTGAGCAAGCAAAGTAATGAGAAATTAAATGCTGACACTTACCCATCGTCTTCTCCATCCACAGGTAAGCTCTTCAGCAGGCTGGCGGAGGCAGTTAAGGCATTGACTCCACCGCTGCCCTCTGAACCACGGAAGGTGCCGGTCTGGGA
Organism: Rhodeus uyekii; assembly: GCA_037043235.1. Lineage (NCBI taxonomy): Eukaryota > Metazoa > Chordata > Actinopteri > Cypriniformes > Acheilognathidae > Rhodeus > Rhodeus uyekii. The sequence goes on along the minus strand of JAWRVZ010000156.1, from coordinate 756,184 downwards.
GGCACATTCACCACCCGCTGTCTTGGGCTGCATGAGCAGAGACTGGTGCTGTAACAGAAGGAGCTGGGCATCCTCCAGCAGTGTGGGCAAAACTGCAGGCTGTGGCCCGGTCTCTTTTGAGCCATTCTGAAACAAACCAGACTGGGGATCACTCTGAAGATTAGGAGAAATGCTTGATGAGGTCACGGTCGGGACAAACTGGGTGGCGCGGCCTTGACTGCTGAGCTGTGACTGCTGCTCCATGGAGGGTTGAGAGGGGAGCTGCTGCCCCTGGGTCTGCTGTACGAGCCCGGTGCCAGCGGACGGCACCAGCTGTGGCACGACCTGGACCATCTGCGTGGCGGGTGTCTGTTGTGGATGCAGGTGCCCTTGTGGAAGAGGCTGAGCAGCAGGGGGTTGCACAGTGCCCACGGGCTGCTGCGAAGCAGTGAGCAGCTGACTGTTTCCTGCCACCGCCGGAATGGAGGCGGGCAAGTTGGCCAGTGTTTGTGTTGACCCAGGTGGCACAGTGTTCATGACCTGCTTGGATTGAGGTGGCAGGCTGCCTGCCTGGATTAAGGGGTTAACGTGTGCTGGTGCTACCTGGGCCGGTGCGGTTGGTTGCGGTGCGGGTGTGTAGCCCATCTGCTGCTGGGTCACCACAGGCTGGGCTTGAGCAGGAGGAGATTGTGCTGCCTGGGCATATGTCAGTTTGGGCATATGAGTGGGTACGGCTACAGACGAATGACCGATGGTGGTCTGCAGTCCTCCGACAGATGCTGGCGGCTGCTGCTGAATGCTCGCCAGCATCGGAGCAACCGCATTAGTCTTAAGATGAGCATGACCCAAGTCCTGGGGTTGCATCTGAGACATGGGCATGTTAGAAGAGGAGAAATCATGCTTCTGAGCGCCAGGCTGCTGGAAGGCCTGTTTCACAGCTGCGGTGCCACCCGTCTCCACGCTGCCCAAACTTTCGGTATAATGGCTAGCTGAGCTGCTGACCGAACTCCCGCTGACAGACTCTCTGTCCGGACACACAACACTCTCAGGCACAAGCTGGCGAATGCTTTCGACCGTCCTGGTGCTGGGGGCATTTTCAGAGGATGCCGTGCTCGGGGTCTCCTTGTCGTAATACTCAGTGCACGTCCACCTACCCTTCTTAAAAGGCTCAGAGGTAGAGTCCAATTTGACCACTCTGAAACGTGAGCTGGTGGAGGCAGGAGGAGGCACTTGGGCCTGCTGAGGCTGAGCGTTCACCACCGGTGCAGAGGGAGCTGGCATCGCATGCTGGCCCACGACAGCTGGCCCCACCTGCCCTCCGCCTGCTGAAGCAACGCCACTAGAAACTGTGGTAGCAGCGCTGATGCCCATGCCGATTATTCCACTGGGAATGTGCGTCAAGTTTACAGTTTGGTTACTAATACTATTCAAAGCAGGGGAATAGTTTGCACTGCTACTATTGGTGCTCTTGCCACCCACAGCAGGCACACTGGTGGTATTTAACATACAAACATTATTTGTTAAAGTATTACCAGTACTAATTGTGGCACCTGAAGTCACAGAGATCATTCCAGTTCCTGAGGCGACAGTAGCCAAAGGCTGACCAATGACACTGGTTGTGCCAAGAGAGGCATTCGCAATCATTCCTACCACATTCGAAGGCATTTTCTGGCCTGTGCCAGCTGAAGCTCCAGAGCTCGAGGTCACTGAAGAAGTGACTGCAACTCCCAAAGGAATTCCAATCTGTGTCCCACCAGCAGGAGGGGCTTTTTTAGAGGGAGCGGGATTATGGTGATGATGGTGAACTGTCCCATTGACCATAGTGCCATGCAGGTGACCTTGGGTGAGGATGGGTGGCTGGTTGGGCGACACGGCCCCCGGGGTCTCCGCCTCATGGAAGTTATTCAGCGTCTCCTCGGAGGAGCTCCTTTCCGGTCCTCCTGCATTGTTGGTCTGCGAAAGGGACACGTCCATGATCTCTGAGGATGACAAGTCCTCGGTGTGGGACTCATCCAGGTCATCACAACTCTCAGTGTCTTCTGTAATGCTGTTATTGGTGCTGACAGACGTCTGAGCGGGGGTAACGCTGGTGATCTGAAAGCCACTCTTCTTCTTCATCTGTGCCACCGCAGTGGGCAGCGCTTGGGGAAACATGGTGGACTGCAAGGGGATATTGAGGCTGTGAGGAGGGTTCTGGGGCCCGAGGGAGGACGCGGCTGGTGTCTGAGACTGAATGAGCACTGGAGGTGAATACTCATCCCCCAGCATTAAGTTGTTGCTATTAAGGCTGGTGCTTCCCGAAGTTGTCAAGGAAGAGGAGCCGCCCACCGTGCCGCCGCTGCTGCTGTCCCGTCTGGGTAAACTCACGGGGTAAACCATTTTTCGGGCGCTGCCGGAGTCTCCAGATCGGTCGTGGTGATTCATTTCTGAAGGGTAGTCTCTGACAAACTTATAAATACAGCTCAAGAGAACAAGCTCTTTTTGGGAAGCAACTTTAAGCCGCTCGAGTAATTTCCACATAAAACCAACACTTTCCAGTAGCTGCCAGGATAATGCCACTTGAGGTGTGTTTAAATGTCCACCATGAGGAGCAGGCTAACACCAATGCTAAGTTAACAGCCGCTAGCGAGCTAGCCGACACGGATTCGCTTCAGCTGTTGTTGTTTTCAAATGTATATCCTCGCAAAACCATTCAGCGCAGCATATCGGTGAAGTTTAAACGTGAATGTGTCGACACAGACGGTCAGAGGCGATCGATATCCAACCGTATAACGACAGTGTCTCTCCCCATCACAGTTCAAACTGCCAGGCGCATTTTCACTCGTTGTATCGCAGTCACCAGAGCACGAAACCACACGAAACAAAGTCCTTCCGCTAGCGTCAGATGACAGAGAGAAACCGAGCAACTCAACGCTGCCCTGCTTTATTCCATCCCGTGCTTTCTTTTGTTTTAGTCCTGTGTTAGCGCTATGTGTCTCTCCCTCTCTGCTCCTGTTCACCAGCTGCCTCCTTGTAATGTAGCCTGTGCTAGTGCTATGAGCCTGTGACGAGTCCCCGAAAGGGGGAGGAGAGCGCGAGAACATGGCGACCGCGCATGGCAGTTCCCATCGCCGCGGCCAGACATAAAGCCCAGAGAGTCTGGCGAGGATGGGCGGAGGGGGGAGGGATGTGTCCTAGAGACGGCTGGCGAACAGCTCCGAAAACCCCCGAAAGAACCCGAGCGCAGACAAATGTGTTGGCGAGGGATGCTTCTTATTATAGCCTTCGGTAACTGTGGCAGCAAACACTCGGAATAACATCTTTTGTCCGCTGTGTTTATAATTTGACTTTGAAGGAGGGAAGAGGAAAAGCAGGGCACGGATTGATGGGTCTTAAAAGATAAATATATTCCCTGATACCACACATACATCTCTAATTGATTTATATTTACATATTTAGCAGACGCTTTTATTCAAAGCGACTTATATTGCATTCAAGAAACATATTGACATTCTAATCAACTCTTGCTTTCCCTGGGAATCGAACCCATGACCTTGGCGTTGTGGTCATTTTAGAATGATTTATAAAGATCAAGAGACACTAAAGACTGGAGTAATGATGTTTTAAGTTTGGCATTACAGGTATAAATTACATTTTAAAATATATTCCAATAGAAAAGCAAGTTATTGTAAATGTAATAACATTTACAAAATATTACATTCATGCGTTTGGCAGACGCTTTTATCCAAAGCAACTCACATTGCATTCAAGAAAAACATTGATATTCTAGTCAGGTCTTGCTGTGTCTGGGAATCGAACCCATGACCATGGTGTTGCAAGCACCACACTCTAATGTTTGAACTACAGGAAAGCCAATTTGTGTGTGTATTTACATCTGGAAGACGTATTTTTTAGAGCATTTGCTCATCAGTAATACGTCTGTTGGAGGTTTCCTGTTAGACGTTAAATCGACATTTAGAAAATGTCTTTATAATTTAGATTGTATGTAAAAATGGCATCTTGAAGACGTTTCTCAGATGTTTGCACACTCCAGATGAAGCGCCTTGCAGACATATGTGTATTTGTTTATGTACAATTTTGGGATTTTACTGATGCCACCAAACTCATTAAACAGAAAATAAACATTTGGAACCTGAGAAAGATAAATACCAGTATTTAGGTTAGGTGTTATTGTGTGTTTGACATCAACAAGATGTAAACAGACCCTGTGGCGTCAATGTTGACAACATAGTCCAGAGATTTGTTCTGTTTTTACAAAACACCTAGTCTGAAAGAGCAGCCAGATATTTCCACAGACAGAAAAGAACAACCAAACGCATCTGCACTGACACGGTTATTTTACACACGCTGTTTGTTGCTCACCTCTGTTTAGGGACGAGAAGTAAAGTTCTAGGTCCAGCAGACCTACACTGAATACATTATGTGTCTGCTATTCATGTGTTTTGCTTTAAACCTGTATAATTTCATTACAAAATATGTGTTTTATTTCAGACAACGAAAGCTAGGTTATAAAATTACAACAAGGAATGTATCTCATGTGCACTGATCCAACTATATTTAGCTCTCAGCTGTGACGGTGAGAATAGCATCTTTGTTGTGTGGAAGAAGATTCATTTTCAAAAGTATGAACACCAGACATATATACAATTTGCTATCCCGGCTACAGGGTGAAAAAGAAGGTTTCATTAACTACAGATAACTGTTGAAACAAGTTACTATACATAAAATATCTGTTTAGCAGAAAAGGATAATGGTATGACTGAGAGAAGTATTACACTGAAAGCATATTAAAAGATTATATTTGAAATTAGGTTTAATATATAGTTGACATTTGATGCTAGAGTTGAAAAGAAAGTTAATTTCTTCATTCCAAAAGTATAATTTATTGTAACATTATGTGCATTTAATGTGGCATTGTGTAAAGCTGATATGATGACAGCTCTGCTAATTATTTTTCAAATGTGGACTAACATAAAATATGGGGATGTCACATTATGACAGGTACCAAATGTCTTGCATGTCATCTTATTGTTTTAGTTGTTGTTTTTTTTTACATCAAATTGGCAGTTTATGACTGTCCCTTTAGAACGGGCTGACACATCCCATTGCCCTTGCCAAACCCATGCACTTGAATGTGAAATGGAGTGAGTGATCTTAGTGTAACAAATTAAGTATGAGGAAATGGGGTCTGACAATCCTGAAATGGGCGTGTGCCCTGATGTCCAGACCAAGCAGACAGGCTGTGCCCATCCATACAAATTTCAGAGGGAGAGCCAGCGAGAGCTGATTGCAATGTAAGCGTCTGGTGCTGTCAGCAGCTTTAAATCACACTGGCACTCCACAACAAAAAACACAGAGAGCTTTTGTGTTCCCGAACAATAATGGTCAATTTATACACTGAGTCTGCTTTCATTTTGTAAACACTTATTAAAACAGGTATCTTTGGTCATATAGGGGGAAAAAAACGGAGATCCTTTATGAAAATTGCCATTGTTCTGTGTAATTTAACTCTGAAATGAAAGCTTATCCCTCCGGATTTTGACAATGTTAGGAAAGAGTGGCCGAGGTTTACTTTAACCAGGCAGCTGATCATTTCAGTCCAATCTCAACAATTTGTGTGACACATTTTTACTGGGAAATCTTTTTTTTATTTTTATTTTTTTATAACTGACGCAATGTAATTCAGGCCTTGCAGAAAGTTTGTTATTGAAGGATAGGATAGGTTATAAATTATACTGAAGCTAACAGCAAACCAAAGCACTTTATTTACTTACACGCAAGTGTAATGAAGGGTGAAAGGACAGATCTTTAAAAAAACGAAATCACGTATGATTTGAACTTTTTAAACAGTGATCATTAGAAGGTAAATGTGGGAGGGTTTCTCCCAAGGTTTTTTTTTCTCCACTGCTGATTTCTCCTGGAGAAGTTTTGGTTCCTTGTCAATGTCGGGTTTGTCTTACTTTTAGTTTAAAACACACTTAATATTCAGTTATATTACTGATTTTATTGCACGGGCACTATCAGATGATAACAAAACTTGAATGTCCGTCTTCTGAACTGCTTTTGAAGTTATTTCATAATTGATGAACTTTGCCACATTGACACTGTTATTGAACTGAATTGAATAAATTAAATAGAGCTGGATAATGACACTATTGTCTTCTATAGAGCTGCTTTATGGGTAAATCTAATTTGTTTAAAATTGAATTTTGCAACATCGACACTTACACTGAACTAAACTGATTCAACTGACTTGAGCTGAAAAATTATAATAGTCTTCTGTAGTACTACGTAATTTCATAATTGATTAGCTGTGCAAAATTGGCACTGTTATTGAATTTTACTGAATCATTATTGGCTTTTGTGGAGCAGCTTTATTGCCGAATTGAATTGATTTCATAATTGATGATCTTTGTGGCATTGACACTGTTATTGAACCGGCTTGAGCTGAATCATAACACTGATGTCTTCTTTAGAGCTGCTTTACAGTGGAAATTGAAGTAAATTCATAACTGATGAATTTTGCAACATTGTTATTTTCATGCTTATAATTTGACTTGACTTGTCTTTTTCTAAATGAAACCACTATGGAGCACCTGAAGTGTCAGCTTATAATACCACTGCATTATGTGATTAAGAGGAACACAGCTGACTTTACTGTATCTGACAATGCTGTATTTTGAGCGCATTCCTCTTCCTTTTGCAAATGAATCATTCAATTTTAACCTGGACCTCTTGCCTCAATGAGGAAATGCAACTGTTTGAAATAGTTTCATACATTTCTGCAGGAACTTTAAAGACAAAGTACACACAATACCACTGACATCTGCAACAGTACGCTATTCAAATCTTAGAGGCACAGGGAGCTGTGAAATATTGAAGGAAGCATGAGCAAACCGAGCAAAAATAAGTAATTTATGAATATGATCATTTAGCATATCAATTGCCTGGAAAGTTAGTGCTAAATATGTAACATACTCAAGCAGGTTTTACAAGTTTACTAACTTGAACCGATTTATTTATAGGGCACGTGAATAGGCAAGGCAAGTGAAGGATTAGAGGCATTAAATGGCATTATCTTTTTTTTTTGAAAACCTGATAAAGTCCTCTTCTGCTCCATGTGAGTAGCATGCATCATAATGTTTGTATTATTTATTCACGTTGTTTTAATCATAGCCTTGCTTGTAATGATCTTAAAAGGCAGAGTCTGCAAACTTTCACATGGATAAATGAATGTTTCTCATCCCAGTCTTTTCTGCCTCATGAAACGGTGTCCTTGACAGTGACAGCAAGGACAGCGCTCCCTGTATTTCAGCACTCTGTAATATGTGAATAATCTTTGCAAAGCTACTTGTTCAAAAAAGGTTTGAATTCAGAAGAAATATGATCGTGCGGTGAGAGGAATGCATTTCGGCCTATGAAAGATGTACTTTGTGTGAACCACCTGTGTCAAAGGTAAACTCTACCAACTAAAACCAGACAGATTCATTGAATTGAAATGAAATGAAAAAGACATTTGACTAATTATCAATTAGTGTTTGATGTAACATGTAAATGAGCTTGCTTCAGGTTATAAGCTTCTCTTTAGTCAAGTTTATTTGATCTAACTATAGTTTTTGAATAGATTTCAGTGATAGGCCTATCAGATGTCGTCACAAGACACTTTAGACACTGTCTAATTACTAAATAAAGGCTGAATTCAGTTTGCTCCATTGATTGCATGACTTTAGAAACAGGCCCTTGATTTGGAAACAAAAGAGGGTCAAACTGCTTCATCTAGTGGTGACTTCATGAGATTTTCCTTTACACAACAACTAGATTTAATACAGGTCTAGTCAACAGTCACTTAACAATGTGGGTAAATATCAGATTGTGCATATTGATTTTGTATTTTTGAAAAATTTGAAAACTCAAACAGAGATACGGGTTTTGCGATAAATTAATATTATCTTTGCACCTTTATGTAGACTACGATCTGTGTGTGTGGGGGCGGGTTACACATTACAAGTAACTTGAGTTACGTAATCAGATTGCTTTTTTCAAGTAACGACTAAAGTAATGCATTTAAATTTAAATTTACAACAAAACATTGGTTACTTTTTCAAAATAAGTAACACAAGTTACTTTGTTTTCCCATTTATTGACTGACACGATGAGACAAATCAGGAGTCGTTGTGTGTGAACATGATGGTTATTGAAGTTCTAGACTAAATGTGAGCATTTAATAACTTCACTTGCACAAAAATAAATTCAGTTAAACACTACCTATAATATTAGCAATGAGAAATAAGGTTAAACACACTTATATCCTATAAGCATCTTAGTCAATAGTTAAATTCATTTCACTTATGAAACTTGGCACGTTAAACTACTAACTTAAAAACGTATGCGTTTGTGATTATCTTCAGATGGATACACTGTAAGGTAAATATAATTTCTTCACACGGCCACTAGATGGGAGTAAATAGATATATAAGTCTCAAAGGCGGTCATCAAGTTTATGAACTGGAGTATTCAAATGTTCATACGCTATTTTTAGTGTGATTTGCCTTTCATAAACCGACGACATATTTACTTATTTTCAGTAATAGCTTTTTGTTCCGAGTACAAAGCCCTTCAGTCATGACAGACAAAGGACAAGACGTCGATTTAACTAGAGCCAAACAAAATACAGGAGTCTGGTTGGTGAAGGTTGGTGATTTATCAGTCAGAAGTTGCTGTCTCGTTTGCCCAGGTGCTGAACATTTGAACAAACATTTGAATACTGAACTATAACTAACTCGGTACGGTGAACGTGAATGATAGAAGGCGAATTTTCCCAAACTTATTGATGTGATTTATCTAATGTTATGCGCTACAAATTAAATGTTTGGAAGTTTTCAACGGATCCCCAAAGTATGTAAATGAATGCCAAGTACAAACTGCTTTTCCTGCCCAAAAAACAAAGTTAGTTTTCAGCAGCTGAGAGAAGTTCAAGTTCTCTTCATCAGATTTAATAGTTTTTATACAGTCCTCCATTTGCACCCATTTGATTTTAAGCTTTTAAAAGAAGTAAACAGAAAATATTTTAATTAAGAATAGCAAACAAATTGGAAAAAACATAAACCCCACCTGCAGGTTAACCATTTTAAAACCATCAGACTCGTTTTTTAAATCTCAAACTTCTGTTTTTTAAATCTATAATTATGCACAGAGTCCTTAGTGATTTATACATTTTGTAGCTCTTGTTTTACTGTTTAAATTGATGGTATAAAACTTCAAATTGAGAGGTGTTTTTAAGAGAGAGTTATATGCTAGTGATCAGATGTCTTGGATCAATATTGAAGGATCACAATCGAGACCAAAATCATTCGTTTTTTTCTTTGTTGTTTCTTTCTTTTTTAACTTGTAGGACTAGTAACCCAGACAGCACACATATGTATTTTAAAGAGTGCTTCATCTGCTGTGCGGTGTATCTCAAGATGTCAGTTTTACATTCAATCTGAATCATAAACATCTTAAAAACATTTTCTAAATGTCTATTTAACGTCTGACAGGAAACGTCTTGAAGATGTATTGCAGATGAACAAATGCTCTGAAAAATACATCTTCCAGATGTAAGCTGCACACATCAAGTAGACATCACTGAGATGTGTGTGTGCTATCAGGGAAGTAACCAGCTAGAAACAACCCTGAAAACCATAGAAATGTGCTAAAAACTACCTTAGCAACAGCACAGCAACGCGATGGCAATCTCACACTACATGTATCATCACTGTAGCAGGTTGACACAAACATTTGCTTAAAAATGTAAATGTATATTTGAATTAATAAACTAAGGCAGTATTTAGTTGTGCTATAAAAACAGGAGGAAACAGAGCAATAGCTAAATTATCTTATTCACTTTCTTTAGGTTCCCAAATATCTTTCTCAGCAATGGGCAAAAGCATCTGGGCGAGGAGAAGTAGGAAAACTTAAAATTGGCAAGTAAGCGCTATTAACAAAAAAACCTTTCAAAACAGAAAATTACTGTGTGAAATCTTTCCACTTATGGGTTTTCCTGTCTTCTAGAGCTCAAGGAAAGACTGTGGTAAGTTTGATTAATGTTTTTAAAGGCATGCACTGTGGAGGGGTAGTGTTTGCACCTCATCTTTTATTCAGATGTCACCATTTATTTGCATAATCACTGTGATCAGACCCTGGGGTGGGGAATGAGAACATTTGATGATGATGCTGATGCTGTTGTAGACACTGATTGATTGTTTCCTCAGGTGTCTTTCAATCTAAATGAGGATCTGACAGTTGTGGAGTGCTCTGGGGAGAAGGTTTCATCTGTGCGCAGCCCTAGAGAACATCCCTTCACCATGCAGACGGTGGGAGGCCAGAGCCTGGCTGTCTTTACAGAGAGTTCTGGTCAGTATAACGATGGCCTCTGATACTGTGAGGAGTAATAGTGATAGGATACTAGGTCACCGTTCTGTCCAAGATCAACATATACAGTTACGTGAGATTTGTTGCCAATTCCTCATTATTTAGAACCAATCCTTTCATCCGAATCAACTTACAAATGAAGAGAACAATAGAGCAAATCAAACCAACAACAGGTCAACAATATGTAAGTGCTGTGACTAGCACAGTGCTTCTCAAAGCTGTCCTGGGGACCCCCTAGCTCTGCATATCTTCTGTCTCCATTATCTAACACACTGAATTCATGGCTGTGTCAGAAATCGCCCCCATACCTTCATTCACTATTCCTTAGATTATGCCACTAACATAGTTCGCTTGAAGGAATGAATGAAACCTAGTGAGTGAATTCAGGCTCTGAGTGCATCGGAAGGGCTGCCACTCTTGCATAGTTTGTGTTTGCTGTTTAAAAATCAATTGAAATGTAGAAAACTGGCAGCTCCACTAGTGATGAAAAGATTTATCTTGGACTCTGTCATGGTAACTAGCATGTATATACTTCACTTCAGTAAACAATTTAATTATTAATTAATAAGCAGTTGATTATTCTTGTATGAGATTATGTCGTACCCACGTTGGACAAGTGGTTTGGAAAATGGAATATGATGCCATCTTCTGGTCAGAACTGTGAATTTATTCATAACAACTTTTTGTTTTTTTAAAAGAAGAAAATAATAGAAATAGAGCGGAATAGTAAATGTTACTATTAACGGATCAAGTGTTAACGAAAAAGATGTCTTTAGCCGTTTCTTGAAAATGGCTAAAGATTCAGCAGCTCAGGTTGAGTGGAACAGTGAAGGTAAAGGTCAGTGAAAGTGATTTTGTGTCTCTCTGGGATGGCACCACAAGGTGCCGTTCACTTGCAGAACATAAGCTTCTGGAGGACACATAAATCTGAATTATTTATATCCAGTCATGAGTCTGAAGTGTTTATATCCAGTAATGTGTAAAATAAGTTTTGATTCACCACATTTGCTTGCTTAGTCTATTTAGCAGTTTGTTTTTGTACGTATTATTGCTATAATTAATCCTTGTTCTCTAGATATTAATATCAGCATGGGCCACAAAATTGGCAAGAACTAATTTACATAGAACGGTTGGAGTTTTGGGTGTTTGCACTGTCTAACTTGACAGGATGCAACAATATAATGGTAAGAGGCAGAAAAAGACTTTTTAAAAGGAATTAGTACTTTTATTCAACAAATTGATCAAAAGTAACAGTAAAGACATGTATAATGTTACAAAAGATTTCTATTTCAAATGAATGCTGTTCTTTTAAACTTTCTATTCATCGAAGAATCCTAAAAAAACTGTTTTCAATGTTAATGATAATGATGATAAATGTTTCTTAAGCATCAAATCCTCATATTAGATTTCTGAAGGATCATATGAAACAGAAGACTGGAGTAATGTTGTTGAAAATTTAGCTTGATAAATAAGTTTAAATAGAAAACAATTATTTTTAAATGGAGTAATATTTCACAATTATTCTATTTGGCTGCGAGTGTATCATGCCGTGCATCGTTTTGTCGTTAATTGTGGATAGAGATAAACCTTAAATCATTGTACACTGTATAAACTTGAACTTGAAGGTCTGTTCTCTTACTTACCATTGCAAGATGACAGATATAGATATTTAATAAGTGACTGCATTGAAGATCTCTGTATAACATGTGCACATTTTTATAACTGCAGTCTTACTGAAAATCACACAAGGCTAAGTGCAGATTTGCAATCATTGTGTTGTGCGCTTTTGTTCACTTATGATATTTTTTCAGTTGTCTGCTTAGCGCGCTCAAGCCCCAGGTATTGATTAAGTGGTTGCTAAGCAACAGGTTGGCCACAGAAGTTGGCAATGAATAGAGGCTCTGCTTGTACAGTTAAAAGCTTTTCTGGGGGTGGAAGGGTAACAGTGTCTTTTTCTCAGTAAGTTATGAATTGAAATGGTTCAGGGTATGAAAAGCTCTCTATTGGCTAATGCAATGCATAAACACTCTTCTTTGGTATTGGTTTCTTTTTTGGTTTTGAAGAGGACATAGAGGGCTATTTGAAGGATGGAGGTCATACATAACTGTCCAAAGATCATATTTTTTTATTCTCTATGACAAAGGTCGAAACAAAACTGCAACGAGGGTGTGCATGATCAAAGATTGATGAACTGCACATCTGTGTTTTAATGGTAGTGACATGAGGTGTAACGTATGTGATTAAGGCATGTGTTCTTGGCTATAAGCTCACTGATATAAAGGGAGAGTTCAAAAAGAAAATTCTGTTATTAATCATCTTCGAAACACAAATGTCCTTAGAGATTTCTGTCTCTCCATTTGAAAGTCTGTTCACTCAAAGCTGGTTCAAAACATTCACAGAGATCATAAAATGAATCCATATAAATGGGTGCATTTTATACAAGTCTTCTGAAGAGACATGATTGTTTATGTGATGAATAGATTTCATTTAGGCTTGCTAGCATACATAGAGAACTCAAATTTGGTAAATACAAGCTTTAACCAAGAAGGTTCATTCTTGTTTAATGAAATCTCTCAGGTTTCATAAAAAAAAATCTTCATATGTGTTTCAAAGCTGTAAAAAGGTTTAGAACAACAAGAGAGTCAGTAAATGATGTTTTTTTCCGGTGAACTAACCCTATAAGATTGCCTTGTATTCTGCAAAAAAATGTTTTTGCAGAGTTTGGGTTATCTTTGGTAAAGTATAAAATGCATATATGCGTGTGTGAGTGTGTAGCATCTTAGCATTACATTTAGCAATGCAACAATGCATTTAGGGGTGTGGTCCTGGCCATATACACACACACACACACACACACACACACACACACACACACACACACACACACACACACACACACACACACACACTCACCTAAAGGATTATTAGGAACACCTGTTCAGTTTCTGATTAATGCAATTATCTAATCAACCAATCACATGGCAGTTGCTTCAATGCATTTAGGGGTTGGTCCTGGTCAAGACAATCTCCTGAACTCCAAACTGAATGTCAGAATGGGAAAGAAAGGTGATTTTAACAAATTTTGAGCTTGGCATAGTTGTTGGTGCCAGACGGGTCGGTCTGAGTATTTCACAATCTGTTACTAAGATTTTCACGCACAACCATTTCTAGGTTTACAAAGAATGATGTGAAAAGGGAAAAATATCTAGTATGTGGCAGTCCTGTGGGTGAAAATGCCTTGTTGATGCTAGAGGTCAGAGGAGAATGGGCCGGCTGATTCATGTTAATAGAAGAGTAACTTTGACTAAAATAACCACTTGTTACAACCGAGGTATGCAGCAAAGCATTTTTGAAGCCACAACATGCACAACCTTGAGGCGGATGGGCTACAACAGCAGAAGACTCCACCGGGTACCACTCATCTCCACTACAAATAGGAAAAAGAGGCTACAATTTGCACGAGCTCACCAAAATTGGACAGTTGAAGACTGGAAAAATTTTGCCTGGTCTGATGAGTCTCGATTTCTGTTGAGAGGTTCAGATGGTAGAGTCAGAATTTGGCGTAAACAGAAGGAGAACATGGATCCATCATGCCTTGTTACCACTGTGCAGGCTGGTGGTGGTAGTGTACTGGTGTGGGGGATTGTACTGGTTTTCTTGGCACACTTTATGCCTCTTAGTACTAATTGGGCATCATTTAAATGCCACCGCCTACCTGAGCATCGTTTCTGACCATGTCCATCCCTTTATGACCACCATGTACCCATCCTCTGATGGCTACTTCCAGCAGGATAATGCACCATGTCACAAAGCTCGAATCATTTCAAATTGATTTCTTGAACATGACAATGAGTTCACTGTATTAAAATGACCCCCACGGTCACCAGATCTCAACCCAGTAGAGCATCTTTGGGATGTGGTGGAATGGGAGCTTCGTGCCCTGGATGTGCATCCCACAAATCTCCATCAACTGCTAGACGTTATCCTATCAATATGGGTTGACATTTCTAAAGAATGCTTTCAGCACCTTGTTGAATCAATGCCACGCAGAATTAAAGCAGTTCTGTAGGTTAAAGGGGGTCAAACACAGTATTAGTATGGTGTTTCTAATAATCCTTTAGGTGAGTGTGTGTGTATATAATGTATTTTAAATATAAATTTAGTGTTCGTGTTTTTACGCATTTCTACATTTTATGCCAAAATTATACAACTTTATTTAACAATTTAAACAATATATTATATTATTCAGCTTTTTTAATATTTATTCACAACTTATTTTTATGAGTCATCAAGCTTGTAAACATTGGTCTTGGATATGAAGATGTACCTTTAATTAAAAGCTGATTGCTCACAAAAGTCCCACACAGTCATCTTGTTCTTGTTCAAGATTTATTTACATTACATCCAAATGGCTCAGTTGTTTACTTTCCTTTTAATTAGTCTTCTCGTTAACTCTTTGTCTTCATTCAGATTGATTCGAGAACACAAAATCAAGAGGTGGGATTAATTGTAGGAACCAATCATAACTGATCATATCCAATCATATTGCCTCCTCTCACGTGACTTTCCCCCATTAATTCTTAAGTACCCCCCACTAAACCCTCCGCACGCTTTAGGGGGTCTGTTTTAAGTCTATGGGATCCGATGAGGAAAGCATCCCACTATAACTTCACCTGCAGAATAAGTGACTTTTACACTTTTTGATGTCACATTTTGTAATATTTGCCTTGTTTGATTTTTGTAATATCGATCATTTTCTCATCCAAGTTTTTTGAGGAAACACTGCCTCGCTTGCCTCCTCGGAGGAAACGCCCCTGGTTGGTTGGTAAATACTAAATAGTAAATGTTTTTCTTTACCTCTCATTTTCAGAGAAAGACTTCTGTAAAAGCTTTTCATAGCATGCTCTTTTGTGAAGTGGTGGATCTGTCAGAAAGCGGCAGTATATATATGGAGCAGGTGCAGCAGTGTGTGGAGAAGCTGCTGAGACTTGATAAGCTGTCAAGGTCGACATTTTTTTTTTCTTATCAAGTCCTTCACAACGACAGGTTAAAGAGACAGCTTGAACTGATTGACATGGGCACGTAAAGCCTGTTGCTAGGTTAAAGTTAGGCTCAAAAGATGTGGATGCATTTGCGCTATTCTTTTGTATGTTGTGAAAGCCGTTTTCTGTGCACACAGTAGCGTAGATCTTCATTTGTGGCTTGAAATTTGTTGTCTCTCTTCATTTTGCACAAAAGAGTCATGTGACTGGTAATCAAGGCTGGATGTTGGGGGTTGAGAAGGTAGTTTTTTCTAGACGTGTGCATGTTGTAAGAATGTTCAGTGCATTTCAGTATGTTTAGCTGGCACATACTTGGTTACAGATGTTTCATTTTAAAACACACAGTTTCTTCATCTGAGGATTAGTAATGATAGATGGTGAATACTTGTTGAACATCAAAAGTAGTAGCGGCACCTGGCCATAAATTCAGGTAGGGCAGATTCTGGGTCTTAGTGCTAGTTTATGATAAACATTTTGTAAGCTTTATATCCTATTTGCTGACACACTTTTGGCAGAATTCTAATGCTGTTGTGTTATTCAGCTGAAGGCTGGTACTCTAATGATGATTGACAGACTTTAGTACATGTGACGCATGTCATCTTAGAACTGCCTTAATGTAGTATTTATTGCATCCGAATGTTGTTTTAGAATATTGCAAGTTGTGTAGGAATTCCAGCAAGGGAAACAAAGTCTTGTTTATTATCAGAAAAAACATAAAACAAATGGATTTATACATTTATTTGTTTGATGCATTAATCCATATAGGAAAAAGCATGCCAACTAGTTACTGACTTGATTGTCTTGGTCTGGTCCAAGGTTTACATAAAAAACTCAAAGCAGGCCAGCCTGAAATCTGCCACAATGACTCTCAATTAGAGCACTTTGCAGTTCCATTGTTCACCAAAGGTTTACATCCTAAATGTGTGGGGCGATGTAGAGATGGAGAAGGCTCACATTTTGCCCCATTTTGGTAACATTTGATACGATGCCGTTTACTTAATTTACTCCACTTCATTTTAACATATCATGCTCTTTATATGATTTAAAATAGAAAAAAATATTTGTTTATAGAAAGCTGAACACATTTAATATTTATTCAGTGTATATTGAGGTCTACAGATCTTACAGACGAGCTGCGTGCAAACTTCTTCGGCATGAAGATATACAGGCTTTGAAACTTTCATTTTTCTTATACCAACTCTTTAATTTGTTCCAATCATGCTTTTCTTTTACAGATGGCCTTGGCGATTGCCCATTTCACGTCATTCTAACATGGCGACGTGCCTCTATTCAAGCTCACACTTTGAAAAGTACATCAGCAGGAATTTTATTCTTTGCTCTCGCTCCATTCTCTCTGTGTGTGGTTGAGAAATTGGTCTCTTAAGGGCATATGAATCCTTGAAGTCACATGTTTGCCTGACCATTACTTTTGATCAAATTGAGAGGGAGCCATTAGTCATGCCTCCTTGGGAGCACACGATGAGAATCTTTGGCTTCTTTTTTTGTTATGTAGGAGTCTTATTTGCCTGGCAACAATTGGATGTGAGACTAATCCATGAATATTTCAGCTGTTAATGGATTTCTTCCATTTGAAATAAATGCTCCCGCTTACCAGCACCCTCCTGCAGGTTTCCAGTCCCCTGCTGGCAGTGGTTTAGAAACACATCAGCCAGTGACGATGGCTAATAAGCCCTGCTGTGTCTCATCAAATATGAATGACTGATATCTGCAATTAAAAAGAACCCTGTTTTGATGTCCACATGACAAACCATGGAGATTGAAGTTATCTCTTTTTTTTCCCCCATATCAGAAATGTGCTTCTGACTCATTTCAGTGGGAGATTGCTTGACAAATTTGATGAAAACAGATGGATACTAGTGTGTGGAGATGTCGGCTAATCCAAAGTGAGTGTAACCATATGTCTGCCTTTGCCTTTCTTTGAAACGGCAGACTTGGACTGTAACTACATTTAGCTGTGTCGAACAGAGCTGTTTTTCAGAATTACTCCGCGCTCTTGTCTGCACTCTGAATGTTTTTTTTCTTGCGAAATTAACAGGGTGATTGATCTGTTGTGAACTTGATATTTTTCCATGTTCTTGGCTATGACTAATGTTACTACAACATTTGAATACTTGAAATATAGTTTTTTACTGTGGAGAATGAGTTTGCTTAGTTTTCTGGGAATACAGAAGAATTACATCAGATGTTGTTTATGAATCAGTGCACACATACTGGAATGTCTGTGTATGTATGCCATGTGCTCTAAAAATGATCACACTCATTTGAATTTGGATCAATGCTGGAGGAAATTTAATTTTAGGTCACATTTTGCTGCATAATATTACAAACTTTCAATTTAGGACAGAGTATCTTTTTTTACAAGCCTACTCCACTGCAAATAAGAAAAAATAAAGCTCTATTTATACAGCCCACTGTAATTTGTCAGCGTACATTCAACAGTTCACAGACAAAACCAAGTGCAGTGTTTGCAAGTGTTACATTTTTAACTAGAAGATGAACCACAGTCTCATTGATAAACATTTCAACAGTGCTTTGAGTAAATTATAATGCGGCTTTATTGTGCAAAACATTCACAGACTCAAAATTACAACCTGTTGTTTACTACATGTGTTCACATTACCAGAAATCACAAAGCTTGCTCACAAATGTAATGATCATCACACTCAGCCTTTTGAATCCACAGTACTCTGCAATTCAGATTCATTATCACCGTCATCACCATCTACAGCACAAATCATTGCTCTGTCTGTAAAAACAACTGTAAACAGAGGACAACTACAAACCAAACAAAACCCCACAATACAGTGCACATCATTTCTTGTTTCTCAAGGCTGTCTGTTGGAGTGTGTCATGTAGAAGCAGACTAGCGGAGTATTCCAGAACAGGTTTTCGGTTGAGGGCGCTGGTGGTCGTTAATGCAAGATGGTTTTCAGCAGGTCATGGGGTTAGTGGTGTCGGTTCTGCTCAGGTCACTTGACAAAATGCAGAGCCTCACACTGAACCACTGATCCGCGACTGCTGTCTAGGCTGGTGAGCAGGCGAAAACCTGCTTTGAGTGCCAGCATCACCGTCTCCAGCTTCAGACACTCTAGTGTACACAAAAATGTGCTGTCCTGCTTCAGCACAAGCCGAGAGCCCTGCTCTGACTTGATGAAATGCCGGAACTGAATGACGTTGGACGACACCTCAAACTCTTCCGGAAAGCCATCCAAGCGACTTTTTGAGACCTGCACCAGGCGGCTTTTCACCTTTTCGATGAAGCTGTTGTCACTGCAGTAGACCTTCAGACCCTGGGAGCGTTCGTGGCTGTCTGTCACCTCCAGGAATGCGGGCTCATGCTGCGCGGCCTGCCGCTGTTCCCAGTCCTGCAGGGCTTTAGCCAGCTCACTCACCCGGTAGAAGTCAGCCTCGCGGCGGAGCAACCCGGCTTCCTTGAAGTCCTCGGGCAGCACCAGCTCACCCAGGCGCAAGAAGTTCAACACGTGTCGGAAGATGGGCCCGTCGCGGTCGATGAAGGTGTTACCCATGGAGTCCACGTGCAGCACAGGCTTCTTCCCGGTTACCATCTCTTCCAGCAGGGAGCCGGGGTGCTTGGCTAAGGTCTGGCGTTGTGCAGCGTATAGGTAGCCCCCCACGTTGATGGTGATTGTGCCGGAGGAAGGTTTCTTAAAGCTCTTGCTGGGCTGCAGCAAGTCAGGATTGATCTGTCTCAGTTCGCTCTCCATCCTTCTGAGATTCCATTCCATGCCGTTCCTCACACCCAGTCTGGCGGAGTGTGTGGGGAGCGTGCTCGTGAGAGGGCGGGTGAACAAATAGGAGCGCAGCTGAGTGGCGCTGGCATGAAGTGCAGGAGCAATGTGCGCTGCCAACAGTGTCTGAGCCTTTCACAGCCACGCAAACACATATATGTGTGCGCGCATTCACTCGCAGTGGGAGGAGGGGTGTTAAGGGTGGGCTCTACTGCGTCAGCGGTGTGGGCTCGCAAAGAGCGAGCGCTTTGCTTGCTGCCCTCCGCTATAAAGGCTGAATTTAATCACCTTTCCACTTCAGCGCTTCTCTGGTTCTGGCTCTGGCTTGGCAATTAGCGTTGCTGCCCTCTGATGAAAGGAGTCCTCAGTTGGGTGGCGGCACGTGAACTCACCAAGAGGGCCAAATCACAGGGATCCCACATAATGAACTCCCTCCAATAAAAGTGCGAGAAGAGCGAGATGTTAATGCTTTCACGTCTATCGTGTTAAGTTGTTGCTTTGAAAAGCCGGCTGTGTGATGTGCCGACAACTGGCAGCTTTAGCGCTAAACGAGCCATATCGTGTATAGTGTAGGTGTAGTTATGTAAATTATTTGTTTGTCTTTATATCAAAAGGGATGAATGCATTGAAGCTTCTTGCTCTTTCTGAGCGGCTGGGTTCGCTTTGAGGCACTCGCCGTGACCCAGTTATTGACGAAGCCTAGAAAGAACCTTTGATAAGGCAGCCTATGTCTTCACTTGAAGTCATGGGGTCTGAGCCTGTAATTGGCCCCAAGCGGTCTTTAAGGGTGTTGTACATGCAACAAAGAAGTATCATGTTGTGTCACTATAAAAAACACGAAGAGAAGAGAACCTGGAATCGATATTTCTAATATAAATCTTTCTAAACGTGGGCTGTATGTAACAAAGAGCTCAAACCTTTGTCTGTCTCAAAGAAAGACATGCCCTTAAACAGCAGCAGATATGCTATGACATCTTTCTCAGTGACGTCCCTAACAGATGATAGCTTGTCAATCCTTCTTGAATCACGGCACGTCTACCGTAGCCCCAGGACAGGGGAGATGGACCCTTCTGAGCCACATTTTGTGCCATGTACGTCATTAGCAGCTGAGGCAGGGTGGAGGTTAACTCACTGTCCAAGTGCTGGAGTCAGTTTGGTTTTACATATTTATCAGATGGTGTAAATGGGATATTTTCATACAGACTTTATTTTCTTTTTTAAAGCCATTTATATCTAGCCTAATTTACATTGTGCAAATAAATGTGTCCTTGCTTCTGATATACCTCTATTAACAGCTGGTATTTTGGTTTATTAAATCACTTAAGTCAATGAATCACTGCTATGACACTGAATCCTGGATGTTGAAAAGCGGCACAATCTAAGGGTCGTGTCAAATCGTTATAGCAAACTAGATCTCCAGATTAATGTCAACATTTACATTTATTTAAAACTGTATAATGTTGTATTAAATTCTTTAACTTTGTATCACCTAATTGATATTCAGAAGGTAAGCCTTCACTGTGTTGTGATGTCAAATGTGCGGCACGTCTTTGCAACCCCCCCCGCCACTACCACCACAGTCCTCAACACTTCTTTAAACTATGCCACCCATGCACATTATGCATTACAGATTACAGATGCAGTGACAGTTCATTATGGTCATATATGACTGATTATAGTTTTTATAGACGATGGCTCGGTCATGGTTTAATCATCATTTGATTACTGGGTTTATTCATCAGCATTTGAATTGCAAACAGGGTTTAAGTATGCCAGAGAAAATAGTGGGTGGCTGACCTGCTTTTTCTTATCTATCCTTTTGTTTTAATTAGTGCACTTGTTTGTTCAACTTGAAGAGGCCCAATTTGATTTTAGTCCATCAGTGGCGGACTGGCAGAGGCAGGCAAATGTAGATCACAGCACTTGGATAAGAAATATTCTTGTTAAATTGTACAAGAGAATACAAAGTCTTTGACAAACACCGAAACGATGACCAACGGCAAAGTGGAGTAAATACTATGCTTTGTGGCCGGTTTCATAATTAGTTCATGCAACTACAGTAGATATTACAGTAGTTTTGAGTATGCATAACTTTAATAAACAAAACAGCAACTTCAAATCTCAATCTCACTTTTGAAAGCAAGAAATAAATTTTTTTATAATTATAAATAATTAATTATAATAATTATTATAAATATAATTTTTTATTTGTGACCACATTTTATTAATTTGTTCCCTCATTTTACCTAAACAATGAGGATGATTTAACCAAGAGGGAACAAATTAGTAAAACAATTTACATACAACAATTGTAAATTCGTGGCCACGATATCTTTATTTATTTTTTGGCCACATTTTATGTGTGGTGCTCTATAATACAGTTGAGAATTAACATGTCTGACAATATCAGATCTTTGCATGTTTATAGTTAATGTGCTGAACTACCCTGTGGTTAGTCTGTGGCCCTGTTTACAGCTGCCTTTAAGATGTGTAAACCGGGTCTAAAACGCTTTGAGCTCGTCCACATTCGACCACTTCCAGAGATATTTGAAAACGCATTTGACCGGATTGCTTTCGTAAACGCTAGGATGAATGTTTTCGAACGGCCATAAAAAATGCCTGCTTACTGTGTACTGACTAATGTGTAAGCATTATGGGAGGTGCACTAGCCAGACGGTATTTAAAATTTGTTGGCTGGAGACCCGAGTTTGGTTTGAGGTCGTAAAACGAACTAAGCACGATGTTCTCTCACCACTCCTGATTTCTAATGCAAACTCACCACATTTGGCGTGGCCTTGCGCCTGTCAGAGCAAGAACGAATGCTAATGCCCTCTGTACATTTTTCATTTTCATTCTTCATGAAAAAACTCATACTTTTACCCACCCATAGACCCTCCTCAAAGAAATTTGTGGTTGAAAGTGGACAAAAGAGATGTAAATGATTGTCTTCCTCGTCTACTTGTTAGCCGATTGACCAAAATGCATCTTAATACCAGGTGTAAACAGGGCCTGTGTGAACATGAGGAAAAATTCACCCCTGAACTCCGTACAGCATGTCCACTAAAAGCAAATTTCAAATTGCTTTTTCTTACCCTTGCAAGAAAAGGACGCAACTTGGTCATCTTTCTAGAAAGTGAGCAACCAAATCTCTTCAGCAAGAGTACCTCTATGAGGTTATTTCAAGGAAGTACATTTTTCGTTTATGATTACATCATCCTGAGTGGCACATCCTTACAATTCATTTTGGGGTCATTTATTTGTCAAGTTACTTTGGAATTGAAGCATCATGAAATTGCTTCCATATTCCATATTCTCAGTTTGTTTGTTTTCTAGCACAGTCTTAACAGCTGAATTTTGCTTTTATGTTGTTGTCATGGAAACATTCCGATTCAAAATAAAGTGGCAGTGACGTATGGCTATTCCAAATGGCCACATATGAGACAGTGATCCCCTGCACTCGCTTCAAATGACCCGCCCTTCAGATATTACAATCACCTTGAGACCAATTGTGAAAAGGGAAGCTTTTATAACTAATACAATGAAATTCATGCATTTTTAATGGTGACTTAAGTGTCTAAATACATTTGGGGCTGCCATACATGGTATTGTACGCAGTTTGTGAAAATGACAGCTGTGAGGAAATAAAATATAGCTTGACATTTTCTATATATGTCTGGTGTTTGCAAACACTAAATGAACAGATGTGGGAATGGAGCCAGCAGAGTTGGAGCCAGCAGAGTTAGAGCGAGAGAAACATAATTTAAAAGCATCTGAGGCATATGATGAACAGCCTTATTATTATTTTACTGTCATATCTCGTCCCAAAATATCTCCCTTTACTCCCTCAGAGTCCTTTAAAAAGATTACAACTGTAATTGCTTTGGCAGATCTTCTCAGTGTTATGGCACTTCACAAATTTCAGTGCTGAAAAGAACGAGGCTGATAGTCCGTCAGAAAGGGGTACCTTAAGAATCCTAAATGAAAGATGCTACAGTGTCATAAAATGGAGTATTTGGACTATGCGCAATGCTAGACACATTTCAGAATCAACAGGCGCCGTGTGAGTGAGTTTAAGAGACCTTGAGGCTTTTGAAAGGCTTCTTTTTCCGCTGCTGTATGCTGATGAAGAGACATGCAGGGATTGAAGATCTGCCTGCTGGTGGGTGTGTGAGTGGAGGTAGAGAGGCTGTGTCCTGCTGAGGGCTTGGGATGTTATTGCTCTCGTTCTCTGTCTCTGAGGAAGTCAAACTGGTGGGATCTTGTGAGGAGGTGGAAGACCGAACCTCGTAACCTCGCTATCATCTCGGCATCGGATCTGCTGCCCACCAACGGGTTGAGCAACTCACGCCACCCCCAAACACAGTCCTACTCCATTCAGAGCCAGAGTTAATGCATTTAAATATGATTCCTGTGTGGAAATACTTATGTAACATTACTGGCCTCGTAAGATGCACAAGTCACGTGACGTTTGGGGAGGGACCGCGAAGAGGAGATGTGAACCTTGAGGTCTTAGTTTGCCCTGACCCCTCTTCATAGCCTCTGGGTAATTGCGAGGAAAATGGATGCTTTGTTGAAGTTGTGAAACACAAGTGGGCGTTTTTATGGAGTTACTCCAACAAGTGCTCTAACACTCATCTGGCAATAATTGCTAATAATTGTGCGCATTAGTGCTGTTCTGATGGATTTTGTGAGTGAAATATTTCTGCCCTTTAAAAAGGCCTGTGGGACAACAACCACAAGGTATTACAGGCACCATTGCACAATTAATACGATCAATAGAAGCTAGCAGAACCATTACACTGGCTTCACGGCGGGCCAAAAAATGACAGCGGTGCACCGATGATGTTCCCCAGGAGGGAGGTTCATTCGGGTCTGATGAAAACCATCACTCATGGCTGTTTGACCACATCGTTTGTCATACAAGAGTCAAACACTTCAGAATAGTGCCATAAAACCGCCCGGTTGAATCACAGTATTTCAATTGTCACCTTAAAAGAGGGGTTTTGTGCCAACGCTTTATTAGAGAGTGCTTGCTGTTGAAGTATGTTAATGTTTTAGTATAAAGTAAAAGCCATTAGTTATCCTCGCAAAAGTCAAACATTTTTAATTAGATTTGCTTATCCTTTGTATGAGTGTGTAATGCATGACACATGCTGTATGAACATAGCTGTGCATGCTTAAAAAAAGGAAAATTCACCCGGTGAGTAAATGATGACATTTTTTGGTGAACTATCCTTTATTACCAAGTCGAATGTTCTTGTTTTAAAGGCAAGCTGGCTCTTGAAGGCATGGTTGTGCAACGAGCTGAATGCAGACCTGCAGTCAGTGAGAGCTACATGAAATTAAAGAAGTAAG
Source organism: Rhodeus uyekii (assembly GCA_037043235.1). NCBI lineage: Eukaryota > Metazoa > Chordata > Actinopteri > Cypriniformes > Acheilognathidae > Rhodeus > Rhodeus uyekii. Next base: position 731,628 of record JAWRVZ010000156.1, on the reverse strand, counting down.
TCAAAGCTGTTCAGATTGCTTTGATCCTGTCAGATGCATCTGATCATCTGGAGATGTGTTTTATTCGCAGGCTGCAGATTGAAGAATCCACCAAGCCTCTTCGTTTTTCTCAGAAGCTTGAGAAAGCCATCACCACAAATTACAAACCTGTGTCCAACCACAGCCATAATGTAAGTGTGTGTCCGTGTATGTAAGTTAGTGAGGACCGGTTTGAGTTTTAGCCCATTAAAGTGAGGACAAAGAGAGTAAAGTGAGGACACTTTGGCTGGTCTTCACTCTCTGATTTAAAGGTTTGTTTGAGGATCAATAAGGTTATAGTTAGGTTGAAGGTAGGTTTAAGGTAAGGGTTAAGGATAGGCACTTAGTTGTGATGGGTAGGTTTAGAGTAAGGAGCTAGGGATTGCATTGTGAATGAATGTCTTCTCAAATATAAATGTACAAGAATGTGTGTGTGTGTGAGAGAGAGATATCATAGCTTGAGCGAATGAATGAATCGTCTGTTTTGCATATGCTTCTGTTGAGGTGGAACATGAGAAGAAAAAGAAAGAGGAAGGCAAGCGAGCCAGAGCTGACAAACAGAAGGTCCTGGAAATGCTCTTCTCTGCCTTTGAGAAGCACCAGTACTACAACATCAGAGACCTTGTGGACATCACAAAACAACCAGTGGTGAGTTGTTCAGCTCAAGATTATTGAACGTCTAAACACTGTGCCACAGAAACAAGAGCTTGTGCTTCTCCTTTTGTAAAGGAAGTGCACTTCTGCATACTTTTAAAATGATATGCTTTAAACAAATATACTAAATATAGCTGAATATACTATTTTCGGATACTAATGCATAATGCATTCTGTAAACGGCTCTCTCCAGTATTTTGAATTTGGATTGCAGTACATATTTCAACTGCTAGCTGCCAATAATACACACTATTAATTATTAGTTAATAAGGCTATTAAGTATTTTTTTTGTATTTGAAGTTTTTTTTAAAGTGTATCTAAATGTGTTAAGAAACAGTCATGAAAGTGTGCTCTCTTTAAGTCTACAAGTATTATTATTTTTTAAATGCTTTTGAGGTATTGTACACTACAGGTGTATTCAATACATTTAATCACTTCTTTTTTTCAAGTTTTTTTTCTGAGAGTATTAATGATGGTAGTGGTAAATCTAATTTGTTTGTCTGTTTTATCAGAAATCTTACATGAGAGAGATTAAACCATGTAATAAGAAATCGCATATCTAACATGGTTCACTTGGTTTTGAATATATTATCATATTATCATAGATAAGTGAGCTCCTATGATTAAATGCCACTTAACTACTGCCTCGGTCTCCCTCAAGAATTGGAGAAATATAAATGTGATTGAAGTTAGATGAGTCATAACTAAAAAGAAACAACTGAGTAAGAAAATGACTTCCCACAGTGGCATTGCCATTTAGTGGATAGATTATACTAGCAAGGCTAAATAAAGAATTTAGTTTTTTTCATAAAGTTGTCTGAGAGACTTGATTAAGAGTTAATCAAGGGCCTGAAACTAACTTTTTGCCACAGCTGCCAATGGCCGTTGACTAAGAAAATGTACCAGTCATAAAACTGCTTTTGCAAAAGAAATTTAGATTTACAGAAACTTAATAAAGAACTCAAATGTGATATAACACTTCATAGTATTTACTGTTTAAAATAAACAAAGATTAATCCTTATTAAAGTTACAAAAGTTATTCAGGCAAGGGCAGTGAGTGATTTTTCTTTGTCTTTTGTTTCATTAACTTGACATTACATTAAAGATGTAGTTGGCAGCGGCTAGATTAGGCTGCTGTCACTTTAAGAGCTAATGCACAGATCCGATAAACTGATACATATGCATTTTCTTTCTCAACTGTTAATGTTTTCTCACAACATTGAAATTCACTGAATTCTAGAATTCATAAAATATTACTGGCCAACTGGCGACTGACACCGTTTAATATACTCGCCAGAACCAAATTTTGGTTGCATTTGGTGCTCGGCAAGTGTTCATTTTAGGCCTTGGCTGCATGTATGATTGGATTTGGCAGCATGTGTTCACCCTGTCGATCTAATCTTCCTCTAGATTTATCTGAAGGAGATTCTCAGGGAGATTTGCGTGTACAATTCCAGAGGGCCTCATAAGAGCACCTGGGAGCTGAAAACAGAGTATCGCCACTATGAGGAAGGACAGGAGGAGGATGAGGAAAAAATGGAGTAATCCAGTTTATATAAGCTTGGGGGGCTGTTTTGTTTCATATAACTGTTGTTTCTTTCTGTGCCAGATTTATTTGGTCTCTTGTTCATAGACCTAGTTCACTCTCAGGTGAATTGTATGTCAGTAGAAAAGAAATGAAGATATATTTTATTTTTTCTTGGGTTACATAACAAAGTGTTTCTCTAAGAGCATTATGAAATGAATAATCCAATTTGCATATGACTCTTGCATTCTTCCAAGTAAAGAGCACTTGTGTTTTATGATTGCAGGGGCATATTAATAACATTAATGAAAACGCAGACACCCTTTGGTCTTTCCCCCATTAGTTTAATATTTTACATAACTCTTGTAAGTAACACTGTAGAGGTTGTGCAAATAAACAAGTGGGTCCTTATGTGCAGCAATAATCAAATGCAAGTAAATTGCACAAGACCAAGCCCGGGGCCCGCATGTTTAAAAATTTATTTAGATTTCATCAAAATTGGGATTTTCAGATTTCTTGTGTGTGTCAGAACCTGCACAAAATTCCCGTTGGTGTAAGATTGTGTGTATACACATCTCCATCCCATCTTCTCCCCGAAATAGCCAGTAACCACAATGCGTAAGCTGTCTTTGGATAGTTTACAAAATAAAACAATAGGCTACTCTTTGTTGTATTCAAACCCAAATCATTTATTTATAACATTCTTCATTAACAATTATTCAGTAAAAATTTTCAATAAGGTGTAATTTGACAACATGTATTAACTAACAATACAGGTATTCATTGTTTGTTCATATGCCCATATTCATATTATATTCATTTTTATTTTAACAATGTATTAGTAAATATTGAAATTAACATTTACATTTATACATTTGACAGATGCTTTTATCCAAAGCGACTTACATTCAAGAAACACATTGACATTTTAATCAGTTCTTGCTTTCCCTGGGAATCAAACCCATGACCTTGGTGCTGCAAGCGTCACACTCTACTGTTTGAACTAGAAGAAAGCTAATTAATTAGAACTTGGATTAATAACTGCTGTATAACTATTATCCATTCCTAGTTCATGTTAACTAAATTAGGTTGCAAATGTTAACTAATGAAACTTCATTGTAAAGTGTTACCCGATAGTAACTTGTAGTGTAACGAACTACATTTTTCAAATGGGTATTTTCAGAAAGTTAGCTTGACTGTATTAATGACTTCAACTTAGCTTGTCAAGCTAGTTTTAGAGTAGCTTCCCCAACACTGCTTATGCATATCCTCATTTTCATATGCATATTCCCAGTCACGTGAAGCAATGTTTAATTACAAGACATAAGGACAATATAGGACCCATTTTTGCAGACACATTGCATTGCTAAAAATCATTTAGTGTCTTTGTCTTGTTTTGGAATAAATCAAAACATCTGTGAAATGTATTATACAATTTTGCTTTTAGAGTTATCCTCAGTCTTTCCCATTGGACAAATAGTATTTTTAATCTTTTTAAATCAAATTTATGCAACTTTGCCTGTAAGATAAAGATGTTTAGGATGTTGAAACAGTAGTTCCATTTGCAAACAGATACGCTTAGCTATTTTTTGCAGTCTCTTACTCAGCACGCCACTGACAAAATGTAGAAAAACCTACCAAATCTTACCATTTCTTTTAAATACAATAGCATTTTTCATAATGTTGAGAAGATCACAGTAGCAGTTATCATTAGGACACTTTCTATGTGCATATGACATCACTCCGTGCAGCAGTGGTTGTACAGTACTGTCACCTTGGACCTATATCATTGTTCTTGATTTCATTTTCCAGTTCTTGAAACATTTTCTCAGAATACGAGTTCTTAAAGGGAAATGTCCACTTGCCTACCAATCTTCACTGTCAAACATTACAATTCAGCATGCCACACAGGAAAAATGTTCAAAAGCAGCACAATTTCTAAAAATATGAATACGAAATATTTAAATTCATAGTTAACTCCATTAATGAGGGTGGAATATTTCATCTAAATGTGTTTATCAAAACTAACTGTTTAAAATCATTGTTTACTCGATTACTTCACTCACTCACTCCGTTATCAGTTTGTAGCAGTAAATGAGGAGATGTCATATCGGTCACAAGTTCAGTATGGAGTTCCTCAAGGTTCAGTGTTAGGACCATTGCTTTTCACCCTGTACATGCTTCCTTTGGGTGCAGTTATTAGGAAGCATGGCATTAGCTTTCATTGTTACGCTGATGATACTCAGCTCTATATTTCTTCTCATCCGGATGAAACAAACAAATTCACTAAATTAACAGAATGCATAACCGATATAAAAAATTGGATGACTAATAACTTTCTACTGCTTAATTCTGAAAAAACAGAGATTCTAATTATTAGACCAAAAAGTTCAGCGCGTAATAATCTAGACTACCGCCTAACACTCAATGGCTGTTCTGTCAAGTCTTCGTCGTCAGTTAGAAACCTGGGTGTGCTCTTTGATACCAATCTTTCATTTGAAAGCCATGTTTCTAGCATCTGTAAAACGGCATTCTTCCATCTTAAAAATATATCTAAATTACGACATATGCTCTCTAAGACAAATGCGGAAAAGTTAGTTCATGCGTTCATGAGTTCAAGGCTAGATTATTGTAATGCTCTACTAGGTGGTTGCCCTGCACGCTTAATAAACAAATTCCAGCTGGTCCAAAATGCAGCAGCTCGAGTTCTTACTAGAACCAGGAAATATGAGCATATTAGCCCAGTTCTGTCAAACCTGCACTGGCTTCCTATTAATCACCGAATACATTTTAAAATCTTGCTAATTACTTACAAAGCATTAAATGGTTTAGCTCCCCAGTACTTGAGCGATCTCTTAACACATTATAGTCCTTCACGTCTATTGCGATCCCAAAATACTGACCAGCTTATAATACCTAGAATATCAAAGTCAACTGCTGGCGGTCGATCCTTTTCCTATTTAGCTCCTAAACTCTGGAACAGTCTTCCTAATACAGTTCGGGAAGCAGACACACTCTGTCAGTTTAAATCTAGACTAAAAACACATCTTTTCAACCTGGCATACACATAACACATTATACATACATTTTAATCCAAATCATGTAAAATGATTGTTAGGCTGCATAATTTAGATAAGCCGGAACCGAGAACATTCCCATAACACCTGATGTACTCGATACATCAGAAGAAGAATGGCATCTACGCTGATATTGTTCTCTGTTTATTCCGAGGTTACCGTGGTCAGCCGGATCCGGGCCGTATCCAGATCAGATGAAGGACCTGGACACGAGCACAGCACTACCCTGAAGTGTCTGCGGAGACCGTGACTCTACTAGACCCTCCCCTGTGACGATCATGAACCCATCTCCAACCGGACCAAATTGGACTTCATATTGGACTTGAATTGTTGTCAATATAATAATCATGTACTGTTTGGCTTTGGCCAGAGGAGAACTGGTCCCCCGACTGAGCCTGGTTTCTCCCAAGGTTTTTTCTCCATTCTATTCTTCATTCGTTACGTCACCTGCCGGAGTTTTGGTTCCTTGCCGCTGTCGCCTATGGCTTGCTCAGTTGGGGAAACTTAACACTTAAAATTCATCAATTGTATTGATTCGCCTGCTCTTTTGGGGCTTCTGTTCAGCCAAACAAACTTTGTTTATATTGTTTTTCCTGTAAAGCTGCTTTGAAACAATCTACATTGTAAAAAGCGCTATATAAATAAAGGTGACTTGACTTGACTCCAGTAAAGATAAGCGTGTATGGAAAGCCTGGTGTGTGAGACTTCACCAGAAAGACGGAAAAAAAGAAAGTTGATTTTGCACTGCAAATTGAAACATTTTTAAAGACCTTTGGAGTGTTACGTAATTTTTAATTAAGCTTATTGTCCTCAAAATGTATCACTGTAATGGCTTTAAGACTTTCTGTAACTACCATTAATCTCAACGTTTTTCATTTAAAGAAACATGAAGGCAACACAACAAATGTTCATTACATATAAATACATTTTATTTGGGGTTTGGAGACTCCATACATTTTCCAAAAGCAAAATTTTTCACTCACTGAATCGGCAAGTTCCTTCCTGTATAATAAAAAGATTTATAGATAGAAAGAACAGAAATAAAATGACTATTTAACATAACACTTTAGTAACAAATCATTTTACTGCTACTTTATCAAATTACATTATTAATAGTTTAAAAAGCTTAGGTAAGTTTAGTTGACTTTATTAACTGCTAAACGGCATGCAGTTAATTTAAAGATGCATTGAATGGTGGAGAAAGTCCTGTCATACTGTTCCCACAAATAAAGCTCTCTGATTTTGAGTTACTCACTTAAATAGTGTTGTATCCAAGGCAAATAAGGAACAAATAAGAGGTTCAAACACAGACTAAGGGGATAAAGGTATCCAAACTGTTTATAAGTCTAATAAAACAATACTTTGTAAAGCATCTTTGGTGTGATCAAGGTTTCAACAGAAGTAAAACCATAAATCGACAGCAAGGCGGATGCATCATTGACAGACGACGTGATGGGACGTCACACTGGTTAAAATAACCGATTTCTCTGGATTTAAACATTAGGGATGAATGCAAGAACACACTCCAAAATATTGGATATTTTAATGCAAAAAATAAAATAAAAAAAATCTACATACTGTGCCTGTATAAACTGAATTTCTAAACACATTTTCATAAAAACATTCAATGATGTGCAACAACGATTACGGAGGAGGCAAAGTCACTTAGTTTGTCATGAAAATGAGCATCCGGCACCAAGCATGGTTTGGATGCCTTGTAGGAGGTTTATTATGAAACCGGAAGATCGTTGAAGGCATTAGACAATAACATTACCTAATGTCTTGTATACTACATTACCATTTGTGTTCATCTGCGCTTTCTCTCCAAGCCTGATGTGGGAGAGCCAAGCGTGCTAGGTACTGTAGGTGTGAAAATATTATTCTATCACCTTTTTTTTTTCTTCCCCTGAGCTTTTCGGCCCTCCTCTGTTGTTTTTCTTCAGTTTGGGCGGATCTCCATCTGGATGAATGCTCTGCCTGTGAAAAAACTAGCAAAAGAAGAAAAGTCAAAAATAAAACCCACAGACCTTGAAGCCTCCAAACCTGCATAGAAAAGATGTGCTCAGGTAATACATGCAGTTTCACTGGTCGCGACCTCAGCAATTTGAAGTCATCATAGCACATCCACATTAACTGCGTTAATGCCATCCATTTTAGTCAATGTTGCTAAACTATTTGCCAGAAAAGTGCATTCGATGCTATACCTGACAATCTTTAGCACTTAATGTTTCCTTTGTGTGCCATTCATAATTTGACTGCATCTTGGCTTTAATGCTGGATACCCTGAGAAAAAAGAAAAGAAAAACGGCATTAAGCTCATTTACCATCAAATAATATCAATTTTAATGCATATTCATGAGGCAGAAGGGCTCTTGACAGTGAGCACTCATATGCAAATACAGTACCTGATGGCCTCCTGCATGTGAAACATTTTCATTGAATGGGCACCTTCCCTCTGCTCTCAACAGATGCTCGGACCCCAGCGGTGTGAGAGCCGTCCATTTCCAGTGCAGCCAATCTAGTGAGGAAAAGAGGTGTCAATTAGTCCTTCCATAACTCCAGTCATCAAGTGACCTGTGAAGGCCAAATATGGTAACTCCTCAAAGTGAACACACTGCAAACCATAACACACACACCAATATCCGAGGGCAGCCATGTTTGCTGTGGCACCCAGGGAGTGATTGGGGGGCTTAGGTGCCGGTACTGAGAATCCAACCAGCGACCTTTGGGACTCTAACCTTTAGGCCATGACATGAGGGCCAGTCAATCAGTTATTCCCCAAAATCTACTCTCAAATTAATTATCACTCACACAGATATGCATAAAGGAGTTGAAACAGTATCAAAGTCATTCAAAAATACATGACATTTGCAGTGCATATGCATTTTAACTTATGTATAGAAAATGGCTTATACATTTTGCAACAATGTAAGTTAATCCATTACGTTTCCTTAAACTTGGCACAATTCAAGAAAACGTATGCAGTTCAAAGACATTGGGTGTTATATGTCTCCCCATTTATAAAACTGCATTAGGCAAATGCATATAAGAAATTAGATATTTAATCTTATACGTTTAAATATAAGAGTGCACAAAGCGTGCTTGTTATTTCCAGCATCATTCACCATAAACAGAGCTGATGGTTTTCGTGATGGTGAGCACGTGTCTCGCAGGCCGCGAGAGCCTGATCTCCTCCACCGGACATGGCGTCGCGTGACTGTGACCCCCAGCACTGATATAACAAGACCTGAAGCTCCTCTGCTTCTATAGCCTCTGCCTCTCCTTGTGTTTCTTTGGGAAAAGGGCGAAATTTCCCCCTCCAGCGTGTTTAAAAGCGGAAGGAAAGGCGTCATTCGCCACTGTCCGCCCATCGTCTGCACCCGGGCGCCTTCTACAGGACAACAGAATAAAAACACTTCAGCTGAAACTAGAAATAACACACGTTTCTCCTTTAGTTTAAGTTGATTTATAAAAAAAAAAAATCAAACACTTAAATAATGATGAATGAAAACTGTATAGATATATGATAGTTTACAATAAGGTTTCGTTAGTTAATACAAATACTCATAACTATGTTAGTTCACAGTGCTTTGACTAATGTTAACAGATACATTTGATTTTTATAATGTAGTAACATTAGTAAATGTCGAGATTGTCCAAGATTAATAAATGCTGCTGAAAGGCAGTTCATTCTTAGTTCGTGTTAACTAATGAAAGCTTATTGTAAATTGTTTCCTGGTATATATATATAAAAAATTAACCTGCTGAAATAAAAATAACACCAAATATTAAAATAAAAACGAATTCAAAATATTGATAAGTATTGGTAGTTTTTCAATAGCTGCTAAAGACAAAACAGTTCAGTTAATAAACAGTAAATTAGAGTTGCTATACATTGATTTATTTGTGAGTATTAAAAAATGTTCAGCGACGTCTAGGTGGTTCAAAACAACCGTGGACACTGTGATCACTAGCTTTGCAAAGCTTTGTCTTGACATAAATAGCCAAATAGGACAATTGTGAAGGTATTTGAAGCTTTAGGATTATGAATAATCAGAAAGTTACTAAACCAAGTATTGATTTAATATGCATTTACTAATTTCGGAAACCTTTAGTGGAAAGCCACTGCAGGTGACATGATATTTTTTAGACTGCACATTACGTGTAAAACCATAGAAGACTATGGTCACTTTGTAAATCTCAAAGCAGGAAACATCACACAATTCTCATAATACACATGACGTGTATGTTTATCTGGCTTTTAATACATGTATAGACACATCAGTGACTGAATTTCAGCTTCCCTGTGTTAGAAGTCCTGCCTGTGCTCTCAGATTCAGCAGGTGGCGCTATTCAACAAGACATGCGACCATTATTCAGACATAGACCTTATTCAGAGCAGCGCCATGACAGATATGACAGCGAGACTGTGAAAGAAAGATAAACTTATCGTGTTCAAAATCACAGATGTTTAAAGCTCCTAGAATCACTAATAACTAAATCTGTTTTGAGTTTTGAGTTCAACTGAAAGAGATTTTGCTGTGTTTCGTCCGCAGCACATTCAAAATCAAATTAAATATCAATAATAGAGGGGAAGAAATGTACAGTAATACCTCGGTTTACGAGCGACTTGGTATACGAGCAAATCGGTGTACGAGCATGGAGGGTCGAATCGGTGTACGAGCATTGTATCGGTGTACGAGAAAAAAATTCCCTCACCCATGCGCAGTTTTGTGTGGAAAAAGTCCTAACGCTCAGCATCCTTGTGCGCATTTTTACATTAAATATCCTAATGACAGACTCTCATAACACAGTCAGGAGGTTCCAACCCCTTTATAACCCCTTAACTCAGTGCTTCTCAATTATTTTCTGTCGCGCCCCCCCTAGGAAGAAGAAAACATTTCACGCGCCCCCCCCTCCCCCTATTTTGGAACTTTCGCTTTATTGTTTCCATGGCAACGCGTCATACTTGTCACGTGACAGACCGCAGTCACAAAGAGCGCTGTTTGATAGATGTTTCACATTTATTTATTTTTTTCTTTTTTATTCAAAATAGTCACCAACTTGTTGGCTCTGTTATCAACTACCTGATATTCAGATTCTCAGATATGTGGAAGTGAATGTTTGTCGCTTAAAAACCTTTATAATGATCAAGTTCTCTGAGCGCGTCTTTTTTGGATCAGTGCCAGATATCGCGTGAAAACACGTGTGAATTTAGCGATTGATCACACGTGACACATGAACACTGGTGTGATCGTACACATCAACGGGTGAAGGGTTTGTTATCTGAACTTCATATCTGCTGCTCTTGTTCAGTGCAAGAAAACCTACTCCCTGACAAAAAAGCATGTTCCCCACGGTCACGCGCGCCCCCCCGGGCATCGCTCCGCGCGCCCCACTATTTGAGAACCACTGCCTTAACTCATTCATTGGCTGCATCATTCACCACAGTGATACTTTTATAAGTGATTTACAGAAGTTTTTACCTCATATTCTAAACATTAATTAATTGTGATCGCTATTGTTCACGTAGTGAAATATACACGGTTTTAGCCAAATAATAAACAAAGCAATAGGGTAGACAAACCATATTTCTATACAAACAACATATAAGCCTCTCCAACAAATGAGCACTGTTTTCATGTTCGTCGGACCTGCCGTTTCTCTGCAGTATCGGCAAAAGCGCAAGGAGTAAAATGTGACTTCTTACCCCGCGAGCGGGGCTCGTTTTAACAGACAGCGGGTTAGTTGTAACACCATTTTATCCAATGCAAGTTCATTCACGTATTTTTATTTGTTTAAAAAAGTTGCGTCTTGATGATCATAAGCATAACTTATGAATTAAATATATTTTTTTCCTTTATTTTTTACATATGTTGTGTTATGAACAATGTAATGACATGAAAAACATTTTAATAGGTTAATACAATGCAAAATATATGATTATTGATGCAACTTGTTCAATGCGGATTAGTGTTACAACTTCAGTCTTGTTTACTTCAGGACCGGATAGCAGCCACTATGTGTTTTTCACGTCTTTCAAAATGGTACCATCTTTTAGCCAAGAAGATGGTAATCATAACAATATAAGATTAGACTAACTATCTTTCTCACATTCTTTGAAAATCGAAAAACAACTACTATAACAAAAAATATTTACATGCTGCCAAAAGAGTTTTTCCTGTGGTTCTCATCCAAACTTCGATGAAATTTCTCGAAAAATGGCCAGAAGACGTGTGCAAACAGTGTGATGAAAAGCCCTTTAGCACGTCACATTTATGCCAGTGCAACTATCTAAAAAAATCGCTGTTACTATTTACCCCGCGTTACTTTGCGCTCGCCTAGTTCTCTCGCGGCTCCCGCAAATTCGTTCTCTCGAGGCGCCCGCGAATTTGTTCGTTCGAGGCTCCCGCGAATTTGTTCGTTCGAGGCTGCCGCGAATTCGTTCGTTCGAGGCTCCCGCGAATTCGTTCGTTCGAGGCTCCCGCGAATTCATTCGTTCGTGGCTCGGCTCCCATGTTCCATGCCTTTAACTCTGGATTATCACTTCGTTTGTTTTCTGCAATATTATAATAAATTCACTCATTTGCTTTCATCCTTGCTTTCCCCGCTCCCCCCTCCTCCCTCCTCTCTCTCATCCAAGAAACCTGACATGCATTACAGTAAATTGTCAAGTATTTTAGAGTTTAATTGTGAATTATTAATTAGTATTTATATGAGATCTTAATGGTTGCAATTTTAACTGCAATTAATAGGGTAAAACCAAAAAAATATTTAAAATGGGCATTTGTGGTCATGTGGAACGAATTAATTGAGTTTTAGTGCATTCTTATGGATGGAATTTGTTTTGGTGTACGAGCATTTTGGTTTACGAGCTCGCTCTTGGAACGAATTAAACTCGTAAACCGAGGTATTACAGTATATGTTTGTCCCTCACACAGCCTCACTTTAAAAATCAAAGATGGCGCTGCTGTGAATAAGACTCTCAGCCTCCAACTAATTAATGTTGATCATCAACCACCAGAAACAATTTATGAACTAGGGTAAACAATCTAATCTAATGCTGAAAACTGTGCTTAGGGGGCTTTTGGAGCACAGACAGATGATTAATGCTGGCCCTTTTTGTCTAATTAGTGTCTGTGCAAAATTAAGCCATTTGCAAGTGATTTCATTTCCCCTCGGGATATAGATAAAGTAAACGGACCTTATTTTGTATGAAAGTCCCGCTTGTCTGTTTTAAGGCTAGGTATTGCCACGTGAGTGTGTTGTTCAGTGCTTGGTAACAGATAATAATACTCTCGCACTTCACATACAGTCTGCACTGATATCCAGAGGAGGGCAGTAGTGCTTTACTGAATTCACAGCTATACTTTACACTTTATTAAAGATTTACCTCTGGAACTAATGCATTTAAAACTGACAAAATTCCTTAAAATACACAGATAGAAAGGCCAGTGAGAAATTCACAAAGAAAGACCAATTTAAAGTTGTAATGTTTCAGCACCGGCTTTTTATTTGATGTTGGTTCTTTTCACTTATGATGGATTTGCAATGTCCTGGAGGAGGGATTGGTAGGACTACAACGGCTAACAATATGTGCCAGTTGTTTCATGGCACCTCGATGCACGTCCACTTGAGAGATAACAAGAAAAAGCAATCAAATTCTCAAATTACCAATAACTTCGCATGTTCAGCCGACTGTCCAATTATCTGTCGGCCCTTGACAATTACAATAAAATGGCTACATTCTGGGCTGAAAATGACTGTCCCTCAATCTGTGTTGGTTTGTGTGTCCTCAGAGATATGCTGTGTATGCAGATGAGCTGCTTAAAGAGATGCATTGGGTCATAAATGCCCAGTGCAATTAAAGTCTTCAAACTGGGGATGAGTCTCAGAGTGATTGATCAAAATGAGCCTCTTTCCAGTTTTTATCTGGGGCCCAGAGAAAAGTTAATGCGTGAGACCTCTAACTCTTTCATATAAACTCATACATGATGCAAACGTCAATATCCTGCTGGAAACTCAAATGTTCATCTGTAGACGGCTTAAAATCTTTCCTCTTTGGGGAAAGCAATGGCCAAACTCATGCAGATTTTGGAAAATTAAAGTTTTTAAATATTAAAGGTTTCAAAGATTTACTTTGACCATTTATTGGCTGTTCATGCATGCTGTCAGGTTATATTTATGATGGTAATTTTACTGTATTTAATTGGAATATGAATATTTTAATGTGTCGTTTATACCCTTAAGCTCTGAGGGACTGTCAGAGAATGTGATTTTAATCTCTGAATTATAAAGTGCCGTAGAAAAGCAAAAGTATGAAAGACTGAAAGAATGGGATTTTTGCATACCAGACAAATATGAACTTGTGAAGATTCATAAATCTGTCTGGAATTGATTGGACAATCGATGAAATCAACAAAACTAATGTTAACAGATTAAACCTTTGGGTTAATAAAAACTGTTGTAGTAAATGCTGAGATTAACATTAACTAAGATGAATAAAAGCTGTAGAAGTAGCCTATTTTGTTAGTTCGTATTCACTAATTTTTTTAATGTTAACCAATGAAACCTTATTGTTTTCAACCTTTTTTTTTTTGCTTATGGATTAAAAGTTCCCAGGCTGTAATTCAAAAGTACCACAGGGTCTCTCGTAACTCTTCAACAAACAAGCTAAAATGTATTAGATATCTGATAACTGAAAAATAATTGAATTTCCTTATTTTGGCAAGAAAAGAATGATGACCTACTTGTGATAATACTGTAAAAACTGATGGATTATAAAAATATTTGTTTTGTTCTAACTACAATCTACAATCTTAGAATTGTACCTGTCAAATAATCATAAAAAAGGTAATTATGTATGTGTACATAGATAGATAGTCAGACAGATACATAGATAGTTATTTATATATATATAGACGTATCTATTAGCGTCATCAGCGTATCATTGGTACACTGGAGACTTTGGCCACTCTCCTCTACTGGTTTTGACATAACTCATGTTGTTTTAATTCCTCAATGGTTAAGTCATATAGAGAATCAGGGTAGTCTGGGGCCACAGTGCCTTTTTTGGGAATGTCATGTGAGAGCGCTGATGCCGTTTTGCCTGAAAATAAAGTTGGAGCTGTCTGGAAGTTGTGGAATGTGTGGCAGGCTCAGGGCCAGCACTGTGTTTGGAGTCAACCGGGCCGGATAGCAGGGTTCTCAGGGACACCCAGACAGACAGGAGGCAGGTACCGCTGATCTTCATCCTTCTCCTCCCACCACATCTACATAGAGTGTGCAGTACAGAAAAACACTTCTAAGAATAGCCTTTATCACAGTTGAGCAATACTGTAAATCGAAACGCTTAGGTCCATCATTTGATGACAGCTCCTTTTTCTGCTAAAGGGAGGACAGTGCTGCTGATGTTCTTCTTGCAGGACCAGTGCTTTATGATGCCCTTTGGCAAAGTGTCAACACTAATGGAGATACAGGTCTTCAGCCTCTCCCACTGGAATCTGAAAAGGATAATTCACTCAGAAATGAAATTTCTGTCATCATTTACTCCCCCTCTTGTTACTCAAAACCTGTATGATGATCTTCTTCTTTTTCTTCTCCGAATCACAAAAAAGATATTGAACAAAGAAGAAATTATATATGTATATACACACAGTGGAATTACGGTTATGTCGACAGCCTCGGGGGTTGCAAAAAACAACTTTGATTCTCGATACAAACCTTTAATTATATTATCCAACCTTGCAAACACAATTTCGCTCACAGGGTAAACGGTCATAACATATTCGTGAGGTCATCATGCTGTACTAGATTGCATACTAGAAATGTGCTTTTCAACAAATTTGGCTTCGTCCCGTCTTTTAATAACCGGGTTCTTCAATTCACAGCGCCCCTGAGCAGAGCGTGCGTCGGAATAAAGTAGGTGTGTGTGCGTGTTTATCTAAGCCTCATACTCATTGGTCGGTAACGAGTGCTGCGCGCCGCTGTGAGAGAAGCGTCACTGACAGAGCGACGTGCAACGCAAACTCAGCACATGCGCAGTGAACTAGGTACGCTCATGAATCACGAGATAACCATGTGAAGTGGCGAATTTGTCCCTCTTTTGTGCTCGAGATATATATTTATATATATAGATAGATAGATAGATAGATAGATATAATTTCCTCTTATAGATAAATAGATTTAAAAAAACATATACATTTATCCAAATATCCAAGCTGCTTTTGTTTCAATGGAAATTGATACTATGATAATACTAAATCCCCATAGGTTGCTACAAAGCACCTCCCTTTATCTCTATCTTCAAAACATGTCTTCAAAAACCATTTCCCCTTGCTCTGTAAACTGCCTAACATGTCTTACAGCAAATAAAAAGTCACCCATGCAGAAACAGACACTCTGAATTACAAGCCAAATCCCAGGAGGAAAATAACAGTTAATTCCTTTCATTATTTTATTCCCATTGCAGGGCGTCATAAATTTAACAAAGTCGTCTTGAAACTATTCCAGAAACTCCCAGGGCAGCCCTAAGGTTTAATGGAGCGAGCATGATCTTATCTTTGGTAAAGGCCATTCAGTTATTGGAGGATGAGAAAGGAGTGGAACATTAACACATTATCATCACCATCATGCTGCATGGTGTTTAGTGGGCATAAAAAAACTGCAATGCAGTCAATTAAAGAAATTCCTGCACTGTAGCTGATATATAAACTTGTGGGTGTCTAATGGTAAGCTAACAGATGCTTTGATCCCAGAGTGACAAAATATGAAAGCTTTCCCTTTTGGAAAATAAGTACATACTTATTACGAAAACGAGTATACTTTTAAATATTAATTGCAATAAAAATGTATTGTTTAAATAAATATATTATTGTTAATTGCAATTAAATGAATTGATAATTGCAATTATCAAACTTTAACAGTTTTTTTACTCACTTAATTAGGACTTTATCTAAATGAAGTGTACCGCTGCTTATACAAAAAAGCATTTATGGTAGACTATATGTAGTTACCATGGGGGGGGGGGGGGGGGGGGGGAATTAAATATGAATTAAATATTTCATTATTTGATCTGTAATGAAAATGACTATCATGAAATGCATCATTTATTTTGATTCAGATGAGTCACATTTAAAGTTGTCGGTAAATAACCAATAAACACGCAGCTATGAGTTCACATTCTGAATTAATACTTAATTGAGGAAGTTACTCTAAATTTGATGTCTCTAAATGTGATTATTTATTGAAAATCGGTGTCTTTTGTCATATTGTTGTTGTTGTTTGTGCTGCACATTGTGCTTAAGAAACCTCTTACTTACAGCTTGGTAAAAGTACGGGTCCAGTTATCCCCTGCTATAAGCAGCCTTCTAAATCAATCATTCATAAGAAGAAGTATTGCATTTCTTTTTGTCCAAGCAATTATGTCATATTAGATATTTACCAGTGGCTAATTTTTCAGTGGGCTCTTAAAATCATGAAAAAGACTCCCAGTCAGCGGTCTTTGACGTCCCAGTTCAGGATAGTTTCTAAAGCACTTGAGACTGTGAGCGTAATTCATAGTTGTCAGTCACATGAGGGTAAGACATCAATAGAACTGCCACACAGGCCTTTCAATTTTACAACACCATTGATCTGTCCTCCCTTGGGCTCCACTGGGCTCTCTCAATCCCCCAACTCTGCCTTGGTCAATCATCGTCATGGTTCTGCCCATATAGAGTTCGGTGCCTCTGGCAGTGCCTTCAGCTCCACTGGGCTCCTTCTTCCCTCTCGGTCTATCATGGTCCTCGCTCCCTCCTGTGTTGACCACCTGTCACGTCACTGTTCATTCAGGACTCTTATTTTGTCTTTTTGAAGTCACATGTTTTTTTGTTCTAGATCTTTCAGTCACTCATCAGTTGCCATGGTCACTAATGTTCATCAGTTGTCATGGTCTTTTGTTCATCACTACTAGTATATTTAGTTCTCCTTCTCCACCTTTCAGTTGTTAGTTGTTGTTTGTGCTGCTCACATGTTTGTGTAATTCACTTGTTTGTGTGCACTGCTGTTACAGCACCCTGCCTTAAATAAAAGTTCCATTGGATCTGTTTCTTCATGTTTGTCCTTGCCTATCCGTGACACCAACTAGACCTTATCCAACTCCACCTCCACATGAGCTTCCACCCAGACTATCTGCCAATGCTCCATCCTGGCTCTGGAAGAAACATCCTGTTTCTTCCTCCCTCAGCTTCCTCTGCCAGCTCTTCCTCATCCACCTCCAAGTCCTTCACCTTCCTTCCACTGTTAAACTATTATTTATGTTCCAAGGATGCATTTTGTGCATTGTGTTTATATTCTTTGTTCATTTGCTTGCCTGACATTTTATGTTTAATGACAGAACATAAAATGTATGTTTTATTAATAAGGTGTATACTGAATTTGGTCCTCCAATATCACTATCTTGTGCATTAATGCATTCATAATTTTATTTATAATGGTTTCCAATGGGGAAAAAAGCTTAACGCATATTGCTGGGCACAATGCCTATCTGTTCCATGATATGATCCATAAGGTATATACTGAGTCATATAATATCACTATTTCAGTACTGTAGTACTATACCTGGTGAAGAAATAATTGGTGGGTAGTTGAGGAAGCTTTGTTTTGCCATCCACGTGGGCGTTTCTATAAGGATGTGAAAAAAACGAACTGCGGTGCCATTTGCCAGTCAGCGTGGTTGTGATTTTCCTAATGCTTATTTTCCTGACAAAAAACTCTAAAACTGATTGCACATGAGCAAAAATGGAAAAATTCTAACTGAATGTGCCAGCCAAGCCACTAACATTGAGAATGCTATGAATAGCAATAATATCACTAATATCACAGCCTCTCATAGCTTATGGCCAGTGTTGGGGAGTAAGCAGTTACATGTAGCGGCGTTACATAATTTAATTACAAAATAAATGTAACTGTAATCCGTTACAGTTACTTATGAAAATATTAACGATTACAAAGGATATGTATTAAGTAATATCAATTTTAAATGGCCATTTCAAGGCCATTTAGTAAATTTTAGTTGAATTTTTAGTGCACCATGTCTGCCAATTAACAATGCAGTGATAAAAATTATAAAAATACATTCCAGTGCTGGAAATTTTAAAACCATTTCATCCAGAAATCTGTATTTAACCTCGGAACAATCTCAAAGTAAGAAGTGCTAAAGTCTGATTTTGTGGTGGCAGGAAATAAAAGGAAATTATTATAATTTTAATTCAAGTGATGAAGGATTTTGAAAGTCTGACAGTAATCAGTGTTGTGAGGTTAACTACTGTGAGGTTAACCCTGCCTCGGTTAATCAAATGTAATCATTAATTTATCATTAATAAAAACTTCTTATTACATTTTAGGGTAACTTGTAATCTGTAACTTATTACGTTTACAATGTAGGCTTCCCAACACTGCTTATGACTTTGATAGTGAATTTCCGTTAACAGTTATAACATCACATCATTAGAACAAATGTTAACAACATGTTTAATGCAAACTCTTTAATTAGATTTCCCCCAGAAATGATCTGGTTTGGAAAACCAAGTTTAAAAGGAAGAACGTGGAGTATTATTGCTGTCTTTGATGTGCTTTATCTGTCACATCTGTGCCATATATCAAGGAAATCATGTGAATGAGACATAAACACACTAAATAAGAGCAGATTCAGTTTACAGCTGCACAATCGAAAAGATCAAACAATGCGCCTATCAGCAAGTTGGCAAAGGGGTCAAACTCCTGCAGCTGGAGGTGTGTGTTTGCCAGGCTTGAGCATGATTGCATGTGTCTGAAAACACTTGTTAGCGCTCTGTGTGTGTGCTGAGCAATTACCGTTGATATTGTCACCATTTTATGTATTTTATTCTCTAATGTGCAGAATCTCATTAGTTTCTAATTAAGCGAATATGATGCATTTGCTCCAAGCACATTAACGGAAGTGCTGTGAACATGACTTCAGTATTCTCATAGCTGTACACCAGTGAGAGAGAAAGCACACATGAGGGTGTCATGTATAGGCTGTGGTCTGGCTCACAGCTATGCAACATGAGAAAGGGAGGAGTCCTGGAACATGGCAGAGAATGATGTTTTCTCTTAATAAAATCCCTTGTTTTCTGTCGCATAGTGAAAGGACACGAAGCCGGCCCAATTCCAGCTTCATTATCATGCCCCTTTGGAGAGAGTTCAGTCTACTATAATGTCAGCTCTGTTGGCAAAGCTTCAGTTTGAACAGTGTGACTCCTCACAAGAGCAGGGCCATGTCTGTTCATTACCAACTTGCATTCAGAGGCTTTCGTCAAAGTATTCAAAGAAGAATCAGAGGAGCTGTAACCATTGTGGGTACTTTAGATGAATGCATATGTTAGAAACTGTTTATTAAGTGCTTATAAGGCAAAACACTGCATGCAGGCAAAACCACTGTTTATTCAGGCACAAAAAGAAACATCAAAAACTTTTAAGTGTCTGTAGATTTCCATGTCATGTTTTGTCAAGATGATTTTTTCCCCCTCATGCACTGAGTCATTCATTTTATGCCTACATTTTTTTTTTCTGGCTTTTTTCTGATTTCTTGAGTAATACAATGAAATACCCAAAATCCACACTAAAAACAAAACAAAAAAACAAGAATTTTGAACCTGGCCAATGTTCAGATTTTTGTTTGGAAAATATATGCAAATTAGTGCATATTGTTTGCATATTAACATTTTAACATTTTAACATTAACATCAACATTTCAGACATATTGTAATTCAAAACAAGCATCTTAATGTACTGTGATTAATCAATTGGGGAAAGTAATGTGATATCTGTTAGTTAAACATAGTAATTTGACATCATGTGTCAGTCAACTTGTTTTCATCAACTTAAAGATTTTAAAATATATCACTGCATTGCTTTTTGCCTTTATTTGTTATTTTTAAATGGTCCTGGAATTTTTCAAGCATTCTCATTTTAAGTATTCTACAGTATGTCTCTCAGTATAATACAAGTATTTGGTGTAATGCAATAGCTGCAAACATTAAGATTATTTTGAAAAATAAATGTGTTTTTATATTTAGTTTTAGATGATGTATATTATGTCATACCGCACAACATGACTTCCACAAGCAAATTGTCACGTAATGACTGTAAAGCTTAAAAAACGGAAGTTTACACTTATTTGCTTTACCCAAAATGGTATTATTGCAAGAGCTATCATTTATAGTCTTAACAATAATATTTGAAAATTTAAGAAACATCCCACCCATGGACACATGGACACAATAACATGCGCAGATCATTACTTTACACATCATTTATTTAAAATGTAATTAGGAACCGATGTTATATCATTCCCAATGTGTGTGTGTTTGGTTCATTTATATTCTATGTTATAGGGACAAAATGTCCCCACAAACATGGCATTCTCTGAAATCCTTGTCCTTGTCGGGACATTTTTGGTCCCCATGAGGAAAACAGCTTATAAATTGTGCTAAGTGTGTGCGTGCGTGGGTGCATGCGTGCGTGGATGTCTGTGTGCGTGATCAAATCCACTCAAAAGACATAAGATGGAAACTGAGGATCTACTTCTAATCAGAAACATCCAGAGATATTATAAAAGAAGAACACTGAAGTGTTTCCGCTACTTCCCAGTGTTGTGCTTCACATTGGTTCACTGGTATAAACCAAATCCAAATCCTCTTTTTTATTACTCATCCTGTTTTTGCTTTTCAGCAGCTGTGGATCACAGATGCATGCCGCATGGACAATGCATCTGTAGAATGCACAACGTTTCTCTGAATTAAAAATGATGTTTCCAAGCAGTGATTATGAACCAAGTGTATTTAGAATAGTTAAATGGGTTTAATGGGTTAAATAAATAAGTCATGATGATGATAGTAGTAATACTCATAATATGCTTTTTTTTTTTGTTCAGTAGTACGGCTGACAGTTGTGGTAGAAAATACACACAGGACATGTTTTTATCTATTTGAATAGCTATTTATTATTTTTTCGGAGTCCAAGTTTATTTAATAAAAAAAAATTATAATAACATATAATAACATCAGTGAAAATGCTAAGTGACGTCAAGAGTAATTTCATTTCAAAGAAATACTTCTGTTTTCAAATGTTTGAGGATACCCTGTTCAAGAGGTGATTGATATAAAATTTAACTTTCTTAACTCGTCTTTAGTTTGTTGGAGATAGTATCTGAGATATGGATGGGCAGCATAAGCCAGTCTTTTACTGTACTGTTCATGTGTGAATGAGGTCATCAGCAGGAGCTGGCATTCTGTGCTAGTCCTTCAGCCTCCACAGTAACTGGCAACACAATGTACAGACTGACAAAAAGAAGTGCGAGAGAGAAAGAAGAAGGAATTCTTGATAAGCCTTGAGCACAGAGGAAGGCATGATGGAGAATGCCGGCAATGCGGAGCATTCACAACAATGTGTAGTGTCACTGGAAGGGTCCCACAAAAGCGCTGTTCTCTCAGCTGTCAAAGACGCCATTGTGGCAAGAGCCAAACAGAACCAACCCGCCAAGAGTCTTTATCACTCACACATTCCACTCATACTGCCCCCTGATGCACAAGAGAGTGCATTCCCCTCCATTCACCCTCTCCTTGAGAGGGGCCGATCTCTCTCGGCCCTGCTTTATTACACCTGCCTCCAGCTGTCGTGCAAGAAATGAAATGGAAGCTGCCAGAAAGCAGCGGCTCCTGGGTGTCGCAAAGTGCGCTCAGCACCTGAAGAGAGTTGCGCTCTCTCAAAGTGCAATGAATGCTGATGTGTCCTGAAGTGATGACGCCTCCCGGGGCACGGTGTCAGTCAAGCGTGGGAAGCACCAGTCAACGTGCGCACGCCACCCAAAAGCCGCACCGCAGCTAAGATTGTAATCTCTTTGAGGAAAAAGTGGGATAACAAGGGCTTTAGCCTGCTTATCCCTCTCATGCTTCAAAGCGAGGATGTGTCGCTCAGCAGAGAGGAGCTCCTAACAGGATAAGACATCTCAATCCTTCGGGGAAGTGATACAAATTGGGAGCTAATTCCATTGTCCTGTATTCACCCAGGCATTGTCTTGCCATCCAGCTTCAGTCTTCGACAGCAACAGGGTTGCTCTCTGAGGGTCCTGGCAGGTTTGCTTGTTTAGGGCTTGGCCTACCCACCGAGAGCCTGTTCCTAGCTTGCCCAGCCTGCTGGGTTGGGGTAGGGTCCAGATCAGATTCCCTGCCGGGCTTGTCTTAGAGTGAGCGACAGGAACCCCGGCCCAGCTCTACAAACACCCACCTTCACAACTCAACTTCCTCTTGGCTCCTAGAGCAACTGATTGACACTTGTTTAAGGAGCCTAGCTTCAAGAAGACATTTGACATATGTGAGATGCCTCCTTCCTGTCATGTATTCCCTCCCCTGGCCCTTCTGACTGTGATAATGGGTGCAGGTGGCAGCATGGGTAATGAAGTGAGTAAATATCAGTGCAGTTAGTCACATGATCAAGGTGATGAACAATGCTGACCATATCAGGGCAACGTTTCCCAAAATCATTGTAATTAGATCATTGGTGCCAATGGTTTCTATGATCTTCTTAGGCTTACAGTGCTTTTGGGAAACATCCCAGGAATGTATTAATTGCCACTCTTACGCATTTCTCCGACACTGTATTCCAAAGGGATTTATACACTGAAGGTGTAAGTTAACGGCTGTGAGGAACACACAACTCTTCTTTTAGAAGACTTGGAAACCTGGGGGTTTAAACCTGAATCGGGAATAGAGGAAGGATTACTTAACAAGATCCATCCATTCTTCAAAAACACTCTCTGTAACGTCCTGTATAGGGTGCTACAGTAATTTCTGTAACATCAACTTGCTTCCCTCAAGAAAAACCCAAAAAGGTCTTTACATTGGCTTTTGGATTATTGCAAAAACCAACAAAATGTTATTGATTCTTACATGTTTTGTTAATTATAATCCTATTCACAAATAGTACACTCGGCAGAAGTATAAAGCTAAATGTAGGCTGTAAAAAACTACAACATGGCTGCATTTATCCTGAAAGTATGAGTTAGAATAGCTCAATCACAAAAAGGTTGTAAAAAATGCAGACTAGAGAGTAGATGAGTTTTCCTGTTTGTTATGCTGTTTAATGTCCCTAAAAGACAATGCAGGCCTAAAACATAATAAATGCATAAAACATAATAAAATCTTAAACTTGTGTTAACCACATACTTTATTTCAGGTATTTAGCCAAAACCCTATTTGAAAAACGGATTGACTTCAGAATGATGGAAATGGAACTCATTTCTGGGTTTTGGCCTTCAGAAAAATGCCATCCCTGCAGAATTATATTAGGTTGTGAATATGCTGGAGCTTATGCCAGAGTCTTTGTCCGAAGTATATCAGAACAGATGAATAGTGCATACACTATAGACTAGATGCTGTGCATTATTAATTGGCAAAGTTGAATTGCTAAGAGCTGGTCGAGTTGATGAGCCTAATTGGGGACAAGACATGATTTTGACGGATCACTTCCTGCATGAACCTTAACGTCTGTTCTAACTCAGTTAGTTGACAATGGCTGTGTTTGTAGGGATAGGGTGGAGTGTGGGACCACTGTGGGAGTGCATTAGCAGTTTGTAGATTTAGGCTGATTCGAATCTACAGGGGGCTGTCAGAAACCCGGCAGGTCAATGAAAAGGAGAGGAAAAGAGAACATCCCCCAACACCCACCAAACTTCAACTCAACACTGATATGGGAATCTTTCTATCACTTTTCATTAAAAGAATAGTTCACTCAAAAATGAAAATTCAGACATCATTGGCTTACCTTATTGTCATTCCAACCCTGTCTTTTCTCAGCACAAGCACTTTTCATGGAGTTTTTTCGTTATTTTGAAGCTTTACAGCATCAGTTCACATTCACTTTGATCGTACGGGTGTCGGAAGAATGTGACACAATATCTTACATTTAACAACTGGCCATCATAAGGGTTTACTATATTCTCATGCTTTTGTTTTATATTCAACATAAAGTGAAATGTGAGCATGCTGATTTATTCCAGTAAAACTGTCCAACAACAGGTGAAGCAATTCATGTCATTGCCATCTGAATGAGATATATGCTCTGCTGGGCTTAATTTATTTATCATGCTGCTTGTTCCTTAAAGCTGCTGTAATCCAGCATGGCCTGGGCAATGGTCTCAGCCTCTTTCCCTTGGAGTTCTTAAGGAAGCTAGTGATGAATGACTGCGCTGCATATTACGGGCCAATGATGAATGTCTGGCCTACATATTACAGTGGCATTCTGGCTGGAGCACTCTTATTCTTACCTGTGTTGAGTCATTGGATGTGTTTGATTTATGTGAGAGAGCGCAGTCAATGTCAATGCAGCATTCCTCTGGCTGCTACATATCTCAGTGCTGCTCAGCCACAACCTCTAAGTGATTTCAGATGCCTGTCTGGCACTCCTGTCTATCCTAAACTTCCATGTCATGCACCATCTTTAGTTTTACATGTACATGGGCTTTTATTTTATAGCGTTTTCCTGTTGTGCACCACACCTTCTGCTTAGGTCAACAATTATCAGTCTAAATGGGAGTAAAAAGTGGGAGTTTTGGGATTGACTTGTCTGTAGTTCAGGAGCTGCATCATTAGGGTATCTGGTTTAAGTAAGAACCAAAATCCGACACTTGCTGATGGTAAGTACATGGCATATTCATATCATAGACATAAACTGTCTAATAAAGATAACATCCATCATCACTTGCAGGTCATCCACATATATTTTTTTCTCCGTGAGGTGATACATATATGTGTAATACTCATCACATTAAGACAGCACCATTGCTTGGCCCCCAAACAAAAATGTATTGGAGGGCCTCCATCCCCTACCGGGCCCAATGAGCAGACCACCTCAGTGAGCCAAGTTACAGCTTTGATTAAATGTTTAGTTCACCCAAAAATGATAATTCTGTAACTAATTATTCATCCTCATGCAGTTTCAAACCCGTAAGACTCTTGTTTATCTTTGGAACGAAAACCTTTTTGATGAAATCTGAGAGCTTACTATTCCTCCATTGACAGCTATGCAACTAGCACTTTAAGGTTTAAAAAAGTTCAACATTCATCAACGCACACAGTTGTGGTAAACAGAAGCTCAAACATGCTCGCTTGAGCCAATGAGTTTCATTCTTGTGAGTCAAGCAGGATTGGTTCAGCTTCTGTTTAAGTTTGCTAATCAATGTTTATATGTGAATAAAGTCTAAATTAATCTGTTCATCATATAAAGTCTGAGTCTCTTCAGAACATTTGAACTAAACCGTACAATTCATATGGATTCTTTATGAATTTTTGGAAGCGTCAAATTGGTACTTGCGTAACTGTCAGCGGAAGGATAGAAATCGCTCAGATTTCCTTAAAAAAAGATCTTCATTTGTGTTCTGAAGATGAGCGAAAGTCTTATGGGTTTGGAACAACATGAAAGTAATGGATGACAGAATTTTCCCTTTTGGGTGAACTAACCCTGTATAACATGAAAACGTTCTATAAATTCACCCTCAATTTCTAGTTTAATTTTGGGCTCTGCCTACAGTTTCATTTATATCTCACCAGCCAGAGACAGTTGTTTTTCCTTTTTAGCCAACAATATAATTGGTGCTTGTAAGTAGATTTTAAATACATGGTGATGTTGTGAATTTACATTCCCCTGAGTTTGTTTACTTTGCTGTGGTGGTTGTTGAGGGCCGGTTTAGGCCTCGGAGAACACAGTGATCTCATTGTGAGCATGAGACGCCTTTGGCCCAGCACTGTGATTGAAAAGCGCAACATGCCAAACAGATGTAGAGGCTGCACTCTTGCTGAGCCCACTCTGCTCGTTGCCAAGTGCCTGAACCCTAGAAACAGGTGGAGGGTGCCTACTAATCTCTTATTAAAGAGGAGAAATATTTTAGCTATGCATATGCTCTGCTCTGTTATTCCAGCCTTTGGCTGAGCACTTTCATTACCTAACAGCCAGGGCTCATGCGTTGCTCACAGGCTCAGTTAAGTGCCTATGGCTAATAAGGAAAATGGACTAGAGAAAAGTCATGTAGTGCTTCTCCCATGGTAAATCTTGTTCCCATGCAAAATTTGTGTCAGTTTTACTCAGCACAGCTCACATATCAATGACATGTCATTCAGAGAAAAGCAAACCCTATTCTACCTGATTAGCCATGTGGTGTAAAGGAGCATATGTCTCAATGCCCACAGAACCCAACAGTTGCCTGTCCACTTTTTCAACATCCTTGGTTCTGGAAGTATTTTTCCCATAGGGATTTAAGAAAAGTCTTCATTAAACATTTTTAAGCTATGAAACTAAACCAACCAGCAGTAATGTAAACCACAACATTATACACTTTGATTTGAAAACTATCTGAAGGTTGGACAGAAAGACAAGACTGACTCTAATAAGGAAAATAACTATAATCCCATGAAGCATTGGGAATGAGATGCAAATAATATATGCTGGCGAAACATAAAACTATTGACGTAAAGATGATGCTTTTATATGTATAGAAACAATATAGATTTATAAATATTTAAATAGTTTGCAAATAGCTTTTGGTGGAATTTTCTTCCTGCAATCCTGTAGATTACTTTGCAGAATCATGGTCAATGTAGTTTTTCAAACATGACTGTTTAAAAAAAAAAAAGGTTAAAAAATGCAGTCTGATGGCTTCAGTAAAAGCATAGACATGATTAACAACCACAGCAGTCTTTAAAGGTTTATATGTTACCATTAAAATTCCCCTATGAAGAAAACAAATGGGTTTTTATTTCCAAAACCTGACTGTTGCTCTCTTAAAGCAGCCTTTTAGTCTCAAAGGGATAGTTCTCCCAAAAAATCTTAATTTGTGTTCCACTGAAGGAAGACTGGGGCTTATTGGAAGTAGAAACCTTGACTGCTTGGAGCACACATGAAGCAAAAATGCTTGTTTCAGATTCTGTACCTAAATAATGGCAATAATGGGAATATTAACAGATAGCTTTCACCATGTTAGCCTGCAATCAGCAACGTCAGGCAGCTTAAACAAACACAGTGCAGTTTGCATTGTTACCACTAGTATCACAGAAAGTAAATTTAAACACACAGATTTAGAAAGGCAAGAGAAGTGAACTGACCCACCAGTGGACTGGAAATACAGTGATTGAGATGATAAACTTGTAGAAGAATCAGTTGTAAAATCTGTTGTGCACTAACTTCCACCTGCTCACTTCATCCATCAGCAGAACACAGAATGTTTAGACATGAGCAAAGGAAACAGAGGTGCCAGTCTATGAACGGGAGCAGGCCTCCTAATGAATGTCTTCCTCTCGTCAGATGATCATGAGGCTCAGTGATTATCACCACTAATGAAAATGTTTGGTCTTCAGCTCTGGGGAGGAAAGAGGAATCCCTCTCTTTAAGCTTATAAGCACTGACCATGTCCAGACCAAATTCTCCATCTGGCCAGAGGCCAGAGCTCAGATATTTGAATAACTCTGTCTGTGTCTGTATCAAAATTAGACACCACAGCCTTGCAGACTGGCTCTTCATAGCGGGAACTGGAATGTTTATAACTTAAAGGTTTAAGACAGAGTTTTGCAGGAGACTTTGTATTGGACTCTAGAGCTCTACTCAGATTTCCAACAAGGAATTCGCACTTGTGACAAGGACAAGATGGATAGGGTTTGGAATAACATGTTAGGGACTGGGCAGGCCTTTTAAATTTATTTAGAATGAGCAAGAAATAAATGTTTTTGGGTAAAGACTGATGTTGCATTTCAAAAAGCATGATTTGTAGTTAATTTTAAAAGGGTTCATAGATCATGAGGAGTCTAAATATTTCTTGATTATTTGAGATGGACATTCATTGAAAATATACTGTAACTTTCAGAAGTCAAACCTTACAATGACGTCAGAAATGAACACAAGACAGATGCTATTATTCCTAAACACCAGAAAAACTAATATAAATGTATGTAGAAATGTTGGCTATTTCTGGCCCTGTGTAGCACCTATGGCTCTAAATCTCTTTTTTTTGGAAGGATCCTGAAATAAGCAAATAAGCCGCTCATCTTAACAGTTTGAGGTGCACACTTTACATTTATCCAGCAAAACTTCCTTTGGATTTTATCAATTCATATATTCCCTCAAAATCAAACCCATGACACCATGCTACTGTTTAAGCAAAATAAACACATTTCAGCACAGACTGTATTGTGAATATGTCACATATGACTTTTTGTTACACAAAGATACTGTACTAACATTATACGTGTATTTCGGGGGGGATATTATGTGAATCTTTTAAATGCCTCTTTTTGCCTTCTTGTGTTTACATTGAATTGATTTGGACTATTCAAAGTGTTGTTAATTCTGAACAATATTATTGCCAATACAACATGTAAATTAGAAAGTGAAGGAAGTGAAAGAGAATAGTGTTCTCTGTGTCCTGGGGGGTGGGGAACCTGTCTACAGCTTGTTAACACATTTTACATTTACATTTATGCATTTGGCAGACGCTTTTATCCAAAGCGTACTTACAGTGCATTCTAGAAACACATTGACATTATAATTAGTTCTTGCTTTCCCTTGCTGTCTCCTGCCAGACCAGACCTGGATCAGGGCATCATTGAGTTTGTGGTGGTATGTGGTGCTACTTGGTGGATTCAGATGCTCCGTTACATAATGTCCCAGAGGTTCTCAATTGGATTCAGGTCTGGGGAACATCGTGGCCAGTCAATGGCATCAATGCCTTCATCGTCTAAAAACTTCACACTCTGGCCACATGATGCCAGGCATTATCATGTACCCAGAGGAACCCAGAGGATTTCATCACAGGCACTTAACAGCAGAAAGGGAACCATTGGATGGCACATGAAGGTCTGTGAAACCCTCCAAGGATATTCAGACCATTACTAACCTACCAACAAACCAGTCATGATGGATGATGTTGCACATAGCATAACGTTCCTCACAGCATCTCCAGACACTTTAACCTCTGTCACATGTGCTCAGTGTGAGCCTGCTCTCATCTGTGAAAAGAACAGAGGTGGAATTGAATTCTGGTGTTCTTTGGAAAATGCCAATTGAGCTCCGTGGTGCTGGGCTGTGAGCACAGGTCCCACTAGAGGACATCAGGCCCTCATCCCACCATCACGAAGTCTGTTTCTGACAGTTTGATCAGAAATATGCATTGTGAAGCACAGTGACGGAACGTCATAGATGGGCGACGTCACAATCAGGAAACTATAAATCATAGCCAAACCAAGTTGATAATAGGTAAGAGTATCTCATTCCCTCTTCAGGGAACCAAGGTTACATACGTAACTGAGACGTTCCCTTTCAAGGGAACCTGTGCTGCATTAGAAACGCTGTGAGAATACTATACCCACGTCACTGCACGAGCAAGTGCCTGTCAGTGGGAAATCATATGAGCACACTGAGACAGGTGCACCTGCGATCCTGAGGTGGAGCCCAGGTCAAGGTTATAAAACCCTAACAGAGGTGTGCAGTGAGGAACAGCCTACAGCATCACAAACATCCTGGAGAGAAAACCCCTGACAGTAAAGCTTTAGAACTGACCATACTCCTAGAGGAGTGGACTTGGACATCCAAAAGGGAGGGTCAACTCATAAACAAGTGAGATGACCTTGACGACCCACTTGCTCATTCTGTGCTCAGATCCAGGTCACCCCTTTCCTGGTGACCCAAAACAAAACTTTCCAGCACTGCATCCACTGGACAGTTAGCAGGGTCCAGCTGACGTTTCCCACACCATGAAGTGAATAATCTCCACTTCAAGGCATAAAGTTTCCTCATGGAGGGAGCCTTGTAGTGAAGGATGTCCTCAACAACCTCATTTGAGAGACCTGAAATTATGAGCTGGTCCATAAGCTCAGAGGTCAAGCCCACAGTTTCCATAGCTCTTGATGAAATTGAAGAATTAATCTCTTTGCCTGAGATAGAAAGTCCCTCCAGGGATATAAGAGACCACTGATGTGTTGTCAGTACGAACAAGCACATGACGGCCCCTTAGGTCTGGGAGAAAGTATTTCAGTGCCTGAAATTCAACCAACACCTTCAGGCGGTTCATGTGCCAAGAGAGACGATTACCCCACCACAGACCTTGGGCCGAGTGACAAAGAGCCCACAGCATTGGTCCTTGGTAAAGAAACCAAGATTTTTTCCACATCACTAAGGCATGAAGGCATCGCTACATGACCTTGATCATGTGGAGCGGGTTTCTCCTCAGGGAGGACCCTTTGGTTTTGAGCCACCACTGCATGTTCAGCATGCCATTAGACCCAGCAGCCTCTAGAAAAGGCATCCTCTGAACTGGAGAAAGAACACAAAAGTCAATGACGGCCAAAGGGAATCCATAAACTGAAACACCCAGACAGGAGCAGTCTACCCAGGATGGCAAGGGTGATGGGCAGAGGTGGCAGGTGAGGCGGGGAGAATGGCACAGTCCAGCAGCTGAGGAATCTGCGAGACTAGAGGAACGAGAATAAAAAGAAGGGAAAAAAGAGAAAAACAAGACAAGGCTGAACTGAGGGCAAAAGGCAGGGGAAAACAAAAACAAAAAATGTAAAATAAATAAATAAACTAAGCAAATGAACAAAAGCAAGAGAAAACATGGAATCTAAAGCAAGACGAACTGGACAAAATCTAGCTAGATAATTAGATAACCGGAACGACAAGTAAAGCAAGACGTGAATCTCAGGATGAAAACACAATCTTGAACACAAAACATGAAGGGAATATATAAGGAAGCCAATGGGGGTTCATATGTGAAATTAAGGAAGAACTATTACAAACTTTCCAGTGATGTCTGTGAAAAAGGGAAAAGTATTTTCACTCCACAGGTTCGTGTGTCTGTGCTGCTGCTCGCTTAATCCATTTTTTTAAAGCAATCAGAAATCTGAGGGGGGAGGGGGCATTTAAATGAGGGGCCCCCAAACCCCAGGCCCCCTCATGGCTACTCTAGACGTACTCTTCTTTTCATTACGTTCTTCTTGTGTTCAAGTTGGGTCACAGCTGCCAGGTCTGTGAGTTAATTATTGTGTATTTCACTAAATGTAGATAGTGTGTTTTCTAGATGTACTCTTATTGGTCTTAATATACTTGAGATAAAACTAATCATTTTACCAGATTAAAAATATCAGTTTTCTCATCTGTCTTTGTACATCCAAGAGATTACAAGATTTGTAGTTCTAAATGAGATCTTCCTTAGGCTGGGGTCAGGATGGTTACTGGCATGAGGGCGGGAGAACCTGTCACTCACATGACATCACAGTAATTGCAAACCACAACCATCCAATGATCCAATCAATTCCTTATGGACAAAATTCAGTCCCGCCCCGTAACGTTCTTTTTTGAGAAGCTGGCTGAGAGAGCTCAACGCACTGCAACTGACAAAAACACCCAATAGAAAAAAAACATGCATTGTATTGTATTATTTTACATAAAAAAATTTATTAAATTTTTAAAAAAAATGTACGACAATGTTTTTGTTTGGTTTTGTTTTTTAATGTAGATGCATAGGTGAAATACTGGACTGCATTCATGTATCCACTTTTTGCAAGAATTGCTTTATGTGCATTTATTATCGGAATCCTAATATACCATAGAGATTGTTGCAGGTAACTGGAAGGTTGTAGGTTCAAAGCCCAAAGGTTGCTCAATCAGGACTTTCTCAGTAATACTGTAAGTTCTGTAAAGTCACTTCAGCTAAACTCAAAAGCTCATGAATATCCAAACAACTATTATTAGATATGCATCCAAGAATGTGACTCTTTAACCCCTCTTAATAATATAGGATATAATTAATGCTTTCCAACACAGATTCCATTGTTGACATTTTAAATGCAGTATAGATGAACCATGTTCATATGCTTTTTGCATATTAAATAAACTACGGCTACTATCTGGTGTTAAATATTTGATAGCATCATTACGCTTTTATTGCTCAGTGTGAAATAGGGAGGAAACTAAAGTGTCATTAGGTGCGAGGTATGCGCTCTCATTACACTGTGGGTGGGCATGTGCTCTGCAGGTGGACTGAACAGAACTGTTGATGGGATATTCCTAAAGGCTGATTTTAAACACTCATCAGTGTCGACTTAAGCCCATGTATTAGGTCTGTGTTTCACTTTGATTTACTGCCACGACAGCTGCCAACATTTCCGCAGACCACATGTTCTCACCACTAATTTAACAGTGCTGTGCAAATATGCATTTTCTGCATGCACATGCCATATGTAAAATCCCTATGCACTTGAATAGGTGTTTCTCAACCCTAGACAGGTAGATTTTGGACCCCACTTTACATGAGTATTATTGTAACTACAAGAAAATAAAGAAATATGTATATATACTATGTATACTGCCTATCAAAATGGAAGCCTGCATTTTTTTTTTTAAATATAGTAAAATTTATATTTATTATTACCATTTAAAATAACTGAATTTCAGTTTCAAACCACAACATTTTTATGAATATCTTTTACAAATTCTTGTAACTCCTAAAAAGTAACTAATTTCTGTACTTTTTATCTTAACTAATGTATTACATTACTTTTGCGTTGATATTTCTTATCTGGGCTGGGCTGGAATATTTTTTTGGTTTATTTTGGCAAATGTAAAAGCCCTTTCACACCAAAAGTAAAATTAAGTTGGAAATACAACTTCAATGCCTCACGGGTGCAACTCAAACAAATCTTTCAGCTGTACCGGATTGCAAAAAAATAGGATGCGTGAGAAGAAAGTGCAACGCTCTTCAGCAATAAAATCCAACATAAAAAATGAAACAAATGTGATGTTTAACTAAAGCCGTTTTTGTTCATTAGCATGGTTGAATTGGATTTGTGAAGGTCATCAGCAAAGAATTAA
Source organism: Rhodeus uyekii (assembly GCA_037043235.1). Classification (NCBI taxonomy): domain Eukaryota; kingdom Metazoa; phylum Chordata; class Actinopteri; order Cypriniformes; family Acheilognathidae; genus Rhodeus; species Rhodeus uyekii. The sequence goes on along the minus strand of JAWRVZ010000156.1, from coordinate 698,441 downwards.
GTGAGAATAAATACATAAAGTATATCAGTGATAACATATTTAATTATTGCATGGTTTGCATAATGTTCAGAGTTTGCATTTCTCTGTTTTTATTCATTTTCTAAATGCATGTTCTCATTTAGTCTAGAACTACAGTATCCATGTTCACACACAGCACACACAACACCTCTGCACTTTCTCCTCATTTCTCCCAGCTTAAAGGACATGAGAGCTATCAGTCAATACAGTCAAAAACAATGTAATTTGCATTACTTATTTGAAAAAGTAGTTCAGATATTTTATTGTAAATGTAAAAGTAACGTGTTACTTTCCTATTTTCCTGGAAAAAGTAATCTGATTACGTAACTCACGTACTTGTAACGAGTAGCCTCAACACTGGCTCCTCAATTAACTACTGAATGGTCAGGTGGCACTGAAAACAAGCAAGAGCTCCAATCTAAGGACATAAGCAGTTTAATTCAAGCACCACGCTCCATTTAATTCAACTTAGGAGAGTGTTGACATGTAATGGCTGGAGAAAATGGACCCTGCCCTTAACATCCAAACAGAGCCAGAGGGAAACATTTTATCTCCGCTGGCTTGCATGAGGAAAGTAAATTATTCAAAATGTATCCGTCAAACTGAAAGAGTTTTTGGCATGTGAATGTGAAATATCAGATCATATTTGGTTAAAGCGGTCTTTATGATTGCCATATGCTCCTCTACCTCACTGAACAAACAGTGCAGTGCCAAACGAGTCCAGTGAAACAGGGATGCCTGTATTTAGGCCGTTTCACATCCTGGCAGCTGGCATTGTGTTGGTGATTGTTAGACTAATCATCAGCTCAATTACGCAGGAATGTGCCTGAGAGACGAGGAAGAAAGCACTGTTTTGACAGCTCAGCACTCCAGGGGCGAGAAGTCAAGCCTCGCTGCAAGACTTGGGAATTTGACGCCATGCTTTTTATGTATTTATCTAGCATTAAACACCAAAAAGATACATTTACATTTACAGATACATTCCGGATTTGACACTTTGAGCATTTCATCTGAATATATTTTTTTGCGTAAAATACTAAGAAATTACTTTATCAGCAAATCAAAATCGGCAAATTTTTACTCTTAAATTAATAACAGATGATCTTTAGAAAGTTCTTTACATAAATGTACCATTTTATTTTACTCTCCTTTTATTTTATGATCACTCACAACTGGTAAAACCACCTGTCCTCAGTCCATAACTCAAGACTTCCTATAGATTAATGCCATTATCACTACTAAATATTACCACTATATCTTGAGAAAAGGAAAAGTTTCATTTAAACTTTTTTCACAGTCCCTACGCTTACAGTTACTTACGTTTGGACACCATTAAAACTAAATTACATTATATTAAATCATTAAAACAAAAATATTACATAGTTTTTACAGTTAATATTTTCTGTCATAGCTATAAGTCAACTCAAATATATTTAGATATTTAAATATGACATTGGTGCATGAATACTTGATAATTTTAACATTTTGTATCCTGTTTTATCATGTGGAGAAACAAATCTTTCAATTTTAATTGTCTTTTTTTATTGTGTCTAAATTTGCTTTCAGATTTAAATGGGTTAATTGACAGTTAACACAACTGGAAATGTAGCTTTAGGAAAGTACAGCTGTGCTAACAGTCTGTCTTACAGTTTGATCAATTAATGCTCCAAAGAATCATAATAAAATGTGTCTTGAGAGCTTTATCTGGCCTTTTTCAGACTCCTGGGGTGATTGGCGTGGACATCCAGCTTTCATGCACAGGGCTTTTGTTTGACACACAGTCAGACCATTCATTTGATTTCACTCACTTTAAAGGAACTATTTGAGCTGATTGGCGGATTCTGAACTGTAATGAAAAGAATGTATTCATAGACTTTCCCCAGCACTTATGCAGAATTTAACAGTATGAAAGGGAAAAGATCTTGAAATATTTTACTGTTTAACAGCTACAAATGTTATGAATGACAATTACATAAAGTGACCCCCAAAAATATGATACCTGTAAACAAATAGCATTTCCGGAGAGCTAAATGCGTTCATTTTAGTCAGCTGATGTTTTGCTGATTTTTATTGGATGTGTGCAATCAGTTCTCCTCAAGATCACACGGTGTCCTTGAAATTCATCTATTTGACAACCACAGAGGGTTACAATACTTTTTGTATTGCACTACTCCATTTTGAATAGTACATGCATTTTGATTATTTTTAAAGTAGACTTTTTAAAGGTTAGAATACACCCTGTCCTGCATGAGTTGACTGGTCTGGAAGAGCCTGTGATCTCCAAGGGGTGCCATGGAGCGATGGCAGGAATTAGCATAGAAGTGCATCCCATGCTAATGTAAAGGCTGCGTTCTCAGTGCTTGGATTGCCCGGCTCCAGGCAGGGGCTCCGTGTCTCCAATGGACAGTTTCCTGAAGGAGGGGCACAGCCTGTGGAGCAGCCCGTGAAGAAACTCAGCTTCCTTATACACTGCTGAGATAGCAAGAGTCAGCTTCACCTCTTAGCAAAGAGCATGCTAAAAACACTTTTAAGAGAGCACTGGTGGCCAGTTTTGAAAGACAGATTTAAAACAAATAAAATATAAAATAAATAAACTAACATATTAATATTGAATGAATGAATGCTCTTTTTAATGTTTAATTTCAGATTAAATGTAAATTGTGTCTTCTAAACAATATTAACGCTGCATTATTTCTATATTTGAAAAGTAAACCATGACCAACTAAACAGAATCACAATGGTGTCACAAGAATGAGGGACAAAGTGTGTCAGACCTTTGCTGATTATGTACTAGTTTTATGCATTTTCCTGGACTTTCCTAACTCATTGTTCTCTGTGTTTCATTTCTGTCTTCATGGTTTCATTGTTTGATTGATTTGATTCACCTGTTCCTTGTTTAGCTACACTCTCTTGTTATTTTATAGCCTTCAGTTTGTTCTTGTTTTGGTTTATTGTTTAATAAAGGGAGCACTGCTTCTCTTCCTTTCCGCAACCAACTCCAAAATAAATAAATAGTATATTAAAATATAAATATTTTATGACACTATCCATATATTTTGTTATTTTTTAGTTTACTGATTCAGTTTTTTTTGGTCTTTTAATTTTTTTTTGTATTTTAATGGAGGACCAACAAAAACGTAAAAGTAAAAGTAAATATAATTTAAAAAACATTATTTACAAAAGGGAAATTAAAATCAACACAATCAAGGTATTTACATTTTAGACATCATAAACACCATTGGTTCACTTTACAGTTATATAGCGTAGTGTCGCCCTGTTGTCTTTCCATATTTTAAATTAATTCTCTGATTTTATGCAGTAAACACTCCCATATTTCGCACAGTGCCACACGCTGGCCTGTCTTTGCCTAGCTTCCTGTTCATAAGAGCGGCCTTGTGTTTTCTGCTGTTTATGTGTCACTCTTGTGAAGAGTGGTTGAATGTAGCTGGCAGGTCTCTTTACCCCTCATTTGTCTGCTGCTTTTGGGTCTGCTTGGACCACTTGATGAGCTCTCCTACTGCTTGTGATCACAGGGCCATCTCAAAACTAAAGTATAATCAAGTACATCAATTTGCAAAGCAGAAAGATGGTGTGCCCGTCTGAAATGGACAGGCTTATTCATCCACTAGAGCAAGATAACAGCAATTATTCAAGTCCCATAATTTCGTTTTAATGGGCAACATGGACAAAAACATTGAGGAACATGGTTGAAACAAGGTATAGCACAAGTTTGTTAGACATGGTACTGCAGAAGTAGGCTCTTGATGTGAAGAATAAAATCACTGTCATCATTTTAATATATATATATATATATATATATATATATATATATTTTGTGGCTCTATGACAAAACTCCAATTCTCATTATTCCCATACCCTTGTGAAAAATAATACTTTAGTATGCTTTAAAAAAAAGTGTTACTAAAATAATATAATTTAAAGGAATATTAACCATGAACTGTAAGTAATGTTTTCAGACACTTCATTTCAGAATTAAATGAAAATGTATTATAGTTTTAATTTATTTTAAATGTAATTAGTTGAACTTTTAAGGGCTTTTTGACGCAACGATGTTGTACATCTTTATGTGCAATTTAATAATTTCTTTCTATTTTCTTTGAATTACTATTCCTGTAATAGTAATTTCATTACTATTTCTTTGAATATTCCTATTCCAATTACATACTGCTGAATGTTCTGACCAGCATTTATGGTAAGCACTTCAAAATCATTTCTATTCCATATAATTTGAGTGATTTAGTCCAAATTTTCTGAAGAGACATGATTGAATTTAGGATTACATTCACATATAAACATTGATAATCGTACAGAAACAGAAGCTCAACAGAACCTGTTTGATGCGCGAGAACAAACCTCTTGCTGAAGCTCAAACATGCTGAATAACATACGAGAATGAACCTCATTGGTTGTTGTGGAAGCGAAAGCACAACATACATTGTTACGCACAACGTAACTGTCACGTTCTGTCATCCCTGTCTTCGTGGTTGTCATGTTTACTTGTTAGCTCCCCTATTGTTCGCTCCTCATGTCATCTGTCTCACCTGTGTCTGCACTAATTTCCTGATCAGTCTCGTCAACTGTTCCCGTTTCCCTAATTATCCTCTGTGTATTTAAGCCTTGTGTTGGTCTTAGTCTGTGTCTAGTCTGTGGTGGTTATCCTTGTAGTCTGCCTTTTGTTTAAATAAAAGTTATAGGCTGCATATTTCTTTGTTTTCGTGCCTTAATCCTGCACGCACTCCTGACAGTAACACATGAGAATGAACATCATTGTTTCTTGCGGAGGCTCAAACTGTTTTGGAGTGACATGAGAGTGAGTAAATGAAGACAGAATTTTAATTTTTTTACTGAAATATCCCTTTAAGAAACATAATAATGAAATTGCACTCTCTTTAAAGAAACTTAAGTGACCTTGTTTAAATACTATAATATTGTTGTAACTACAGTTTTATTTATATATATATAAGTAAACTACAATTGAGTGCATTTCTTTTTCACAAGTTTACACAAAATAGTCTTTGTAGTCTAGAGTTTGAGAAAACTAACATTGTAGTTTCTAATTCTGCCTCAGTATGAAGCAGCTGGTGATGTTGAGAGCTGCAACAGGAATGTGAGAGGGTCAGTGCCGCCACCTGGTCAAAGATTTCACTCCGAACCGCACATTCACACTAAGTGAGCTTCTCCGCTCACAGGACCACCAGCCCAACAGCTGTCTTTTACGACGAATATAATGCAATATCTGGAACTGTGCTTATATAAAAATATTTCAAGCTACATCTCTCCAAAATAATGTTCGATTTCACACCACGTATTCAGTGCATATTCTACACTCTGCATTCTTTGAGTGGAGTTGAGTCGAAGTTACACGGAGAGGCCGGTCGCCACATTCTTTTAGTTTATCACAATCTCTATTAGGACATATCTGCAGTGGATAAGAGGAGTTTGTTTTAACTGCAATTGTTCAAGTTGTCTTGGATCAAATTTTCTAGCCAGACAGGAAGCACATACCAACATCTGACATTTAAGAGCATTCATATAAACTTTTTTTGCAAATAACAGTTTATGAGACTTCCCAGATTGTGTGGCTTTGCAAGATATGAAGCTAAATGTGAATGGAATGATACTATCCCTTTTGGGACTTTGCGCTCTCCATAGTTTGTTCCCACATTTGGTCAAGAGTTATTATGCAGGACAACCAGTGTGTTTTGGTGCCACTGACCTCTCAAATGCCTTACATCCTACTGACGAGGAAAAGTAAAATAGATAAAAGCACTGCCACTGACAACATTTAAAGGGACAGTAACCACTGTAATGATTTAATAAATCCATCCAAACAAAACAGGTTGTTTGCCAATAAAACTTAGCAGTTCATGTAAGGCAGTAAATCTGATTCCTCAAAGGCAAGACAATTTGACATCAAAAATAATCTATTAACACATATTACAAACAGAAACACCAATCAGTAAAATCAAAAGACTATTTTAAACAAATATATTAAAGTAAATAAAGATTTTCTCAGACATTCACACATTTCTGCCTTGTACTGTACTAATAGAATCAGTTCTTTCAACAGAACCTGTGTAAGTACATAAATGCAGTTCTAAAGCATCAAGCGTGTCGAGAAACCTCCTTTGTGGACAGAAAGAGGGAGATATACCTCTTAAACCTCATTCGGGGCATGTGGCATCCTTGATGGCAGAGCTCATTACAGGAAAAGCCCAATTGGGAGAAGAAGCGTCATGAACTGGATCTGTCCATGAGCGCACAATCTCAGACAGGATGGTATGCTTTACAAAAACACTAGTTTTCCCCAAAGCTGTTTTTGCGCTGGTCTCACTTTTAGAGACTGACCTGGGCCCTGAATAGTTCCCAAGACAGTCCTCTGAGGAAAGACTCCATATGCAGAATATACTGAGGGCCTCGGGTAAGAGGTCCAGTCTAAGACATGCAGTCCAGTGCATCTTCTCTGCCTCAGAACCAAACACTGGCCTTCCCTTTGTCTTGCTCTGGCGCTGTGGGTGAGGAAATAAATGTTAAAACATGCTAAAACCTAACATAACATTAGGCTTGTACTGTAGGAAAGCAGATGAGTCAGTAGGAATGCTGATATCATAAGCCCTTAATTATTTTCATGATAATAGACATATTATTTTAGAAAAAATAAATAAATCAATAAAATCTGCGGGAAAAAACTGGATGATAATTAAAGTTAATTTAGACATCACCCCATTATAAAATATGGATAATTACAAAAATTGTTGTTTAATAAATGCTAAATTTTAAATAAATAAAAATATTTTTAAATTATATTTAAAAGTAATAATATTAATTTAAAAATTAACTAGCACATTTTAGATGAAGGCGAAAGTAATCTAAATGTAAAAATATGGCAAGTTTTGCAAAGCACTGACATATCTAATAATGACTAAAAAATAAAGCATTTCTAATATCAACCAATAACTGACAAGACACTAATATATAATATATGTACTGTTTTTATACCGACGCTAGACTTTTAATTTATTTTTAACTGTTTAAAAGTCAGCAAGAATGCATTAAATTGACCAAAAGAGACAAAAATAAAGATATTTATAAAACGTTCTATTTCAAATATATGTTGTTCTTTTGAACTTTCAACCCATTCAACTTATTCAGGATACTTTTATCAAAGAATCCTGTAAAACATCACGGTTCCAAAAATATTAAGCAGCACAACTGTTTTCAACATTGATAATAATATTAAATCTTTCTTATGCACTAAATCATCATATTAAAATGATTTCTGAAGGATCATGTGACGCTGAAGACTGGATGAATGATGCTGAAAATTCAGCTTGCCACATTTTAAAATGTATTAAATTAGAAAATAAATTTTAAAATATTACTGCTTTGAACGGTAGTGTATGAGATGAAGCTTTTGACTATAAAGAATCTATTTCACTGAATAGTCCAAAAATAGGCATTATCACATGGACATTTAATATATATAAAGTTTTTGTTGACTTTCCAATAAAATTACAACATCATGATTTAAAATGATTTAAAAATGACAAAACCCTGCAAACACCTGAACTCTGTAGAAGATATATGATCTATTCCCTCATCTTCTCTCACCTGTATCATAGATGTCTACTGACCCGTGGAAAGAAACAGGCCAGTTAGGTGCTGGGATGCTACTTGGTTCGAGCTCTGTTTTGATTCCATCTGTGTAGGATGTCGGGCTGCATGATGCTCTTACACCAGGTAGCAGAAGGGGGCTGAAGCGGGGGTCCAGAGCAGGGCTGTGAGCGTGATGGAGCACGCGGTGGGCGTGGGAATGCGGATGTGGGTGGCGGGGATGCATATGAGGGTACATCTCGTGTACGTGGGGGTATCCCGCTCCACTCTGGGCTCCCAGGCTGTAATGCCAAGAGTCAGTAAGAGCAGAAGGAGGGGCCAGGCTGTGGCTGCTCCAGATGCCAGTGTCTGCAGGGTGGAAGGCAGCGCTGTGGGGGAAGTCAGGGTGCGAGGAGGCCACGCATGGGCTGCTTTGAGATGGGTAACCGCTACCCCAAAGGGTCGACGATAAAGAGCCACACTGACCCTCGGACTGGGAGTTTTCTTCTGAAACACAACAAACAATTAATGGTTTTGTAGTTTTCTGTTATGCCACTGAAAAGTAACATGTGAAGGCCAAAATGATTGAAACGTTTCACAAACACAGAAGCTTAGTAGTAATACTATTGACCAATCATAGGCCAGGACTAGAACTATCGGTTTATTTTATGCTGTGGGTCAATTTAACACACAATGATTATGTGAATGATTATGATTATGCAGCTGGAAAGAACCAAAACAAATGAGTAAATTTTGATATGGCAGTTTCTCAGCTTTGAGTTTCAGGTACTTGTAGTAATAACAGCAAAATATGCATAATTACATGTAACTAACTCTTAACTAAACCCTAATCCTAACCTGAAAGCAGTGCTTCTCAATTATTTTCTGTCACGCCCCCCTAGGAAGAGGTAAAAAATTTGCGCGCCCCCCCCCTCCCCCCATTTTGGAACTTTCGCCTTAATGTTTCCATGGCAACGCGTCATGCTTGTCACGTGACATACCGCAGTCACAAAAAGCGTTGTATAATAGATAATTCAAAATAGTCACCAACTTGTTGGCTCAACTTGTTGAAACCTAAAAGAAATCTTGTGTGGTTGAAAACACTGAATTGTTGTGATAAATGACAAGCTCTGAGCCTGTCTTTTTTTGGATCAGTGCCAGATATCACGTGAAAACACGTGTGAATTTAGAGGTTGATCACGTGACACATATGAACACCGGTGTGATCGTACACGTCAAAGGATGAGGAGACGGTTATCTGAACTTCATATATGCTGCTCATGTTCAGTGCAAGAAAACATGGCAAAAAAAAGTATGTACCCCAGGGTCACGCACACCCCACTATTTGAGAACCACTGCCTTAAAGTAAGTTGATTAATTGTGTAATCACAACGTAACAAGGACCCCTGAAAATAAAGTGCAGCTATCATGTGTTATCTTATTTATTTTTGAAATGTGAGACGACTATTATTGTTACTGGTGTGATTAAATTAAATCCAATTAGGGTGAATTTGACACACACAATTAAGATTGTACCCAGATTTTTTATGTGATACAGTGCAACAGTATAAACGGTTTATTTTGATTTAATTTGAGTTAACTTAATGCATTTATAAGTCCAATTATTGTATTTTAGAATTTGCAAATATTGTCGATTCCAGTATAACACCGTCTCCTACCTTTCCATGGTCCTCCAGAGTGAAGTCTGCCAGTTTTAGCGTCATTGCTGAAGGCGCTGGACTGACTCAAAGCACGTGAGAAATGCTCGTCCACCACGTCCCCGATGTCTCCACGGAAATAGGTGAACACCACACACCTGGCACTCAAGTACTCGGCCTCGGCGGGCTGCGCCTCCTTGCCCCGCTCCTCTTCCCCAGCATTCTGCTCCTCCTCTGGCGGAAGCTCAGGCTCAGGACGGGGCTTCAGCGCTCCAGGCTGCTTATTCTGACCACTGTGAGAGGGAAACTCCTCAGAATCCTGCATCCTGCTGTAGGCACCGAACTTCTTCTGCTGAAAGACAAAGATTTGCGTTCATTATGAAGAAGAGACGGTCAGGGCAGGGTTAAAAGCTGCAGCACACGCATTCACCACCTGGTCTTCGACCAAAATAGATTGTTGAGGATTGTCTCTGAACTGATGGCCCAGTGCCCACACTTGGCACGTTAGTGGTGCGCTGATTTACGCCCATGAAGATTTCCGTACGAGAGACTGAATAAACACATTCAGTTGTGATTCACAGCTTGGAATTTGAAGAATTCTATATCAGATGTCATAAAATACGGTTTTATTTAAAAACAGTATAGCATTCAGACAATAAATCAGTCTGGACGCACCTTCTCATCTAATTTTCCACAATTATGTTCCACTTATGTTCTTTCTTCAATGTCCAATCCGTTAAAATAGTGTGTGTGTGTGTGTGTGTGTATATATATATATATATATATATACTATTATAATGGACATTTAATTTATTTACAGTAATTTATAATATAGAGTAAATATGCATCACACAAGCTAGAATTAATAATAATAATGTTAACAATAATTGCATTAAATAATTTAAATGTTTTATTATAATTTTAGCCAGAGGTCATGACAATGAGATGTTCATTAAAAATAATTTTGAGTAATACTGCTGATGTACTGTATATGTATATGTGTGTGTATATATATATATATATATATATATACATACATACATACATACATACATACATACATACATACATACATACATACATACGAATATGTATACGAATGCAAAATTTAAAAAGTTTCTTTTTAAACAAACGTCTAACGCAGAACTATCTCTTCATGAGTCTGAGTCTGTCAGCTGACCTGCTGCTGCTGCTGAAGGTGGTGGTGATGATGATGGTAGTACGCCGCTTTGTAGGCTGCCGCCGCCGCCGCTGCTGATGTCGCGGGCATGTAGTGATGAGCTCCATAACTCTGATGATACATAACATCCAAACAACTCATGGCAGAGGCTTAGCCGATCTCAAGAGGCTCTTCAGGAGCACGACAGCTTCCTCAACCGCAGATAAATGATGTCATCATCCCCCATATAAACCTGAGCCTTGACAAAAGCGCCGCAGTTTGTAAAAGAAAATATTAGCATAGAAACAAAAGTGTCCCCATCGAGGCTTCACCACCTACAGACAGACAGCGGATCAAAACAGAGAGACAGGCGTGAGCTGCTTCAGAAACTTAGGAGCGTCGCTGATTGGTGGGAAATTTGGAGCGCTACGACCTAATTGGTGGGAAGTTTAGAGCACTACGATCTAATTGGTGAAAAGTTTGGAGCGCTACGATCTGATTGGCGGAATCAGGGCTCTGCCGAATAAACCCAAATTAATATTCACAAAGCACTAATTTACCAATAACCCGTTAGCTTAGGATATCTAAAAACTAACTTTGTTAACAAAACACGTGGGAGGTGGAGGTTGTAAAAAGCGTCATCATTATTTTCATTACATTACATTATTGCTTTACATTAATTTTATGATTCTGTAATTTATACACTGGTAATATTATTCGCAAGAGAGGAAATTATAATAATTGTGGTTTTATTGTTATGTCCTAATCAGATTTTAAAGGTAGGTTTGTTCTAGGCATGTGCTGCCACCTGCTGTAGACCAATCGAGTATTAAACCAGAACTCACTGTCTGATGTTGCTGTGATTGAAGGGGAAGATCTTTAAGATTTTCTATCAGACAAAGAAAACATCTTTTAGATGTATTTTTAAAAATAAAAATAAACAAATAAATAAATAGTGTCATCACACAAGCTAAAAATAATATTAATAATGTTAACATTTAATTTATTAATTTATTAATTTGTATCAATGATACAAAATCAGGGTTGAATAAACAAATAGAGATAAAGTGATAAAAAGAGAAGGCACTGATGAAGTTATTATGAATGACAAATTGAATTTATTTGAAGTGAAAGGGACAGTAAGACGGAATTGGATAAAGTAGGAATGCATTACATGCATGGGGACACAACCTCAAGTCTGTTAAATTGACAGAATAAATAGAAAATACTGCTTTTTATTTACATTTTTAATCAAAATCTGCGTATTTCATATGTCAGTAAAGAGAAGTTGGAAATAATGTGCTGAAACAAAGACCTAAGAAGAATGAGGTTATATTAAACATATTTAAGATACAATACATTTACATAATTTATAATTGTTGTGAATAATCCCTATAATAACAATCATTATAATAATCCATTTCCATGCATATCTTAGGATACAAAAAGCATGTGACCCATTTTCACAAACACGATTGTATTCTTGTAGTCTATTTATTATAAAGTAATGGATCAACATTTGAATCATTTGATCAACTTTATTATCATAACAGCACACCAATAAGCACTTTCTTGAAAGAAAAAAAAACTAAACTAAAAACTTTTTATGTAAAGGTTGTAGTTCCAGCTTCAGAACAGGAGAGCAGTGTAAGAGTATTTGTCAGAGCATTCATTGCAACAAAGCCAACCCAATACAATAGGGAAGAGTTTAGAAAAGACAAGATGGTTTATTATATTATTAATTTGCTGCTTTGCCCAGCCCCGTTCCCAGCTGTTGTCAAGGGCTGATTTTGTCATTCGCATTCTTTTGTTCACTTTGATGGTTAGACACAATGCAGAAGGAGATGTGAATATTTCATTGGTTGTTGTGATGCTAGTTTATGTAGGGCACAATCACTGAGAAAAGACTTATTACACACACACAAACACACACACACACACACACACACACACACAAAGTACAGTGCAGTGAAGTCTTCTCTTGCCAATCCAAGTTAGTCCTTCAGGTCTAACTGAATCTTACCACAGTGATTTTCTTCTCCCTGAGTTCCACTTTATTCTAGTATGACTCTATGATAACATAATTTTTTAATAAGCGTTTGAGCAGGAAACACATAGTAGTGAGTTAGTTCTTTTTCTGTTGAAGCTCACAAAGGATGCTTCAAAGTCTAAGCCTGTGGCACGGTACTGCACGAGACACAGCTATTGTAAAATTCCACTAGCACACATTTTATCAAGTCCCCCGTGTGGTGGAGCTACTTGAGAACAAAGGAAAATTAAAGAACAATAAAAAGCGGGATAATTAGATTATTTTCCCTTCTTTATGGAGTCTTATAAAGCCACTGATCAACAACTTTTAAATGTATACAAATACAGTCAGACTGAACAAGAATAAGGGCATCAATAGAGTTTCAAAGCAAACGATGTACAGTTCTGCTTTTGTTAATTTAATACTCTTGTGATCACTCAGTGATGCCAGAAGACCCCTTTTGGTTTCCTCAAATCCTTTTAATGAACCCTTTTTAAAAGATTTTTGGAATTTTGTTGTGTAAAGAACATTTGAAAAATCGAATTAACCTTTTTACACTGTAAAGAACATTTAGTGCAATGGAAAGGTTCTTCGTGAAACCATCGATAGTGTAGATGAAAACAAATGACTAGCGGGCAGATGGAAAGAGGGTTTTCACTAGCCAGTACCAGCAATTATAGAATAGAGGGCAATTTGTTTTTTCTACTTCACCATATAAATCTACTTGCAGAAAATAAGAACAGTGACATACATAAAATAGCAGGAAGACTGGTGTGCATGAATGTAGTTCAGCTGATTTGAGAATAATCATCTAATCACTGCCATGATGCCAAGTATTACAATCCACACAGGTGGAAACTGTCACAGCTGTAGCACAAACGACATACAGGTTGATGTATTGTGCAATTCTAAATACAGTCACTGCAGCCAATACCTTTGCATTTGAGAATTTGCCTGCAGACAAGACTTCTGTTCAAAGGAACGGTGGCATTAACCCTCAATTAAATGCAAATTAGAGTAACACAGCAACTTTAATGTGCTGACAATTATGAATGGAGATTAACTCACTGTTAATCTTTTAGCCACTGAAGATAGGAGCTATCGGCTAATCTCAAAGTCTGTAACTTAACATTTGTAATATATATATATATATATATATATATATATATATATATATATATATATATATATATATATATATATATATAATATAATATAATATAATATAATATAATAATTAATGTAGGGGGATGATGAGTTTACTTTCAAGAAGAGTCAAACAGGTGGGCATATTTTACATTTTAATAATGTCTTGAATTGTTTAATGCAACACTGTCTATCAAACACTATCTGTGAAACATTATGAGAAAATGAGAGACAGAAGAGATGAATAAACAGTAAACACATACAATTTCCTACTTGCTGTTAGAGTTGTTTAGCTTCATTGTTTTGTTTCCTGCATATCCTTTCATTCTAACGTTCTCATTACCCTTGTTAGTCTCCTTGGTTCACAAGTTAATTATCATTTTATGACAATATGCACATGTCGTCTAATTAGTTCCCTTGTTATCCCTCTGTATGGAAGTCCCTTATTTTTCTTTCTTTCTTTCTTTCTTTCTTTCTTTCTTTCTTTCTTTCTTTCTTTCTTTCTTTCTTTCTTTCTTTCTTTCTTTCTTTCTTTCTTTCTTTCATTCTTTCATTCTTTTCTTTCTTTGCTTTCTTTCTTTCTTTCTTTCTTTGTAAGGGTAAAACATTCATATAGTATTCAGAAGGTCATTACATTTAATATAAATGTTTTAACAAGAGCATCATTATCATCAACTATCTTGATTCTATATTCAGTGCCATCAGGGTTGAGCAAAACTTGCTTCAGCAAAATGTTCACCACCAATATGAATATAAAAATATAATGTTAACGATACATATATATTAGAGTCGACAGCAACATTTTCTTTATTATAAGTGTGTGATGAACTTTGATTGTTCAAGCTTCAAGCTGACTAGATTTTGATTGGCTCTGTCAATGTCATCAGCTTGGAAAAAATCATTCTGAAAGTGGTTCAGATGATATTGGTCCTCTGTGTCGTTATTGTTATAACACTCCTCCAGATGGTTGTGTAGCGTAGCCCTCAGGAAGTGATTAATCTCAAGAGTCTCAGAAAGAAATGAGCTCTTAAATGTTTATCCTTTGCTTCTCTGCTTTGCGTTAATACTTGCTGAAGCACTCCATAGCGGAGAACTTGCTTGTATCTTCAGCGATTTTAGTGGTGGAACATCATGTCAGTCCACAAGAAAAAATTCTAATTAAATTATTTGCTATCCTTTGAGACTTGTTTACACCAAGGACAATAACTACAAGTAGACTCCTGTATTACGATCAGTGGCGTAGCCACGGGGGGGCCTGAGTGGGCCTGGGCCCCCTCATTTATGTGTCCAGCCCCTTCAGATTTTCAACTGGTTAAAATGGCGACTGTGAAAACGAAAGTGAAAGCACATATCGCCCGCCGCACAAGACAATCGAACGCACCCCCAAAGAGTGATTTTGTGCCTGTCTGTGATGGTACCATGAGTCATCACTCATTTACCGATTGTAGGTTTCTGGTAGCGGTGTAGACTTGTAGCAGTAAGCGGAAGTTGGAGGTGCTGAGTCTGTGTTAGCTCTGTAAGCAAGTGTCAGTACTTTGAATTTGATGCGAGTTCTGAATTGGTTGTAGAGGTTTGATTGATGGTGATAGAGATGATTCAGAAATCAATTGCCGCTTGTGTATATATTCTTTTCTTTGTCTTATTATAATAATTTGTAATGAGTGATTTATAATCAAGTTAGAGATTTTGAATTTATGTATACTTCAGTCTATCGACTATGTAGCCAATTATTAGTTAAAGCCTTTACCTTGCTTTTCTAAATTTTTCCATTGAATAAGGAGGAATATTGTCTGTACTTCCCACCAGATTGAACATGTTGTCAGAAAGTCTTTCTGTTGATAGTTGGAGCCTGAGCCGAATTCAGCCTTGGAGTCCTGTGTTTGTATGTGTGTGTTAATATGATCTGTATTGGTGAGGTGATTAAGTGGCACCATGAGGAGACAGAATGACTTTTCCTCGACAAGCTGACACCTAGAAGCGCATTTCTGCCACATGGAAGGTCACTTAACCCATCAACCATGTGATCAACGAAGATATGCTTCTGACTGTCTGCTCAGTGAGGAAAGCCTTGAAATTCCTGATGTTGTGAACCACAAACCTGTATGACGAGCTATCTTTGAAATGTGCTCTTTGAAGGTCAGTCGGTCCTCAAAGATTACTCCAAGATCTCTGGTCTCTGGACCTTGACAGGGTAATCATTGATGAACTTGGAGTCGGATTGGCAGGGAAGACATGAAGCTCCGTCTTTGATAGGTTGAGCTGCTAGTGATGTTCTTTCATACATGATGTTATGGTCAAATGACATGTTATAAAAATCTGACATGATTTTTTAAATGAAGGCTGAATGAAACATTTATTTTGTAGTTGTGAAAGCATATGTTTAAATTACATTCTCGTTCCCCAATTTGTAGTGTCTATCCACCTTATTCCACATAATGAGCCACAAATTGATGAATTAGAGATTCATGTAAAATCTTGTATTCTCTAGAGTGCTATAATTTATAAGGTTCACAAGACAGAGAACACAGAAATATCTTCAGCAGAACGAGGTAATCATGTGCGTAACTGTCCCATCATGCCCTAAGGCAGTGTTAGCAGTTATCTCTATGACATCAGTGAGGCATAAGGTTTAATGGGGTTCAATTTGTGTCACGGGCAAAATCAAAGACCATCATTTCTTGAGGAAATTTAAAATCCTTCCCCAAGACAAATGGTGAAATATGACACAGAGGTCTTAATGGGAACATCAACAAGCAAATCCTAGGACACAAAGATCCTCTTCACATTTTTAATTGTTCAGAAACAATCCAGCTGGTTCAGAAATCACATGGTCACACTCGTCCTGCATAACAAATTTGAATGTTAATTGCATCTGCGACTGTTAAAAGGCAGCTCATTCCGGCTGGTGTGACCACCATGGAGCAGGTTCAAACTTAGGCTTTTCATGTTAATTGGTCACCTTCATTATTGCTAATTTATATAAATGCACCACTCTATCAGGACGGTCTTCAACACTGATTGAGATTGGTTTACAAGTTGCAGATAATTGGATGTTTAAAATATCCCTTTTTTGACAAATTTGCTCACTGCGGTGGAAAAAAAGCAATTAATGTCATGTTATAAAATTCAAAGACCTCAAAGATTGTGACAATCACACTTATCTTTGCTCTTTGAATGTTACTGGAGATATCAGATTATATACTTTTGGCTTGGTGTTAATTGAGAATTGTTAAAAAAGCACTTTCAGATGCTCATTTTCATCTTAAGTATACCAATCAAGTCATTCCATTATTATAATGGATTTCATTAAAAAAAGAGCTTGTTAGACACATTGAATGTCCCATTTTAGGACGTTTGGAACACAATAGCTTATCAAGCAACCTATTTTTTTGTTGTTTAACCTCACAGATTCAATCACAGGTTCCACACTCTGCTGTGCCAGCGCTTTTAGTAATTAACAGAGAGTGCGGTTAATTCCCATGCATCTTTGCTGGAATTGCTATAATTACATGGTTTGTACTGAGACCTCCGTTAAACCACGAGCTTTGCTGGCACACAAAGTCTGTCTAGACTTTCTCGGTTTATGAAGAACTGCGTTTCCCTCTATGAAGGACTCGTCCTCTCAATGCCCTTCTGCCTTTAATGATTCTAATTCCCCATGCAAATACCATTCATTTGCCTCACTTGAATAATTCTGGCCTCAGTTGAACCCTGGGGCTGTACTCACTACAGCGCAAAAGAAGACCTGCCGCTAGGACCCCATTTTTTTAAGTGTACTCACTTGATCATTCCAAGGGCTGAGAGTGTCATTGCGTGCCACTATCCATGCATTGAACTGATTAATTATGTGGTCTTTAAGGGTGTAGTATGTGACAAGCACTCATGCAGAATATGTCGCTGCACTTCTCTGTTTGTGTGAGTGGGGGGTAAAGGCAGACTCAACAGGGGTGATAATCTCTCATTACCCATAATCCCTGGTTGGCTCAGTGCAGTATGGCAAGGGACACTCTGATGCTGTATTCTTCGTCAGCAGATGGAGTGGAGTCAGTCAATTGATATATTAGGTCCCTTTCACCTAGTCCAGAACACTCAAGCAGAACACATTCATCACCATGAAGATGTGGCTACTAAATCAGGGTGATGAGAGACAGATTCCACTCTCTTTGTTTATGCATCTGTCTTGTTAAAAGTCATATATTGAGCACTTACAGTACATTGTACAGTGGCATAAAGATGATTTGGGAGTCTGGGTCTAATGATTCATTTTACCATGCAGAATTTATCAAATGATATGTATTATATATATATATATATATATATATATATATATATATATATATATATATATAGAATATTTGTGATTTTTTTTTATCCATAAAATTAGATAATTCTTGTTTTATTTTATGTAATATTGCAGAAGTTATATACTAATAATGTATCCATGCTCATCAAAATTTTTTGTCCTCATAATCTTTAATCAAAAGAACTTCCTCTCCTCTTGCAGCAACATCCTTTCTCTTTTCTCACACAAGATCCACCAGTTGGAAACCACAACCATCCAATCAATTCCCCATAGCAGAATCAAGTCCCGCTCTACATTGTTTTCATGTTCGAGAAACAGTTTCACTTATGTATACATCATAATAGTGAAGAGAAGATCATCACAACTTCTGTTTCATGCAGATTTTATGCCACATGCTTTCAAAAAGAAATTGTTACTATCCCAAATCTTATTTGAACTCTTTTTAAAGAAAATATATTTTCTGGGAAAATCAGACAATTAATAAAAAAGACAAAGATTAGCTTAATATGAATAATAGTTTAGTCTTTAAATTCCTCTGTTTTCTCTTTTTTTCCCTGCTTTGTTTTTGTATTCAGTATTGTATGAATATTCATATCTGCATTTGATCAAAAGTTTATGTATAATGCAAACGTTTATTCACTTAACATATTTAAAATGCCAGATATGCAAGTGACATGCTCCATATAAAATAGACTTCTTAAGCTTAGTTTTTCTTATCTGTGTGCCAAAAGTCCACATTTAATGTCTTATTTCGTTCTGTTCCTTACACAAATACATTTTTGCAAAACATTTATTTTTGTGTTCCACTGATGAAGGAAAGTAATGACAGAATTATAATTTTTTTGAGTGAAATATCCCTTTAGATAAAGGGTTTTTGATTGCACAACAAAAGGATTAGCAGTGACTTCTGGATCCGCACACCTCCTCTAAACATCAACACTATATCAGGAATAGTGATAGTATCTAATTTCACAGATGAGATATCTTACTTTATATTAGCTACTGTCTGGAAACATAGTTAGCACATTAGCATTAAACGCCTGCCAGCCTAGGGCAATTCCACGAACAGAGCAGAGAGATAAATGTTTCAGAGGACTCTCTGTGGGACTTCTCCAAATGCACAGAGAAAGACTCTCTCTAATATGAAATGGAGATTTTAATATACTTTAAAGACACCCTGTATAGCAAATAAAAGCGTAGTTTTGTCTCATTATTGCAGGGTAGAATTGGTCTGTGTGCTTGGGGCAAGATGGATCACCAGTGGGCTTATTACCATTATTAGCACATTTAGTGCTAGTCCCTGTTGCCAACCTTGCTGATTGTAGGAAAACATCTCCCTAATAACCTTAACGAGAATAATGCCCCAGGATGCGCCATGTCCTCCTTAGAGAGAGGGTATAATGTGCTGCGGGCCACACATCCGCTATCCCTCCCAAAGTCACGCTCGCTGTCTCGCTGGCTCCGGTTTCTTTGCTGTGGGGCAGTAATCTCCTGTCTGCTCCACTTTACCATACCATGAGAATTACACCCACAAGGAACTGAGCCACAAATTGTCCAGACGGATGGAGCGTAAAATTGATAAGAATATTAAATTTACCATAGACAAGGCTATGAAACCTATAACCTGCACTAAAGTCCACCGGAGTGATGGATACTCCAGAAGAATAAGGGTTGGTTTACATTGAGTGCAATGATAACAGCTTTAGAGCTTTGTTAACCAATACATTTATTGGGGGATATATTGTTTTGATAAATAGTGAAACTGGACTGTAAAATATAACAGTCTATGTTAATCTTTTGTTTATTTTTTTTATATTATACAATTCTTTACAAAGGTGACCACAATTTAAACTTTAAATCCAGTATTTTAATCACATTTTGCCACCATTGGTTCATTTTAAATTGTCCTGCGGTCGGTGTGACGAATGAATTTTTTAGAGTACAAAACCCAATTACTATGAGTTCATAAAAACTGTATGTAACATAATTATAGAAGAATGGAAGAAAAAAAAGGGTGTTGAATGAATTACAGAGTTTTATACCTCAGGACACTGCAGAAAGAGCTTGAAATGTCCTGTCAATCACTCTCGTGCAGTTTGCCTCTTGCGAAAAGTGACAGTAGCTCATTTCCATCCAGTTCTGAGCATTTTGAGGAGGGAGACACTGCCCCCTACAGGCCGCAAACAGAACTGCACGACAAGCCCACCGCCCGTGACGTCACGCGCTGCCCGACTCAATGGGATCCTGTGCAGGAAACTCAGTTGCGCCGACAAACAAGGAATTCCGGACCTTTGAGCAGATCGATAGTCTGTTGAGGCAGAGAAACTAGTTTTTATATTGAATTAAAGAGTAAAAAAAAGTCTTATTTAAGTCATCATGGCATCTCTTTTTAAAAAGAAGACAGTCGACGGTAAGTCACTTTATTAAGTGTTTTATTATAGATTTTCATGGTTTTATCTCTCTTTTAATTTGCACCTGTTTCCCTGCTGCATCTTTTGAAACTTTGTCATCTTGTTACACGAGTTTTGATGTTGTTCACGTAGCGAAGTCACAGTCATAAAGTATGAATATTTGCTACATAACGGTGTTTGAGTTGTGAATAAACAGTAGACTACATTAATTATAACAATAATACAATTAATGCAGTGTCTGTATTTCATTTGGATTTATGACCCAGTTGGTCTCAACTCACATCTGTCTGTGATCTGTTATGTCGTTTATTTACATAAAAGTAGGCTCATAAAAGCTATGTTTTACCAGCCACTCTACCAAAAGTGAAAAAAACTACAATATTTCTTTGTAAAAATGACAAGAGCACAGTCACCCATCGAGATTACTCACTATCATGTTAGTGTCTTCTAATACAGGTCCCTTTTAGGTTATTTTACATTGACACAATTGTTGCAAGCAATTTCTTTATGAAGATAATCTGCATTATTGATTATTATTGCATCCACTCTAAACCAGACATGCACTCAATGAACAGTGCGGATCTGAATTCTGACTTTGGCACAGTTAACTGGTTAGATTAACCTTAATATTGTATTATTAAAACACATTCATTTAAACATCTCAAAAGTTCAACAACACCAGCTTTAATCTTTCATACAAGTTATGAAGTTGATTTTGACTGTACTGACCTTTTCTAAATACTGCATGGTCAGCGTCTAATTTATTATTATTAATTATATTTATTTTTTGCTGTAATCCTTCCTGGATAACTGTATTCAAACTCATACATATATTCTATACAACACATGACTGATGTTTATCAGTGAAGCAGAAAGAGTAGGTGGTAAACTGAGAATCCGTCACAGTCTTTACTCACGTTGTGATGCTTTTTCCATGATCAAGTTGAATTCCCATTATTTCCGAAGCGCTGTCCTCTTGACCTCTGTGCCAAGGTGAGTCGAGAGCCACCGTGCCAAAGTATCCCGTCAGATGGCAGAGCTGGTTTAGCTCGCCGAGTTTTGTGGACGATATCCCTCCCTCAATAGTACGTTTTAGATACGTCATCTTTTGCGTAGACTTCTACGTGTACACAAACTCTTTCATCAAGGTTAGGGATGGGCAAGCAACAAGATTATAATAATGATAATCAAGCTAAAAAGAATAATCAAGCTTTGTGCTTGTCCTGTTTTTGCACTACATTAATAAAGTTTTTATTTAGCTGTATTCAATTATTAATTCTCTCCAAATATAAAGTTTAAAAGTATGTCAAATACGTAACTAACTTTATTTTAGGATAAAATTTTACTTTTTGCAAAGATTTTAGTATATTTTACTAATTTGCTTCTTCTTAATCATATTATTTCTCTCTCTCTCTCTGTCTATATATATATATATATATATATATATATATAAGTTTATTGCCCATTTTAAAATATTTAATTAACTTGGTTTTTCTTTTTGTCATATTCTCATTTTCAGTATTTCTCTTATGCTTATTGCTTTCTAATAACTTTTGCGACCTATTTGTATATTCATTTGTTCTTTTAACTTATTTTTGTTTTTCCTTTAGTTCATTCATTTACCTCATTGACTACTATACCATATCTTTTCCTCTCTGAATTTAAATGTAACTTTTTTTAAATATAGTTAACACATAAGCTCACAAAACTCACTTTTTAGTGGTGTTTTAAAAAAAATTGTTTGAACTGTCCTGCTA
The DNA here is from genome assembly GCA_037043235.1 of Rhodeus uyekii. Lineage (NCBI taxonomy): Eukaryota > Metazoa > Chordata > Actinopteri > Cypriniformes > Acheilognathidae > Rhodeus > Rhodeus uyekii. The sequence continues at coordinate 676,346 of JAWRVZ010000156.1, read as the reverse complement.
ATGCACCATCTGTAGCTTCTAATATTGACTATTTAACCCCATGGGATGTTATTGTATGATTGGCATTCATGAGGGCACAGGGTGGGCTGATTGCTGCAAGTGTGTGTGTAGGAGAGCGTATCTTCCCTATAGGCACACACTCTGGCATCTGGAGGAGGAACCTGATGTTCGCTGCATATGTTTAGCTTGTCCCTTAAATGCATGAAAACACGAAGGGCACGATCCTGCTGGCTTTGCTCCCAAACTAATTGTTTCTATTTTATTTTTTCCCCAGGCTCAAAAATGTAATTTAAGGCAATATTCTGATCTTAAAGAGGCTGTTTTTATTCAATATCTGATGAAATGAGAGTCAAGAAATGATAGTTTAGCTTTTTGTCCTTTGTCCATTTAATTGTGTGTAAATGTACCAGAGCATACCAGTTTTTCTTAACCACAAATACTGGCCATTCAAAAACAATCAAGCTGAAATATGAGTACAAAAAAACTAAATAATTTAGTTTAGTTAATAATATGTATTGTGAACATGATGTGGAAGGACCATTATGTTACCATTTGTTTGTTTGTTTATTTATTCATTAATTTATAACAATAACCTTTTTTTTAACAAGTATGACACAAAATGTATTTGTGGAATTTTGTAGCTGCTTTTGTTTTTTATTTAATTCAGAGATTAGGGGTCATAAAAAGTGTTATGTTCACCAGGACTGCATTTGTTTGATTAAAAAAAACCCAGTAAAACCAGTAATGGTGTTAAAAGCATTTTTTTGTTAATGGTGTGACGTGTGAAATGCAATTTATATTCTATTTGAATATATTTTACCATTTATATATTAAAAAAATTATACTGCATGTTTTATATTTCTCATTGATGAAAACTGTTATGAGATACATGTTTCCAGGAATTGATGATGAATAGAAAAATTGTAAGTTGAACATAAGAGTATTTACTGTAAATATTTACTGCACACTTTTGTAACGGTTCATTCAAAAGTAATTTATTCACTTATTATTTTTATCATCCGTCAGACTGATAAAAAATGTAACTGTACCGTTCTCTACCTATCGTTTTGGCATGAATTTCCACCGCGTTTCGTGTCAAATCTGACTCCCTAAATTTTGTTAAATAAATAATAATTTGTTAAATGTCATATGCTCTTGAGGTGAGACCTGTAGAGCACACTTTGCTATCTGTTAAACTAAATACATTTAAGTCATACCAATTTCAACATTTAAAAGGGAAGACACCAAAGTGAATTTGCATGCTCACTGTGATCTGAAGCGTGCACACAGAAAGCCGTGTGTCAGACAGCGCACAAATATTTAGTTCTCTTTCACGGCTTGTGCTTAAATGGACAAATTCACATAAACATTTAATAAATAAGGTTCCATCAGAAGTTTTGTGTTGTGAGTCAGTCAAGCACCTTAATATTTTGTTTGCGTGTGTGTGAGAGAGTGTGTGAATAAGAGAGACTGAGGGAGAAGGGTTAAAAAGACTCAGTTTCAGATCAATGAACTGTATGAGGATTTTCCAGACGGTTTTATTGCATGTTTTCTCTGCCCCATCCTGTCACAGATATCATTAAAGAGCAGTCCAAAGAGCTGAGAGGCACCCAGAGACAAATCACTAGAGACAGAGCTGCCCTGGAGAGACAGGAGAGGCAAATGGTAAGTGGAACAAAGCCGTTTCAAATGTGTTAACTTCAACTCCCAATGTCCACCACGTCCCTTCCAGCTAGTGTCTCTGCCTATGCAAGATAGTCCTTTTTTGATTTCTTTTTATTGCATCAAAGAATAGAGTAAGCTAATTAATTTTATTTTTTTGATCTTTCTGTTAATTGCCTTTAGAAACAGGTAATTTAGGTGGCCTTTATAGCTTTAAGTTCAAGCGAATTATTATCGCCCAGTACTCACGAGGATAACTTCTGTGTTTATGTCGTCCCTTTTAAAGCTCAGAAGAATCCAAAACTCCCGCTCACTCTCTTCATTTACGTTAATTGTTTCTAAGTAAACATAGAAATGTGCATAATTGCCTCCCAAAAGGGGTTCATTTTTCTTCATCTTTATTGTAATTAGACATGGTTTTGCTTTTGTTATCTATTTCATTTTTTTAAATGACCTATATTGAAAGATAGCTGCAGGGCGGTTATGTGCTGCTGCTTTAATACCCCATTTACACTTAGAGTGGGTCCCGAAGTCTGAGAACGTATTGAAAATCTTGGATGCAAAATCTCACTTCCAGTACTAAATCAAGGAGTAAATTATTACTATTATTTTGAAAATAGATATGACCAACTTGTATATACAAGATGTCGAATTGGACATTCAAGACTCATTCATTCATATTTATTATAAGAGGAAGAGAAACCGGTTGAGTGTATGAGTGTAAAACATATTTTAATATCCATTTTAAAATGATGTTGGATGGAATGTATTAATGGACATTTAAAAAAAAGAATAATAAAAAATGTTAAATAAATGTGTTAAATCATAAATAAATATATCACACTTAAAGGAAAATGTAAAAACAACTTTTATATGATTATTTAGTCAGAATCACTATCCACGATCTTATCACAATTCTTTTTTCTTTAGATGGTTTTTAATTTGGCATGAAACAGAAGTTGTGATAAAATTTTCCTCCCTGTTATGACGTATACAGTGGTGTGAAAAAGAGTTTGCCCCCTTCCTGATTTTTTGTTGTTGCATGTTTGTCACATTTAAATGTTTCAGACCATCAAACAAATGTCAATATTAGTCAAAGATAACACAAGTAAACACAACATGCAGTTTTTAAATAAAGATTGTTATTATTAAGGGAAAACAAAATCCAAACCTACATGGCCCTGTGTGAAAAAGTACTTGCCCCCTAAACCTAATAACTGGTTGGGCCCTTTAGCAGCAACAACATCAATCAAGCGTTTGCCATTACTTGCAATGATCCTTTATCAGCACTGTGGAGGAATTTTGGCCCACTCATCTTTGTAGAATTGTTGTAATTCAGCCATGCTGGAGTGTTTTACGAGCATGAACTGCCTTTTTAAAGTCATACCATAATATCTCAATAAGATTCAGGTCAGGACATTGACAAGGCCGCTCCAAAGTCATCATTTTGTTTTTCTTCAGACATTCAGAGGTGCACTTGCTGGGGTGTTTTGGATCATTATCCTGCTGCAGAACCCAAGTTCGCTTCAGCTTGAGGTCACGACATTCTCAAGTAGCAAAACAGCCCCAGACCATCACACTACCACCACCATATTTTACTGTTTGTATGATGTTCTTTTTCTGAAATGCGGTGTTACTTTTTTGCCAGATGTAATGGGACACACATCTTCCAATAAGTTCAACTTCAAGTAAAAAAAAAAAGTTCAAGTTTACTGAGTATTTTCCCAGAAGTCTTAGGAATCATCAAGAGGTTTTCTGGCAAAAATGAGACAAGCCGCAGCAGTGGTTTTCCTCTTAACTCTGCCATGCAGGCCATTAAGGGTCATGAACACTGACCTGAACTGAGGCAAATGCAGTTCTTTGGATGTTGTTGTGGGGTCTTTTGTGACCTCTTGGATAAGTCATTGCTGCGCTCTTGGGGTAATTTTGGTCAGCTGGCCACTTCTAGAAAGGTTCGTGGGGGGACACTTTTTCACACAGGTCCATGCAGGTTTGGATTTTGTTTTCTCTTAATGTTAGCAACCTTCATTTATAAACTGCCTTTTGTATTTACTTCTGTTGTCTTTGACTAGTCTTTAAATTTCACTGTATATGAGTGAAACTGCTTCTCGAACATGGAAAAAATTTAGGGCAAGGCTTGATTTTGTCCATGTGGCTTACTATTGAGCGATCTCATGTGACTGGCAGGGCTTTAAAGTACATGCAAATGATAAAATGTGCACTGTAGCACAACTCTAGCGTTCTTTCTGTACAGACAGATCCTGGTGACGTTTTAATATTTCATGGTCTAATATCATCATATCGCATATCCCTAAACCTGCTCCAGTTGGCATCATATCTGTCAACTGCTGGATAAAATATTAGTCAACTGAATTGGGTCATACTTAGTATTATCTGTTCTCTGAAGGTAAGGATATTGTTCAGTTCATCACATCAGTCTGTCACTTTTATTCTAGTTTTCCAATCCGTAGTGCTGCCTAGTGGCTGACGTGACAATAAAACATCTCTAATAAGTCTGATGCATCAGCTCCATCTCACTCAGCTCTCTATACATGAATATTTATTGTGATGGCATATCATTTTTATCACGGTGTAAAAGTAAAACAAAGCCCCATTCTAGTCATATTTTGATAGTGACAGACAGGCAAATATGGATATATATTGGATACATAATCTCAGAAGAAAATGTGTGTGTGTGTGTGTGTGTGTGTGTCAGTGCAGCTAATGTGGCTGCTTGCGTTTTTGCTTAGCAGGCATCATGTTAGGAGAGTGCAGCACCTGGACTAATGTGTGCATCATTAAAGTTATTCTGTCTAATATGCCTGTAAAGCTTATCAGCACATGTTTACCTGAGAGACTAATATGAGGAGCACACAAGAGAAAACAGGATCTGCTGAGTTAAATGTTCAAAAGATTATGCCTGGGATTCAGATTGTGGACAGAACAAAACAGAATTACAAAATTACATTATTTTATATCATACCTTTCTAAAGTTTGACGTCAATATGAATTTTTGTCAATTCACCCGTATATCAATGCGCCGCCAGAGGGAAGAGAGCGAGAACGCTCAGCTGGTCTCTGTGTTTTGATACAGCATTAAAGGAGCATTGGAACTGTTTCAGATATTTCAGTATTGGTACAAATACCACTATCACCGTCCCATGAGAGATCTGTGCAGACACAGACACACACTCACAGTTTCCCAAACTGCATCTAATTGGTTGAAGCTCCTCAGGGCACAGAGCTTTTTTCAGACTTTTACTAATGTAAAGAAACACAAACCTCTGGGTCCAAACAAGTAAACATGGCACAAAATTCAGCTGTTATGGTGTGGTGCTTCACAACATCATGAACATCTCTGCAGCCGTGCCTTATTTTGGTGCCTTTTTGTTCTGTCCTAGAAGTGAAAGTTTTGCTCCAATTAGATTTAGAAACACCTATTGTTGTTTTTATTCTTGCCAGGAAATGGAAATAAAAAAAATGGCCAAAACTGGAAACCGAGAAGCCTGCAAGATACTAGCCAAACAGCTCGTACAGCTTAGAAAACAGAAGAACCGAACCTACGCCGTGAGCTCTAAGGTCACTTCCATGTCCACGCAGACCAAAGTCATGAACTCTCAGATAAAGATGGCTGGAGCCATGTCTACCACAGCGAAGGTAAGACCTTCACACCTCCCAATGGATTTTTAGTGGGACCCCTCATCACAAGGCCCTTCAACCTTTTCAGTTCTCCCCCACCCCCTGATGACAGCGTTGTATTATTCACATGTAGCCCGATGTGTTCCCGGGAAGTACTGGAAAAACAGAATCCCTTATGTAGCAAAGAACTTCAAAAGAATCTTTAAACAGGGTTTAATTATCATGTTGTTGAGGAACTCGTTACTTCACTGCTCTCATTGTGACCCAGTTTTAGAGTTTCTGCTCTACTTTTATACAAATCTCAGATCTCACATTCTCTGTGTGTTAATTCCCACTGTCCTCATTATTGTTCATTTAGAGTTTTCCCATGATGCGTGTACAAATAAAACAAGTAATTTGAACACAACAAACATATTTTCGTTTAATGGAGCTTAGGATGGAGCTTCGTTTAGAGCAAATTAATAATGTTGCATATATTGTAAATCCAGTGCATATAGTTTTAAGCAAGCTGTCTTAAGGGCTTGTTAGATAAGATCTTACCAATTTTATTTTTGCTTTTATAAATAATAGGATAATTTAAGCAACTCCTAATTGAAATTTAAACTAAAGATTTTTTGTAAAAGTTTGCTGTAAAATTGGATGATTGTGATGGTTTCAGTCTGAAGAGAGTTCTTATAAGCACTTTTTAAAATTATATGTTCTTACAAAAAGTATTTTCATCCATTTTATTTGTTTTCCGGCTAATATATCTGGAGACACTTATTTTGTTGAATAAGGAGAAAATTTCACAGTCTGCTCTTCTAATGCACACACTTCACAAAGCATGAGATGTCATTACCAATCACTACAGGCAGGTCCCATCACATAAAATGCAATTTCAGCCAATGAAATTCAGACTCTGATTACTCATTAATGGGATGTTGTTTTTCTCACTCATTTGCAAGCCGTTCCTGTACTTGCATAAAAAGATTCATTCTATGTGTATCCAATCCATATTGTATGAGGAAGGAAGCCATTAATATTTTCTCATCCGTCTGTAAATCATGCGTGGTGCTTGTAGTCAATCATAAGGAGGTAGCTGTTGTAATAGATATGAGATGGATGATAATGAGGCTGTGTGTAAATAATTCTCTGTAATCAGATAGGACTCTTCCTGTGTGTCTTCCTTGCCACAGTGCTAGAGACCCAGAGGGACAGTAAAACAGACTTCTCTCCATGCGACCTATTTTTATGTTCAGTGTCATCTACTTACTGTACTCCCCCTCCTCACCAAATGGTGTGATGTTGAAATTTATGTTGAGCTGCATTCAAAATGTATTCGTCCGTGGTGGATTTTTGTCAGCGATTCTATTATTTTCAGGGGAGGTTTTTTTTTTTTTAGAGTAGAGGTCAGAGCAGTTTTGTACACCTTAAGGATGCTCTATTCATTCTCTGGGAACGTGATGGATTTCTTGAACTCTTTCTGTCTCTTAGACTATGCAGACTGTCAATAAAAAAATGGACCCAAAGAAGACATTGCAGACGATGCAGGACTTTCAAAAAGAGAACTTAAAAATGGGAATGACGGAGGACATGCGTAAGTTTCTTTTACTGTAATATATATATATATATATATATATATATATATATATATGAATTAATTAATTGGACAGAAAAACTTGCTCATTATTTGCATCAAGGACATGGTTTGTGCTCAAAATGAATTCTATGGCATGAATTGTTGGCAACAGGCGTCATGAAATCAATTAAATTCATTATTGTGCAATTAACAATTTTGGCACTGTTGACCCAGCACTAGGTTATTGTTCACATTGTAGCCAAACACTGCCAATTTAGACGGGAAGAGATGTTCTGGCAATCCTGTAAAGTGACCAACTTTAGTTTATTTTGTTTTATGAGCCATTTAAGGTGGATTTTATAGAAGACACTGACAAATTTGAAATAAATGTGTGTAGATAAACAGAATAATTCCTTGGCAAAATACACAATTCCTCAGGATATCGAATTTATTATTAATTATTCATTTAAATGAATGGGTAGTAAGTGCTTCAAACAAAACTCTTAATAAAACCCTTTTGATGCCTCAAGCCCCAGCAAGCTCTTTTATATCCGGCGAGTTTGTCCTCAGAAGCTCTCTTTCAATCCGATACCTTGTAAGCCATCTTTGTTTCCTGTTGGATTAATTGCTCCTGGATCCTAAAGCAAAATCACTGAGAATCACTTGTCCATAACTTGTTCAAATTTCTGTCCTCAGTCAACGACACACTGGATGAGATCTTTGATGAATCGGCTGATGAGGAAGAATGCCAGGACATCGTGAACCAAGTGCTCGATGAGATCGGCATAGAGATCACAGGAAAGGTAAGACACTTTCTTTTTGTCTACAGTGCTCTAGCGACAGCCCCAATGGCTGATCTCAGCAGATGGCTGGACTCTGGCTGTGCCTGTGATTACTGTAGGCCTTTCTTTAGATTCATGAGATGCAGAATCATCGTATCTGATTGCAGCAGATGTGTATTCCCCTGGGCCAAAATGTAATACTCATATTACCATATCCCACAAATTCTTTGTGCTGTTTTCCCCAAATAAAGTGCTCGGGTTTTGTTGTTGTAGAACATTTGGCAAAAACAATGATAATATTTGATTGGTGCTACATCTATTCCCCAAAACAACAATTAAATGGAGGCTTATGCTGCTAGAGTTTTAGCACCAGGTGATCTGTGAAATCTGAAGTTTTACTGCTCTACTAAATTGTTATTGTTTCCGCAGATGGTAAGAGCCCCGTCAACTGGAAAGATCCTCCCTGGCGCCTCCCCAGCAAAGTCTAAAGCGGCCACCATCTCAGACGCTGAGATCGAGAGACAGCTGAAGGCTCTGGGAATGGACTAAATCTCTTCACCCTCCACACCTGTGCACCCACTTGCAATAAAGGACTGAGTTCATAGTGGGAACAGGGACTGCTCAAATAATAAATTAAGGAAAATTTTTATCAAACATACTCTTGTTTGAGTATCACAATGAGTCACTGGATTGGATTCATTGGTCAGCATTGATACAGCAGGTCACGGTCTAGATGTTTTGATAAAATGCACACTCAAACTGACATGCTCAACAAGTCTGCTGCACATAACGTAGGATTTAAAGGCGAAGTATCTCATTTTTGTGCCGCCGTTGTTTTGTTTTGAGTGGCATAACTAGTACAACATCGAGTTTGGGAAAAGCTGTGTTCGACTTGAAGTGGTGTTGCACAGACGATCGGTTCATGACATGTCAGTACGTTGATGTCAAGCTCCAATTGGTCTGCGCAGCGCAGCGCCGCTCCAAGTCAAACTTACCTAATGGCTGCATTCGAAATCGCATACTTAACCAAATCGTTGGTAAAAAACAGTATGTGAAAGGTATGTCATGAAACAGTAGCCGAAAAGTACACTGATGGCCTACTACTACTTCCGACATTCACATCACAATTTATGAGTCCGAAATCGAATACTGTAGGTACTAGATTTGGTTTGAAACATACTTTCCGACTGTTAAAAAAGTATGTTTTATAAAGTATGAAAATTTAAAATGAATTGAAATCACTTCATAAATCCTTTCCCCTGGCTTCAAGGGATAAATTGTACTTCGAATGCACACATACTACTCTGTTAGATTATTGTTTTTTGCATACTGTTTATACATATAGTAGGGAAGTGTTCGATTTTGGATGCAGTGAGTAACAACATGGTGAATCTGTTTATATTACACATTCATATTGCATAGAATATACTTTTTTTAATGGTCCTGAAGAGTTTACTAGTACCTTCTCACTCGGAAAGTATGAGATTTCTGGGACAGCCATTATTTTTGCAAATCTGTTTGATGCCGCAAAAATGACACTTTTCATTAAAGGGTGCTCTTACTGTGTTAACAATTTGTCCTTTAAAGTTACACCAACGTTGGAAGATTTTGGAATGGCATGGGATTCCCATGTGTTATAGGGCTAATCATCTCAATATTTGTCATGTTAGTCAAAAGATGCTCATTACATGTATTGTTATGTCTTTTTAGGGTGTGTATGACTTAAAGAAGTAGGTTGAAGAAAACAGTAAGATTTGGTATAAAACCAGTATTTCTTACACTTACATACACAAATATCATGCATGATAATCTTTGTTGATATAATAATGTGATGAAGTCTTATCAACCTTGAAATAATGCAACCATTTGAAAACTATTTGGTGAGTGATGCTTTTGATAAGTACAACATTGTAGTTCCAGAATGGTCACATTTAAACTTGAACAATGTGCAACATGTCAGTGTTATGGAAATGATTGAGTAATTGTTATTATGTTGCAGAGAAATACTCAATCCAGTGAGTTGTCATGCTCTGTTTAGTGTTTAATCAATACTTGAATATCATTAGGGTTTACATATGCAAGGCCATCATATGGAAGGCACAACTAATAACTTCACTATTGGAGGTGCCCACTAATATCATGTGGCAGGAATGGGCAACTTTGGTCCTGGAAGACCAGACTTGAAATATCTAAGCATACGTTGCGTCCAAAATGGAATACTTCCCTATTGTATAGTATTAGAGAAACAGTACGTCAGCAGAGTAAGTGAGTCTGAATGCATATTCAAAAAACAGTAGATTTAGTAGGAATGTTACAGGAAGATGTGTTTGATTAGGGATGGAACACAACCTTTCAAGATCGAATTTGTCCGTCCCTGTCCTTGTTTGGACAAGTAATTTGGACATTTTAGGTGTCACAATTTAGGTGACAGCCCTGCACTTACATACCCTAATTACTGTTAAAAACAAAAGTGTAAAAATAAAAACCATTGCTACTACTTTGATTTGTCTCTTAACTGCACTGCATTCTCAACTGGACTCTTAAAAATAAAGATTCTTTATTGGAATTGATGGTTCCATGAAGAACCTTAAGGCCCAGTCACACAGCCGAAAACGCATGAAGAACGTACGAATCACGCACAGATTGGGTTTGTGCGTCGAGAAATTGACCAAAGTATTCCACGAACATTTGACGCACGCCTGACGCATGAATCACTGACGGAGCGCGTCCAAACACACACGCTTCGCGGACGTTCCACGTACAAGCACTTTCAGAATCCACGTTGTCAGTGGATGTCAGTGGAATGAACGTGATACATGCGCGGTTCATGCGTGATATGAAGGTGGGGCGTCAGTGGACGGACGTGGACGTGCGCGCTTTCTAACCAGTTCCAACGCATAAGCACTGACTGCCGACGCGTGTCCCGCGCATAGTCACGCATACTCAACGCATAAACTACGCACGCCGACTCATGAATAACGGAATATCTTTGAACCGTTCAAAACTCAAAATCACGCACAAACCACCTTCGACGCACATCCACTTACAATCACTGACGGTCCTCGTTCGTTCCACCGACGAATTACGCATATGACGCACACTCCGCGCAGAAACGAAAATCTGTGCGTAATTCGTGCGTTCTTCATGCGTTTTCGCTGTGTGACTGGGCCTTTTAAAATCCATTAAACCTTTCCATTTCATAATAAAAATTCTTCATGTTTTTTTAAGAACTGATCACTAAAAAGGCTTTCTCTACTGCATCACTTCAAACCCTCCAATGATGCCTAGTGTTTTGAAGTCTTCTTTTTTTAATTGTATAGTGTATTCCAGGCTGTAGGAGAAACTACAGTAACCGCTTTTCTTTTTAACTTCATCTGTATGTACGTCTCAACACTGTTCTTTCATTTTGACCAATACAGTGTCTATGAATGTACAGTTGATTTGATTTTCTAATTAATAAAGTACCTTCATATTTGTGAATAACTAGTGTTTAACAATCAGATCATTTGTTCAATCAAAAATGGCCTACTTTTTTCACTAACCACACATAAACATAATTGTCTAAATACTACAAACTTTTACATACATGCTGCTCACATATTACTGTAGCAGAGTTTGTGCTTAATATTGGACTTGAATTGTTGTCAATATAATAATCATGCACTGTTTGGCTGTTGGCCAGAGGAGAACTGGTCCCCAACTGATTCTGGTTTATTCTCTATTCCGTTCTTCATTCATTACGTCACCTGCTGGAGTTTTGGTTCATTGCCGCTGTCGCCTATGGCTTGCTCAGTTGGGGAAACTTAACACTTAAAATTCATCAATTGTATTAATCCGCCTGCTCTTTTAAGGCTGCTGTTCAGCCAAACAAACTTTGTTTATATTGTTTTCCTGTGACCACTGTAAAGCTGCTTTGAAACAATCTGTATCGTAAAAGGTGCTATATACATAAAGGTGACTTAATAAGCACAAATGTCAGGTCATGTCAAAACACCTCCAGGACCCAGAACACCTCAGACTCCAGAGCAGATGCCAACTAAAAACAAAAGGGTGGCCTGTGCTGAACTGTTAAACGGTGGGAAACCTTTAAGCTGAGTGCTATGAACCTTACAGTTGTTCTAATAGCCTTTTAGAGCATTCCATATTTCATTAAATTAGACATCATTATTCCTAATCATAATGAAACATGATTTTTAAATAAGGTCTTAATGAGTTTGTAGAGTGACCTTTCTTGAATGAACCAGGGTGCAGTCCATTAATTTCAAAGTAATTTAATGAGGTCTGAACGTGTAACTGCTGCAAGCCTTCCTGCAGGACTGGAATCTGCTGGAATACAAACGGACAAATTCAAACTTTTATTGTTTTCTCAGTGATCATATTTATGTATGAAATATACTGAAAATGTCAAACCCTGTCAACATTATCCCAGAGTATACTGTATTTATTGCATTATTATATCCAATCGGGTGGTTAGGGATGTGTTGCTGACGCAGTCTGTGGCAGGAGATGATGATCATATAGATCATCACCCAAATCTCTCTGCTGAGAGCGGTTGTGTGCAGGTGAGAGGCTGTGCTACCTCATTATGACACTGTCAAGAACAATGCAATACTGTAAATAATCCCTCAGTAAAACCCAGTAGGGCTCTGATGATACCACATTAAGTGAACACGTGCCGCATATACACTCATGATAGATGCTTGATTCCCTCTCATTGGAATCATGTTTGATCATATTTAACAATCTGAATCACAACACGCTTACCACGTTATGATTCATGTGAAGCATGTAATTCACATAACACTGCTCAGATTGTTGCAGAGCAGGTAATGACTTTCAGGATCTTAAGATTGTATGACAAACCAAGCATGACCACAATGTTAGTCGTTTATTTGCACAAAATAATACAAATTACAAATGCAAATAATACATACAAATTAAATCACAAAAAAGGTTGGGCTGCTTCATACAAAACTCTACAGTGCAATGACACATTTCCAGGATGTGCTTTCAGTTCTGTTATTAGAATATTTACATATTTTGCTAATATATTAAACTTTGGAAAATATTGAAATATATGAATGATGCATAAATTATTTTAACAATGTTAAAAAGTATGAAGATGCAATTCGGCCCTTTTAAGTACTGTACTTTTAAATGTAGAAAACATCATAAACATTCCGTTTTAGAACAAAAACACTATATATATAAAGTCCAAATTTCTCAAGTTTAGAGTTCAAAAAGGGGGCTTTTTAAATTCTATTATAATTCATAAAATCAATAAAACAAAATCAAAATGGAACAAAACAAAACAAAACAAAATCAATGAAAATAAAACAAAAAATAACCTAATAAAATATGTACTAAAAAACAACAACAACAACAACATTAAATATTTTTTTTTTAATTAAATTAAATAAGTATTTGGAGACTAAAAACACTCCTAAAAATCTACGAATGTCATTGCATTATATAACACAATATCAAACCAACTGGCATTTATTTTTAACCTTTTCAAACAAGACATTTAACAAAGAACTGACAAAAATTAAAACAGTGGATACATAATATTAAGAGAATAGTGGGCTATTGTGACTGTATTCTTTATAAAAACTTTAGTGGATCATATTCATAGCTAATATGCAGTTAAAGTGATGAATTACACCTGTGGTTATTCTGATAGGACAGCTGTGTAAACTTTTTAACTGTTTCAAATGAGACCAGAGATGAGATTTAGTAAACAGGGCAAATTAGCGTGAGAGCGCAATCCCGTAAAAGTGCAG